>LR738713.1:123532993-123625361 GCA_902687465.1 Secale cereale | reverse complement strand
GGAGGTGGAGTCTGAGGAGGAGTCTGATTCTGGTGTTGCAAGTCTGGCTCTAGCCACAGCCTGTGTTGCCAAGTCCATCTTCAACACTGAAGACAATGGATCCGTCACCAACACTGATGATGATGATGATAACGACGACTCCGCTCCCACCTACTGCTTCATGGCACGCGGTGCCAAGGTAAAATCACGCGATGCTTACTTTCAAACATCTAGTGAAGATGACTCTGATTGTGAGTCCAAACCTAGCTACAAAACACTTGCTAAAATTGCCACTGAACAACAGAAAGCTATGGAACATATTCAAAAATTGTTAGACAAAAGCGATGACCTGTTGGACGCGGAAATGACCCATTCTCAGTCCTTAATTGAAGACATAAAAATCTTCATGTTAAGTACGAGGAACTTGAAAGTTGTCATGAATCGCTCTCAAAAACTCATGAAAAGCTTTCCTACGATTATCTTCAAAGGAAGCAAGAACTTGAGAAATTGAAAGCGGCTCATGAAGATCTTCAAAAAGAAAATGAGTCACTCCGCGCTCAACAGATCAGCTCCGCTCAGGAAGGATTTGAACCACCATGTCTAAAATGCATTGAGCGTGATAACGCTACATCTGTTGCTGAGTGTTCTACTGCTGCTACTGTCGCAATATCTTCAACTGCTGATGTGGTAACTAACCCCTCTGCTGAGGATACCACTACTATTGTTGATGAAAATGCTAGGTTGAAGACTTTGCTTGAAACAGGGATGTACAAAAGCCTCAAAGGGCATCAAACGTTATGTGATGTCCTCAAAAAGCAGATTCTGGACTGAAACCCCAGGAAAGAGGGTGTAGGGTTCGAGAGGAAAATGAATGTTGATGGTTCATACTAGAAGCCTGAGCAATACCCCAAAACCACATGGGTTGCTGCAAAGGAACCTTCAGTGGATCCGTCTACCTTATCTGGCTTCACTTGTGCTAATCCTATTATCATTGATGAATCCTTTGATGCAAACTATAAACTGTTTAAGAATCAGAATGGTGAAGTGTTTTCCAGGTATATTGGTACTAACTGCAGGAACGGGCCACCTATGAAGAAGATCTGGGTTCCCAAAAGTTGTCTTGAGAAGCTTCCAGTAAATGTCATCATGACACCACCTGGGAAGAAGACAAACCCCAGACCAAAGGCTTCATACGGTCCTAAGGCTTCATACAGACAGAGGACTCACCTGAGTCACCCTAACGCCAATGTTTTGCAGGGAAATTGTACTCAGACCCATGAATATGAGCGTGTTTCCTCAAACCGCTATATTCACAAAACAAAGAAATTTTTTGCTTATTCTCATGAGTATTATTCTCCTCCTGCAAGGCTATTTGCTAGGGCTCCAAAGCCAAAATTCTCAGATGCTGCACTTAGACTCATTGCTTCTAAGCCACCCCTGAAGATGTGGGTGGTTAAGAAGAATTAACTTTCTCTTGCAGGGAAAGGTCTCCAGCCGAAAATCAAAGGCGTCTGATGCTATTGTGGGGGACCTAAAACATCTTGTAGGGCGCAAGATCAAATGCCCAAATGGTCTTACTATGTATTTTGTTCCTGAATCGCTTGCCAATCATCCTATCAGTCCCAACTTGGATCTAAGCTTTCATAATCTGCTTGCTCGTCAAATGTTTATGCTTCACAATACTCTTCGTGAAGCCTATCCCCCTAACTGCACTGTAGGGTATGACACCAAAGACTTCAGAATGGATTATGGACAGCGGATGCACTAATCATATGACTGGTGATCGAAGTCTTCTTATGGACTCAACCTTACGTCCATCTGACAAGAGTCACATCACATTTGCTGATACTGGTAAAAGCATGGTATTGGGTCTAGGTAGAGTTGCAATCTCAAAGTATCAGCACATGGATAAATTCATGCTTGTTGAATCACTTGGTATCAACTTAATGTCTGTCTCAATGCTTTGTGACTTAAACATGATTGTGATATTTGGAAAATATCGTTGCCTTGTGCTAATGGAATCTGACAAGTCTCTAGTCTTTGAAGGATATCAGAAAGATGATCTGTATATGGTAGATTTCTCAGCAGGACCACAGATGGCTGTATGTCTTCTAGCAAAAGCTTCAGAGTGCTGGCTCTGGCATTGGAGGCTAGGACATGCCGGCATGAGGAACTTGCACATTCTCACGAAGAAGAAGCACGTCGTAGGCATCAAGGGCGTCAAGTTCAAGAAAGATCATCTGTGCGGTGCCTGCGAAGCTAGGAAGATGACTAGGGCCAAGCATCCCTCGAAGATAATCATGACGACATCCCAACCCTTCGAGCTGCTTCACATGGACTTATTTGGCCCTACTCACTACTCTACGCTCACTACTACAGCTTGTGTCTATGGCTTCGTCATTGTTGATGATTATTCAAGATACACATGGGTGCACATAATTCTCTACAAGACTGAAGTGCAGGATGTCTTCAGACGCTTCGCCAACCGTGCCATGAACAACTATGGCGTCAAGATCAAGCATATCAGAAGTGACAATGGCATTGAGTTCAAGAATACCGGCCTTGATCTTTATCTGGATACAATGGGAATCACTAATGAGTTCTCAGCTCCGTACACACCTCAGCAGAATGGCATCGTGGAGCGCAAGAACGGAACCCTCATTGAGATGGCTCGAACGATGCTCGATGAATACAAGACACCAAGAAAGTTCTGGCCCGAAGCTATTGATACAGCATGCCATGTCATCAACCGTGTTTATCTTCACAAGCTTATGAAGAAAACTTCCTATGAACTCCTTACTGGCAAGAAGCCAAATGTCAGTTACTTCAGGGTATTTGGAGCTAGGTGCTAGATCAAGGATCCACATCACAAATCAAAATTTGCACCAAAAGCACATGA
The DNA here is from genome assembly GCA_902687465.1 of Secale cereale. NCBI lineage: Eukaryota > Viridiplantae > Streptophyta > Magnoliopsida > Poales > Poaceae > Secale > Secale cereale. The sequence continues at coordinate 123,622,483 of LR738713.1, read as the reverse complement.
AGGTTTCATGCTCGGCTACGGAAAGGACTCGTACTCCTATAGAGTCTTCAACCTCTTTCTCTATAAAGTGGTTGAAACTATGGATGTGCGGTTTGATGAAACGAATGGCTCACAAAGAGAGTTCCTGCAAAATGTGCTGGATGAAGCTCCACCCAGTGAATCTATCAAGCTAATGGGAACAGGTGAAATCATGCCTTCTGAAGCACAGCCTGACGAGGAACTCATCATTTCTGCTCCCAATCAACCTGAAGACAATGCTCAGCCTGAAGACAATCCTCCTAATGATGACAATGACCAGCAAGAGCAAAATCTTTGTCCAGTTCATCCTCATGTTGCAAATGAAGTACAAGTTGAGAAGATAATTGACAGCATCAATGCACCTGGTCCACTCACTCATTCAAGAGCAACACGGCTAGCAAATTTCTGTGGGCACTTTGCATTTGCCTTGATATTTGAACCCAAGAAAGTTGATGAAGCCTTCATGGAACCTGAATGGATTCAAGCTATGCAAGAAGAGCTTCAACAGTTTGAGCTGAACAACATATGGGAACTTGTCAAGCGTCCTGACCCCCGCAAGCACAACATAATAGGCACAAAATGGATATATCGCAACAAGCAAGATGAGCATGGACAAGTTGTCAGAAACAAAGCTCGTCTCGTTGCTCAAGGATACACTCAAATTGAAGGGATTGACTTCGATGAAACATTTGCTCCTGTGGCTAGGCTTGAAGATATTCGCATACTGCTAGCCTATGCAAACCATCACAACATCCTTCTGTATCAAATGGATGTGAAGAGTGCCTTTCTCAATGGCAAGATTGAAGAAGAAGTGTATGTTGCACAACCACCTGGCTTTGAAGATCCAAAACATCCTGATATGGTATACAAGCTCAACAAGGCACTGTATGGCCTCAAACAAGCCCCTCGTGCTTGGTATGACACACTCAAAGACTTCCTGAAGAGCAACGGCTTCAAACCTGATTCCCTGGATCCCACACTCTTCACGAAGACATATGATGGTGAACTGTTTGTTTGCCAAATCTGTGTGGATGGCATTATCTTCGGCTGCACTGACAAAAGATACAGTGATGAGTTCCCTCACATGATGCAAGAACAATATCAGATGTCCATGATGGGTGAGCTGAAGTTCTTCCTTGGTCTTCAAATTTGTCAGCAAAGCAACGGCATCTTCATATATCAAGAGAAATACCTCAAATATTGCCTAGAGAAGTTTGGAACGCAAGACTGCAAAGGGTACACGACGCCTATGCCAACTAAAAGTCATCTGAGTCCCGATGCCAATGATAAAGTATACCGCTCCATGATTGGTTCTTTACTTTATTTATGTGCATCTAGAGAAGATATTATGCTTAGTGTTTGCATGTGTGCTCGATTCCAAGCGGCACCAAAGGAATTGCATCACTTAGCTGTGAAGCGAATTCTTCGATATTTGGCTTACACCCCAACACTAGGATTATGGTATCCAAAGGGCTCAGAGTTTGATCTAGTTGGATTCTCAGATGCTGATTATGCTGGTGACAAAGTTGATCGCAAGTCTACATCAGGCACATGTCACTTTCTGGGACGATCACTTGTCTGTTGGTCTTCAAAGAAGCAGAACTGTGTATCACTCTCCACTGCTGAATCTGAATACATTGCTGCTGGATCTTGTTGTGCTCAGCTTCTCTGGATGAAGCAAACTCTCAAGGACTATGGTGTCCATCGGAAGCTTGTGCCACTCTATTGCGACAATGAAAGCGCCATCAAGATTGCCAACAACCTAGTTCAGCACTCGAAGACAAAGCAGATTGAAATTCATCATCACTTTCTCAGAGATCATGTCATCAAGGAATATATTGATATCATACACATCAACACTGAAGAGCAACAGGCAGATATCTTCACAAAGCCCTTGGATGAGAAAAGGTTTTGCAAGTTGCGTGTGTGAGCTAAATATATTGGAATCCTCGAATGTCCTGTAATAAGGCACACATCCTAACACTTATGCATGTTGATGACTTAGATGTGCAACACACGAAGTAAAGTATATCTTCAATCAATGAAGACTTACATTCTGAGTGTGAATACATTAACGCGGAATTTGACTTCGGAGCGCCACGATAATTGTGCGTCGTGTCTGGGTCTAATACTTCCTATACGATGGGTAACGCCACCACCAAATCTTTGCTTGAAGTTTTTCTCTTGGCGTTACATTTGCAAAATATTGCATTTGATTTATCTTCATATGTGTCTTCTCTTTGTCAATTTGATCTTACTCAGATATATACATATATAGACTTGTGTTATGTCCTCTATAGCATTCACTTATAGCTATGTCTTCTTATTTGAATCTTTTGAACTAAGTGAATGTGATCGGACCCTAACCTCTCTATGCCTTCTACCTCAAACTCTATCTATCCAAATCATATGCATTCTGTTGGAACCGTTGAATGTATTCTCTGCGTCCTTGCCAACAGAAGATACAGAGACAAACATTAAATCTGCTTTTAATGCTCAATCCTTATTGCCTGAAACCCGGAGAAGCCGGAACGACCACCCCGACAGTCCAGGCGTGCGTGGGAACATGGAACAACTCCCTATGTGTTGCATGTCCGCCACGTGTCCCTCGGATGTGAACCGCAAGGGGCACCTGCGTAATTGCACTGTGCCATCTCCCTTCCTTATAAATGCCCGCCCCATCATGGTCAAAACACTTCTACCACCTCTCCACCTCGACAAACCCTAGCGCCACCGCTAGCTCTCGACGACGCCGACGACGAAGCGCTTAGCTGCCGCGACCTCGTCGACGCCGTCTTCACGCCGGCCGCAGACATCGTCTTCTCCGCTGCCGCCGTAGGCGTCCTCCATCGCCAAGTTAGGGCACGGAAGATCGAACTGCTCGGCCTCCACTTCGTCTCCGTCTAGCAGTTCATCGTGTGGTAAATTAAAACCCTCTTTTTACCGTCTTTTTGATCCGATAGATTCATCCTTTCTACCAAAAGAAGTTTCTGCCTCCACATATTTGGATCTACCATGTCTGCATCTCATACTTTGCCTAGTACATTCACTTATGCTTCACACATAGTTAGATTCCTCACTTGTACCTATTCTTGGATTCGTACAAATCTGGAACCAACTCTCAACATATAAGTGAATGTCTTCGCGCTATGAGGTCAATGTCTTCTAAACTGATTTATCTTCAAAATCCTCTGAGAATGCATATGAACTCTTCCCCTTCCCTCGCATCTCTAATGCTGTCACAGGTACATGTCCGTGGGAGAATCCCTTGGTTCTCATAGTCTGCATTCATTTGTAGAATCCTTGCAGCGTCACATTAACTCTCCCGAAGCCAGTTCCTATCTGACCAGCAGACGGAAGCCTTTGACAGTGTTGAAGCCTTCAATTTGAACCTCATGGCAACTGAGAAATCTGCTAGGAAGGGTGGCAGACAGCACCGTGGAAACACCTCCAGAGATTTTCCTCCTGGCCTCTATGAGTTGTACAAGACTGATCCAGAGGAGGACTATAATCAGAGAAAAACTTGAATCCAATGGATTCGAAGATATTGGGCAGAACAGTGGTACAAGTACAGGTTTGTGACCCAGGAGTATGCTGAGAAGAATGCCATCAAGCGACCATGGGGAGACATTTTGTACAAAAATATTCCACCCAGGTCCAGAGCTGAAGCCATTGAGCAAGGCTTCTATCCTTGCATGATCCGAGGGCCACAACCAGATGATGCCGACCCATCGTCATTGTTATGGTGTCGAGATGACAATCTGTTCAAGCGCAACCTCCAGTTTGCCAAGAACTCGGCCAAGGAGAACAAGAAATCTTGGGGATTAGACTTCAACCCTGGCCCCTCTGCGCCTCGTGCCTATGGCACACGCAAAGCTGAACCAAATCTTGTTGGGCCCTTCTACAACTTAGAAGGTCTCATCACTCATATAAGGGTTCAAGGGGCGGATGTGGATCAACCTGCAGACGACGCTGACTCTGATGAAGCACCTGCACCTCCGAAGCCGAAGAAGCAGAAGAAACCCAAGGCTTCGAAGCCTTCCACTCCACCAAAAGCTTCGAGAGTGAAGCCCTTGGCCACTGCTCCACCTGCACCAAGTGTGCAGTCTGAAGATCACTCTTGCATCTCCAAGACCAAGAAGCTAAAGAAGAAGCCCATGCACACCCCCAGTTCTGCTCTGAATCCTGCTGCAGTTCTGAGGAATGAGAATGACACCATTGATCTGTCAAGTGATGAAGATCTTGCTGATGATGCTCTTGAGCAACTGATAAAGAGCAAGCAAGAAGCAGAAATCTTCAATGACTTGCCTCTCCTTGACGTGGCAGTCATCAACAACTTCATTGATGAGTGGTTTGACACCCCAAATCTCAGCTTTGATGATCTGCAACTTCCAATTGGCCTGAGCGTCTCATTCAACGGCGCCATTGCTTCTGAGCTAGCTCTTGCTCAGAAAATTGTTGAGCTGAAGCACAAGATTGATTTTGAAAAGGCTCAGTTCAAGAAGCATATGGCCAAGCTCAGCGTCAAAGATGTCCAGAATTTTCAAGTCATGATGCATGAGCTCAAGGAAGCCTTTCACAAGAAGTGTGAAGAAGCTAAAGGTTCTCGTGAGCGCATGAAGGTTTTGGCTGCCAAGTGTGTTCAAGCGTACAATGAAGCTGAGAAGCGCAAGGCCCTTGGGCGTCCTGGCATCGACCCCAGGATGGCTGCCAAGAAGAAGAAGCCAACTGTGGCCCCAGCTGAAGCATTAAGGCAGGAAGAACCTCGCATTGTCTTCCCTGCCAGCTTGTCAGGCTCGAAGGCTAAGGTCCCCACAGTTGCTTCAGAACTCAAGAAGACAACGGTCGCTGAAGCTAAAGCCCGCAAGCGCAAAACCAAGAACACCACTGATGATGCTCCACCCGCCAAGAAATGCAAGACCAAGAAAGTCCAGGCTGCTCCCACAGAGCCCCTTATCGTCGAGCCAATTTCTGTTGCTCGTCCTGCATCTGCACAACAAGAATGTCGCCTGATTGTTCATGAGCCTACTACCACAGAGGCTCCTGAAGACATTCCAGCTATTGACCCCACCGTAGCTGAAGACATTGGTCATCACGACAATGTTGAAGATGATGAAGTCCTTCCTCAGATTGAACACGATGTGGTATCATCACCTGTTCTCACGAACAGTGAACTCATCAGCATTGGTTGTCCTTTGACGCCAATTGCTCAGGATGATTCGTGGGCTGATCACCCACAAGACTCCCACCGTCAAGCAAAAACACTAGTAACTCCCCCAACTCAAGTCACCAGTCCGGTGATTGAAGATGAAGACTACGAGGCACAACCAACACATCTCCGCGGGCGTCGCCAGCATTCCGCATGCTTCGCAAAGGAACAAGGCCTCAAGTCGATCTATCAAGTGTTCCAGAAGGAGATGAGCGCCAATCTGTTTCACGACAAGTGTTTCCTGAAGCCTCTCCTACTACGAACATCCCTGAGTCTGAAGCCAAAGCGGCTGAAGATATTCCGACTGCATCAGCCGATGACCAAGAAGAAGAAACAAGAGAAGAAGAAGCACGTGTTGCCACACCCCCTACCAACCAAGTTGTTCTCGTGGAGAACGTGTCTGACCCTCCAGCTCTTGAAGTGGAGGTTACACATACTGAGGCGGCCACCAACACCAACACTGACGCCAATGACGTTGTCATGGCTGATGCTAATGTGGCGCCTGAAGTTAATGTGGTACCCGAAGTGATAGCACCTGAAGTCAATGTTGCACCTGATGCAAATCTGCAGCCTGAAGTCACTGTTACTGCTCATGTACCGCCTCCCAGGCCACACACTATTGAGCAAGCATACAACTATGGTCAGCTGGTCACTGTCAGATGGCCTATTCTGGTCCCTCCTCCTGCTGTTGGTCCTCAATTTGACTATCATGTTCAGCACAGGCCACAGGTCCAGAAGCCAAAGCCAAGACTGCCTAGGTTTCCAGGTACTGCCACTTCACCAGGGTCCTTCAATGCCAACGGCTTCATTGCGCAAAACACCTTCTTTGATAGTGCTAAGAACCCCTATTCCGGACCAATGATTTCATCAGATAAGTTCTGGAGCTATCAACAGCGCAGCTATTATTCATGTGTTCTCTATGATCAAGGGCGCATCTTCCCACATATGCGTCTTGACACTGAAGCCATTGCTGGGTTGCCTTGCCTTGAAGAAGCCCTTGATTGCTTCCGTGATGCTGGATTACTGAACTTCGTGACTGATAAAGAGCATTGGAATGAAGAGCTGCTTCTGCAATTCTATGCAACCCTCCACATTCGCGGCTACAATAGGGATCCGAAAACATGGGTCCTTGAGTGGATGACAGGAAATGTCCATCATGAAGCCAAAGCCTTTGACATCATTGAGCTAACTGGCCTGCCCACTCCAGGAGAACTATATGAACCTAGTTGTCAACGTCACCACGATGCTTTGGAGAGTATCTTTCAGAAGCCAGAGCCCAACATGAGCCAAATGATGAGCATGACGAAACCCTTGCCACGCGATGCTGAGTACCCAAAGGAGTTCTTTGTCGAAGACCTTGAGTATCTGCCCCGCACTATATATCATATCATCTGGCGAACTCTATGGCCTGTCAAAGGACACTCTTCATCAGCCAAACTTGAAGGAAAAATGAAGACATTGCGCTTCTATATCTTCAATGGCATCAGCTTCAACGCTCAAGACTTCTTTATCAGGCAGTTGGCTGCATCAGGCTTTGATCTCTTTGGACTTAAGTTCTACGCTCCATGGGTCATGCGCCTCATCAAGCTTCATTCTGCTGTCAACTATGAGCCTTCTGCTCACAACCATCTCATATTCTTGCAGGAGGTTGATATGTCAGTTGAAGCCATATACCCAGAGCCTGCCAAAGAGCCTGTTTATCTTCACAATGTTGATCACCAAAGCTTCACTCAGCCCATTGAAGGAGTTCAAGCAGTCACTCGTGTTTATCCTCTGGCTGGACATACTCGCTTACCTCACCGTGCACAGACTGAAGCTACTGAGAGCACCATTGCCCAAATGCCTCGGAGGAAATCTCGTGTTCTCAATGACCGAGAACTTCTCGTTGCCTTACATCAGAAATAGGATAAGCATCACTACTGGCTAAAGCGCCTGATGCAAAGCCTCTTGGTGGATGTCAATCGTATTCGCAACCTTGCCACCAAGAATGTCTTTGTTGCACATGAAACCTGTCGGAGGTCATGGAAGAGTTTGACATTCCTGAGTACTGAAGCAGATCTTCAAGACGATGGCTTCACTGAAAGATTCAAGTTTGACACCACTCCCCCAAGGAATGTTGTCTTGCGTCGAACTCCATCTCTTGAAGACTCTGATTATTCCTCCTCCGCTGCAACGGTGAATGCCAGAGTGATCGATGATCAAGATGATGCTACCTCATCACCTCCTCCTTCAGCGCGTCTCGACACTGCTCCAAGTACTTCTGCACCGCCAAACACCAGCGCCGACCCTGCATCTTCTCCTACTCCTTCTGGGAACGAGTAGAGGCTCTGTGTCTTCAAACCTTTTTGGTCCTTACTAACAAAAGGGGGAGAAGCATATGAGTTGTTAGTCTTCAAGCGGGTCCATATGGGCGGGTGCTTTATATTTTTCCTAGTGTTTACAACTCTCGCTTTTGTTATATTTGGTTCTTTGAGTTGTAACACTTGAACTTGATGGTCATCTTCTACGTTTTCTTGTACTATGTGATGCGATGATAAATTCCACATGTGCGACGATAAATTCCGCACTTAGTCATTTTGCAGACGTCCATTTCTCATTATGCATATCATTATATTCGACATATCAATTGTGCATGATGAATTGTCTTCATAAGTTGAAGAGGATCTCCACAAGTACAACCTGCTATGTGCATTTGCATTCAAAAGCAAATTACTTATATGCACATCTTCAGGGGGGCCTTTTGCTACTTATGACGACAATACCTTTATCCTTTACAATTTCACATACTTTTATCCCCATTGAAAACTTCAACCAGTTTGTCATCAATCACCAAAAAGGGGGAGATTGTAAGTGCATCTAGTGCCACCCCTAGTTGGTTTTGGAGTATTGACGACAAACCTGGTTGAGGGACTAATGTGTTTGTGAGAATTGTAGGATAACACATGTAGTAGTCCCTCATTGATTCGGTTTACCTACCGGAGATGGCCCCTAAAAATGTATGAAGACATTGACGACAATGGTGGTATATGAAGATATCCACATTGAAGACTATGACAAGAGAAGACATTGTGTGAAGACTATGGAGCGCAAAGACTTAGACGTTTCGTTGTTTCCTTTTCTTATTTGTTGAGTCATAGGAACCATCGTATTGTTAAGTGGGGTCCAAGTGAACAAAGTCAGAGTGACTGAAGTGATGCTCAACCAAATCCTATGTCTTCGAGCGAAGACAATGAGAGCAAATCTTATCCAGAGCTGGATGATTAAGCTTTACTTGTAGCCCAAGTAAAGTTGCCGCGTGTGTTTGAAATCTGACCGTTGGAACACGTGTCAGTTCCTTAGTGACCCAGGGTCATTTTGGACAAATCAGGTCGGGTTGCCTAGTGGCTATAAATAGCCCACCCCCTACACCATGAATTGGTGGCTGCTCAGAGTTAGTACACGGCTTTTGTCGTTTGAGAGCAACCCACCTCCGAAGCATTTGAGAGAGAGATCCTTGCGAGGACAAAGCCCAAACACCCAGAGCCGAAGAGTGTTAGGCATCACTGAAGTCTTTCTGTCCGCGTGATCTGAAGACTTGTTACACTTGAGGACTGTGAATCCTCCAGCCGGTTAGGCGTCGCGTTTTGAGCATCCAAGAGTCATTGTGGATCGCCGGTGAACAAAGTCTGTGAAGGTTTGGAAGTCTACCTTGAAGACTTACCAGAGTGATTAGGCGAGGACTGGGTGTCCTTAGCTCAAGGGGAATAAGGTGAAGACGCGGTCTTCTGAGTTAAATCTCAGCCTCCCTAACCAGACGTACAGTTGTCACAGCAACTGGAACTGGTCGAACAAATCACTGTCTTCCCCAAGCTACTGGTTCTATCCCTTCCTTCTCTTTACTTACTGTCTGTCTTTGTGAAGTTATTGCCTGCTTGCCTTCTCTGTTTGACTTCACTGTGTGACTACTTGTTCTGGCTGGCTTCATACAATCTTCCGTCCTGATCCATACTGCCTAGCTGCTATTAGTCTTCGTGCTTTCACTTCATTGAATACTTGACTATGGCTTGTCTAGTGTAGTCTAACTTCCGCTGCATATAAATAGGATCGGTTCTATCGTTTGTCTTCGAAACTTCCATGTTTTGAAGACTTTCCTAAAAATCGCCTATTCACCCCCCCCCCTCTAGTCGATATACAGCTCTTTCAGTAGACATGACCGAGACTTATCTTCGATCAATAACCAATAGCGGAACCTGGATGCTCATATGGTTCCTACATATTCTACAAAGATCTTTATCGGTCAAACTGAACAACAGCATACGTTGTTCCCTTTGTCATCGGTATGTTACTTGACCGAGATTCGATCGTCGGTATCATCATACCTAGTTCAATCTCGTTACCGGCAAGTCTCTTTACTCATTTCGTAATACAACATCTCATGACTAACTCATTAGTCATTTGCTTGCAAGGCTTATTATGATGTGTATTACTGAGAGGGCCCAGAGATACCTCTCCGACACTCGGAGTGACAAATCCTAATCTTGATCTATGCCAACACCACAAACACTTTTAGAAACACTTGTAGATCATCTTTATAATCACCCAGTTACGTTGTGATGTTTGATAGCACACAAGGTGTTCCTCCGGTATTCGGGAGTTGCATAATCTCATAGTCAGAGGAACATGTATAAGTCGTGAAGAAAGCAATAGCACTAAAACTAAACAATCATAGTGGTAAGCTAACGGATGGGTCTTGTCCATCACATCATTCTCCTAATGTTGTGATATCGTCGATCAAATGACAACACATGTCTATTGTTAGGAAACACAACCATCTTTGATTAACGAGCTAGTCTAGTAGAGGCATATTAGGGACACTCTGTTTTGTCTATGTATTCACACATGTATCAAGTTTCCGGTTAATACAATTCTAGCATGAATAAAAGACATTTATCATGATATATAAGGAAATATAAATAACAACTTTATTATTTCCTCTAGGGCATATTTCCGTTAGTCTCCCACTTGCACTAGAGTCAATAATCTTGATTAGAAAGTAATGATTCTAACACCCATGGAGTCTTGGTGCTGATCATGTTTCGCTCGTGGAAGAGGTTTAGCCAACGGGTTTGCGACATTCAGATCCGTATGTATTTTGCAAATCTCTATGTCTCCCTCCTTGACTTGATCGCTGATGGAGTTGAAGCGTCTCTTGATGTGAAACCTGGATTCCTTCGCCAAGGCTATTGCTCCAGTGTTGTCACAAAAGATTTTCATTGGACCCGATGCACCAGGTATTACACTGTGACACCCCGAGACCAATGCTCCAGTGCCCTTCCATTTTTATTATCGTTGTCGTCATGTGTTTTGATTGTTTGTTGCCATGTTCATGATAGTGCCATGCCATCCGTGTGTTTTGTTTCTTGGTCATGGTGTGTTTGCCATTGTCATCTTATTTTGCATTGTACCTTTATTTGTTGCATATGCCATGCTCATCATCGTCATATTGCATTGTGCCATGCTTGTTTTATGTTGCCATGGTCATCTCACTTGTTTTACCATTGTCGAAATGTCTTGTGCACCAGGATACCGAGCCTGATCGGATTTCTCTAAGGTAAGGGGTGATGATATTATATTTATCACTTCAGCTGATCGTGAGAGCTTGTGATGGGCTAAGTTGGGACACCCCTGCAGAGTTATGATCTTTCGAAAGCCGTGCCCGCGGTTATGTGGCAGATTGGAATTTGTTAATGTCCGGTTGTAGAAAACTTGATAGAGGATCCGAGTTAAAACACACAACTGTGTGAGTAACCGTGACTGTCTCTTTTCACTTTGAGAAGAGAACACGGTGGGGTTATGTTTGACTCGTAAGTAGTTCAGGATCTTTAGCGATCACTACTAGTTGCGACCGTTTGCATAGATGCTCATCTTATTCTTGTACTCGTAAGTTAGCCACCATATATTGCTTAGTCGCTGCTGTAACCTCACCACTTTACCTCTTCCTCCCTATTAAGCTTTGATAGTCTTGTTACCCATGGTTATGGGATTGCTGAGTCCTCGTGGCTCACAGATACTACAACAACAGGTGCAGGTGCAGGTTTCCGATGTCTTGACGTGAGAGCGTTGTTCTTTCGTTGGAGTTCTTCTTCTTCAGTCTTGGGTTAGGTTCCGGGTCGGCAGCCTGGGATAGCAGATGGATGTCTTGTGCTTTTCAAGTTTGCATCCGTAGTCGGATGCCTTGTATTGATGTTGTTGTATTCATGTGACTTGTATGTATTGTTGTATCCCCCATGTATGTATGTAATGGTACGATGTAATGATATCCATCTTGCTAAGCGCCCGAAATGCGGTTGTGCCCCAATCACGTAAGTGTCACGTGATCGGAATAGAATCGCATCTTGGGCCTGACAAGTTGGTATCAGAGCCTCGACCGACCATAGGAGCCCCCTTGATTGATAGTCTGGTCGTTGTTGAGTCTAGCAGAAAACTTTTTCGGAGTCTAGTTATAAAGAGTAGGAATTCTTTTTACTCCTCAGCCCCTTCGTCGCTCTGGTGAGGAATCTTGACGTAGGTGTTTTGAATTACTCCTCTTCCCCTTCAAATTTTTTTTAGGATCTTGTGGATAGTTTTCGTTCGTTGCGTTGTTAGTTCTTTCATCTGGTGCATCTCTCGTTAAGTGGATTCAACCCTCTTCTTCTTTGCAAGTGCAATCCTCAGTTCTTTCCAACCGGTGTTGTTTCACCTTCCGAAGTTGTCTTTCTTTTTCCCACCCGCCCACCCTTTTTGTTTTCTCGGAGCCGGAGTCCTTAATTGAGTATTAATCCTACTCGTGTGAATCCTTTGCATTCTTTCCTCGGTTATTTCAACTGGTGAATTCTCGTCTAGTTCGTCATCCTTCATCTCTTTTCTTCTCCGATGAAGTCTCCTCTCGTTTGACATTCTTCATCTCCTCTTCTTCTTTTCCGGTGGATTCAACTCAAGTATTCGGTGTTGTTCATATTCTTTTTCCTCGGCTCAATTGCTTCACCTTGCTCGTTCATCTCTCGCCATTTAATTATTCCGGAGTTCCGAAGAAATCTCAGGATATTCGTCTGTCTTCCGATTAATTCGAGGTTGTCACCTCATTCGAGTTTTTCATTTGTTCCGGTGCATCATCTCCTTTGCATTCCATTTCAACGGAGTTCTCCCTTCGGTGGGCTCATAACCCACAGGTCTTTCCCAGGATCTTACCTGACTCTTCTAATTTCCCGGAGTGTTCCGAAATTCTTTCAAGTGTGACATAAGTATGGATTCCATCAGTCATATGCCTTCTCCAAGTTTGTTTGCAAATTCTTTTCATGTTCGGTTCAACCTTTCCTATTTTAATTCTTCCGGAGTGTCTCAATAATTTTGGTGGTATTTCTCGTCATCATTTCAAGACCGACGAAGGGTTCCTCTAAATCTTGTCCGTTCTCTCGACTGTTCGTCGTTCTAGCTTCATGCTATCTTCTTACTTGTTCCGATTTGTGTCAAATTCTTTCTTAAACCATCCGGAGTATTTCATGAATTCTTTTTCATTCTGTTCCTCCGAAGGCCATCATTTCAGAAGATTTCTTCGTTCTCAGTTTTCAACTTCGTTCTCCAAATATTCTTCATTGATGCCTCTTCGTTCGTCTCACATTCTTTCCGGTGCTTCGTTCAAGTATTCTTTAATCAGTTTACGATCTCTTTGTTCTTGTCATTTAAATTTGTCATCAAGTGCTTTATTCTTCCCGGAGATTCATTCTCTTGTATTCACTCAATTTTATTCCTTACGGTGGTTTGTTCTTTTTCATCACTTGATTTTAATTCTTCCCGGTGGTTCGTTCATTTTCTTCACTCGGCTTTAATTCTTTACGGTGGTCCTCTCAAGAGTTCTTTTTCGATATTATCATATCAATCCATTCGTTTTTATTCCAATCCTACCAGTGTTTCATGAAGATTTTCGCAAGTTCGCGATACATCCCTCTTTAATCAATTTCAACGCGAATAAGTGGTTTGTGAATCCATTGTTTTCTCATCAATTTAATTGGTGGAGGATAAGCATAACATAATTCTTATTATCTTGTCAAGATGATTAATCCTTTCCTTCGGAGTTTATTCTTGATGAATAAATTCTAGTTCCAAGTGCTTTAATCTTTTCTTTCCCGGAGTTCAAGTTTTTCTCGGCTATATCGTTGGAAACCCCTTCTAATCATCGCAAGGCCTAATCTTATTCCTCTCATCCGTCATTTCTATATTAGCATCCTTGTTGTTACCGGAGTTCCTCATGGTGGTTCTTCACGATTTAACTCATTCCTCAAATATTCAACTAATTCTTCTGGAGCAGCTCAAGCATTCTTATTCTTTTGCCTCTCGAGTGCAATTAATTTTCCCCATTCTTTTAAAGTTGAGTTTTGCAATTAGCCATCCTCAGCTATTCAATCTTTTGGTTGCGGCATAATTCACCTCAACTTTTGAGATGATTAAATAAGTCCACAACAAGCTTATTCTTTTGTTGTTGATTTTCTCAACAACTCCGTTCAAGTCTTTCTCTTGAAGATGTTCTTTCAATTCATTCGTGATGGAAGTTGTCATCTTCTTCCCCTTCTTCTCATTCCATTCTTTCCATTCTTCCGGAGGCTTTGTGTTGTTACTCTCGTCGAGTATCATTCCATCTCCTCAGGTTCTTGTTCTATTCCATTCTTGGTCAACCTGTGTGCTATTTCTTTCAGTTTGAGCCGGAGTGCTTCCCGAATTCCTTCGTGGAGATTCCTTTTCCATCTCTTTTAACTGGAGTGGTTTCGAATTCATTCCTATTCCTTCAACCTTTTGGGTTCTCTTCGTATTACTTGTTCCTCTTCTTTAACGAAGCCTTTGCAAATCTAATTCATCTTCGTTGTATCCTTATTTACCGTTGTTCAACCCTCAAGGTTCTTTGATTTCACTCTTTTGTCCTCGAAGAACCTTGTTCTTCCTTTTTCCTTTCGTCTCGTTCCTAAGATCTCGGGACGAGATCTCTTGTTAGTAGGGGAGTGTTGTGACACCCCGAGACCGATGCTCCAGTGCCCTTCCATTTTTATTATCGTTGTCGTCATGTGTTTTGATTGTTTGTTGCCATGTTCATGATAGTGCCATGCCATCTGTGTGTTTTGTTTCTTGGTCATGGTGTGTTTGCCATTGTCATCTTGTTTTGCATTGTACCTTTATTTGTTGCATATGCCATGCTCATCATCGTCATATTGCATTGTGCCATGCTTGTTTTCTGTTGCCATGGTCATCTCACTTGTTTTACCATTGTCGAAATGTCTTGTGCATCGGGATACCGAGCCTGATCGGATTTCTCTAAGATAAGGGGTGATGATATTATATTTATCACTTCAGTTGATCGTGAGAGCTTGTGATGGGCTAAGTTGGGACACCCCTGCAGGGTTATGATCTTTCGAAAGCCATGCCCGTGGTTATGTGGCAGATTGGAATTTGTTAATGTCCGGTTGTAGAAAACTTGATAGAGGATCCGAGTTAAAACACACAACTGTGTGAGTAACCGTGACTATCTCTTTTCACTTTGAGAAGAGAACACGGTGGGGTTATGTTTGACTCGTAAGTAGTTCAGGATCTTTAGCGGTCACTACTAGTTGCGACCGTTTGCGTAGATGCTCATCTTATTCTTGTACTCGTAAGTTAGCCACCATATATTGCTTAGCCGCTGCTGCAACCTCACCACTTTACCTCTTCCTCCCTATTAAGCTTTGATAGTCTTGTTACCCATGGTTATGGGATTGCTGAGTCCTCGTGGCTCACAGATACTACAATAACAGGTGTAGGTGCAGGTTTCCGATGTCTTGACGTGAGAGCGTTGTTCTTTCGTTGGAGTTCTTCTTCTTCAGTCTTGGGTTAGGTTCCGGGTCGGCAGCCTGGGATAGAAGATGGATGTCTTGTGCTTTTCATTTTTGCATCCGTACTTGTATTGATGTTGTTGTATTCATGTGACTTGTATGTATTGTTGTATCCCCCATGTATGTATGTAATGGTACGATGTAATGATATCCATCTTGCTAAGCGCCCGAAATGCGGTTGTGCCCCAATCACGTAAGTGTCACGTAATCGGAATAGAATTGCATCTTAGGCCTGACATACACCTAGATCAGATATGAGCTCCTTCATCCAGTCTCCTTCATTTGCTGCTTCCGAAGCAGCTATGTACTTCGCTTCACACGTAGATCACGCCACGACGCTCTGCTTGGAACTGCACCAACTAACAGCTCCACTGTTCAACAAAAATACGTATCCGTTTTGTGACTTAGAGTCATCTGGATCAGTGTCAAAGCCTGAATCGACGTAACCGTTTACGATGAGCTCTTTGTCACCTCCATAAATAAGAAACATATCCTTCATCCTTTTTAGGTACTTCAAGATGTTCTTGACTGTTGTCCAGTGATCCACTCCTGGATTACTTTGGTACCTCCCTGGTAGACTTATAGCAAGTCACACATCAGGTCTGGTACACAGCATTGCATACATGATAGAACCTATGGCTGAAGCATAGGGAATGACTTTCATTTTCTCTCTATCTTTTGAAGTGGTCGGGCGTTGAGTCTTACTCAACTTCACACCTTGTAACACAGACAAGAACCCTTTCTTTGACTGGTCCATTTTGAACTTCTTCAAAACTTTATCAAGGTATGTGCTTTGTGAAAGTCCAATTAAGCGTCTTGATCTATCTCTATAGATCTTGATGCCAATATATAAGCAGCTTCACCGAGGTCTTTCATTGAATTTTTTTTATTCAAGTATCCTTTTATGCCATCCAGAAATTCTATATCATTTCCAATCAACAATATATCATTTCCATATAGTATCAGAAATGCTACAAAGCTCCCACTCACTTTATTGTAAATACAGGCTTCTCCAAAAGTCTGTATAAAACCATATGCTTTGATCACCTCATCAAAGCGTATATTCCAACTCCGAGATGCTTACACTAGTCCATAGATGGATCGCTGGAGTTTGCACACTTTGTTAGCACCTTTAGGATCGACAAAACCTTCTGGTTGCATCATATACAACTCTTCTTTGAGATATCCATTAAGGAATGTAGTTTTGACATCCATTTGCCAGATTTCATAATCATAAAATGTGGCAATTGCTAACATGATTCGGAAAGACTTAAGCATCGCTATGAGTGAGAAAGTCTCATCATAGTCAACTCCTTGAACTTGTCGAAAACCTTTCGCAACAAGTCGAGCTTTGTAGACAGTAACATTATCTTCGGCGTCGGTCTTCCTCTTAAAGATCCATTTATTTTCAATTGGTTGCCGATCATCAGGCAAGTCAACCAAAGTCCACACTTTATTCTCATACATGGATCCCATCTCAGATTTCATGGCCTCAAGCCATTTTGCGGAATCTGGGCTCATCATCGCTTCCTCATAGTTCGTAGGTTCATCATGGTCTAGTAACATGATTTCCAGAACAGGGTTACCGTATGATGACCCAAAAGTGTAGGGGATCTATCGTAGTCCTTTCGATAAGTAAGAGTGTCGAACCTAACGAGGAGCAGAAGGAAATGATAGGCAGTTTTCAGTAAGGTATTTTCTGCAAGCATTGAAATTATAGGTAACGGATAGTTTTGTGATAAGGTAATTGGTAGCAAGTGACAAAAGGTAAAAGTAAATAAGGTGCAGCAAGGTGGCCCAATCCTTTTTGTATCAAAGGACAATCCTGGACAAACACTTATATAAAGGAAAGCGCTCCCGAGGACACATGGGAATTATCGTCAAGCTAGTTTTCATCACGATCATCTGATTTACGTTCGGTACTTTGATAATTTGGTATGTGGGTGGACCGGTGCTTGGGTGATGTCCTTACTTGTACAATCCTCCCACTTATGATTAACCTCTAATGCAAGCATCCTCAACTACAAAATAAGTATTAAGGTAAACCTAACCATAGCCTGAAACATATGGATCCAAATCAGCCCCTTACGAAGCAACGCATAAACTAGGGTTTAAGCTCCTGTCACTCTAGCAACCCATCATCTAATTATTACTTCCCAATGCCTTACTCTAGGCCCAAATAATGGTGAAGTTTCATGTATTCGACGTTCACATGACACCACTAGAGGGGAGACAAGATACTTCTCATCAAAATATCAAACAAAGACCAAACTCACATGACTACTAATAGCAAGACTTCTCCCATGACCTCAGGAACAAAAGTAACTACTCACAAGACATAATATTGTTCATGATCAGAGGGGTATTAATATGCATAATGGATCTGAGCATATGATCTTCCACCAAATAAACCAACTAGCATCAACTACAAGGAGTAATCAACACTACTAGCAACCCACAGGTACCAATCTGAGGTTTGGGTACAAAGATTGGATACAAGAGATGAACTAGGGTTTGAGAGGAGATGGTGCTACTGAATATGTTGATGAAGATAGCCACCCCAAGATGGGAGAATTGTTGGTGATGACGGCGGTGATGATTTCCCCCTCCCGGAGGGAAGTATCCCCGGCAGAACAGCTCTGCCGGAGCCCTAGATTGGTTTCTGCCTCGGTTCCGCCTCGAGACGGCGGCGTCTGGTACCGAAAGCCTCCTTCTGATTTTTTCCAGGTCAAAACACCTCATATAGGAGAAGATGGGCATCGGGGGCCTTCCGGTTGGCCCACGAGGCACGGGGGCGCGCCCTGGGAAGGGGGGTGCGCCCCCCACCCTCGTGGACGGCTGGTGGCCCCCTCGTGGACTTCTTTCGCCAGATATTTTTTATATTTTCTGGAACGATGTTCTGTTTAGTTTCGGGGCTTTTGGAGTTGTGCAGTATAGGTTTCCATAGTTTGCTCCTTTTCTAGCCCAGAATTCCAGCTGTCGGCATTCTCCCTCTTCATGTAAACCTTGTAAAATAAGAGAGAAAATGCATAAGTATTGTGACAAAACATGTAATAACAGCCCATAGTGCAATAAATGTCAACATATAAGCATGATGCAAAATGGGCATATCAACTCCCCCGAGCTTAGACCTCGCTTGTCCTCAAGCGAAAGCCGATATCGAAAAATATGTCCACATGTTTAGAGATAGAGGTGTCGATAAAAACAAAGTACGAACATGAGGGCATCATGATAGTTCTCATAACAGCAACATATATATTGTCATATGATTCTTATGCTAAAGTAACAATTCGTCCACAATATCAAGTATGAATCATAAACTTCATTCGAAACTAACAAACTTTGATCTCGGTCATTGAAGCAATTGCAATTTATCGTAACATCGGAAAAGAGTCAATATAAGAGCTTTTCAGCAAGCCTACATACTCAACTATCATATAGTATTTCACAATTGCTCACACTCACGCAATACTTATGTTTATGGAGTTTTAATCGGACACAGAGAAAGATAGGGGCTTATGGTGTTGCCTCCCAACCTTTTACCTCAAGGGTAATGTCAACAGTAATAGATCATGAAAACTTACATCCAAGTGGGTATATATGTCAGGATCTTTCCAACACAATGTGCTTGCCAGAGGATAAAATGTAAAAAGGAAAGGTGAATTTCACCTTGACTCTTATAAGACAAGAATAATAGATAGGCCCTTCGCAGAGGGAAGCAGAGGTTGTCATGTGTTTTTATGGTTGGATGCACAAAGTCTTAGCATAGAAGAACTTCGCTTTATATTGCCACTTGTGATAAGGACCTTTATTATGCAATCTGTCGCTTTTATTACTTCCATATCACAAGATCGTATAAAGCTAATTTCTCCCACACTAATAAATCGTACATATTTTAGCGGGTTTGCAACATGACAACTTACTTGGAAGGATCAATCAATCAATCCATAGGTAGGCATGGTGGACTCTCATGGCAAAACTGGGTTTAAGGATATATGGAAGCACAAGTAGTATCTCTACTTAGTGCGAGGAGTTTTGGCTAGCATGAGGGGGAAAGGCAAGCTCAACATGTTGGATGATCCATGACAATATACTTTATTTCGGATATAGGAAAACATAACCCATTATATTGTCTTCCTTGTCCAACATCAAATCTTTAGCATGTCATATTTTAATGAGTGCTCACAATCATAAAAGATGTCCAAGATATTATATTTGTATGTGAAGCCTCTCTTCTTTTATTACTTCCTATTAATTGCAACGATGACCAAAACTATGTTTGTCAACTCCCAACAACTTTTATTTATCATACTCTTGTATGTAAAGTCATTACTTCCCATAAGATCAATGTGACCTCTTTGGTACTCTTTATGTTTTCTTTCTTTTATCATGACCCAAGTGAGGAAATCAAGCCTTTGACTCAACACTAATCTTTATTACATAGCTCACGGACTCAATTACAAAGGGTAAAGATCATAAGGCAAAAGCTCACAACTAGATCATGCTAACTTTATTCTACTAGATCAAGATACTACCAAAAGGATCGAACTAAGTAAAATGGTAAAGATAAGAGTGATGGTGATACGATACCGGGGTCACTCCCCCAAGCTTGGCTGTTGCCAAGGGGAGTGCCCATACCCATATTATTATGTCTCCTTCTTCGGGGATGGTGATGATGACTTCTTCCTCAGCTTACGCTTAAGGGCAGAATTTTGCTCCTTTAGATCATTGATCTCTTGCTCAAGATTTAATATCTTCTTGCATAGTGCCTGCTTGTTTTCCTGCAAGAGGTTAAAAGGGATAAATTCGATCTTAGGTTTCTTTACTCTGTCGGGGAGGCTTGACTTTTTGAACTCCACATGCATGTCCCCCGGTTGAGGTAGTGGAACTTCGTCTTCATCTGAGCTAGTCCAATCCTTCCCCTTGGGATCATGGTCCTCTTCTTCCTCCGTGGTCCAACCATAATGCTCCCAGCCCCCATAGACCTTAGGGTTAGCGAGGTAATCAGCCACATAACTTTCTCCTTCCGAATCCTAGGACGACATGTTGCTTTTATCTGCGACAGAAACAGCTCGGACGGAAACAGAGGATTTATGCGTGATACAGAGGTCAAAACCTTCGAGAGTATATATATAATGAATTTTTACCGACCAAAAGCAGTAACCTACAAGAAAACGGAGTCCAGGGGACACTCGGGGTGCCCACGAGGTAGGGGGTGCGCCCTGGGAAGGGGGGCACGCCCTCCACCCTCGTGGACGCCTCGTGTCTCCTCCGGGCTGCTTCTTATTTTTTCTATTTTTCTAAATATTCCAAAACTGAGAAAATTTGCCTTTAGAACTGTTTTGGAGTCGGTTTACTTACCGTATCACATACCTCTTCCTTTTCTGAGGCTGAATCGTTCTGTAAAGTGTCCCTTATGTATTCCTCCGGGGTTACGATTTCAATAATATTGGTTTCAACATTTATAGGATTACCTGAGATATAATGTTTAATTCTTTGACCATTAACCACCTTCGGATTTGTGCCTTCGAAGTTGTTGATCTTTATGGCACCAGAACGATAGACCTCCTCGATAACGTAAGGTCCTTCCCACTTGGAGAGAAGTTTTCCTGCAAAAAATCTTAAACGAGAGTTGTATAGCAATACATAGTCACCTATGTTAAACTCACGCTTTTGCATCCTTTTGTCATGCCATCTTTTAACTTTTTCTTTGAACGGTTTGGCATTCTCATAGGCCTGGGTTCTCCATTCATCGAGACAGCTAATATCAAATAGCCTCTTCTCACCAGCAAGTTTGAAATCATAATTGAGCTCTTTAATAGCCCAATATGCCGTATGTTCTAGCTCAAGAGGTAAGTGACAAGCTTTTCCATACACCATCTTATATGGAGACATACCCATAGGATTTTTGTATGCATCTCAATAGGCCCATAATGCATCATCAAGTTTCTTGGACCAATTCTTCCTAGACCTATTAATTGTCTTTTGCAATATTAGTTTCAACTCTCTACTACTTAGTTCTACTTGACCACTAGTCTGTGGGTGATAGGGGGATGCAATTCTATGGTTGACATCATACTTTGCAAGCATCTTACGGAAAGCACCATGAATAAAGTGTGAACCACCATCAGTCATTAGATATCTAGGGACTCCAAACCTCGGAAATATAACTTCTTTAAGCATCTTAATAGAGGTGTTGTGATCGGCACTACTAGTTGGAATAGCTTCTACCCACTTAGTAACGTAATCAACAGCAACTAGAATGTGTGTGTACCCATTAGAGGCAGGAAATGGTCCCATATAATCAAAGCCCCAAACATCAAATGGTTCAATAACAAGTGAATAATTCATAGGCATTTCTTGACGTCTACTAATATTACCAATTCTTTGACATTCATCACAAGATAAGACAAACTTACGGGCATCCTTGAAGAGAGTAGGCCAATAAAAACCGAATTGTAATACCTTATGTGCAGTTCTATCCCCCGCATGGTGTCCTCCATAAGCTTCGGAGTAGCACTTGCGTAGGATTTGTCCCTTTTCATGCTCAGGTACAAAACGTCTAATAATACCATCTACTCCTTCTTTATAAAGATGTGGGTCATCCCAGAAGTAATGTCTCAAATCATAGAAGAACTTTTTCTTTTGCTGGTATGTGAAGCTAGGAGGTATAAACTTAGCAACAATATAATTAGCATAATCAGCATACCATGGAGCAGTACGAGAAGTATTTATGATAGCTAGTTGTTCATCAGGAAAGCTATCATCAATGGTTGTGGGTCATCAAGTATATTCTCTAACCTAGACAAGTTATCTGCTACGGGGTTCTCAGCTCCCTTTCTATCAATATTATGCAAGTCAAATTCTTGCAGCAAGAGAACCCATCTAATAAGTCTAGGCTTAGCATCTTTCTTTTCCATAAGGTATTTGATAGCACCATGACCAGTGTGAATAGTTACTTTAGAATCAACAATATAGGGTCTAAACTTATCACAAGCAAATACAACTGCTAAAAATTCTTTCTCAGTAGTGGCATAATTTCTTTGGGCACTATCTAGAGTTTTACTAGCATACTGGGTAACATTCAATTTATTATCAACTCTTTGCCCTTGAACAGCTCCTACAGCATAAATACTAGCATCGCACATAATCTCAAAGGGTAAATTCCAGTCAGGAGGCTGGACAATAGGTGCAGAGATCAATGCTTTCTTAAGTATTTCAAATGCTTCTAGACAATCATCGTCAAAGACAACAGGAATATCTTTTTGTAAGAGATTAGTCAGAGGCCTGGAAATTTTGGATAAGTCCTTAATGAACCTCCAATAAAACCCGGCATGACCAAGGAAACTTCGTATACCTTTGATGTCCTTAGGGCATGGCATCTTTTCAATAGCATCAACTTTAGCTTTGTCAACTTCAATACCTCTTTCAGAAATTTTATGTCACAAGACAATGCCTTCATTAACCATAAAGTGGCACTTCTCCCAATTCAAGACAAGGTTAGTGTCCTCACATCTCTGCAAAACTCGATCAAGGTTGCTTAAGCAATCATCAAAAGAAGTTCCGTAAACGGAGAAATCATCCATGAACACCTCAACAATCTTTTCACAAAAATCAGAGAATATAGCCATCATGCATCTTTGAAAGGTAGTAGGTGCATTACATAAACCAAAAGGCATACGTCTATAAGCAAAGGTACCGAAAGGACAAGTAAAAGTGGTATTTCCTTGATCCCCTTTTGACACAGGTATTTGAGAGAAACCAGAATAACCATCTAGAAAGCAGAAATTAGTATGTTTGGATAACCTTTCTAGCATTTGATCAATAAATGGCAAGGGGTAATGATCTTTCTTAGCAGCTTTATTTAACTTACGGAAATCAATTACCATCCTATAGCATGTAACTATTATTTGCGGGATCAATTCATCTTTATCATTAGGAACGACAGTCATACCTCCCTTCTTAGGGACACAATGGACAGGACTTACCCACTGGCTATCAGCAACTGGATAGATAATACCTGCCTCTAGGATCTTTAGTATTTCCTTCCTTACCACTTCTTTCATCTTAGGATTTAATCGTCGCTGATGATCAATAACTGGTTTAGCATTTTCTTCCAATTTTATCTTGTGTTGGCATATAGTAGGACTAATGCCCTTAAGATCATCCAAAGTATATCCAATAGCAGCTCGGTGCTTCTTCAGAGTTTTCAATAGTTTTTCTTCTTCCTGCTCTAAAAGGTTAGCACTAATAATAATAGGATATATCTTCTTTTCATCAAGATAAACATACTTAAGATTATCAGGTAAAGGTTTAAGTTCAAACACGGGATCACCCTTGGGTGGAGGAGGATCCCCTAGGATTTCAACAGGCAAGTTGTTTTTCAATACGGGTCCCTGTTTAAAGAATATTTCATCTATTTCCCTTCTCTCATTCATATGCATATCATTTTCATGGTCTAGCAAGTATTGTTCTAAGGGATCATTAGGTGGCACGGCAATAGAAACAAGACCAAATATCTACAGAATTTAGCAAAGTTAAAATCATGAGACATATTCCCCAATCCAACAGTGACAATATCTTTCACGCAGTCTATCTTGGCATTAACAGTATTCAAGAAGGGTCTACCAAATATAATGGGACAGAATTCATCTTGTGGGGAACTAAGAACAAGAAAATCAGCAGGGTATTTAACCTTCCCACACAAGACTTCAATATCTCTAACAATCCCCACTGGTGAAATAGTGTCTCTATTAGCAAGCTTAATAGTAACATCAATCCCTTCTAACTCAACAGGTGTAATATCATGCATAATTTCGTGATACAAATCAAGAGGGATAATACTCGCACTAGCACCTACGTCACATAAACCATGATAGAAATGATATCCTATCTTAACAGAGATAACAGGCAAGCCCACAATAGGTCTATGTTTGTTCCTAGCATTGGGTTTGGCTATCTTAGCAGACTCTTCTTGGAGGTAAATAACATGTCCATCTAAATCTTCTACCAAGAGATCTTTAACCATAGCAACACTAGGTTCAACTTTAATTTGCTTAGGGGGTGCAGGTGTTCTAGTATTACTCTTACGAACTACAGTTGAAGCTTGAGCATGATCCTTTATCCTAACAGGGAAAGGTGGTTTCTCAATATAAGCGGTAGGTATAACAGGATCAACATTATAAGTGATAGTATTTTCTTCAACTTTAATAGGTTCAACTACTTTTACTTCAATAGGGGGATGGTATTTAAACCACTTCTCCTTGGGGAGATCAACATGAGTAGCAAAAGATTCACATAAAGAAGCTACTATCTCAGAGTCAAGCCCATATTTAGTGTTAAACTCACGGAAAACATCGGTATCCATAAAAGCTTTAACATAATCAAACTTAGGGGTCATACCTGACTCCTTACCTTCGTCGAGATCCCAATCTTCAGAGTTGTGTTTAATTCTTTACAATAAATCCCATTTGAATTCAATAGTCTTCATCATAAAAGAGCCAGAACAAGAAGTATCGAGCATGGAGCGATTATTAAGAGAAAGCCGAGCATAAAAATTTTGAATGATTATTTCTCTTGAGAACTCATGATTGGGGCATGAATATAACATTGACTTAAGCCTCCCCCAAGCTTGAGACATGCTTTCTCCTTCGCAAGGCCAGAAATTATAAATATAATTACGATCATGATGAACTTGGTGCATAGGGTAGAACTTCTGATGAAATTCCAACTTCAGACGATTATAGTTCGATGATCCCGTATCATCGCATAGCCTAAACCATGTCAATGCATCTCCCTTCAAATATAAAGGGAAGACCTTCTTCTTGATAACATCCTTGGGCATACCTGCAAGCTTAAATAATCCACAAACTTCATCCACATAGATTAGATGTAAATCGGGATGCAGTGTTCCGTCTACTGTAAAGGGATTTTCAAGCAGTTTCTCTATCATACCCGAAGGAATATCAAAGCAAACACTTTCAATAGGTGCAGTAGGTTAAGGGGCAACTCTTTGCTCTTCTGGTCGGGGTGAAGATACCCCGCACAAGCCCCTAAAAGGATTTTGAGCCATAGTAACAAGTGATAAAAAAATCAGCACACTATATAAATTTTTCCTTACCAAATTCCACTTACCAAAGGGGCTTCACTCCCCGACAATGGTGCCAGAAAAGAGTCTTGATGACCCACAAGTGTAGGGGATCTATCGTAGTCCTTTCGATAAGTAAGAGTGTTGAACCCAACGAGGAGCAGAAGGAAATGATAGGCAGTTTTCAGTAAGGTATTTTCCGCAAGCACTGAAATTATTGGTAACAGATAGTTTTGTGATAAGGTAATTGGTAGCAATTGACAAAAGGTAAAAGTAAATAAGGTGCAACAAGGTGGCTCAATCCTTTTTGTAGCAAAGTACAAGCCTGGACAAACTCTTATATAAAGGAAAGTGCTCCCGAGGACACATGGGAATTACCGTCAAGCTAGTTTTCATCACGATCATCTGATTCGCGTTTGGTACTTTGATAATTAGGTATGTGGGTGGACCGGTGCTTGGGTGATGTCCTTACTTGGACAAGCCTCCCACTTATGATTAACCTCTAATGCAAGCATCCGCAACTACAAAAGAAGTATTAAGGTAAACCTAACCATAGCCTGAAACATATGGATCCAAATCAGCCCCTTACGAAGCAACGCATAAACTAGGGTTTAAGCTTCTGTCACTCTAGCAACCCATAATCTACTTATTACTTCCCAATGCCTTCCTCTAGGCCCAAATAATGGTGAAGTGTCACGTAGTCGACGTTCACATGAAACCACTAGAGGGGAGACAACATACATCTCATCAAAATATCGAACGAAGACCAAACTCACATGACTACTAATAGCAAGACTTCTCCCATGTCCTCAGGAACAAAAGTAACTACTCCCAAGACATAATATTGTTCATGATCAGAGGGGTATTAATATGCATAATGGATCTGAACATATGATCTTCCACCAAATAAACCAACTAGCATCAACTACAAGGAGTAATCAACACTACTAGCAACCCACAGGTACCAATCTAAGGTTTGGGTACAAAGATTGGATACAAGAGATGAACTAGGGTTTGAGAGGAGATGGTGCTGGTGAAGATGTTGATGAAGATAGCCCTACCCAAGATGGGAGAGTTGTTGGTGATGACGGCAGAGACGATTTCCCCCTCCCAGAGGGAAGTATCCCCGGCAGAACAGCTCTGTCGGAGCCCTAGATTGGTTTCCGCCTCGAGACGGCGGCGTCTGGTCCCAAAAGCCTCCTTCTGATTTTTTTTCCAGGTCAAAACACCTCATATAGGAGAAAGATGGGCATCGGGGGCCTTCCGGTTGGCCCACGAGGCAGGGGTCGCGCCCTGGGAAGGGGGGCACGCCCCCCACCCTCGTGGACGGCCAATGGCCCCCCTCGTAGACTTCTTTTGCCAGATATTTTTTATATTTTCTGAAACGGCGTTCTATTGAGTTTCGGGGCTTTTGGAGTTGTGCGGAATAGGTTTCCAGAGTTTGCTCCTTTTCCAGCCCAGAATTCCAGCTACCGGCATTCTCCCTCTTCATGTAAACCTTGTAAAATAAGAGAGAAAAGGCATAAGTATTGTGACAAAACATGTAATAACAGCCCATAGTGCAATAAATATCAACATATAAGCATGATAAAAATGGACGTATCACCGTACCACTCTGGTGCGGAACGTACTCTGGTTGACCTACGAGGTTCAGTAGTAACTTGATATGAAGTTTCATGATCATCATCATTAGCTTCCTCGCTGATTGGTGTAGGAATCACTGGATCTAGTTTCTGTGATGAACTACTTTCCAATTCGGGAGAAGGTACAATTATCTCATCAAGTTCTACTTTCCTCCCACTCACTTCTTTCAAGAGAAACTCCTTCTCTAGAAAGGATCCATTCTTAGCAATTAATATCTTGCCTTCAGATCTGTGATAGAAGGTGTACCCAACAGTTTCCTTTGGGTATCCTATGAAGACACATTTCTCCGACTTGGGTTCGAGCTTATCAGGTTGAAGCTTTTTCACATAAGCATCGCAGCCCCAAACTTTGAGAAACGACAACTTGGTTTTCTTGCCAAACCACAGTTCATAAGGCGTCGTCTCAACGGATTTAGATGGTGCCCTATTTAACGTGAATGCATCTGTCTCTAAAGCATAACCCCAAAATGATAGTGGTAAATCGGTAAGAGACATCATAGATCGCACCATATCTAATAAAGTATGGTTACGACGTTCGGACACACCATTACGCTATGGTGTTCCGGGTGGCATGAGGTGCGAAACGATTCCACATTGTTTTAAATGAAGACCAAACTCGTAACTCAAATATTCGCCTCCGTGATCAAATCGTAGAAACTTTATTTTCTTGTTACGATGATTCTCTACTTCACTCTGAAATTCTTTGAACTTTTCAAATGTTTCAAACTTGTGTTTCATCAAGTAGATATACCCATATCTTCTCAAATCATCTGTGAAGGTCAGAAAATTTTGAATTCAATAGTCTTCATCATAAAAGAGCCAGAACAAGAAGTATCGAGCATGGAGCGATTATTAAGAGAAAGCCGAGCATAAAAATTTTGAATGATTATTTCTCTTGAGAACTCATGATTGGGGCATGAATATAACATTGACTTAAGCCTCCCCCAAGCTTGAGACATGCTTTCTCCTTCGCAAGGCCAGAAATTATAAATATAATTACGATCATGATGAACTTGGTGCATAGGGTAGAACTTCTGATTAAATTCCAACTTCAGACGATTATAGTTCGATGATCCCGTATCATCGCATAGCCTAAACCATGTCAATGCATCTCCCTTCAAATATAAAGGGAAGACCTTCTTCTTGATAACATCCTTGGGCATACCTGCAAGCTTAAATAATCCACAAACTTCATCCACATAGATTAGATGTAAATCGGGATGCAGTGTTCCGTCTACTGTAAAGGGATTTTCAAGCAGTTTCTCTATCATACCCGAAGGAATCTCAAAGCAAACACTTTCAATAGGTGCAGTAGGTTAAGGGGCAACTCTTTGCTCTTCTGGTCGGGGTGAAGATACCCCGCACAAGCCCCTAAAAGGATTTTGAGCCATAGTAACAAGTGATAAAAAAATCAGCACACTATATAAATTTTTCCTTACCAAATTCCACTTACCAAAGGCGCTTCACTCCCCGACAATGGTGCCAGAAAAGAGTCTTGATGACCCACAAGTGTAGGGGATCTATCGTAGTCCTTTCGATAAGTAAGAGTGTTGAACCCAACGAGGAGCAGAAGGAAATGATAGGCAGTTTTCAGTAAGGTATTTTCCGCAAGCACTGAAATTATTGGTAACAGATAGTTTTGTGATAAGGTAATTGGTAGCAATTGACAAAAGGTAAAAGTAAATAAGGTGCAACAAGGTGGCTCAATCCTTTTTGTAGCAAAGTACAAGCCTGGACAAACTCTTATATAAAGGAAAGTGCTCCCGAGGACACATGGGAATTACCGTCAAGCTAGTTTTCATCACGATCATCTGATTCGCGTTTGGTACTTTGATAATTAGGTATGTGGGTGGACCGGTGCTTGGGTGATGTCCTTACTTGGACAAGCCTCCCACTTATGATTAACCTCTAATGCAAGCATCCGCAACTACAAAAGAAGTATTAAGGTAAACCTAACCATAGCCTGAAACATATGGATCCAAATCAGCCCCTTACGAAGCAACGCATAAACTAGGGTTTAAGCTTCTGTCACTCTAGCAACCCATAATCTACTTATTACTTCCCAATGCCTTCCTCTAGGCCCAAATAATGGTGAAGTGTCACGTAGTCGACGTTCACATGAAACCACTAGAGGGGAGACAACATACATCTCATCAAAATATCGAACGAAGACCAAACTCACATGACTACTAATAGCAAGACTTCTCCCATGTCCTCAGGAACAAAAGTAACTACTCCCAAGACATAATATTGTTCATGATCAGAGGGGTATTAATATGCATAATGGATCTGAACATATGATCTTCCACCAAATAAACCAACTAGCATCAACTACAAGGAGTAATCAACACTACTAGCAACCCACAGGTACCAATCTAAGGTTTGGGTACAAAGATTGGATACAAGAGATGAACTAGGGTTTGAGAGGAGATGGTGCTGGTGAAGATGTTGATGAAGATAGCCCTACCCAAGATGGGAGAGTTGTTGGTGATGACGGCAGAGACGATTTCCCCCTCCCAGAGGGAAGTATCCCCGGCAGAACAGCTCTGCCGGAGCCCTAGATTGGTTTCCGCCTCGAGACGGCGGCGTCTGGTCCCAAAAGCCTCCTTCTGATTTTTTTTCCAGGTCAAAACACCTCATATAGGAGAAGATGGGCATCGGGGGCCTTCCGGCTGGCCCACGAGGCAGGGGTCGCGCCCTGGGAAGGGGGGCACGCCCCCCACCCTCGTGGACGGCCAATGGCCCCCCTCGTAGACTTCTTTTGCCAGATATTTTTTATATTTTCTGAAACGGCGTTCTATTGAGTTTCGGGGCTTTTGGAGTTGTGCGGAATAGGTTTCCAGAGTTTGCTCCTTTTCCAGCCCAGAATTCCAGCTACCGGCATTCTCCCTCTTCATGTAAACCTTGTAAAATAAGAGAGAAAAGGCATAAGTATTGTGACAAAACATGTAATAACAGCCCATAGTGCAATAAATATCAACATATAAGCATGATAAAAATGGACGTATCACCGTACCACTCTGGTGCGGAACGTACTCTGGTTGACCTACGAGGTTCAGTAGTAACTTGATATGAAGTTTCATGATCATCATCATTAGCTTCCTCGCTGATTGGTGTAGGAATCACTGGATCTAGTTTCTGTGATGAACTACTTTCCAATTCGGGAGAAGGTACAATTATCTCATCAAGTTCTACTTTCCTCCCACTCACTTCTTTCAAGAGAAACTCCTTCTCTAGAAAGGATCCATTCTTAGCAATTAATATCTTGCCTTCAGATCTGTGATAGAAGGTGTACCCAACAGTTTCCTTTGGGTATCCTATGAAGACACATTTCTCCGACTTGGGTTCGAGCTTATCAGGTTGAAGCTTTTTCACATAAGCATCGCAGCCCCAAACTTTGAGAAACGACAACTTGGTTTTCTTGCCAAACCACAGTTCATAAGGCGTCGTCTCAACGGATTTAGATGGTGCCCTATTTAACGTGAATGCATCTGTCTCTAAAGCATAACCCCAAAATGATAGTGGTAAATCGGTAAGAGACATCATAGATCGCACAATATCTAATAAAGTATGGTTACGACGTTCGGACACACCATTACGCTGTGGTGTTCCGGGTGGCATGAGGTGCGAAACGATTCCACATTGTTTTAAATGAAGACCAAACTCGTAACTCAAATATTCGCCTCCGTGATCAAATCGTAGAAACTTTATTTTCTTGTTACGATGATTCTCTACTTCACTCTGAAATTCTTTGAACTTTTCAAATGTTTCAAACTTGTGTTTCATCAAGTAGATATACCCATATCTTCTCAAATCATCTGTGAAGGTCAGAAAATAACGATACCCGTCGCGAGCCTCAACACTCATTGGACCGCATACATCAGTATGTATGATTTCCAATAAGTCAGTTGCTCGCTTTATTGTTTCGGAGAACGGAGTTTTAGTCATCTTGCCCATGAGGCATGGTTCGCAAGCACCAAGTGATTCATAATCAAGTGATTCCAAAAGTCCATCAGCATGGAGTTTCTTCATGCGATTTACACCAATATGACATAAACAACAGTGCCACAAATAAGTTGCACTATCATTATCAACTTTGCATCTTTTGGCTTCAATATTATGAATATGTGTATCACAACGATCGAGATCCAACAAAAATAGACCATTCGTCAAGGGTGCATGACCATAAAAGATATTAATCATATAAATAGAACAACCATTATTCTCTGATTTAAATGAATAACCGTCTCGCAACAAACAAGATCCAGATATAATGTTCATGCTCAACGCTGGCACCAAATAAAAATTATTTAGGTCTACAACTAATCCCGAAGGTAGATGTAGAGGTAGCGTGCCGACGGCGATCACATCAACTTTGGAACCATTTCTCACGCGCATCGTCACCTCGTCCTTAGCTAATCTTCGTTTAATCTGTAGCCCCTGTTTCGACTTACAAATATTAGCAACCGAACTAGTATCAAATACCCAGGTGTTGCTACGAGCATTAGTAAGGTATACATCAATAACATGTATATTAAATATACCTTTGTTCACTTTGCCATCCTTCTTATCCGCCAGATACTTGGGGCAGTTCCGCTTCAAGTGACCAGTCCCTTTGTTCACTTTGCCATCAATAACCTGTATATCAAATATACCTTTGTTCACTTTGCCATCCTTCTTATCCGCCAAATACTTGGGGCAGTTCCGCTTCAAGTGACCAGTCCCTTTGCAGTAGAAGCACTCAGTTTCAGGCCTGGCTCCAGACTTGGGTTTCTTCGCGGGAGTAGCAATTGGCTTGCTATTCTTCTTGAAGTTCCCCTTCTTTCCCTTGACTTTTTTTCTTGAAACTAGTGGTCCTGTTAACCATCAACACTTGATGCTCCTTTTTGATTTCTACCTCCGCAGCTTTGAGCATGGCGAAGAGCTCGGGAATTGTCTTCTGCATCCCTTGCATATTATAATTCATCACGAAGCCTTTATAGCTTGGTGGCAGTGATTGAAGAACTCTATCAATAACACTATCTTCATCAACTTTGCATCCAAGTTGAGTCATGTGATTGTAGTACCGAAACATTTTGAGTAAGTGTTCACTGATAGAACTGCTCTCCTCCATCTTGCAGTTATAGAACTTATTGGAGACTTCATATCTCTTAATTCAGTCATTTGCTTGAAATATTAACTTCAACTCTTGGAACATCTCACATGCTCCATGACGTTCAAAATGTCTTTGAAGTCCCGATTCTAAGCCGTAAAGCATGGCACACTAAACTATCGAGTAGTCATCAGAACGAGCTTGCAGACATTCATAACGTCAGGAGTTGCTCCTGCAGCAGGCCTGTCACCTAGCGGTGCTTCAAGGACATAATTCTTCTGTGCAGCAATGAGGATAATCCTCAAGTTACGGACCCAGTCCGTGTAGTTGCTACCATCATCTTTCAACTTAGCTTTCTCTAGGAACGCATTAAAATTCAAGGGAATGGTAGCATGGGCCATTGATCTACAACAACATAGATATGCAAAAACTATCAGGACTAAGTTCATGATAAATTTAAGTTCATTTAATCATATTACTAAAGAACTCCCACTTAGATAGACATCCCTCTTGTCATCTAAATGATCATGTGATCCAAATCAACTAAACCATGTCGATCATCACGTGAGATGGAGTAGTTTTCAATGGTGAATAACTTATGTTGATCATATCTACTATATTATTCACGCTTGACCTTTCGGTCTCCAGTGTTTCGACGCCATGTATGTACATGCTAGGCTCGTCAAGTTTAACCCGAGTGTTCTGCATGTGCAAAACTGTCTTACACCCGTTGTATTTGAACGTAGAGCTTGTCACACTCGATCATCACGTGGTGTCTCGGCACGAGGAACTGTCGCAATGGTGCATACTCAGGGAGAACACTTGTACCGTGAAATTGTGTAAGGGATCATCTTATAATTCTACCACTGTACTAAGCAAAATAAGAAGCATAATAAGATAAACATCACATGCAATCAAAATATGTGACATGATATGGCCATCATCATCTTGTGCTTTGGATCTCCATCTCCAAAGCATCGTCATGATATCCATCGTCACCGGCTTGACACCATGATCTTCATCGTAGCGTCGTGGTCGTCTCGCCAACTATTGCTTCTACTACTATCGCTAACTCATAGTGATAAAGTAAAGCAATTACATGGCTTTCACAATTCATACAATAAAGAGACAACCATAAGGCTCCTATCGGTTGCCGATAATTTACAAAACATGATCATCTCATACAATAACATATAACTCATCACGTCTTGACCATATCACATCACAACATGCCCTGCAAAAACAAATTAGACGTCCTCTACTTTGTTGTTGCAAGTTTTACGTGGCTGCTACGGGCTTAGCAAGAACCGTTCTTACCTACACATCAAAACCACAACGATTTTTCGTCAAGTGTGTTTTTTTAACCTTCAACAAGGACCGGGCGTAGTCACACTCGATTCAACTAAAGTTGGAGAAACAGACACCCACTAGCCACTTGTGTGCGAAGCACGACGGTAGAACCAGTCTCATGAACGCGGTCATGTAATGTCGGTCTGGGCCGCTTCATCTAACAATACCATCGAATCAAAGTATGACATGCTGGTAAGCAGTATGACTATTATTGCCCTAAACTCTTTGTGTTCTACTCGCGCATATCATCTACGCATAGACCTGGTTCTTGATGCCACTGTTGGGGAATGTAGTACTTCAAAAAAAAATCCTACGATCACGCAAGATCTATCTAGGAGAAGCATAGCAACGATCGGGAGAGTGTGTCCACGTACCCTCGTAGACCGAAAGCGGAAGCATTTAGTAACGCGGTTGATGTAGTCGAACGTCTTCGTGATCCAACCGATCAAGCACCGAATGCACGGCACCTCCGCGATCTGGACACGTTCAGCTCAGTGACGTCCCTCAAACTCTTGATCCAGTTGAGGCCGAGGGAGAGTTTCGTCAGCACGACAGCGTGGTGACGGTGATGATGAAGTTACTGACGCGGGGCTTCGCCTAAGCACTACGACAATATGACCGAGGTGTGTAACTGTGGAGGGGGCACCGCACACGGCTAAGAAATCAACTTGTGTGTCTATGGGGTGCCCCATCCCCACATATATAAAGGAGGGAGGGAGGAGGAGGGTCGGCCAAGAGGAGGACGCGCGCCATGGGGGGGCAATCCTACTCCAAGTAGGATTCACCCCCCTTCCTATTCCAACAAGGAGAAAAGGGAAGGTGAGGGAGGAGAGAAGGAAAGGGGGGCCGCCCCCTAGTCCAATTCGGGTTGGGCTAGGGGAGGCGCGCGCCCCACCTTGGCATGCCTCCTCTCTTCCACATCTAGGCCTATGAGGCCCAATAACCCCCCGGGGGTTTCGGTAACTCCCCGGTACTCCGGAAAATACCCGATTCACCTCGGAACCATTTCGGTGTCCGAATATAACCTTCCAATAGATCAATCTTCATGTCTCGGCCATTTCGAGACTCATCGTCATGTCTGTGATCTCATCCGGGACTCCGAACAACCTTCGGTACATCAAATCACATAAACTCATAATACCAATCATCATCGAACGTTAAGCATGCGGACCCTACGGGTTCGAGAACTATGTAGACATGACCGAGACTCATCTCCGATCAATAACCAATAGAGGAACCTGGATGCTCATATTGGTTCCTACATATTCTACGAAGATCGTTATCAGTCAAACCGTACAACAAAATACGTTGTTCCCTTTGTCAACGGTATGTTAATTGCCCGAGATTCGATCGTTGGTATCATCATACCTAGTTCAATCTCGGTATCGGCAAGTCTCTTTACTCGTTTCGTAATACATCATCTCGTGACTAACTCATTAGTCATTTGCTTGCAAGGCTTATTATGATGTGTATTACCGAGAGGGCCCAGAGATACCTCTCCGACACTGGAGTGACAAATCCTAATCTTGATATATGCCAACACCACAAACACTTTCGGAAACACCTGTAGAGCATCTTTATAATCACCCAATTACGTTGTGATGTTAGATAGCACACAAGGTGTTCCTCCGGTATTCGGGAGTTGCATAATCTCATAGTCAGAGGAACATGTATAAGTCATGAAGAAAGCAATAGCAGTAAAACTAAACGATCATAGTGGTAAGCTAACGGATGGGTCCTTTTGATCAAATGACAACACATGGATATGGTTAGGAAACACAACCATCTTTGATTAACGAGCTAGTCTAGTAGAGGCATACTAGGGACACTCTGTTCTGTCTATGTATTCACACATCTATCAAGTTTCCGGTTAATACAATTCTAGCATGAATAAAAGACATTTATCATGATATATAAGGAAATATAAATAACAACTTTATTATTGCCTCTAGGGCATATTTCCTTCACTCCGTGCATCTCTCTGCCCTGACCACCCACCGTAACCGGGAACTCCCCGAAATTTTCCTCGACCT
This sequence comes from Secale cereale, assembly GCA_902687465.1. Taxonomy (NCBI): domain Eukaryota; kingdom Viridiplantae; phylum Streptophyta; class Magnoliopsida; order Poales; family Poaceae; genus Secale; species Secale cereale. The sequence goes on along the minus strand of LR738713.1, from coordinate 123,587,179 downwards.
CGCTTCTACCATGATTTTTTTCCATCATGGACGGCCCAAAGAATGTCATGCAGGTGCGTTTCCGGCACGCCCAGGATGAAAAGCCCATTTTCTATCATGGTTTTTTGTCATAGAAGTAGGAGCCCACCACATCTATGATTATACCAAGTTTTGTCACAATTATTGCCATAGAAGTGTCATAAGCCTGATAGAAGAAAAAATTATTCAGGCCAAAATGTCACGGATGTGTCTTTTTTTTGTAGTGATAGCGGTCGATGTGTGGAGTAATAGTAGCAGATGCAGAATCGTTTTGGTCTACTAATCTTGGACATGATGCCTATATAATGATCATTGCATTGGATATCGTCATAATTATTTGATCTTCTATCAATTGCCCAACAGTAATTTGTTTATTCACCGTATGCTATTTTCTCGAGAGAAGACACTAGTAAAATCTATGGCCCCGGGGTCTATCTTCTATCGTATTGCTTTCCGATCTATTTTTCATCGCTTTTTCTTTCAGAATTCCAAAAACCCAAAAATACCTTGCTGCATTTTTTATTTGCATCTTTTTTTCTTGCACGATCCATTTATGCAATCTTATACAAACAAATCTATCTTTTTACCGAGGAGGGATTGGCAACCCCTCTTACATGTACCTCATACAAATATATGTACCAGGCCACCCCTAGAGGGTTGAGCCGATCCCTCAACTTACCTTATGTCTAATATGGTATCAAATTAGATCCTCCACGCGTACGCTTCCACCGCCGTTGCACCTCGGTTGCATCTAGCAAGCAAGCTTCCATCGCTGTTGCTACTCTCATTGATCGCCCTATCGTTCTTTCAGCTCTATAACGATGGCATCTTCTGTTGCTTCTGGCTCCTTGGCAGCCTTTGGCCTTCCCCTGACGCTGCAGACTCTCCTCGCCATCGGCTCCACGTCAAGCCCAGCCATCGGTCTACCACCATTCTCCATCAGCACCCTCACTGCCGGAGCGACGTTCTCCAACAACCCACCGGCCACGCACGCCTTCTTCAACAACTGGGGGATCCTTACCACCTCCATGATCGGTCAGGGCTCCCAGACTACCCTGGCGATCTCCACTGCTATCGCACCAATGATGGCTGAGGTGCCACTCCCGACGTCGTTTCACTTCTCTCATCTCCTCACTGTCAAACTTTCCGCCGACAACTATCTCTATTGACGTGCCCAGTTTCTTCCTCTACTTCGTAGTCACTATCTCGAAGGCTTCATCAATGGAACCTTGCCATGCCATAGTCAGTTTCTCCCATCCAACGAACCTGGTGGTGCTCGGATCAACCTGGTGTACCGTGTCTGGCTTGCTCAAGACCAGGCAATCCTCTCTGACATCCGGTTGTCTCTCTCTGAAGGGATTGATGGCATGCTTCTCTTCTATGTGACCTCTCAAGATGCGTGGTTGGTGCTCGAGGGCAGTTTTGCCTCCCAGTCAACAGCACGCTCCATGGCAATCCGTCAACAGCTCCAAGACATGAAGAAATGTGACCTCTCTGCTTCCATCTTCTTCAACAAGATGAAGGCCCTATCTGACACACTCACCTCGATTGGTCGGCCACTCCGTGACAAACAGTTTACTTCGTTTGTTCTCAATTGCCTTGACAATGAATTAATACGTCTCCAACGTATCTATAATTTTTTATTGTTCCATGCTATTATTTATGATGTTTTGGATGTTTAATGGGCTTTGTTATACACTTTTATATTATTTTTGGGACTAACCTACTAACCCAAAGGCCCAGTCCAGATTGCTGTTTTTTGCCTATTTCGGGGTTTTACAGAAAAGGAATATCAGACGGAGTCCAAACGGAATGAAACTTCTGGAGAGATATTTTTGGAGAAAAATACGCACGGGAGACTTGAGAACCACGGAGTAGGGATGACGTGGCGTCCACGAGGGTGGGGGCGCCCCCCCTATAGGGCGCGCCCCCCTGCCTCGTGGGCATCCCGTCTAGCCCCCGGTGCCCTCCTTCCTCCTGTATATACCTACGTACCCCGAAACCATCAGACGAACAGAGAAAACCCTAGTTCCACCGCCGCAACCTTCTGTTCCCGTGAGATCCCATCTTGGGGCCTGTTCCGGAGCTCCGCCGGAGGGGTTATCTTCCATGGAGTGCTTCTACATCATCATCATCGCCTCACCATGAGTTGTGAGTAGTTTACCACAGACCTTCGGGTCCATAGCTAGTATCTAGATGGCTTCTTCTCTCTCTTTGGATCTCAATACCAAGTTATCCTCGGTCTTCGAGGAGATCTGTTCGATGTAATCTCTTTTTGCGATGTGTTTGTCGAGATCCGATGAATTGTGGGTTTATGATCAAGATTATCTTTGAGAAATATTTTGTTCTTTTTTGAACTCTTTATGTATGATTATAATATCCTTGCAAGTCTCTTCGAATTATTGGTTTGGTTTGGCCTACTAGTTCTATAGTTCTTGCAATGGGAGAAGTGATTGGCTTCGGGTTCAATCTTGCGGTGTCCTTTCCCAGTGACAGTAGGGGCAGCAAGGCATGTATTGTATTATTGCCATCGAGGATAAAAAGATGGGGTTTATATCACTATGTTTGAGTTTATCCCTCTACATCATGTCATCTTGCTTAAGGCGTTACTCTGTTCTTATGAACTTAATACTCTAGATGCATGCTGGATAGCGGTCGATGTGTGGAGTAATAGTAGTAGATGCAGAATCGCTTCGGTCTACTTGTTTCGGATGTGATGCCGATATATAATGATCATGCCTAGATAGTCTCATAATTATTCGCTTTTCTATCAATTGCTCGACAGTAATTTGTTTACTCGCCGTAGAATATCGCTATCATGAGAGAAGCCACTAGAGAAAACTATGCCCCCCGGGTCTATTCTCAACATATCAATCTACAATCTACTTTACTTTTCCGCTTTTACTTTCTGTTCTTATATCCAAAAATACCAAAAATATCAAACTATCATCTCTATCAGATCTCACTTTCGTAAGTGACCGTAAAGGGATTGACAATCCCTTGTCGCATTGGCTGCGAAGTTCTTATTTGTTTGTGCAGGTGCGAGGGACTCGCGCGTGGTCTCCTACTGGATTGATACCTTGGTTCTCAAAAACTGAGGGTAATACCTACACTACTGTGCTGCATCACCCTTTCCTCTTCGAGGGAATACAACGCAAGCTCTAGAAGTAGCATGAATATGACTCTCTTGTTGAGGCAGTTCATGGGCGCGACACTCCGATTACGCTGTGTGATCTCTACGCGCGTCTTCTCGGGACGGAACACCGTCTTGAGACTCGTCGCACCGCAGAGGCCTACACCGACCACTCCTCTGTGAATGTGGCCCATCGTAATGGGCCTAGCTCCCGCTCGACCAATGGTGCCAGCGGCAAGCCACCACTCCTCTCCAATCCTCCACACAAGGTACCGGTCTACTCTAGTGTGGCTGGTGGCCGCCAAGGGGGTCAGATGAACCAACACTCAGGCTGCCCGGTGTGCGGCGCGGGCAATGCCCCTGCCAGTTGTGTGGTCTTCTGGGCCACCTCTCCTCTCGTTGCTGCCATAAATGCTTTAAGCTTGATTTTCTGGGTATCGGTAACGATGGACGCAACAATGAACGCCAGGCTACCATGGTGACACACGGGAAAGCCACGCAAGGGTACACTCCTTCCTACCCTGTTGATTCCAGTTGGTACATGGATACTGGCATGACGGGTCACCTGACAAGCGAGCTCGGCAAGCTCACCTCACACGAGCCCTACCAAGGTCATGACAAAATTCATACGAAAAATGTGGCAGGTATGCATATCTCTCATATTGGTCAAGCATCCCTTCCACGTCTGCATCTCGCCAACTTCAACTTTCCAAAGTCCTTCATGTTCCATATGTCACTCGCAACCTTTTATATGTTCCTAGACTCACTTATGACAATAATATTGTTGTTGAACTTCACCCATTCTATTTGTTTGTCAAGGAGCGAGCAACACGGGAAGTCTCTGGATGTGCCTCGCGTGTCTCATGTCTTCAGTGGTGTCCGTGTTTCGTCGTCTCAGTGGCATTCCCGCCTTGGTCATCCAGCTTCTCCGATTGTGCGTCATGTTCTTTGTCGACATTAACTTCCCATGGTGTCTAGTAATAAAGAATTAGCAGTATGTGATGCTTGTAAGCAAGGCAAAAGCCACCAACTTCCTTTTTCTTCTTATAGTCAAGTTGTCAAAAACCCTTTAGAAATTGTTTTTTTCTAGTGTATGGGGTCTAGCCCACACTTCTGTTAGTGGCCACAACTATTATGCCAGTTTCATCGATGCTTATAGTCGCTTCACATGGCTTTATCTCCTTAAGAGCAAGTCTGATGTGTTTGATATTTTTCTTCAGTTTCAGTCGCACGTTGAATGTCTTCTCAGGCATAAAATTATTCATGTCCAGACAGATTAGGGGGGCGGATATCGCAACCTCAATACTTTTTTCGAGAAGCTTGGAATTTCTCACCGTGTGTCTTGTCCACATACACATCAGCAAAATGGTGCTGCTGAGCGCAAACATCGTCACGTCGTTGAAACTGGTCTCACCTTGCTAGCACATGCATCAGTACCTTTTCTGTTTTGGAGCGATGCTTTCTTTACGGCATGTTTCCTTACTAACCGGCTTCCCACACATGTGCTAAACATGAAAACTCATGTTGAAGTTCTCTTTAATGAAATTACTGACAATACTTTTCTTAAGGTATTTGGTTGTGCATGTTGGCCACATCTTCGTTCGTATAATAGTCGTAAGCTTCAGTTTCGAAGAAGTGTGTCTTCCTTGGCCATAGTTCTCTTCACAAAGGTTACAAGTGTCTCCATGTTCCAACAAATCGAGTCTACATCTTGCATGATGTTATTTTTGATGAAAACTCGTTTCCGTTTTCTAACCTACCACCATCTTCTGATATACCACAATCACTTCGTTCAACCCCTATTTCCTCCGGCCAATTTGAAGATATTGCATACTCGCCTCTTTTGTTACCTAACCATGGTGCAGGTATTGGTCGTGGTGCTCGGCTGGAACTCATGGAGGGAGAGTCATGGTCGGCGCAGGGCCACTCCCTAACGATGAAAGGCCCATCCCGACGGGCAGAGGGCCGGTCGCGGCCGACTGAGGGCAGGCTCTAGGCGTCGGGCAAAGGTGCATCGCGGCGGCGCTCAAGATCGAAGAGATTTGATCTCATGAACATGAGGAGTCAATCCCCTATTTACGTTGGTGGTCAATACAGAGAGGGGGTTATCTGCTAAATTGTGTTTAAGTGGATTGTTAGCAGCCCCACGTTTGATCCAGAACGTCTATCATCGATCCAACAATCCATGATAGAAATTTCCAGATTTTCACTGAAAAGCCATTTTCACCAGATACTTCGCCTTGTATTAATACAAAGTTGAGTCACTTATTTTTGAACGAAGTGATAGAAAACAAAGGAATGTTCACTATTAGAGAAATGGCTAGCTTCAACTTTAGTTGGTGGTTCCCCATTTCCAACCAACGTCATCATTATTATTAATTTCAAATAGTGGTGGCGTTGACGTATTAGGTGTTGGGGAACGTAGTATTTTCAAAATTTTCCTACGATGACGCAAGATCTATCTACTAGATGCATAGCAACGAGGGGAAGAGTGTGTCTACGTACCCTCGTAGACCGGGAGCGGAAGCGTCAAGTGACGCGGTTGATGTAGTCGAACTTCTTCGTGATCCAACCAATCAAGCACCGAACGTACGGCACCTCCGCGTTCAGCACACGTTCAGCTTGATGACGTCCCACGAGCTCTTGATCTAGTTGAGCTCCACGGGAGAGTTTCTTCAGCACGACGGCGTGGTGACGGATATGATGTATCTACCGGCGCAGGGCTTCGCCTAAGCACTGCAACGGTATAATCGAGGTGTGTTTCTGTGGAGGGGGGCACCGCACACGGTTGGGAGAGATCAACTGATCAACTTGTGTGTTCTAGGGTGCCCCCTGCCCCCGTATATAAAGGAGCAAGGGGAGGGGCCGGCCAGCCCTTCTATGGCGCGCCAGGGAGGCAATCCTACTAGGAATAGGATTGCAATCCTATTCCTAGTAGGAGTCCACCAAGAGGGAAGAAGGGGAAAGGAAGGAGAGGGAGAGGTGGCGCCCCCCAATCCTAGTCCAAGTAGGATTCCCTGGTGGGGCGCCGGCCAGCCTCTATGGGCTGCCTCTCTTCTTTCCTCAAGGCCCACTATGGACCATCCCCCCTCGTGGGGGGTTCCGATAACCCCCTCCGGCAATTCGGTCAAATCCGAAACTTTTCCGGAACACTTCCGGTGTCCGAATATAGTCCAATATATCAATCTTTATGTCTCGGACATTCTGAGACTCCTCGTCATGTCCGTGATCTCATCCGGGACTCCGAACTTCCTTCATTACATCAAAACTCATAATACCGATCGTCATCAAACGTTAAGCGTGCGGAACCTACGGGTTCGAGAACTATGTAGACATGACCGAGACTCATCTCCGGTCAATAACCAATAGCGGAACCTAGATGCTCATATTGGTTCCTACATATTCTATGAAGATCTTTATCGGTCAAACCGCATAACAACATACGTTGTTCCTTTTGTCATCGGTATGTTACTTGCCCGAGATTCGATCGTCGGTATCATCATACCTAGTTACATCTCGTTACCGGCAAGTCTCTTTACTTGTTCCGTAATACATCATCTCGTGACTAACTCATTAGTCATTTGCTTGCAAGGCTTATTATGATGTGCATTACCGAGAGGGCCCAGAGATACCTCTCCGACACTCGGAGTGACAAATCCTATTCTTGATCTATGTCAACACCACGAACACCTTCGGAAACACCTGTAGAGCATCTTTATAATCACCCAGTTACGTTGTGACGTTTGATAGCACACAAGGTGTTCCTCCGGTATTCGGGAGTTGCATAATCTCATAGTCATAGGAACATGTATAAGTCATGAAGAAAGCAATAGCAATAAAACTAAACGATCAAGTTGCTAAGCTAACGGATGGGTCTTGTCTATCACATCATTCTCCTAATGATGTGATCCCGTTGATAAAATGACAACTCATGTCTATGGTTAGGAAACATAAACATCTTTGATCAATGAACTAGTCTAGTAGAGGCATACTAGGGACACTCTGTTTCGTCTATGTATTCACACATGTATTAAGTTTCCGGTTAATACAATTCTAGCATGAATAATAAACATTTATCATGATATAAGGAAATATAAAATAACAACTTTATTATTGCCTCTAGGGCATATTTCCTTCATTCTCTCACTTGCAATAGAGTCAATAATCTAGTTCACATCGCCATGTGATTTAACACCGATAGTTCACATCATCATGTGATTAACACCCATAGTTCACATCGCCATGTGACCAACACCCAAAGGGTTTACTAGAGTCAATAATCTAGTTCACATCGCTATGTGATTAACACCCAAAGAGTACTAAGGAGTGATCATGTTTTGCTTCGTGAGAGAAGTTTAGTCAACGGGTCTGTCACATTCAGATCCGTATGTATTTCGCAAATTTCTATGTGTCTACAATGCTCTGCATGGAGCTACTCTAGCTAATTGCTCCCACTTTCAATACGCATCCAGATTGATACTTAGAGTCATCTGGATTTAGTGTCAAAGCTTGCATCGGCGTAACCCTTTACGACAAACTCTTTATCACCTCCATAATCGAGAAACATTTCCTTAATCATCCAGTTACTAAGGATAATTTTGACCGCTGTACAGCGATCTACTCCCGGATCACCATTGTACCTCCTTGTCAAACTCATGGCAAGGTACACAACATGTTTGGTATGGCATACTTTATAGAACCTATGGCTGAGGCATAGGGAATGACTTTTATTCTCTCTATATTTTTCTGCAGTGGTCAGGCTTTGAGTCTTACTCAACTTCACACCTTACAAATCAGGCAAGAACTCCTTCTTTGACTAATCCATTTTGAACTACTTCAAAATCTTATCAAGGTATGTACTCATCGAAAGTCTTATCAAGCGTCTTGATCTATCTCTATAGATCTTGATGCCCAATATATAAGCAGCTTCACCGAGGTCTTTCTTTGAAAAACTCCTTTCAAACACTCATTTATGCTTTCCAGAAAATTCTACATCATTTCCGATCGACAATATGTCATTCACATATACTCATCAGAAAGGTTGTAGTGCTCCCACTCACTTTCTTGTAAATACAGGCTTCACCGCAAGTCTGTATAAAACTATATGCTTTGATCAACTTATCAAAGCGTATATTCCAACTCCGAGATGCTTGCACCAGTCCATAGATGGATCGCTGGAGCTTGCACAATTTGCTAGCACCTTTAGGATTGACAAAACCTTCTGGTTGCATCATATACAACTCTTCTTTAATAAATCCATTAAAGAACGCAGTTTCGTTATCCATTTGCCAGATTTCATAAAATGCAGCAATTGCTAACATGATTCGGACAGACTTAAGCATCGCTATGGGTGAGAAAATCTCATCGTAGTCAACACCTTGAACTTGTCGAAAACCTTTCGCAACAAGTCGATCTTTGTAGACAGTAACATTACCATCGGCGTCAGTCTTCCTCTTAAAGATCCATTTATTTTCAATGGCTTGCCGACCATCGGGCAAGTCAACCAAAGTCCATACTTTGTTCTCATACATGGATCCATCTCAGATTTCATGGCCTCAAGCCATTTTGCGGAATCTGGGCTCATCATCTCTTCCTCATAGTTCGTAGGTTCATCATGGTCTAGTAACATGACTTCCAGAACTGGGTTGCCGTACCACTCTGGTGCGGAACAAACTCTGGTTGATCTACGAAGTTCAGCAGAAACTTGATCTGAAGTTTCATGATCATCATCATTACCTTCCTCACTAATTGGTGTAGGAATCATTGGAACTAGTTTATGTGATGTACTACCTTCCAATTCGGGAGAAGGTACAATTACCTCATCAAGTTCTACTTTCCTCCCACTCACTTCTTTCAAGAGAAACTCCTTCTCTAGAAAGGATCCATTCTTAGCAACGAATATCTTGCCTTAGGATCTGTGATAGAAGGTGTACCCAACAGTCTCCTTTGGGTATCCTATGAAGACACATTTCTCCGACTTGGGTTCGAGCTTATCAGGTTGAAGCTTTTTCACATAAGCATCGCAGCCCCAAACTTTAAGAAACGACAATTTTGGTTTCTTGCCAAACCACAGTTCATAAGGCGTCGTCTCAACGGATTTTGATGGTGCCCTATTTAACGTGAATGCAGTTGTCTTTAATGCATAACCCAAAACTATAGTGGTAAATCGGTAAGAGACATCATAGATCGCACCATATCTAATAAAGTACGGTTACGACGTTCGGACACACCAATACGTTGTGGTGTTCCGAGTGGCGTGAGTTGTGAAACTATTCCACATTGTTTCAAATGAAGACCAAACTCGTAACTCAAATATTCACCTCCATGATCAAATCGTAGAAACTTTATTTTCTTGTTACGATGATTCTCTACTTCACTTCGAAATTCTTTGAACTTTTCAAATGTTTCAGACTTGTGCTTCATCAAGTAGATATACCCATATCTGCTCAAATCATCAGTGAAGGTCAGAAAATAACGATACTCACCATGAACTTCAACACGTAATTGTCCACATGCATCAGTATGTATGATTCCCAACAAATCTGTTGCTCGCTCCATTGTTCCGGAGAATGGAGTTTTAGTCATCTTGCCCATGAGGCATGGTTCGCAAGCACCAAGTGATTCATAATCAACTGATTCCAAAAGTCCATCACTATGGAGTTTCTTTATGCGCTTTACACCAATATGACCTAAACGACAGTGCCACAAATAAGTTGCACTATCATTATTAACCTTGCATCTTTGGGCTTCAATATTATGAATATGTGTATCACTACGATCGAGATCCAACAAACTATTTTCATTGGGTGTATGACCATCGAAGGCTTTATTCATGTAAACAGAATAACAATTATTCTATGACTTTAAATGAATATTCGTATTGCAACAAACATGATCAAATCATATTCATGCTTAACGCAAATGCCAAATAACATTTATTTAGGTTCTGCACTAATCCTGAAAGTATAGGGAGTGTGCGATGATGATCATATCAATATTGGAACCACTTCCAACACACATCGTCACTTCACTTTTAACTAGTCTCTGTTCATTCTGCAACTCTTGTTTCGAGTTACTAATTTTATTAACTGGACAGGTATCAAATACCCAGGGGTTGCTATGAACACTAGTAAAGTACACATCAATAATCTGTATATCAAATATACCTTTGTTCACTTTGCTATCCTTCTTATCCACCAAGTATCTAGGGCAGTTCCACTTCTAGTGACCATTTCCTTTGCAGTAGAAGCACTTAGTTTCAGGCTTGAGTTTAGCTTTGGGTTTCTTCACGAAGTGACAACTTGCTTGTCATTCTTCTTGAAGTTCCCCTTCTATCCCTTTGCCCTTTACTTGAAACAAGTGGTCTTGTTAACCATCAACACTTGATGTTTTTTATTGATTTCTACCTTAGCCGATTTCAGCATCGCGAAGAGCTCGGGAATTACTTTCGTCATCCCTTGCATATTATAGTTCATCACGAAGTTCTACTAACTTGGTGATAGTGACTAGAGAATTTTGTCAATTACTATTTTATCTGGAAGATTAACTCTCACTTGATTCAAACAATTGTAGTACCCAGACAATCTGAGCACATGCTCACTAGTTGAGCAATTCTCCTCCATCTTGTAGGCAAAGTACTGTCAGAGGTCTCATACCTCTCAACACGGGCATGAGTATGAAATACTAATTTCAACTCTTGGAACATCTCATATGCTCCGTGGCGTTTCAAAACGTTTTCGAAGACCCGGTTATAAGCCGTAAAGCATGGTGCACTAAACTATCAAGTAGTCATCATATCGAGCTTCTGTCAAAACGTTCATAACGTTTGCATCTGCTCCTGCAATAGGTTTGTCACCTAGCGGTGCATCAAGGACATAATACTTGTGTGCAGCAATGAGGATAATCCTCAGATCACGGACCTAGTCCGCATCATTGCTACTAACATCTTTCAACTTAGTTTTCTCTAGGAACATATAAAAAATAAACGGGGAGCAACACCGCGAGCTATTGATCTACAACATAGATATGCTAATACTACCAGGACTACGTTCATGATAAATTAAAGTTCAATTTAATCATATTACTTAAGAACTCCCACTTAGATAGACATCCCTCTAGTCATCTAAATGATCACGTGATCCAAATCAACTAAACCATGTCCGATCATCACGTGAGATGGAGTAGTTTCAATGGTGAACATCTTATGTTGATCATATCTACTATATGATTCACGCTCGACCTTTCGGTCTCCAGTGTTCCGAGGCCATATCTGCATATGCTAGGCTCGTCAAGTTTAACCCGAGTATTCTGCGTGTGCAAAACTGTCTTACACCCGTTGTATTTGAACGTAGAGCCTATCACACCCGATCATCACGTGGTGTCTCAGCACGAAGAACTTTCGCAACGGTGCATACTCAGGGAGAACACTTATACCTTGAAATTTTGTAAGGGATCATCTTATAATGCTACCGTCGTTCTAAGCAAAATAAGAAGCATAATAAGATAAACATCACATGCAAATCAAAATATGTGACATGATATGGCCATCATCATCTTGTGCTTTTGATCTCCATCTCCAAAGCACCATCATGATCACCTTCGTCACCGGCGCGACACCTTGATCTCCATCATAGCATCATTGTCGTCTCGCCAACTATTGCTTCTACGACTATCGCTACCGCTTAGTGATAAAGTAAAGCAATTACATGGCGATTGCATTTCATACAATAAAGCGACAACCATATGGCTCCTGCCAGTTGCCGATAACTTTACAAAACATGATCATCTCATACAAAAACGTATAACTCATCATGTCTTGACCATATCACATCACAACATACCCTGCAAAAACAAGTTAGACGTCCTCTACTTTGTTGTTGCAAGTTTTTACGTGGCTGCTACGGGCTTAGCAAGAACCATTCTTACCTACGCATACAAAACCACAACGATTTTTCGTCAAGTATGTGATGTTTTAACCTTCACAAGGACCGGGCGTAGCCACACTTGATTCAACTAAAGTGAGAGAGACAGACACCCGCGAGTCACCTTTAAGCAATGAGTGCTCATAACGGTGAAACCAGTCTCGCGTAAGCGTACGCGTAATGTCGGTCCGGGCCGCTTCATCTCACAATACCGCCGAAGCAAAGTATGACATGCTGGTAAGCAGTATGACTAGTATCGTCCACAACTCACTTGTGTTCTACTCGTGCATATCATCTACGCATATACCTGGCTCTGATACCACTGTTGGGGAACGTAGTATTTTCAAAATTTTCCTACGATGACGCAAGATCTATCTACTAGATGCATAGCAACGAGGGGAAGAGTGTGTCTACGTACCCTCGTAGACCGGGAGCGGAAGCGTCAAGTGACGCGGTTGATGTAGTCGAACTTCTTCGCGATCCAACCGATCAAGCACCGAACGTACGGCACCTCCGCGTTCAGCACACGTTCAGCTTGATGACGTCCCACGAGCTCTTGATCCAGTTGAGCTCCACGGGAGAGTTTCTTCAGCATGACGGCGTGGTGACGGATATGATGTATCTACCGGCGCAGGGCTTCGCCTAAGCACTGCAACGGTATAATCGAGGTGTGTTTCTGTGGAGGGGGGCACCGCACACGGTTGGGAGAGATCAACTGATCAACTTGTGTGTTCTAGGGTGCCCCCTGCCCCCGTATATAAAGGAGCAAGGGGAGGGGCCGGCCAGCCCTTCTATGGCGCGCCAGGGAGGCAATCCTACTAGGAATAGAATTGCAATCCTATTCCTAGTAGGAGTCCACCAAGAGGGAAGAAGGGGAAAGGAAGGAGAGGGAGAGGTGGCGCCCCCCAATCCTAGTCCAACTAGGATTCCCTGGTGGGGCGCCGGCCAGCCTCTAGGGGCTGCCTCTCTTCTTTCCTCAAGGCCCACTATGGACCATCCCCCCTCATGGGGGGTTCCGGTAACCCCCTCCGGCAATCCGGTTAAATCCGAAACTTTTCCGGAACACTTCCGGTGTCCGAATATAGTCGTCCAATATATCAATCTTTATGTCTCGGACATTCCGAGACTCCTCGTCATGTCCGTGATCTCATCCGGGACTCCGAACTTCCTTCAGTACATCAAAACTCATAAACTCATAATACCGATCGTCATCAAACGTTAAGCGTGCGGACCCTACGGGTTCGAGAACTATGTAGACATGACCGAGACTCATCTCCGGTCAATAACCAATAGCGGAACCTGGATGCTCATATTGGTTCCTACATATTCTACGAAGATCTTTATCGGTCAAACCGCATAACAACATACATTGTTCCTTTTGTCATCGGTATGTTACTTGCCCGAGATTCGATCGTCGGTGTCATCATACCTAGTTCAATCTCGTTACCGGCAAGTCTCTTTACTCGTTCCGTAATACATCATCTCGTGACTAACTCATTAGTCATTTGCTTGCAAGGCTTATTATGATGTGCATTACCGAGAGGGCCCAGAGATACCTCTCCGACACTCGGAGTGACAAATCCTATTCTTGATCTATGTCAACACCACGAACACCTTCGGAAACACCTATAGAGCATCTTTATAATCACCCAGTTACGTTGTGACGTTTGATAGCACACAAGGTGTTCCTCCGGTATTCGGGAGTTGCATAATCTCATAGTCATAGGAACATGTATAAGTCATGAAGAAATCAATAGCAATAAAACTAAACGATCAAGTTGCTAAGCTAACGGATGGGTCTTGTCCATCACATCATTCTCCTAATGATGTGATCCCGTTGATCAAATGACAACTCATGTCTATGGTTAGGAAACATAAACATCTTTGATCAATGAGCTAGTCTAGTAGAGGCATACTACGGACACTCTGTTTCGTCTATGTATTCAAACATGTATTAAGTTTCCGGTTAATACAATTCTAGCATGAATAATAAACATTTATCATGATATAAGGACATATAAAATAACAACTTTATTATTGCCTCTAGGGCATATTTCCTTCAGTAGGTACGTCACATTTACAGAGTTAGTGTTGGTGTTGTTTATTTCTAAAGTGTCACAAATTTGTGGGCCCATTTGCACTTACCAGGCAGAAGCTGCTCGCGTTGTATTTTTATCGGTGTCACGGATAATTTGTTTAGTGCTTGCGTGGTAATTTCTAGCACACGACATTGAGTCTTTTTATAATTTTGATTTTTTTTATTTATTATTTTGAATCTTCATAATTTTGAGTTTCTTTATTATTTTGAGTTTTTTTTACTATTTTAAAGTCTTTCATTATTTTAAATCTTTTATAATTTTGAGAATTTTTTATTTTTTATTTTTATTGTTTTAAAGTCCTTTATTATTTTGAATATTATATAATTTTTAGCCTTTTATTATTTTGAGTCTTTTTATTGTTTTAATTCTTTTATTATTTGACTATTTGAATAATTTATGTTTGTTTATTATTTTGAGTATTTTTATTCATTTGAATCTTTTATAATTTTGACATTTTTAGAATTTTAAGATTTCTTTTATTTTATAATTTTTTGAATATATTATATATTTTTTAGCTTTTAACTATATTTTTGACACCGGCTTATTGGGCCCAGCCCAACATTTCCCACACGACCAAGTGAAAACCTAGGTGGGGCAGGGGGCCCTCGCCGCACTCGACACTCCTCTCTCCCTCCCTCCCTCCCTGCTCTCTCTCTCTCTCTCTCTCTCTCTCTCTCTCTCTCTCCCTTTCCTTCCCGTCGTCGCCGCCATCGACCCCTTTCTGCCGACGTTGATTCCGGCCATTTCCAGTGTTAAGGTATTCTTCTAGACCTCCCCCTCTCGTAGCCATACATCAACACCTCCCTTCTTGCTGCCATTGCCGGCCATTTTTTGTGAGTCATTTATTTCATCCAAAATGTTAGGGTTTTGGCGACGGAGTCGCGGGCGGTCGACGACGCACCACGGCTCCAATCTTGGGTGAGCATCTCCCTCTCCATTTGTTTGCTTCACTCCCGGCACTGCATGAGATTAGCTAGGGTTCATGCTAGTTTCAATTAATGGACTTTGACAGTGCCAAAAAAATTGTTAGAAAAAGTTTTGACAATGCCAAAATGTAGGACATTAGTCTATCCAAATTTTTAACAATTGTGTAGATGATTTCCATTGTGTCCAAACAGTGCCAAACTAGTGTACCAACCAAGCACAAATTTTACCAAATGTTAGCAGTGTCAAAACACATTACCAAAAAATTTATCATGGCTTTAACCAAGCACAAATGTAAGCAATGCCAAAAGAGCGCCACGAACTAGTGTTAAAGATTTTGTGCTTGGTTAAAGCCATAAACTAGTGTTATTTTTTTCCAAAGCTTTGACACTCCCATAATAGTGCCAAAACTAGTGTTAAAACAATGAAAAAAAAACTAGTGTTCATAGGTCATGTATTATTTTAGTTGCATTCATATACTCTAGTTCATCCTAGGCATATGTTGTCGTAGTTCAAAAGTGTCAAAAATGGTGCATACTCTAGTTCATAATCTAGTGGCAATCATACTCTAGTTCTAATGACTTGCTAGCTAGTGTCAACTATGCATTCATATACTCTAGTTCATCCTAGGCATAAGTAGTGTTGATAGGTCATGTTAGGCATTCATACACTAGTTCTAATAACTATTGTCAACTATAAAATATATTGTTGTCATACTCATATATAATTCAATTGACAAATGTCATATTTTAGGCGTCTGTTGTCATGCATGGTTCAATTGTTATATGTTGTCATAGTTCAATTGGTCCTAGTTGTAGTTGTCATGGCTGACTTGTTATTATTTTGTAGTTCGCGCCGATGAGTACCTACAACAATCACCGCCAGCCTTCTTGCAGCTTCGCGGCGTATGACGACGTCGATGGAGGCGAAGGGTGCACCAACCAGGTAAGATTCCAAACACATCCATGATCATTGCAAATACACATGCATATATCTAACCATTCATGATGATTGCAAATGCACACGCATATCTAACGATTTCAAACATTTGACTTGGTAGGGATATGTACCTGATCCGACACCCGCCAAGTCGAAGGTATATGATGTGGACATGCTCAACCGCAAGCTCATAGTCTCATGAAACTACCATCAAGGCTTTGAAGGAGGTGAATGCCTCGTTGTGATCTCTTCGGCAAGATGCTTAGGCTGGGGGAACAGAGGGATCAGCTGACCGAGGAGAGGGATAAGCTGAAGAATGGAAGAAACCTCTTCGGAACCAAGAGGAATGAGCTCAAGATGGAGAAAGCTCATTTCAAAAAAGAGGGGGAGAACAACAGACACAAGCTTCCACAGATGGAGTTAATCCTTGAGCAAGAAATGTGATCGACCCACCTAGGCTAGCTATAAACGATGTAGTTTGGTTGTTGAACAGTTTGCGAAGTAGAACTAGTTTAGTTCTTGAACTACTAACTTTTGTGAAGTCGAACTAGTTCTTGAACTACTAACTTTTGTGAAGTCGAACTAGTTAAATACTTGAACTAGTAACTTTCGTGAAGTTGAACTAGTTGATGCATCAATATATCTTAAATTAATTGATGTTCTACTTAGCTGCATATTTTTTTTAATAAGCAAAAAATCAATTTGCTAGCACTGGGCCAACATGAGTGATAACACACTTAGAGCATCTCCAACAGCCGCGCTATACAAGCGTCGCGCCGTAAAAAAGGCAGTTTTAGCGCGCGCGCAACGCGGTGGGCAACTCCAGCGGACGCGCAAAAACGGCGCGCGCGCCATTTCCAATTCAGCGCGCTGGCCGAAACGCAATCACGCGCCCGTTATTTGCTGCGCCGGCTCGCGTGCGCGCGACTCTCCCGCGCTCGCTTGCTCCCTCCTCCACTCTCGCGACCGCGCTGCCGCCCCCATCCGACCGCGCCGCCGCCGCCGCTCGCGCCCCCGGCGACCGTTCAGCGCTTCCCCGGCCTATCCCCGCGCCGCCGTCACCGCCCGCGCCCGCCGGCGACCACTCAAGCGCTTCCCCAGTCTGTCTCCGCTGCGGCCGCCGCCCGCGCCCGCCGGCGACCGTTCAGGCGCTTCGCCGGCCTCCCCGTGCCGCTGCGCTTCCGCCCCACCCCCTCCTAGTCCGGTCGGACCTCGCGCGCCTCCGACGTCCGAGGAACAGCGCCCGAGGGCTCGCTGCCGCGCCGCGCCCGCATGGTGTTCGACAAAACGCCTACAAGGTATGTATTGCTCCAAACTTATGAATTTGGTGCATATTTTGAATTGTAGTTTTGATAGTATAGTATTGAACATTGTAGATGAGTTCGTCGTATGATTCTTCCGAAGAAGAATTTGATATGGAAGAGGAGGAGGATCTTGCAATGATCATAGCTATGCATAAAAAACCGAAGCACGGTGGTTCGGTTATGGGTCTGGATAAAATTTGGAGAGATAGGATTGATGCCCATAACAGATTGATGAAGAACTATTTCGTGGAGAATCCCACATACCCGGAGTCGTATTTTCGTCGCCGGTTTAGGATGAGCACAGACTTGTTCAAGCGCATTGCAGAGAAACTAGCGAGCCATGACCGGTTTTTCCAGCAAAGGAGGAATGCCGCCGGAGAGCTCGGGCATAGCACCTTTCTGAAGGTGACAGCCGCTTTGCGTATGTTGGCATACGGTATCCCGGCCGATCTAGTTGATGATCACTTGGCTATGGGTGAGAGCCAAGCCATCATGTGTGTCAAGCGCTTTGCAGTGGGAATTGTGCAAGTGTTTGGCGAGGAGTATTTAAGATCTCCCGCTGCTGAAGACGCCGCAAGGCTATTGGCGATGAACAAATCTCGCGGCTTTCCTGGCATGCTTGGCTCAATAGATTGCATGCATTGGAGTTGGAAGAATTGTCCAAAGGCATGGCATGGGCAATTCCACGGCAAAAAAAAAAGGGTTCCACTATAATCCTTGAAGCGGTGGCCGATCAGAAGACTTGGATTTGGCATGCATTCTTTGGAATGCCTGCATCTTTGAATGACATCAATGTTGTCAACCGGTCACCACTGATGAATAAGATTGCGAATGGTGAGTTGCCACCGGTGCAGTTTGTAGCAAATGGCCATACGTACAACTATGGCTATTATCTAGCGGATGGCATCTATCCAAAGTGGCAAACCTTCGTGAAGCCGTTGAAAAAGCCAGAAGGTAAGAAAAATCTTGATTTCCACAATGCTCAGGCGGCTGCTAGAAAAGATGTGGAGAGAGCATTTAGGATTTTGCAAGCCCAATTTGCTATTGTGAGAGGACCGGCTAGATTTTGGGATCAAAAAATGTTTTGGTACATCATGCACGCTTGTGTGATCATGCACAACATGATCATCGAGAATGAGCGTGGCCAAGATTTAGACTACTCACAGTATGAGCTCTTGGGACATTCCGTGCGAGTGCGACGGAGGGCTGAAAGGGTAGCCCGTTTTGTTGCCTCCTATCATGCCATTCGGCGTCCCGCAACGCACAATGATCTTCAAAAGGATCTGATTGAAGAGTGGTGGGCATGGCATGGACGACAAAGAGCATGATTTCATTGCATTATTTGTATTGTATTGTTCATGAACTATTGGTTGTGTTTCTTGCATTATTTGTTGTACTGAACGATAAACTATTTGTTTGAGTTGTAATAACTATTTATTATTGATTTATTTTGTTTGTTTGATCGTTTTTCTCCTATTTTTTGAATTGTATATGTGGTTTGTGCTTGCTATGCGTGCTGCATTTTTGGGCACTGCTGGAGCGGCGCGCGCGTGCTGTATTATAGCGCGGCTGTTGAAGCTGGCGTCTATCCGCACGCTAAACCAGCCGAAGCGCGCGCGGCAAATGCATTTTTTGAGCGCGTAGCGCGGCTGTTGGAGATGCTCTTAGTGCTGGCACTCGGTCGTATGACACGCCATTAGCAAGACCAATGTTGCCACGTCATAGCTATACTTTTCTATACTAGTGCCTTGTGGTTTGTTACCATAAAAGAAAAAATGAATTGTTTGCCATCTATGTGGATTTTACATTTGAGCTTGGGAATAGAACGACACATTCAGACTTCAGAGTGAAATGTTGTCAGGGGATCATATCATGTGGAGAACTGAACTAAGCTCGGAGCCTTTCGACAAAATAGATTCACATACCAGTTGACAGATACCAGGCAACGAGCTGCCCATACAAGCAGCAAATCCCTCGTAGACATAGCTTGGGATCTTGATTAAATTTCCTTTGGAATAAGAAAACCCATAAAGAACTGCAAATCTGCAGCAAATATCACAGAAATATGGATTCCAGATTATCAGCACATACATAAACCATCTAAAAGAGAGCAGATTGGGGTGACAGAGATGGAATCAACATATATGAATCAAGGGGTGCCCAGCTCGGACCAGATACACAGTTGGATGAAACAGGCCAAAAGAATGATGATGGTACAATGCCGTTACAGCCTCAGCAGGGGCGCACTAATCAACACGCTCCAATCACAGAAAGCAATACAACGAATGGGTGATCACCATTACACGGATGCAGCTGGATTAGCCAACCAAATCAACACGTACATCCCTTCCTCTTTGTTGAGACGAGCGTTGGTTAGAAAAATCAAGTCAGTTTTTGTACAAACATCTCCTCTCTGTCTTCCTAGCTACAAAGGAGAGGAGCATCATGCCTTTGGATGGTCTCCAAAATCAGCTCCCTGCGAAAATGGCTTGCTTCATTCCAGTGATATGTCGGAACAAGCAGGAACTACAGACCTAATAATCTCTGGGGATCCCAATGCTGATGCTGACAGGAGAGACTGGGTGCAGGTTACAAAGGTTCGAGCTTGCCAGTAGGCCGAAGGTTGCATCCTAGGATACCCGGCCTGCACAAATCACCAAACATCCAGTCAGAAATGACCAACTAGTTTCCTATAACTAAGTTGTGAAGCAGCGGACAAAGATGACATCATAGTTCAGAATGGTTCTCAACTATTCTGCTTGTTATTTTCAGTTACTTGCACACACAAGTGTTAAATACTGTGCCAGCTACTATAACTGCTTTAACTGTGCACTTGTCATCTGAATTCTGAAAAGGATGCCAAAGCCAGTTCCCAGTCAATTTCTGTCCACTCCATAATTGACAATGGGAAGTCATAATATTTTCATAGACCCAAACCAAAGCAGAAATGTATGGCAATATATGATTATATATGCAAGGACACTCCTACAAATTATACTGCTGAACTAACACTCGTGGGCTAAAAAGGACATGCTAGCCTGACGAGTCATTAGTAAAAGTAGCATCAACACTCAATTACAAACAGCTTACTCTGCTACATTCAGTACGTACAGGTCTACAGGGGTGCCTAACTACCCAAGGATAGAACTGACCTATTGGATTCTAGCGCCACCAAATCTTGTGATGCTACCAAAAAGTTATTGGAAGTTCTGTTTTATTTTAGATTGTTTTTATTAATTTGTAATAAAGGATTGTTTGTATGCAGCCTTTCCCTGCATTTCTGCAAGAGGCTGTTTCCAGGACTCGAACCTATGACCTCATGGTAACAAGGAACAGATTTACCACTGCGCCAAGGCTTCAAAAATCATACTCAAACAAAATACATGTAACAAGCAACAAAAAAGGAGAAATATGCTGTGAATAGTACCTCCCTCCCTCACTCTCTCCAGGATACTATCATTTGAGATGCATAACCATGAGTTTGATCCTTTAGGTAAGGAAATCATACAGCGATAAGAAAAGTAGGAACTTAGTCACTAATCTGCATATAGGTATAGGCCAACTCTCTTCGTGTGTTTACTGCGCCATTGATAAAAGAAAAAAGCACGCCTAGACAGGCGTTTGATGTGCGCATAATTGCGCTCAAGAACACATGCCTAGTGCCTTTTCCCCCTTAAACTCACACAACTTTCATGCAGAGTCGCTGATGCAGCCAACATAGAATGTTCTTTCTCTTAATAATCAGCACTAGCACATTTCTAATTTCGAAGTAGTTGGTCAAAATACTATTGTACCTGTTTTGGTCTTAACCCACAACAGAGAGTAATCAGGACTATGCTTACTATCATCAGAAACCCAACAACAGAAAGTAACCAGGACTATGCTTACTATCATTGGAAACCCTAGGCCCTGGCTATTGCTCAAAATTTCTTCCCATCGCTGACAAACATTTGGGCACAATAATCCCTAGGCGCCCTTAGTTTAAAAGGAGGCTGTGACACATATGCAACACATAAAACTCCCAATCTAAAGTTTCTATTGTACGACAGATGTGCGCTGCATTCCCTAGAACAAACTGGTGTGGGCTCAATCTCATTTGATTATGTTCAGTTTAAATGGAACTCCAAAGCAAGTAAGGAACTGATAGCCAGCAGCAATTATCACAAGTGAAACATTTCAACATACCTCAAGATTCCACAAATTGGAGATCCACCGTCAAACTGAAAAGATCATAGATCCCTTCTCCCACACTCCAGCTCGCCATAATGCAACTCCATTCTGAGCACTGCACTTCTTCCACCAACCATATTAAAG
The DNA here is from genome assembly GCA_902687465.1 of Secale cereale. NCBI lineage: Eukaryota > Viridiplantae > Streptophyta > Magnoliopsida > Poales > Poaceae > Secale > Secale cereale. The sequence goes on along the minus strand of LR738713.1, from coordinate 123,565,527 downwards.
CTGGGGCAGTTCCTGTGGGTTATCCATTGATGCCCTCAATATCATCCCAGCCCTCCGCTTCCGGTCATCCTTTTGTTCCTCCTTCAAAAACGACGGGTCCTCCCTCAGATCCATGGAATTTGAATTGAGGGCCACTGCCAGGGGCTTCTTGTCAACTCCAATCTTCAGGCGCACTGGTGCCCTCACCTTTGGAACAATGCTCTTTTGGTTCTGATTCTGGTCCCAGCCTGTCCCAGAATCAAGCTCCATAGCATTTGCACCCTGAATTGCTGGTGCAAATGCGTCAAGAACAGAGAGTTTCTTCCGCTCAGAAGGGATATCAACCTCTGACACCTCCTTGTCTCCATGCGGCAAAGCGGGCTCAAGAAAAGGATTTCTCTTGCTCCCAGCCGGTTGTATCTCCTTCCCTTTGGCTACACTATCCTCAGAAACCGCTGGCCGAAACCCATCAGCGCCTGCAAGGGCCAATCGTTGCTGCAAGCTGAGCAGGGACTTCTCGGCCTTCCTCCGCTGCCGCACCTGTTCGACCATGTCCACCCTGTCCTTGGCCGCCTGCTCACTCCACACCTCTGTCCTGACATAGGTGTGTGGGTCCGGGAAGGCCGGTAGCCACTCGGGCACATGCCTCATCCCAGTCTCCCTCTCAGCCACAGCGAAGCTGGGCGTGGGCTGCAGAGCGCGGGGTATAGGGAACTTGGGCAATGGACGCGTGAATGGCACCTCGTCCTTGGAGTCGACGAACGCCATGAGGTCCTTGACGACGCCTGAGCCAACGAGACAGCGGCCTGAGGTGCCGGCCCCGACGAAGCCATCAAAGTCTGTGCCGATTTCCTCGAGGGACTGGATGATGTCATACTCGTTGGCAAGCGCGCGGCCTGCGAGGTTGGCGTGGAAGGCCGCAGCCCTCCCGAGGTGCGTGAGGTAGCGGAGGAGGACGTCGACGAGCGCGTCCACGGCCGAGCGGTGCGTGCAGTCGAAGCCCGCGGCCTCTAGCGCCTGCGCGACCGCCGCCCGCGCCACGGCCCTCCCGAACTCGTCCCCGCTGCCGCTGCCGCTGCTGCCCGCACGGTCACTCATACTGCTCCCTCTTGTCCTCCCGCCGCTCCCGACCGGTCATACCGTCGAGCACGTGGCGGGCGTGGCGGTCCCAGATCCGGAGCTAGGGTTAGATCTCTCCTCGGGCCACGCCGTCCGCGCCACCATCCAGGGCGAGCCGGGGGGAGCTAGACGCAGCCGCGCGCCCGGAATTGCGCGCCCGACCGCCCTCCCGCCCGCCTCGAGCTCGCGCCCCCGGCGGGATTCGAATTCGGTCGGCGCGAGACGACGCGGCGGGATCGCGCGGTGGCAGGGAGCGGGGATTGGGCGGGAAATCGAGAGCGGGGTGGGTTTGGAAGCAGGAGACCGTTGGGGATTTAGGGTTTGGGGAGAGGAGCACGCGCGGGGGTTTGGGTGGGGCTCTCTCTGATCCGAGCACGCGGGCGAGCGGGGGAGGGAAGGTGGAGACGAAGGCCTTTGGGGAGAAGGGAAGAACGCGTCCGCTTGACTTTATAGAGGAGGGCGTGTGGAAATCCCGTGTGCGCGAGCCGGGTGCGCGGAGCTCGGCGGGTACACGTGGCGATGGATGGTTGGTTCCGCCTCGTGGACTCTTTCCAGCGTGGACGCCGTGTTCTCCACGACGGGGTTCTGCTCTTCGGGCCTCCGCAGAAGAAGGCGGCCCAACTGGCCCAGTTACAAGGGAAATATGCCAAAGGACATTTCCCCTCAAAAAAAATAGTACGGACATTTGTCCAAAAAAAAAACTAATAGTACAGACAAAAACTGGTAAAATAAAAACTAGATTCCTCTGTTCTGTTATCCATGGTTGCAATGAATAAGAGGGTATGAGAAAGAACAAAATGTTCATGGCTGATCAGCCAGTGATACAGCATGGCATGCTTCATGCCAACATGACTACACCCCATAACAGGATGAACTGGACAGAGGAACCGGACCGGTCACCGGCGTCCGTGCCGCTGGGAACATGTGGCAATGCAGCATCTGGCACGTCGAATTAGGTCTATCGATCAATGCGCTCTGTTTGCCCCGTCAGTGGTTACGCTTGTGGACCTCCACGCTGCCTGCTGACGCCAGGTTCGCGGCTCGGTTGCTGCCAAAGTTCTTGCGGTTTGATTCCCTTGCTATTCTTGAACCAAACTGCACAAAGCATCAGATGGAATGGAAGTGAGGACGCATAAAGTTTCGTATTGTATGTGCAGACAACCGAAATACAGCTGAGCAAGATTATAATGCAACAGTTATATAATCATCGTTTTTAAGCAGACAGATTCATAATAAAAGGTTTAAACAGTGACATCAGGCCCTCGATTCACACAATTAACTTGCTCCCTCCGATCCATATTACTTGTCGCTTATCCCGATGTATCTAGCATTGAAATACGTCTAGATACACATCCATTTGAGCGACAAGTAATATGGATCAGAAGGAGTACAATCTAAATAGTGTAACTTATCAACACTACAACTATTCTACTTAAGGAAATAAATGGTTATAAATATGTACCTGTATTGCTCGCTTTGGCAGAAAAGCAGCTTCTTGTAGACCCAGCAGCTTTGCAACCTGCAACATTGTCAGAAATATTGAATCAACAAAAGGGGATGGAGATCAGAACATTAGTGTGTAACAACTTAAATATAGAGTTAAGAAAAACGAAATGCAAACCTCTCTCAGAATCTTCTTATCACCCTTCCCCACAGGTTCATCAAGTTTAGCGATATCCCATAGTGGAATTTCCAACAATGTTCTGATCACACTCTCATCAAGAAATGGAAAACGAGCCTGTCGTGTGCACATTGGTACACATCAGCTCACTAAAAGCCAATGACCGAAGCTGAACTAAAAAAGCATGACGAAGATTACCTCCTTGCCATGGTCAGAAATGCACCTATCATCTCTTCCCATGTTTCTTTTCCAAATTCTTTGCACATCTAGCCTCATTTCCTCGTCCAGTGAAACCCATCTAAATAGGGGTACAAAAAAGGAATTTAATTTGTTTTTGCAATATCTGCAAAAAAATCTCAAACGACAGTCACATTATTTAGCATGCAGTACATTAAATCGATGCATACATACCCTCCAACTCTATATTTAGTACGATGTCTACCATAACCAGCACACTGCTCATCAGCTCCAGAACCGACTAAAAGGACTCTAGATGTTGACTTGTGCATGTAGCGATCACCATCTTGCCCATTCACCCAACCATCCCCGCTAGCAGCTAACCATAGGGCTATACCAATGTTCAAATCCTGTGCAAAAGATCCAGCATTGTAACTCAAATAAATCTAACAGGAGCAAAAGAGCATAGTGAAAATTTACCAACGGTACATATTTTCAAATTAAACAGATATGTGTGGATGAATAGAGCTGCAGTGCTAAATATTACTAGTGTCAAAAATGCTCTTATATTATGGGACGGGGGGAGTATCCTCTATTGTCCAGTGCGTGGTGCACACACATGAAGACGATTGCGTCATATGACGGAACTATGGTGAACTGTGGTCTCAAGGATGCCAAAGGCTGTTCAGATTTCTACTCCCACAAGTCCACCACTAATCTTACTGCAGCCTCTTACGCATAATCTCCCACAGAACCACTAGGAAGACGCAACCACCATAATGAACACACATAATAACCAGGTATATTTATAAGTAAATAAACTTGGTTAGAAGGGATGGGGAATTTGGAGGGTCGGGAGTTGATGGGCATGCGGATGTAAGTGAGATGAGTACTGGAATTTTAACGGTCCAAATGTGCATCGTTGCTCAAAGAATAATCAATAAATCTTAGTGGTTCATCATCAATTGGGAAGCCTTATAACTACAAATCAAATTCCTAAAGAGTTTCTCGTCTCTTGCAAAACAGGGGATCAGGACTAAAAGCAAACACCCATGTCAAATCCTACCTTAAACTGCCTCCTCTAAACTCATCTTCCAATTATTAACCAACAGGATTAGTCCATTAGACCAGTATTAAACTCTTCTTTTATTATATATGCCAAATGTGATCCCAAAAGAAAAGATGGTCTTGAGTCTTGACACACTTTTTTTGCATTGTCATATGCAAAAATAAAAAAGATGCATGATTCGAAGTTTACAAGACCATTCCAAAATCTAAATCCAAGATGAATTAAATCGAGTGACACTGCATGGATGATTCGATCATTCAAATGTTGGTTGGCCTTCAGCTTTGTATACCAAGGAAACTAACCTAACGAAGCATTAGTAGGATATAAGAAGATACACACCATATAGGTATTTGAAGGGTATATCAGTGACATCACGTGTTCACTTTCCTCTTTCAAGTTGGCCAAATTACTGTCAATCTCAACAAGACGCCATCTGCAAATAAGACAGCGAAATGAATATCATAGTGAACACTTCAATTAGTATTAGTCTGACACTCTGATACAAATTTCTTTTACATGGCCAGACCAATGCATGAGCATAATATTGGCTAGCATGGTAAAAGAAAAATGCAGGACAAAAAAAGTTAATCGATAAGTGAACGATGCATTACAACGATACAGTATTAATCACTCCAATTGAAGCAACAGAACATTTACAGTAAATGATGAGCATGAACGAGCAACTAAGAAAGCACAACCGTAAAATAATGTAGGACGCAGATGACAGATTATGCACATTAGAGCATATTGATTATCTGATGGATAGAAGGCTTGCAAAGTAAACATCATAAGGTTCATCATGTATGAGGAATTCATTAGGCTATAACACAAGTTCCAGAATTTGAGTGCAGAATTCATTTTGCACAGAAACATGATGGAAGTACTGTCTTTCTTTCGATATGCGCAAACCAGCATCAATGCAAAATCATCTATGTTCAGCACCAGATACAAGCCGTCAAGGCAAAGAACATCGAAAGTTCAGGTCAAATCACCTCCGCAGAGGAGAGATTCGCTGAAGCTCCTTCAGTCCTGCCAGTGAAGAAACCCTATCTGGAGCTAGCTGCCCATCAAAACTGACATTCAGCAAATCAATTGTCCCTGCTCAAAATCTTAGTTAGTTCTCCTCAAAAAACAAAGTTTGTGGTGTACTATGAAGCAGCTAACTTCCTCACTATTATGTTAAAAAGAAGATAGTGATGAATAAAATGTATAGCAACACACTTGAACATACATTTGGAATCAAGGCACTGGTCTAGTAATGCTGCAAGTATCATGGAGTCCAAGCCACCAGAGAAAAGAATTGCTATCGGGGCCAACTCCGCTTCCTTGAGTTTATTCAGATCACCCTGTCCACATGCAAGGACTCTGTAAAGTTGGCCTGATAGACTAGTAACAGAAAATGCAACATGAAAAATGTAGAAGCATTTTCCTTCCAAGAAAGAAGATAGAACCATTTCAATGAAGGTCTCAAATCATTATTAGGCTGGTGGAGTTGTAAAAAAAGAAGGCAATATTACGAATCTGTTGGTTACTCACCTTATACAGTATGTTCACATTGGTTCGCAGCATTACAGCTTCCCTTAGTGCAATTAATACTCTATGTGCTGAAACATGATAGACAAGTATCAGTATTAGCAACTTCGTAAAGTTAAGTTATCTCAGGTAATTTTTAGCAAACATCTGATGCACCTGGCTGTATGCCTGGAGATAAGCTAATATCTGATGGGAGATCTCTTATATCAAACTCATTACTTGTACTGTCTTCAGCTTCTCTAGAGTTTCTGAAACACGAAGACAAGCCATCCACAGTAGGAACTGTCAATTTTCTCTCCCATCGTATTAACGTATGCAATGAAGAATCCGTCCAATCATGTTCTCTAACTTCGACGACACATCCTTCCTTCGTGCATGCGGCATTATTATCAAGGTCTTTCAGGTGAATGCTGTATATCCCACAAGGAAGCTCTTCCCAGTAGCTAACTTTGGTATGGTCGGAAACATCAGAGTCTGCTCCTGACTCCAAACCATTCACTTCTGTTGTTGCATGAGTGAAGAAGAGTATATATGAGAATGGACATGCACAGTTAGATATGAGTTACAACATTGAAAGCATGTACAAATTCAGAAACATCAGGCACAACATCACACTTTATTTTCAGTTCAGGTATGTTTTCACCTTTTGAAAAAGATGATGAACAAAACCATTGATAAGATACTAGGATACATACATGAAATCATGCTTATCTTACCAGAGTTATTCCTTGAAAACGAAGGGGGTGATACTGATGATAATATAAAGCGTGAATCATCAGGAGTGGGCCAATGTACCAACAGGCTTCTTCTCCCAAATGCATCCCGGCCAAACCACAATGTTTTTGAGTCTGTCTGGAAGTTCAATGTGACATTGATGTTAGGAAACAGAGTCTACAATGAAATGAAAACAAGCCAAACATCACAATTACCTGCCTGCCAGTATATCAAAGCCCATGGTCCTTTAATAGTGGAGAGGATCTGTGGAACTGATTTCCCTACACTCTCACGGCAAGGATATGTTTCATCTCTATCAGCAACATGGAGGTCACAGCAACAGCAAGATTCCAGTGAGGACAAGAGTGATTGTGTGTCATTCTGATCATTGGCAATGTTAATTCCTCCATATATCTCACCTTATAATGAAAATAACAAGAGCAGTGTGAATTTCATGTAACATAATCACTCCAGTCCTTAGATACTTGGATTAAAGGAAAGCAGCAATAATATGCCATTAATACATCGATGTGTGATTTAAACTGAAAATCAGAAGCATTCCCTGTGTACTGTACCATGCAAAAGGGATTACGGTTGCTGTTGAATGCAAGTCTAAACAACAAATCATTTAAGAAACCCAATAATCAACTAAATATGTAACTGAATATGGTCGAACTTGTTATAAGCACTACCAAAAATGTGAATGTCCCAGTATACAACAGTGCATATGAAACATATCAGAAGACATCGATTTGTGAAGAAAAAAATATAGAAAAACAATACAGTTACATACTGTATTTAGTTTAACAGACACTGGTCTTTTTAGTTTAACAGCATTACCATTATACACTAGAACACTTCCTGATTGCGCCACCAGTGGCTGCGAAACCGGCTCAGCTCCCCTGAGCTGCAGTGTCGACCCAATGAAGCACAACTCCGTGGCACCAGCACCACCACCAACCCCGTCTCCACCGTCACAATCTACAGCATCTGCAACACACAACAGTCGTCATAAGGGATGGCCAAAGCGACCAAAACTCCAAAGCATTACAAAACATTAGTGAGGGAACCGCCACCTGTAGCACCTACGATGGTGCCGTCCGCCACGCAAAGGTGGAGCCTATGACATCCAAGGCTGTCCGGGCCTCGCCGCCGCAGGGCCTCCTCGAGCTCACCCACGGACACGCCCTTCCCCTGCACTCACATGTACAGCTCGGCTTGATTAGGGTTTAGGGTCTGGGAAACCACAACGGGGAGGGATTTAACTCTGCTTTGCTAGGTTTTAACGGATGCTAGTGACAGTACCTCGTCGGAGGACGGTGTTCCGGATGCGGCGGCGGCGGCGGCGGCGGTGGAGGGGGCGACGACTAGGCAGTCGCCGGATAGGACGAGGGCTATGCCGCACATCGCTGACTTCGGGACCCGCTTGCCAGTGGGGCGCAGTCGCACGCTCCGGCGCCGTGCATAACCCTTTTCTTTAATGATATCTACTACTCCCTCCGTTCCTAAATATAAGTCTTTGTAGAGATTTCACAATGAACCACATACGAATGTATGTAGATGCATTTTAAGTGTATATTCACTCATTTTGCTCCGTATGTAGTCTACAGTAGAATCTCTACAAAGACTTATATTTAGGAACGGAGGGAGTAGTATCTACTACTCCCTCCTCCGTTCCGATTTACTCGTCGTGATTTTTAAACTAAAACCACGACGAGTAAATCGGAAACGGAGGAAGTATCTACTACCATTATAAAATATATCTATCTACTATCTACTATCTATCTATCTACTCCCTCCGTCCGAAAATATTTGTCATCAAAATGAATAAAAGGAGATGTATCTAGATGTATTTTAGTTCTAGATACATCCATTTTTGTCCATTTTGATGACAAGTATTTTCGGACGAAGGGAGTACTATCTATCTACTATCTACTACCACTATAAAAGCATGAGAGGGCAGATCCAACTCATCGTATTAGCCGTCTAATTTGAGATCTAACGGCATGAGATTCCGTTAAATCGTTCCCCCCTCGCTAACGAAATCCCCCTACCGCTTCGTCTCTCTCCCCGCAAAACATTAATCTGCACGTCCCTACTCGCCGCGCTCGGGCACTCAGCAACCGCCGCCCCACGATGCTCCGCTCCGCCCGGCCACCGCTCCGCCGCGATGCCCCTACTCGACGCGCTCGGCAGCACGCCCCTGACGCCTCGGCCTGGGACTGCCGGCGCTGCGGTTCCTGGCTGCCCTAGGGTTAGGGTTGCTGACTGCCGACGCCGATGCTGACGCCTCCGGCCCAGATGTTGATGCCTTACAAACACAAACCGAATCCTCCCGTGAGCCACCTCCATCAGCGACTCGGCGCCCTGGCGTGCGAGGACGCCCGTCGACGGCATCCTCCCCGAGGCACCGGCGTGCTAGGGTTCTCATGCCGCCGCCTCCCTCCCTCCAGTGCCACAGCGCCACGGCCTTCCTCCCTCCCTCTTACCGTCGTTGACACACCCCGTGCCGAGGTCCCAGTCGAACGGCCGCCACTGTTGTCGGTGTGAAAAAACCAGAAGGTCATGTTCACAGTGTGAGTTCTTTGAAATCCTTAAATTGGATTATTGATATTTAGTATTTCTAATCTTCTTTAGTCTTTTGAATAATCAATTGTTGAGATCTTGATCTTGATGTTGCATTTTTCTTGTTCTCTTAAGATTGGTTTTAGATGTAGAGCTGGGCTCATTTTGGATGTGAATGTTGGTTTTTAGATTACTCAATGGTTCATTGCAGAATGGTTTTTGCTGTTGGTGCAGGGAAGCTTTGCATCAATGTTGGACCCCCGTTGAAGGTCATGTTCAATCCTGAAGAGCGGAGGCTGATTGTGTTATTTGCACAAGGTATACACAGTATATGTCTCTAACATCATGTCAGATGATTAAACAAGAGAAAAACTTTTGTTGTTTTGTGAAAGTACAGTTGTATGTATTATAACATTGTCTTTCGTTGTAATCCTTGGTGCAGAGATGCTAATTTTATGCCATCAAGATCATCAACCTTCCGATGGATCTAGAGAAAGACACCACCCATTGCTTGTCTGAACTTGTGTTGTTCGTTGTTTGTAGGTTTCCCAATCTCTCCTAAAGCTATCCTTTTTGATAGAATCGATCAGTTTCCCAATCTCTCCTTAAGCTATCCTTTTTGATAGAATCGATCAATTTGCGCGTCTCAAGGTCTTGTCAGATATGCAGCCTTGTTGGAACAAATGGAGTTGGAAAATCCACAACTCTTAAAGTCTTAGCTGGTAAGCTGGAACCTAATGTGGGATGATTCGAATTATATCTTCTACAAAAAGATCTTCCCTATATTGTGACATGCTCAAGATAGTCTTATTTAGCTTTGCACTTTTTTTGTGCAGAATCCAACTCATTGGCAAGAGATCATTACATACTTCTGGGACTTCTGGGGTTCTGAGCTTCAGAATTATTTTACATGTACATTGGAGGACCTGAAGGTAATGTATCACTACCTTACATACTTCTTTGGTTCTGAGGTTCAGAATTATTTTACAGAAAAATCCGACTGTGTTCTGGACTATATGGAACCACTTGATGCTATATGAAGTACTAATCATCGTTGTTGTGTCTATAGTTCAGGCCAGCATCTGATATGCATTTTTGCTTGAGTTAACTGGCACCGGAATCTGGATGTCTTTCAAAGAGTTATGGTTGTCTAGCTCATACAGACATTTTGTTTCTCTTCTAGCAAACTTATTATCTTTTGTACTTCCCAGCTCCTATGTTCTGAACTAGACAATTAGCTTCTAACTGTGCTGCACTTGCAATATTTCATCTCAAACTGAACTTCTACACCAATGTCATTTTGTGTTTCTTTTTCAAATTCTGATGCTATTGATCCAGCCATTAATATTGAAATGTGTTCCCCAATCATATTTGATATTTAACCATGCTTTGGTAAGGTGCCACGTGATACTCGACAAGTAGATACATAAATACTTATCAGTGGTGATCAGCCGCCAAGAGAATTATTTCCATCTCATGCCATATATTTGTGTTGTATCAGTTGAAGGAAATATGCCCTAGAGGCAATAATAAAGTTGTTATTTATATTTCCTTATACCATGATAAATGTTTATTATTCATGCTAGAATTGTATTAACCGAAAACTTAGTACATGTGTGAATACATAGACAAAACAGAGTGTCCCTAGTATGCCTCTACTAGACTAGCTCATTGATCAAAGATGGTTATGTTTCCTAACCATAGACATGAGTTGTCATTTGATCAACGGGATCACATCATTAGGAGAATGATGTGATGGACAAGACCCATCTGTTAGCATAGCACTATGATCGTTTAGTTTTTCTGCTATTGCTTTCTTCATGACTTATACATGTTCCTATGACTATGAGATTATGCAACTCCCGAATACCGTAGGAACACCTTGTGTGCTATCAAACGTCACAACGTAACTGGGTGATCATAAAGATGCTCTACAGGTGTCTCCGAAAGTATTCGTGGTGTTGGCATAGATCAAGATTAGAATTTGTCACTCCGAGTGTCGGAGAGGTATCTCTGGGCCCTCTCGGTAACACACATCACAATAAGCCTTGCAAGCAAAAAGACTAATGAGTTAGTCACGAGATGATGTGTTACGGAACGAGTAAAGAGACTTGCCGGTAACGAGATTGAACTAGGTATGGAGATACCGACGATCGAATCTCGGGCAAGTAACATACCGATGACAAAAGGAACAACGTATGTTGTTATGCGGTTTTGACCGATAAAAGATCTTCGTAGAATATGTAGGAGCCAATATGAACATCCAGGTTCCGCTATTGGTTATTGATCGGAGATGAGTCTCGGTCATGTCTACATAGTTCTCGAACCCGTAGGGTCCGCACGCTTAACGTTTGATGACGATCGGTATTATGAGTTTATGAGTTTTGATGTACCGAAGGTAGTTCGGAGTCCCGGATGAGATCACGGACATGACGAGGAGTCTCGGAATGTCCGAGGCATAAAGATTGATATATTGGACGACTATATTCGGACACCGGAAGTGTTCCGGAAAAGTTTCGGATTTAACGGGATTGCTGGAGGGGGTTACCGGAACCCCCTACGAGGGGGGATGGTCCATAGTGGGCCTTATGGAAAAGAGAGAGGCAGCCCATAGGGGCTGGCCGGCGCCCCACCTAGGGTTCCTAGTTGGACTAGGATTGGGGGGCGCCACCTCTCCTTCTTTTCCTTTCCCTCTCTTCCTTCTTTGGTAGTTCCTACTAGGAATAGGATTGCAATCCTATTCCTAGTAGGATTGCACCCTAGCCGCACCATAGGAAGGGCCGGCCGGCCTCCCCCTTGCTCCTTTATATACGGGGGCAGGGGGCACCCAAGGACACACAAGTTGAATTGTTCCAGCCGTGTGCGGTGCCCCCCTCGACAGAAACACACCTCGGTCATACCGTTGCAGTGCTTAGGCGAAGCCCTGCGCCGGTGAATACATCATATCCGTCACCACGCCGTCGTGCTGACGAAACTCTCCCGTGAAGCTCAACTGGATCAAGAGCTCGTGGGACGTCATCAAACTGAACGTGTGCTGAACGCGGAGGTGCCGTACGTTCGGTGCTTGATCGGTTGAATCGCGAAGAAGTTCGACTACATCAACCGCATCACTTGACGCTTCCGCTTCCGGTCTACGAGGGTACGTAGACACACTCTTCCCTCTCGTTGCTATGCATCTGGTAGATAGATCTTGCGTGATCGTAGGAAAATTTTAAAATACTACGTTCCCCAACAGTGGCATCATGAGCCAGGTCTATGCGTAGATGATATGCACGAGTAGAACACAATGAGTTGTGGGCGATACTAGTCATACTACTTACCAGCATGTCATACTTTGCTTCGGCGGTATTGTGAGATGAAGCGGCCCGGACCGACATTACGCGTACACTTACGCGAGATTGGTTTCACCGTTACGAGCACTCGTTGCTTAAAGGTGACTGGCAGGTGTCTGTCTCTCTCACTTTAGCTGAATCAAGTGTGGCTACGCCCGGTCCTTGTGAAGGTTAAAACAGCACATACTTGACGAAACATCGTTGTGGTTTTGTATGCATAGGTAAGAACGGTTCTTGCTCAGCCCGTAGCAGCCACGTAAAACTTGCAACAACAAAGTAGAGGACGTCTAACTTGTTTTTGCAGGGCATGTTGTGATGTGATATGGTCAAGACATGATGAGTTATACGGTTTTGTATGAGATGATCATGTTTTGTAATGTTATCGGCAACTGGCAGGAGCCATATGGTTGTCGCTTTATTGTATGAAATACAATCGCCATGTAATTGCTTTACTTTATCACTAAGCGGTAGCGATAGTCGTAGAAGCAATAGTTGGCGAGACGACAACGATGCTACGATGGAGATCAAGGTGTCGCGCCGGTGACGAAGGTGATCATGAAGGTGCTTTGGAGATGAAGATCAAAAGCACAAGATGATGATGGCCATATCATGTCACATATTTTGATTGCATGTGATGTTTATCTTATTATGCTTCTTATTTTGCTTAGAACGACGGTAGCATTATAAGATGATCCCTTACTAAATTTCAAGGTATAAGTGTTCTCCCTGAGTATGCACCGTTGCGAAAGTTCGTCGTGCCGAGACACCACGTGATGATCGGGTGTGATAAGCTCTACGTTCAAATACAACGGGTGTAAGCCAGTTTTGCACACGCAGAATACTCGGGTTAAACTTGACGAGCCTAGCATATGCAGATATGGCCTCGGAACACTGGAGACCGAAAGGTCGAGCGTGAATCATATAGTAGATATGATCAACATAAGATGTTCACCATTGAAACTACTCCATCTCACGTGATGATCGGACATGGTTTAGTTGATTTGGATCACGTGATCATTTAGATGACCGGAGGGATGTCTATCTAAGTGGAGGTTCTTAAGTAATATGATTAAATTGAACTTTAATTTATCATGAAGTTAGTCCTGGTAGTATTAGCATATCTATGTTGTAGATCAATAGCTCGCGATGTTGCTCCTTGTTTATTTTTCATATGTTCCTAGAGAAAACCAAGTTGAAAGATGTTAGTAGCAATGATGCGGAATTGTTCCGTGATCTGAGGATTATCCTCATTGCTGCACAGAAGAATTATGTCCTTGATGCACCGCTAGGTGACAGACCTATTGCAGGAGCAGATGTAGACATTATGAACGTTTTGACAAAAGCTCGATATGGTGACTACTTGATAGTTTAGTGCACCATGCTTTACGGCTTATAACCGGGACTTCAAAAACGTTTTGAAACGCCACGGAGCATATGAGATGTTCCAAGAGTTGAAATTAGTATTTCATACTCATGCCCGTGTCGAGAGGTATAAGACCTCTGACAGTACTTTGCCTACAAGATGGAGGAAAATAGCTCAACCAGTGAGCATGTGCTCAGATTGTCTGGGTAGTACAATTGCTTGAATCAAGTGGGAGTTAATCTTCTAGATAAGATAGTAATTGACAAAGTTCTCTAGACACTATCACCAAGTTAGTAGAACTTCGTGATGAACTATAATATGCAAGGGATGACGAAAGTAATTCCCGAGCTCTTCACGATGCTGAAATCGGCGAAGGTAGAAATCAAGAAAGAGCATCAAGTGTTGATGGTTAACCAGACCACTTGTTTCAAGTAAAGGGCAAAGGGATAGAAGGGGAACTTCAAGAAGAATGACAAGCAAGTTGTCACTCCCGTGAAGAAACCCAAAGCTAAACTTAAGCCTGAAACAAGTGCTTCTACTGCAAAGGAAATGGTCACTAGAAGTGGAACTGCCCTAGATATTTGGCGGATAAGAAGGATGGCAAAGTGAACAAAGGTATATTCGATATACAGATTATTGATGTGTATTTTACTAGTGTTCATAGCAACCCCTCGGTATTTGATATTGGTTCAGTTGCTAAAGAGTAGTAACTCGAAATGGGAGTTGCATAGTGAACAGAAACTAGTTAAAGGATGAAGTGACGATGTGTATTGGAAGTAGTTCCAAGATTGATATGATCATCATCGCACACTCCCTATACTTTCGGGATTAGTGTTGAACCTAAATAAAGTGTTATTTGGTGTTTGTGTTGAGCATGAATATGATTTGATCATGTTTATTGCAATACGGTTATTCATGTAAGTTAGAGAATAATTGTTGTTCTCTTTACATGAATAAAACCTTCTATGGTCATACACCCAATGAAAATGGTTTGTTGGATCTCGATCGTGTGATACACATATTCATAATATTGAAGCCAAAAGATGCAAGGTTAATAATGATAGTGCAACTTATTTGTGGCACTGCCGTTTAGGTCATATTGGTGTAAAGCGCATGAAGAAACTCCATAGTGATGGACTTTTGGAATCACTTGGTGCTTGCGAACCATGCCTCATGGGCAAGATGACTAAAATTCCGTTCTCCGGAACCGTGGAGCGAGCAACAGAGTTGTTGGAAATCATACATACTGATGTATGCGGACCAATGAGTGTTGAAGCTCGCGGCAGGTATCGTTATTTTCTGACCTTCACTGATGATTTGAGCAGATATGGGTATATCTACTTAATGAAGCACAAGTCTGAAACATTTGGAAAGTTCAAAGAATTTCAGAGTGAAGTGGAGAATCATCGTAACAAGCAAATAAGAGTTTCTACGATATGATCGTAGAGGTAAAATATTTGAGTTAGCGAGTTTGGCCTTCAATAAAAACAATGTGAAATAGTTTCACTACTCACGCCACCTGGAACACCACAGTGTAATGGTGTGTCCGAACGTCATAATCGTACTTTATTAGATATGGTGCGATCGATGATGTCTCTTATCGATCTACCACTATCGCTTTTGGGGTTATGCATTAGAGACAGCTACATTCACGTTAAATAGGGCACCATCTAAATCCGTGGAGATGACACCGTACGAACTGTGGTTTGACGAGAAACCTAAGCTGTCATTTCTTTAAGTTTGGGAATGCGATGCTTATGTGAAAAAGTTTCAACATGATAAGCTCGAACCCAAATCGGAGAAGTAAATCTTCATAGGATACCCAAAAAGAAACTGTTGGGTACACCTTCTATCACAGATCCTAAGGCAGGGTCTTTGTTGCTAAGAGTGGATCCTTTCTAGAGAAGGAGTTTCTCTCGAAAGAAGTGAGTGGGAGGAAAGTAGAACTTGATGAGGTAATTGTACCTTCTCCCGAATTGGAAAGGTAGTACATCACAGAAACTCGTTCCAGTGATTCCTACACCAATTGGTGAGGAAGCTAATGATGATGATCATGAAACTTCAGATCAAGTTTCTGCTGAACTTCGTAGATCGACCAGAGTTCATTCCGCACCAGAGTGGTACGACAACCCAGTTCTGGAAGTCATGTAACTAGACCATGATGAACCTACGAACTATGAGGAAGCGATGATGAGCCCAGATTCCGCAAAATGGCTTGAGACCATGAAATATGAGATGGGATCCATGTATTAGAACAAAGTATGGACTTTGGTTGACTTGCCCGATCGGCAAGCCATCGAAAATAAATGGATCTTCAAGAGGAAGACCGACGCAAACGGTAAATGTTACTGTTTACAAAGCTCGACTTGTTGCGAAAGGGTTTCGACAAGTTCAAGGAGTTGACTACGATGAGACTTTCTCACCCGTAGCGATGCTTAAGTCTGTCCGAATCATGTTAGTAATTGCCGCATTTTATGAAATCTGGCAAATGGATAACAAAACTGCATTCTTTAATGGATTTATTAAAGAAGACTTGTATATGATGCAACCAGAAGGTTTTGTCAATCCTAAAGGTGCTAACAAAATGTGCAAGCTCCAGCGATCCATCTATGGACTGGTGCAAGCATCTCGGAGTTGGAATATATGCTTTGATAAGTTGATCAAAGCATATAGATTTATACAGACTTGCGGTGAAGCCTGTATTTACAAGAAGTGAGTGGGAGCACTACAACCTTTCTGATAAGTATATGTGAATGACATATTGTCGATCGGAAATGATGTAGAATTTTCTGGAAAGCATAAAGGAGTGTTTGAAAGGAGTTTTTCAAAGAAAGACCTTGGTGAAGCTGCTTACATATTGGGCATCAAGATCTATAGAGATAGATCAAGACGCTTGATAAGACTTTCGATGAGTACATACCTTGATAAGATTTTGAAGTAGTTCAAAATGGATCAGTCAAAGAAGGAGTTCTTGCCTGACTTGTAAGGTGTGAAGTTGAGTAAGACTCAAAGCCAGACCACGGCAGAAAAATATAGAGAGAATGAAAGTCATTCCCTATGCCTCATCCGTAGGTTCTATAAAGTATGCCATGCTGTGTACCAAACATGTTGTGTACCTTGCCATGAGTTTGTCAAGGGGGTACAATAGTGATCCGGGAGTAGATCACTGTACAGCAGTCAAAATTATCCTTAGTAACTGGATGACTAAGGAAATGTTTCTCGATTATGGAGGTGATAAAGAGTTCATCGTAAAGGGTTACGCCGATGCAAGCTTTGACACTAAATCCAGATGACTCTAAGTATCAATCTGGATGCGTATTGAAAGTGGGAGCAATTAGCTAGAGTAGCTCTATGCAGAGCATTGTAGACATAGAAATTTGTGAAATACATACGGATCTGAATGTGACAGACCCGTTGACTAAACTTCTCTCACAAGCAAAACATGATCACACCTTATTACTCTTGGGTATTAATCACATAGCAATGTGAACTAGATTATTGACCCTAGTAAACCCTTTGGGTGTTGGTCACATGGTGATGTGAACTATGGGTGTTATTCACATAACGATGTGAACTATCGGTATTAAATCACATGGCGATGTGAGCTAGATTATTGACTCTAGTGCAAGTGGGAGACTGAAGGAAATATGCCCTAGAGGCAATAATAAAGTTGTTATTTATATTTCCTTATATCATGATAAATGTTTATTATTCATGCTAGAATTGTATTAACCGGAAACTTAGTACATGTGTGAATACATAGACAAAACAGAGTGTCCCTAGTATGCCTCTACTAGACTAGCTCATTGATCAAAGATGGTTATGTTTCCTAACCATAGACATGAGTTGTCATTTGATCAACGGGATCACATCATTAGGAGAATGATGTGATGGACAAGACCCATCCGTTAGCATAGCACTATGATCGTTTAGTTTTTCTGCTATTGCTTTCTTCATGACTTATACATGTTCCTATGACTATGAGATTATGCAACCCCCGAATACCGTAGGAACACCTTGTGTGCTATCAAACGTCACAACGTAACTGGGTGATCATAAAGATGCTCTACAGGTGTCTCCGAAAGTATTCGTGGTGTTGGCATAGATCAAGATTAGAATTTGTCACTCCGAGTGTCGGAGAGGTATCTCTGGGCCCTCTCGGTAACACACATCACAATAAGCCTTGCAAGCAAAAAGACTAATGAGTTAGTCACGAGATGATGTGTTACGGAACGAGTAAAGAGACTTGCCGATAACGAGATTGAACTAGGTATGGAGATACCGACGATCGAATCTCGGGCAAGTAACATACCGATGACAAAAGGAACAACGTATGTTGTTATGCGGTTTTGACCGATAAAAGATCTTCGTAGAATATGTAGGAGCCAATATGAACATCCAGGTTCCGCTATTGGTTATTGACCAGAGATGAGTCTCGGTCATGTCTACATAGTTCTCGAACCCGTAGGGTCCGCACGCTTAACGTTTGATGACGATCGGTATTATGAGTTTATGAGTTTTGATGTACCGAAGGTAGTTAGGAGTCCCGGATGAGATCACGGACATGACGAGGAGTCTCGAAATGTCCGAGACATAAAGATTGATATATTGGACGACTATATTCGGACACCGGAAGTGTTCCGGAAAAGTTTCGGATTTAACGGGATTGTCGGAGGGGGTTACCGGAACCCCCTACGAGGGGGGATGGTCCATAGTGGGCCTTATGGAAAAGAGAGAGGCAGCCCATAGGGGATGGACGGCGCCCCACCTAGGGTTCCTAGTTGGACTAGGATTGGGGGGCGCCACCTCTCCTTCTTTTCCTTTCCCTCTCTTCCTTCTTTGGTAGTTCCTACTAGGAATAGGATTGCAATCCTATTCCTAGTCGGATTGCACCCTAGCCGCACCATAGGAAGGGCCGGCCGGCCTCCCCCTTGCTCCTTTATATACGGGGGCGGGGGGGCACCCAAAGACACACAAGTTGAATTGTTCCAGCCGTGTGCGGTGCCCCCCTCCACAGAAACACACCTCGGTCATACCGTTGCAGTGCTTAGGCGAAGCCCTGCGCCGGTGAATACATCATATCCGTCACCACGCCGTCGTGCTGACGAAACTCTCCCGTGAAGCTCAACTGGATCAAGAGCTCGTGGGACATCATCAAGCTGAACGTGTGCTGAACGCGGAGGTGCCGTACGTTCGGTGCTTGATCGGTTGAATCGCGAAGAAGTTCGACTACATCAACCGCGTCACTTGACGCTTCCGCTTCCGGTCTACGAGGGTACGTAGACACACTCTTCCCTCTCGTTGCTATGCATCTGGTAGATAGATCTTGCGTGATCGTAGGAAAATTTTAAAATACTACGTTCCCCAACATCAGTATCTAAACCGCTCCTTTGTGCGGGTAACATAGGCAACAATTCAGGTATCGAAGGAACCTATGGCTTTCTATATTCTGCTATGAAAATTCTCTTTCGTAAGAAGGCCAAATCTTTTCCAAGGATTTTCAAGTGACCATGTATTTCAGGTTTCTGTTCCGTCTCCATTTTTAGGCTTCCTTGAAGTTCTACTGTTAAATGGTTATTCTGAGTGTCCGCTATCATTTCAATATGAAGTATCACGAGAAGTCAAAATTTGTTGCATTTTTTCATATATGAGAAGAAATGAGTCTTAAGTAAATTTTGAAACTGTTATGCATAAAACAACTAACCTGTCACTATAAACAAAAATTTAATTGTGTTATGCTTCATGAACATATTGCCATCTCTGAGAAGATAGTTTCGAGATATGTATTTCTATTTGACGATCCCTTTGCCTATTCTTTTAGTAAAAACAAGCGGGGAACATGCAAAAATGAGCCATATATAGCTGAATGTGCTATATGCAACATGAATTTTACTACTCCCTCCGGTCCAAATTGATTGATGCAGCTTTAGTTCAACTTTGTACTAAAGTTGTACAAGAGTTGCGTCGATTAATTTGGACCGGATGGAGCACGTCTATTTTGGAAGTGCATTTAAAAGAATTATTGTATCAGGACAAAGTTTGGTCTATGTCGCCAGGTATGTCGCTGTGTGCATCACAACATCAGGTGCCGCAAGCAGCATGGTGTGATGGTGGATGATAGCGGCGGCGAGACGGTTGGCAAGGACTTCCCACTGGGTACAAGAGGTCGATGACCAGCACTCCAGGATTCTTCCTCTCTTCCATGTGGGGGTGGCATGCGGCTCTCTGATGCATGGCAAGGCCTTCCCAATGAGTACTTGAGTTTCCTCCAGAGCCTCTTTCTTATTATGGCAAAATAAAGTTCAGTTTGTCGGTGCCATGTTTATTAAATTTTTGTGCTAGAATCCTCATCGATTTAAAGCTGACATTATAGTAGATTTTATCCCATACATACAATTTTTCATCATGCATTGTGATTGATATCCTACGATATATAATTTTGATTGGTTGATATGCATAGTTGTGTTATTCTGAAAAAGGTTACGTTGCATCAGATTGCTAAGAATCAGTAACCTCAGCAATTATAAGCTCCTTCTCGATATTGTCTCGGAGGGCCAAACTCAGCAACCTGCTGTATGACCAAAAGAAGAGGCTAAACTTGTGAAAATCCCTATTGACTTACCTGCAGGAATATGACATTATAAATGTTCAATGTATGATAACAATAGAACTGCTGATGGTCTATAACTTCTGTGCACTGGCATGTGACGTGTGCTCTTCCAGGGACATACTTTAAGCTTTTTATAGTCATCTGATGGGACGTCATTTAATTATTTCTCTCAATATTAGTTGTCCCTTTGTTGACCACATGTTTATTATGGTGCCTTTTCTTGCTCTTCAATGAAGTGTATTGCCTTCTTATATCTTGACCTCAAACTGGGACCAAACTTCTTTGGTTTCGAAAGTTCAAGTTGCAAGTTGTCCTGTTTTTAAGTTGGGGTATGAAATTTGCACTTCGCGATTAATTGAAGGGTTAAAAATAGACTTTCTCAATATGTTATATTGGTGTGATTCTTATTTGGTCAAAGTTTGACGTGCGTTGCACGTGCAAGCTTACTAGTTGAGAAAAGACGGCGACGTGCATAACCTGTTTCGCAGCACAAGGCCTTTCGTTTGGTTGGGGCCTTGGGCCCAACAAAGTGTGTGTTTTGCCTGTATTTTTTAATATACTAGTAAAAAGCCCGTGGCAACTTTTGCCTGTATTTTTTAATATACTAGTAAAAAAACGTACGTTGCCACGGGCTATGGATATTTTCTTTATGGTTGCATATATGAATACAATGCATGTTAAATTTTGAGGTATAAAATTGGTAACCCATGAGATTAACTTTTTTTGAAATCCGCTTCACTTGTGATGTGATCTGATTAAAACATCTAATAGAAAGTTGTGTATATAGAATGATCTGACTATTTATTTGCTACAAACTTATATCTACTTCATGGATTTACATCTCCATACAGTGTGAGGATCGTTGCCTTTAACTTCATTTGCATGGTACAAGGTGAGTCACGTCCCTATTTTAATGTGATACAAATTATAAGCTCACTCGGATAGTATTTCCTCTAGAAATGACTTGTTAGGCTATGTAACATTTATGTCATCGCATAACAGCTGCTCCTTTCTCCTCTTCTTGAAGGAAAAAAGAAAGGAGCCACTCCTCTTACTCGCTCATCAAATAGCTGGCTTCTGCTCCCCCCTCAGAGCTAGACAACCATCAGGTGTCTCCGCGTCTCATCTCCCACCACGCGTCGCCACAACCATCTCACCGGGCAGTTCCCCTCCACACCATTGCAAAGGATGCCCTTCCTCTCCCCACGGCATCCCCTCCCATCCATGGTGTTGCCCACCCCCTCCTCTCCCTGCCATGGCATGGCCCACCTCCTTCTCTCCTTGGCAACTTCTTACGCCACCGCCTCAGCATCAAGCCAGCGCGCCACATCCTTAATATTAATCCAGGCTCTCCACCTCTTCTCACAACCCCCTTCCAACATAGTCCCCCCCCACACACATGCCTTGTAAATTTTTTTGATTACGTCATGTAAAACTCGCTCCCATTAATATTACAACTAGACGAAAGTCCCTCTCTCTCAACAATATAACAATCAAACTGATGGAAATATGCCCTAGAGGCAAAAATAAAATGGTTATTATTATATTTCCTTGACCATGATAAATGTTTATTATTCATGCTAGAACTGTATTGACCAGAAACTTAAATACATGTGTGGATACATAAACAAATATGATGTCCCTAGTGAGCCTCTATTAGACTAGCTCGTTGATCAAAGATGGTTAAGGTTTCCTAACCATAGACATGAGTTGTCATTTGATAACGGAATCACATCATTAGGAGAATGATGTGATGGACAAGACCCATCCGTTAGCTTAACATATTATCGTTCAGTTTATTGCTACTGCTTTCTTGAATGTCAAATACATGTTCCTTCGACTATGAGATCATGCAACTCCCTGATACCGGAGGAATACCTTGTGTGCTATCAAACGTCACAACGTAACTGAGCGATCATAAAGATGTTCTACAGGTATCTCCAAACGTGTGTGTTGAGTTGGTATGGATCGAGATTAGGATTTGTCACTCCGTATACCGGAGAGGTATCTCTGGGCCCTCTCGGTAATACACATCACAAGAAGCTTGCAAGCAAATGACTAAGGAGTTAGTTATGAGGTGATGTATCACGGAACGAGTAAAGGGACTTGCCATTAACGAGATTTAACTCGGTATGGAGATACTGGCGAACGAATCTCGGGCAAGTAACATACCGACGGACAAAGGGAATTATGTATGTTGTCATAACGGTTCGACCAATAAAGATCTTCGTAGAATATGTAGGAACCAATATGGGCATCCAGGTTCCACTATTTCTTATTGACCGAAGAGGTGTCTCGGTCATGTGTACATAGTTCTCGAACCCGTAGGGTCCGCACGCTTAACGTTCGTTGACGATATAATGTTATATGAGTTATATGATGTGATGACCGAATGTTGTTCGGAGTCCCGAATAAGATAACGGACATGACGAGGAGCTCCAGAATGGTCCGGAGGTAAATATTAACATATAGGACAATGATATTTGGACACCGAAAGAGTTTCGGAGTGCACCAGGTAGTCATCGGGTCACCGGAAAGGGTTCTGGACACCCCCGGTAGGTGTATGGGCCTTATGGGCCAAAGGGAGGAGCACACCAGTCCACAAGGGGGCTGGTGCACTCCTCCACCCTTGCCCACGCACCAAAGGGGGGAGGCGGCCCAAAGGCATCCAGCCCCCCTTTGCTCCCCCCATGCACAAATATGGAAGAGGGGATTCGGCAAGGGGCATGCGCCCTAGGGCAGCCGCCAGCCACTTGGGGCGCCCTAGGGGTTACCTCCCCTTTGTAACACCCCAGATGTAAAACTTCCTTATTGGCAATATATACAATTACCATTTGGTCCTTATCCTTTCCTTAGGGGTTCTATTTCATTTATGCCTTGTCATCTTATTGCATTGTCATGTTTTCATTATTGCATTATCATGCATATTGCTTCATCTCATCAATGCATCAAGGTCACATCATATGGCATTCCATCTTGTCATGTTGCATTACTCATCCTTAGTATGTCAAGTGAGTTTCCCTTGCTCATGTTGTGGTGGTTGATGCAAGGCATGCTCATTCAACAAGCCTTTCCAAACTTCACCACCTCCCCTTCTCTCTTTCTCTATTTCTTTCATCTTGCAAAGTGCCTTTTTGTCACATCCCTAGCTTCTGGTAATGCACTAGGCTAGCCTCATGTGTGCATCATGTTTAATCTTGAAAGAAACTTGAAATGGGGATTGCCTAAACCCCTAGCATCAAAGGAATTCACTAGGTTCAACTAAAATATTTTCAGTAAATCCAAATGGCTTTCAAAAATGTTCATCATTTATGGAAAATACTGTAAACAGTAGCCAGAGGTGATGCACATTTTTCCATGACATATTTGGGCTCTGAATTAAATCATACTCTATTTGAATTTGGGCATTTAAATACTATATAATATTAAAATGTCCAAATAATTCTAAACCGAAATATTCCATGTTGGATATATTCCAAACAAGGGCCATGAGAAGTTTGGTGATTTTTGAGTGTGCCTAAGTATTTTTAATAAAGCCCAGAACAAAATAACAAAATAGAAAAACAGAAACTAAATAAAAGAGAGAGGGAGAGACTAACCTGGGCCAACTCACCTGTGCAGCCCACCTGGCGGCCCAAGTGGCCGGCCCAGCCCCCCAGCACCCCTTGTCATCTTCCTCCTCTACCAGGAGGACAACCAGGTGCGTGGCGAGTGCCGACGCTGCTCTGGCCACCTCCTGCTTCCTCCCCGGACCTTCTAGCGATGCCACGGAGACGCCCCGTGGCCCCTCACTCCTCTCCCTCACTCTCTGCTCTCTCCTTCGCCCTCTGGTCCCTTCCATGAGCGCGACCGAACACAGCCGTTGCCGCCGCCGAGCGCCCCCACGGCCACAACCATCTCCGAGCCTCTCCGACGCGCCCCCGAGCTCCGCCGTGACGCTCCGGTCCTCTCCGTCGAGCCACATGACGCCGGACGCACTGGAGCGCCGTCGTCGACGCCATCTTCGCCCTCTGCACCGACGGCCGTCGTCGACCGATTCGTCATCACCAGGCCATCCCCGAGCATGCTGAGATAATCGACGACCCCGCCGTGAGCTCCTCTACCGAACCCCTCTCTCCCCGCCGTCGTTATCCTCCTCTAGCCCCGCTGTCCACCGGAGCCGAGAGCCGGCCGCCGCCGTTCTTGACGTTGTCGTAGCCAGAGCTAGCAAAGCTCGTGCCCGAGCATGGCTACGTGCTCAGCAGCTCCGCAGCAAGCTAACGCCGCCACCAGTTCGTCCTTTCGTGCACCATAGCGATACGCCGCTCGAACCCGTAGCTCCGGCCGCCGCCGTCAACCCCGGCCTCCATGTGCCCAGCTGCGTGCGCCCCTAGACGCGCGGAAGCACGGGCTCCCTCCTGGTGCCCTCAGCGTTCCCAGCCGCGGCCTGTAACGCCGCCCCGACCAACCCCGGCGAGTTCCCGTCGCTGCGGTGGTCGCCGGCGTCACCTGCTGATGTGGCGTCGGTTAATTAGCGCTATTAACCCCGCTAAACACCCCCAGGGCCACTGCCATGCGGGCCCCACTGCCTAATTAACCTAGTTTATCTTCTGTTTAGTTTAAACTAACCCAACGGGCCCCACGTGTCAGAGTTGACCAAGCTGACGTGGCTATTGACTGGGCCCACATGTCAGCGACACTAACCAACCCCAGTCACTGACTAGTGGACCCCACTGGTCAGGTTTGACATGGACCCGCCTGTTGACTTGCTGATGTGAGCATGACCTAGTGCTGACGCAATAACTATTTTTTGGGATTTCAAATAAATCAGAAATGATTTATTTATTTCAGAAAATAGCTAAAACTTCTAAAATCACAGAAAATAATATATAACTCCAATGAAAATAAGTTATATATGAAAAATGATCAGAAAAATCCAAAGAAACTGTTTATGGTATTTTCATGCATGTTTGAACAACTTACAACCACTGTTTAGGACAATTTGAATAAATGCCTTTTGATTAATCACATATGGAGTTTGAATTTGAACCTTTGGTTCAAACCAACTTCATTTAATATGGTTGCTAGTTGCATTAGCTCAATCAACAGCATATTGCCATGTCATGATCATGCATCATATTATCCCATTGCATTGATTGTGTTCTTTCTCTTGTTTGCCGGTGATTGTCCCCTCTCAGTAGACGTTGTTCCGACGATGTGATCGATGACACTGATGAAGACACAGTACTCTCTTCAGAAGTGCCAGGCAAGCAAAACCCCATTGAGCATTCCGATACAATCCCACTCTCTCGCTCTTGCTCTCTTTTACAACATTAGGACAACAACGCTTCAACTGTTACCTACTGCGGTAGTTGAACCCCTTTCCTCTGCATGACCTGTCATTGCCACAGTAAATAGTTGAAACCCACTAGCATGAGTAGGAGTTGTTTAAGCCATGCTGTGCCTACTCATTCATGCTTTCTAGTTATGCCTGCTACTGCTTAGAGTTGAGTCAGGTCTGATTCATCGGGGATGAATTGGAATGGTAATGAACATGTCCTACTGTTGAGAGCTAAGTGTGTGAACACATTTTGGTAAAGGTAGCGATGAGAGGCCATGTAGGAGTACATGGTGGGTTGTCTCATTGAAGCCGTCCTTAGGAACTGAGTTCTGTGTTTGTGATCCATGAATCAGCTACTACCACCCATTGGGATCCTTAATTGACCCTCTCGAATTATTAACTGCCCTTGTCCTCTGTCCAGGAGTTGCAACTAGTTTCTGGTGTTTGTAGCTTACTGGAGGTCGTGCGCAGCACTGACCCTCGGGGTGGGCTATGACGCGATAGGTATGTGGCAGGGTGTACCGGTCGCCCGTTTGGTGGCTCGAGAACCCTGTACACATCGTTTGGGGCCGTGAGCGACACCCCGGCCGGATCTCCCAACGGATGGAACCCAAATAGGCGATAAACCTGGACTAGGGACTTGTGTGGTTAGTCAGGTCGTGGCCGACACCCTCGCTGGGCTTCAGCTTGAAGGTTGCCGAGTACATGTCGTGTAAACGGTGGTAAGTGGTGAGAGCGTGTGTGAAGAAGTACACCCCTGCAGGGTTATATATGATCTATTCGAATAGCCGTGTCCGCGGTAATGGACTTCTGGGTTACCTGTACAGTTCATAGACAAGTGAAAGTGGATACTCTAAAACACGCAAGATAAGTGTGAGTGCTATGGATGGCCTTCTCGTAGGGAGACGGGAGCGGATCCATAGTGGTGTATTGGCTGGTGAATATGTGGACTCGTGTGCGCCACCTCAAAGAGTTACTTGCAGTCGTAGTTCAGGATAGCCACCGAGTCAAAGCGGGCTTGCTGTAGTCAAACTCCACCATCTCTTTGTTGATACTGGTGCCTATGTAGCTAGTTCTGATGTAAGTCTTGCTGAGTACCTTTGTACTCACGTTTGCTTAATTTAGCCACCGAGTCAAAGCTGGCTTGCTGCAGTCAAACTCAGACATGTTATGCTTCCGTTGCATGTATGCTCTGTATGTTGGATCATGTGACCTCTGTTTGTAATAAATGTTATGATGGCTCTTCTGGGCCTTTATCTATATGAGTTGTTGAGTTATGTTGTGATGCCATGTTGTACAACACATACTTGCATGTTATGCATACGTGTAATGTGTATTTCTATGTGTGGGATCCGACACCTAGTTGTTTACCCTTGGTAGCCTATCTTACTGGGAAATGCCTCCTAGTGCTTCCACTGAGCCTTGGTAGCTTGCTACTGCTCCGGAACACTCAGGCTGGCGGGCATGTGTCCTTCTTCGTTCCTGTGTCTGTCCCTTAGGAGAAATGCCACGCGTTGTTCCTTTAAGTCCTTGTAGCTTGCTACGACTTGGGTTCATACGTTGATGACCGACACGTTCGTTGCTGGGTCATGTATGCCTGTCTCTGTAATTTAGTGTGTGACGCCCGAAGACCGATGTCCCAGAAGATTCCAGAAGATTCCAGATGTTCCGGGTTCTCCCGTGTGTGTCATTGTGCTTGTGTTATTTATTTTTGCTTTGCATCATGTCATCATGCCATCATGTCATATTTATTTTGCATCTCACTTAAATAAATTGTGTGGACCTTCGGTCCATTTAAATCGAGGGAAGAATGTCTTCTATTTAAAACATATAAAAGCCTCTCAATATTATTAGGGAGCTATATAATAATATTCCATTTGTTGGAATTAACCAACACACGTGCATAATTTTCCCCATGCTTTTCCTACTTCGAGCTTCTCCTTCAAAACCTTGCCAATAATTCTTTTCCGTTGTTTCGAGGTTCCTCCGAAAATTCGATCATTTTTGGACACTTCTATAATCAAGTCTTAGTTCAAACCATTTGAATTAAATTCAAATATGTTTGAATTATTTTCCGATCATGCCTTTTATATTTTTCTCGGACCGTGCTCATTTTATGATGGCCGAGAAAAATAACCTCTTGTGATAACTTTTGCCCTAACTCCTCCTTTGGCCCATCAGGCCACCGCACCTCCTGGCTTCTTGGGCCTCCTCCAGACCCGAGACCCAGCCAGCCAACATCCCTTCCGTCCCAAGTCTCCGCTAACCCTAGCCTCGCCTGGCCCGACCGACGCTCCCTGCTCTCCTCCCGAGCGCCGCCGCACCTCTCGTCCCGTTCCCTCGCTCGACCGAGCCCTCTCCCATCTCCTTCGATCCCCTTCGCTCTTCCCTCCCCTCGCACGCCCACACCCTCATCCCTCGGCCAGACAGCGCCCGACCGCCCCGGCCTCTCTGCCATCGGGTCCTTCGTGCGCCTCCTTCTACAGCCAGCCGCGCCACCAGGGCCGCCGCTCGCCTCGCCCCTCGTCCAGGCCGCCCGCCCCTCAAGCTGCCTCAGCGCCGAGGCAAGCCCCGACGCTCCCGCTCTCGTCGCCGTGCTGCCAGGCCGAGGCCTCGTCGGCCAGCTCGCCGCGGGCGCCCTCCGTCGCCAAGGCGCCCGTCCTCAAGGCCGGCCCGCACCTCTCCTCCACCGCGCCCAGTCACCTCCGCCGCCAAGACCTCGCCTCGATGCGCTCCAGCGCCGGCCAACAGCAGCCGCGCGCCATGGACTGCAGCTCCCCTGCGCCCGCGCCTGGCCTCCCGCATCTCTACCAGGCGGCCGACACCGACGGCCCCGTCGTCAACCTCGCCATCGCTCCGGCCATCTCCGGCCCGGATCAAGAGGGATCCGGCCGTGGTCCTCCCCGTGCGCCTCCTTGCTGCTGCCTCCGGCCAGCAAGAGCCCCGTCGCGCCCGTGCCTCTCTTCCTCGCTGTGGGAAAAGGAGTTCCCTGCTGCATCCTCGCTGTGCTGCTGTGACCGTGTCCATGTCGTGTTTGTGTTTGTTGCTATTGTTGTTTATCTCAAGTTCCACGACGACCTGCCAAGACCTCGGAGACGCGCCAAGTACATCTACAGATGCACCGGACAACTATGACATGTACGTCTACCGTCGCCGAGACCAAGTACCACTACATAAAACGTGTACCCCGACGTCAACTTCGACGCGACAAGTACCCCCTTCGATGACAAGTACCTCTACGAACGGAACGACTACTCGTTGGCGACCTTGAGAACGACTACTTCCTCTCCGAACGTGAACGCCTACTTCCTTTACGACTCGCGAGAACAACTACTTCCCTCTACGACCGTGTACCACTACGTCCCTCTACGATCTCGAGCCGCCCCGAAACGATTGTTCCGAAGGTATACCGAGTCGACCCCGTGGATGAACGCTTGTGCATGTGTTGTATGAAATGTTCCCTTGTGTGCATCGTGCCCGTTTCATCTTTTGTTGTGTTCCTCGGTTGCCTCGTCGCCGACCCGTGGGAACCCGGCAACGGGATCACCCCACCTTCATCTTGTTTCACTCGCTCTCCGTTACCTTTTGCACCGGTCTCTCAACGGTTTACCGGCACCGAGATGTTGCCGTTGCATCATCTTCGGATCGTTGCCGTGGCACCTTTTTCCTTCCACCACGGTGACAAGTTCTCCTTATCTCTTCATGTCAACTTCTAATATAAACTTGCATAAACTTGATCATGTCATCCGCATCATGTTAACAACATTATATGTTTAATTGTGTTTGCTTTATAATTACTAAACATGCTCATGGGGATTTGCCGGATATGTTGTTGTTATTCTTCCGGCCTCATTTAAAATGCCTAAATAGTGTAGTTTATTATGCTTCACCTCTTGCCATGTTAACAAACATTTAATCTTGTCTTGTAAATAAACAAGAGTGAATTAAATAATTAAATGCAGTGTTTCGTCAATATGCAACTCGTTGCATATTGAGCTCCACTTAACTTGTAGTTTTGTTTGTGCACTTTGCCATGCCATGCATAATTAAACCGGACATGCATCATACTTGGATGTGCATCGTAGGCCATGTCTATGCTTGTGTGTTTACCGTGTTGTTTGTTTTCTTTCCGGTTGCTTCTCTTGTTAGCTTCGGTTTCGTTCCGGAGTTGTGAGGATTTCGCTCGACTGTTGCTCCGTCTACTTCATGGATCCGTTCTTCTCCCTTGCGGAATCCCAGGCAAGATGATCATACCCTTGGATACCTTTACTACCATTGCCATGCTTAGTTGTCTCGATGCTATCGTTACATGTCGCGCTACACATCTTTTATGTCAGTCCTCTCCTTGTTGCCATGAAACCTCTAACCTTGAAACCCTCCTAGCAAAACCACTGTTTGGCTATTTTACCCGCTTGCGCAGCCCCTCTTATAGCATTGTTAGTTGCAGGTGAAGATGAAGTCCGTTCCAGGAGGGAACTTGTTGTTGTTATATCACAATATCTATTATTATTATTAACACACCTATATACTGGGCATGGGTGGAAGGCTTGGCCTTTTGCTCGGTGTTTTGTTTCACTCATGCCACCTTAGGCGCCGATAAACCGGCATTATGTTCTTGCGTTCCTTACACGATGGGTGGATGGGGACCCCTTGACAGTTCGACTTTGAATAAAACTCCTCCAGCAAGGCCCAACATTGGTTTTAATTTGCTCATAATAACAACTTAATTAATTAATTAAATTGCATAGGGAGTTAGCGCTACCCAAGGATTCTTAATTCTACATAGCAGGGGGGCCAGTGCTGATGGTGTTTTTCCCAAATAGAGTCGTGTGCGGTGCCACCCAGTTATCTGGGGTCTTCGGTTGCTGTACGCTGTGCTCATCCGGTCGTGGCCTGAGACGAGATACGCGCGGCTACTATCAGGGTGTCGGCACGTCGGGAGGTCTTGCTGGACTAGTTTTACCATTGTAGAAATGACTTGTGCTACCGGGATGCCGAGCCTGATCGGATTTTCCCTAAGATAAGGGGTGATGATATTATATTTATCACTTCAGCTAATCGTGAGAGCTTGTGATGGGCTAAGTTGGGACACCCCTGCAGGGTTATGATCTTTCGAAAGACGTGCCCGCGGTTATGTGGCATATTGGAATTTGTTAATGTCCGGTTGTAGAAAACTTGACAGATGATCTGAAGTAAAACACACAACTGTGTGAGTAACCGTGACTGTCTCTTTTCACTTTGAGAAGAGAACACGGTGGGGTTATGTTTGATTCGTATGTAGTTCAGGATCTTTAGCGATCACTACTTTTGTGACCGTTTGCGTAGATGCTCATCTTATTCTGGTACTCGTAAGTTAGCCACCATATTTTGGCTTAGCCGCTGCTGCAACCTCACCACTTTACCTCTTCCTACCCACAAAGCTTTGCTAGTCTTGTTACCCATGGTTATGGGATTGCTGAGTCCTCGTGGCTCACAGATACTACAACACCAGATGCAGGTTCAGCTGAGTAAGATGCAGAAGATGGCTCAAGTTCTTCGCTGGGAGCTCGATGAAGAGAGTGGCCGTTTGCTTGTGACGTTTCGACGATCAATAGTGGTTTCTACTAGGATTCGATCCTGACCTGTGGCTTTATGTTGTTTTTGGTATCTCTCTTTTGGATCTTCACCCGTAGTCGGGTCGTGATGTTTTGAATGATGTATTGCTTATGTATTGTGTGAAGTGGCGAGTGTAAGCCAACTATCTCTTTTGCAATTTAATCCCTCTTTTACATGATTCGTGCAAAGATACCAAACTTGAGATCATTCTAGGATGGGCTTATACCTTTAAGTCGTGCCTCGACACGTAGGAGGTATAGTCCCATCCTGGGCATTACAAGTTGGTATTCAGAGCCTTCTCCGACCTAGAAGCCCCCACTGATTGATCGAATCGTTGACGGTTGAGTCTAGGCACACACTTGAAAATGTTTTGAGTCCTATATATATCGGAGAGTAGGATTTCTTTTGCTCCTCATCTCTTTTCACTCTGGTGAGGACTCCTGACGATTACTCTTGCCTCTTCTACTTTCAAAAATGCACCAATTTTTTTTAGGATCTCGCGAGTGTTGTTTGGATTGTTCCGATGTCTTTGTGACGAGAACATTGTTCTCGATGCCTCGTGTCATTAGGGGTTGTGGCAGTGTCCCGGGGAGTTGAGCACCGAGGTGTTGTCGTCACAAATCCATCGCGGCAGTACTAGAATACTTAAGACGGCCGACATCGAAAACTCTCCTATGCGGTTAGTGGTAAGATAACCCCGACATCACCCAGTACTGGGGAGGTAGTTCGGGAGTATTGCCATAGCTTGTATAGTGGATGCGTTTCGAAGGTCCGAGGTAAACGGTTTCCGAGAACAACTGGTTATGTGTTGAAGGATGGATACAGCTGGATGTAGGATTAGAGTTGAGTGCGCGGTGCTTCCCCTGTATCCCCAACACCTGATTGCATAACTGGAAACTTTCGGAAATTAATAGGTGGGTTCATCTAGTAGTTCTAGGCATTCTTCCAACGGATGCACGATATGAAGTTCGGGGTTCTACATTGAGTGAAGTGGTTTTATGGACTTGTTCTGATCGGGAGTTGCATCTTAAAGGGTCCTTGGCTATGCTGATCCGGGGATTGCAAAACCCTTTTGTAACACGTTCCATGAGCTTTCAGCACGAATATGTCGAATGAAGCTTCTATCTTGTATTTGTTCTATCTGATCCTTGTTCCTTTTTATTTACCTTTTTCTTCTCCAAGTGGCTTCTCGACAAGTTGATGTACCTGCGGAATTCATTTGTTCAATTCTCTGTTCGGATGATATTGTGAAGATCATGTTGCATATCTATCCTTTGTTTGTTTTGATTCTGGTATTCGAGTTGTTTCGATGTCAAATGTTGATTCCATACCTTCCTAATCGGTATTCTCATATTTCTATGGGAGTGCTACTTCTTCTTGACCATCAAGTTTTTCATGTTAATCCTTTTCAACCGGTGCGCCTTCTCTTCAAGTTATTCCATACGGACACCGTTGAGAAATCTGACGATTTGTCTGTTTCAATCATCTCAAGTTGTCTTTGTTTTCCCCACCCTCCCACCCTTCTTCTTCTTGGAGC
>LR738713.1:123516216-123532983 GCA_902687465.1 Secale cereale | reverse complement strand
AAGATAACCCCGACATCACCCAGTACTGGGGAGGTAGTTCGGGAGTATTGCCATAGCTTGTATAGTGGATGCGTTTCGAAGGTCCGAGGTAAACGGTTTCCGAGAACAACTGGTTATGTGTTGAAGGATGGATACAGCTGGATGTAGGATTAGAGTTGAGTGCGCGGTGCTTCCCCTGTATCCCCAACACCTGATTGCATAACTGGAAACTTTCGGAAATTAATAGGTGGGTTCATCTAGTAGTTCTAGGCATTCTTCCAACGGATGCACGATATGAAGTTCGGGGTTCTACATTGAGTGAAGTGGTTTTATGGACTTGTTCTGATCGGGAGTTGCATCTTAAAGGGTCCTTGGCTATGCTGATCCGGGGATTGCAAAACCCTTTTGTAACACGTTCCATGAGCTTTCAGCACGAATATGTCGAATGAAGCTTCTATCTTGTATTTGTTCTATCTGACCCTTGTTCCTTTTTATTTACCTTTTTCTTCTCCAAGTGGCTTCTCGACAAGTTGATGTACCTGCGGAATTCATTTGTTCAATTCTCTGTTCGGATGATATTGTGAAGATCATGTTGCATATCTATCCTTTGTTTGTTTTGATTCTGGTATTCGAGTTGTTTCGATGTCAAATGTTGATTCCATACCTTCCTAATCGGTATTCTCATATTTCTATGGGAGTGCTACTTCTTCTTGACCATCAAGTTTTTCATGTTAATCCTTTTCAACCGGTGCGCCTTCTCTTCAAGTTATTCCATACGGACACCGTTGAGAAATCTGACGATTTGTCTGTTTCAATCATCTCAAGTTGTCTTTGTTTTCCCCACCCTCCCACCCTTCTTCTTCTTGGAGCAGAAATTCTCAAATGAAATATCCATTTTATTCATGTGATGTTTCTTCATTCATTTTCCTTCAATGTTCTTATCCGGTGATTCTCAGGAAGATGCTCAAGAGCTTCAAGTTCATCATTCTTTTGCTCTCGAATTCTGCCGGTGGATGTAATTCAAGATTTTGGTATTGACCTTATCATTTTCCTCATTTCACAATGATTTCTTATTCCGGTGCACCAATTAATCATTCTCCTCTTGCTATTCATATCCGGAGTGCTGAAGATTCATAATTCCATTCTTAATCCGTTCAAATTATTTTGAGGATTATCATCTTATTCAAGTAATTTAATTCAACCGGTGCAATATCTCCTAAGCAATCTTTTTCAACGGTGATTTCTTTGAGTGGGCCCTAACCCACAGGTCTTTTTCCAGGATCTTACCTGACCCTTCTTTTTCCGGAGTTATACTCAAATTCTTTTCAAAGTGTGACGTAAGAATGATTTCCATCAGTTACAGTCCTTCTCCAAGATCGCATTCAATTCATTTCATCATTGGTTCAACCTTTGTAATTCTTCATTCCGGAGTGCTCATCAATTATTATGGCTTTTCTCGTCTTCATTCTCAACATTAGGAGAAGTGTTTCTATTAAATCTTGGCCCGTTCTCTCAAGATTCGTGGTTCTAGCTTCATGCCATCCTCATTATCGTTTGATTGTGAGGAATTCTTTTATACCCGTCCGGAGCATTTCATGAATTCTTTTCTTTGTGATCCTCCGAAGGCCATCATTTCAGAATATTTCTTCGTTCTCAGTTTTCAACTTCGTCCTCTAAATATTCTTCATTGATGTCTCTTCGTTCGTCTCCATATTTTTACGGTGGTTCTTTCAAGATTACCCTTCCGTTGTTATCGTTTTAATTCATTTGTTCTTTTCACAATCCTACCGGTGCTTCGTTGAAGATTTACCCAAGCTTGTGCTAGATCTCTCTTTAATTCTTTCCAACGAGAATAAGTAGTATGTCAATTCCTTTGGTTGTCATCAATTTAAATTGATGAAGGAGATGCATGACATAATTCTTATTCTTATTCCTTCAAGGTGATTTAATTCTTTTGTCTGGAGCTTGATCATCATATCATATTCTCGTTCCTAAGTTCTTCATCTTGTTTTCCGGAGCTCCAAGTTATTTCAATTATCATTTCAAACCTCAATCTAATTCATCGCAAGCCTTGAATCTTATTCTTTTCTTTTTGTCACTTCTCATTCTTTCTTTACCGGAGTTTTCATGGTGGTTCTTCATGCTTTAATTTATCCTGGAAGTCTTCATCAAGATTCTTGTTGGAGCTCAAGCATTCTTTATCATGCTTTTCAAGTGCAATTCTTTCTACCTTATCTTGTTAGATGGTGTTATGTCATTTTTTACAATTCCTTCATGGATTATGATTCACGGGTTATCAAGAATGAGATATTTAAACCCATCATTTTCCTTGTTCAGGAGATCTTTCCAACCATTCAATTTATTCGTTGGAGTAATCTTGGGTTGTATTTCACCTAAAAGCCTTCCCTAAGGATTGTTGCTAATTATGGTGCTTATAAATGACTCAAGTTCTCCAATTATCATTCCGATGAAATAAGTTTTTCATCTCCTTGTTGATCTCAATCCAATCAATCGTTTTCGTCAGTGGCTGGTTGTCACCTCTTAATTTTGAGATGTTTTCCATAAGCCCACAATGAGCTTATTCTTTTCGTTGTTGAATTCCAACAGCTCTGCTCAACCCATCTTGGTAAAGATGCGCTTTTCAATTCATTTTGGGAGAAGTTGTCATTTTCTTCTCCATTCATTTCTTTCGTTGATCTATATTCTATTCTTTCATTCCGGAGGCTTTGTGATGTTGCTCTCTCCAAACCATCATCTCGTTTTATCGAGATCATGTTCTCTCCCTTGCTTGTCATTTTAACCGGAGTGTTGTATTCTTCATTCAAGTTCCGTCTTTTATCTAGCTTTTCCTCACTTTTCAACCGGAGTGCTGTCTGAATCTTTCTTACCCCTTGTGCCATTCTTTTAATTGTTTCGGAGGCAATGTGTTGTTGTTTTCATCAAGTATCATCCATCTTCTCAAGTTCTTGTTCAATTCCTTCCATTTTCAGACGGAGTGCTGTCCAAATTCTGTCATTCTTATTCCTTGGCTATACCCTTGCAGTTTCATATTCTTTTGGTCTGTGAGCTCTTGTTTCATGTTTTTCAACCTACAAGGTTCTCTTTATGTTCCTTCTTCCTCCTTTTACCGGAGTGCTCTTAACTTCGTTCATCTCCGTTGTATTCTTCTTTCAATTTGTTCAACCTCTCAAGGTTCTTTGGTTTCACTCGTCTGCCAAAGAAGCAACTTTGTTTTACCTCCTCCTCTTCCGTTTTTACCCGGTGATATCTCTAGGATCTCGGGTCAAGATCCTCTGTTAGTGTGGGAGAGTTGTGACGCCCGAAGACCGACGTCCCAGAAGATTCCAGAAGATTCCAGATGTTCCGGGTTCTCCCGTGTGTGTCATTGTGCTTGTGTTATTTATTTTTGCTTTGCATCATGTCATCATGCCATCATGTCATATTTATTTTGCATCTCACTTAAATAAATTGTGTGGACCTTCGGTCCATTTAAATCGAGGGAAGAATGTCTTCTCTTTAAAACATATAAAAGCCTCTCAATATTATTAGGGAGCTATATAATAATATTCCATTTGTTGGAATTAACCAACACACGTGCATAATTTTCCCCATGCTTTTCCTACTTCGAGTTTCTCCTTCAAAACCTTGCCAATAATTCTTTTCCGTTGTTTCGAGGTTCCTCCGAAAATTTGATCATTTTTGGACACTTCTATAATCAAGTCTTAGTTCAAACCCATTTGAATTAAATTCAAATATGTTTGAATTATTTTCCGATCATGCCTTTTATATTTTTCTCAGACCGTGCTCATTTTATGATGGCCGAGAAAAATAACCTCTTGTGATAACTTTTGCCCTAACTCCTCCTTCCTTTTTCTTTCTCCTTGCTATTTTCTGTTTTTTTTGGGAAAATAGCAGCAGTTAATTAGAGAGAGGCCCAAACCTCCCTCCAGCCTTAAGGCCTCTAGGCCCATTCCAGCCACCAGGCCTCCTTTGGCCCATCAGGCCACCGCACCTCCTGGCCTCTTGGGCCTCCTCCAGACCCGAGACCCAGCCAGCCAACATCCCTTCCGGCCCAAGTCTCCGCTAACCCTAGCCTCGCCTGGCCCGACCGACGCTCCCTGCTCTCCTCCCGAGCGCCGCCGCACCTCTCGTCCCGTTCCCTCGCTCGACCGAGCCCTCTCCCATCTCCTTCGATCCCCTTCGCTCTTCCCTCCCCTCGCACGCCCACACCCTCATCCCTCGGCCAGACAGCGCCCGACCGCCCCGGCCTCTCTGCCATCGGGTCCTTCGTGCGCCTCCTTCTACAGCCAGCCGCGCCACCAGGGCCGCCGCTCGCCTCGCCCCTCGTCCAGGCCGCCCGCCCCTCAAGCTGCCTCAGCGCCGAGGCAAGCCCCGACGCTCCCGCTCTCATCGCCGTGCTGCCAGGCCGAGGCCTCGTCGGCCAGCTCGCCGCGGGCGCCCTCCGTCGCCAAGGCGCCCCGTCCTCAAGGCCGGCCCGCACCTCTCCTCCGCCGCGCCCAGTCACCTCCGCCGCCAAGACCTTGCCTCGATGCGCTCCAGCGCCGGCCAACAGCAGCCGCGCGCCGTGGACTGCAGCTCCCCTGCGCCCGCGCCTGGCCTCCCGCATCTCTACCAGGCGGCCGACACCGGCGGCCCCGTCGTCAACCTCGCCGTCGCTCCGGCCATCTCCGGCCCGGATCAGGAGGGATCCGACCGTGGTCCTCCCCGTGCGCCTCCTTGCTGCTACCTCCGGCCAGCAAGAGCCCCGTCGCGCCCGTGCCTCTCTTCCTCGCTGCGGGAAAAGGAGTTCCCTGCTGCATCCTCGCCGTGCTGCTGTGACCGTGTCCGTGTCGTGTTTGTGTTTGTTGCTATTGTTGTTTATCTCAAGTTCCACGACGACCTGCCAAGACCTCGGAGACGCGCCAAGTACATCTACAGATGCACCGGACAACTATGACATGTACGTCTACCGTCGCCCGAGACCAAGTACCACTACATAAAACGTGTACCCCGATGTCAACTTCGACGCGACAAGTACCCCCTCCGATGACAAGTACCTCTACGAACGGAACGACTACTCGTTGGCGACCTTGAGAACGACTACTTCCTCTCCTAACGTGAACGCCTACTTCCTTTACGACTCGCGAGAACAACTACTTCCCTCTACGACCGTGTACCACTACGTCCCTCTACGAATTCGAGCCGCCCCAAAACGATTGTTCCGAAGGTATACCGAGTCGACCCCGTGGATGAACGCTTGTGCATGTGTTGTATGAAATGTTCCCTTGTGTGCATCGTGCCCGTTTCATCTTCTGTTGTGTTCCTCGGTTGCCTCGTCGCCGACCCGTGGGAACCCGGCAACGGGATCACCCCACCTTCATCTTGTTTCACTCGCTCTCCGTTACCTTTTGCACTGGTCTCTCAACGGGTTACCGGCACCGAGATGTTGCCGTTGCATCATCTTCGGATCGTTGCCGTGGCACCTTTTTCCTTCCACCACGGTGACGAGTGCTCCTTATCTCTTTATGTCAACTTCTAATATAAACTTGCATAAACTTGATCATGTCATCCGCATCATGTTAACAACATTATATGTTTAATTGTGTTTGCTTTATAATTACTAAACATGCTCATGGGGATTTTCCGGATATGTTGTTGTTATTCTTCCGGCCTCATTTAAAATGCCTAAATAGTGTAGTTTATTATGCTTCACCTCTTGCCATGTTAACAAACATTTAATCTTGTCTTGTAAATAAACAAGAGTCAATTAAATAATTAAATGTAGTGTTTCGTCAATATGCAACTCGTTGCATATTGAGCTCCACTTAACTTGTAGTTTTGTTTGTGCACTTTGCCATGCCATGCATAATTAAACCGGACATGCATCATACTTGGATGTGCATCGTAGGCCATGTCTATGCTTGTGTGTTTACCGTGTTGTTTGTTTTCTTTCCGGTTGCTTCTCTTGTTAGCTTCGGTTTCGTTCCGGAGTTGTGAGGATTTCGCTCGACTGTTGCTCCGTCTACTTCATGGATCCATTCTTCTCCCTTGCGGAATCCCAGGTAAGATGATCATACCCTTGGATACCTTTACTACCATTGCCATGCTTAGTTGTCTCGATGCTATCGTTACATGTCGCGCTACCCATCTTTTATGTCAGCCCTCTCCTTGTTGCCATGAAACCTCTAACCTTGGAACCCTCCTAGCAAAACCACTATTTGGCTATGTTACCCGCTTGCGCAGCCCCTCTTATAGCATTGTTAGTTGCAGGTGAAGATGAAGTCCGTTCCAGGAGGGAACTTGTTGTTGTTATATCACAATATCTATTATTATTATTAACACACCTATATACTGGGCATGGGTGGAAGGCTTGGCCTTTTGCTCGGTGTTTTGTTTCACTCATGCCACCTTAGGCGCCGATAAACCGGCATTATGTTCCTTGATTTTGCGTTCCTTACACGATGGGTGGATGGGGACCCCTTGACAGTTCGACTTTGAATAAAACTCCTCCAGCAAGGCCCAACATTGGTTTTAATTTGCTCATAATAACAACTTAATTAATTAATTAAATTGCATAGGGAGTTAGCGCTACCCGAGGATTCTTAATTCTACATAGCAGGGGGGGCCAGTGCTGATGGTGTTGGTCCCAAATAGAGTCGTGTGCGGTGCCACCCAGTTATCTGGGGTCTTGGGTTGCTGTACGCTGTGCTCATCCGGTCGTGGCCTAAGACGAGATACGCGCGGCTACTATCAGGGTGTCGGCACGCCGGGAGGTCTTGCTGGACTAGTTTTACCATTGTCGAAATGACTTGTGCTACCGGGATGGCGAGCCTGATCGGATTTTCCCTAAGATAAGGGGTGATGATATTATATTTATCGCTTCAGCTAATCGTGAGAGCTTGTGATGGGCTAAGTTGGGACACCCCTGCAGGGTTATGATCTTTCGAAAGCCGTGCCCGCGGTTATGTGGCAGATTGGAATTTGTTAATGTCCGGTTGTAGAAAACTTGACAGATGATCCGAAGTAAAACACACAACTGTGTGAGTAACCGTGAATGTCTCTTTTCACTTTGAGAAGAGAACACGGTGGGGTTATGTTTGATTCGTATGTAGTTCAGGATCTTTAGCGATCACTACTTTTGCGACCGTTTGCGTAGATGCTCATCTTATTCTGGTACTCGTAAGTTAGCCACCATATTTTTGCTTAGCCGCTGCTGCAACCTCACCACTTTACCTCTTCCTACCCACAAAGCTTTGCTAGTCTTGTTACCCATGGTTATGGGATTGCTGAGTCCTCGTGGCTCACAGATACTACAACACCAGATGCAGGTTCAGCCGAGTAAGATGCAGAAGATGGCTCAAGTTCTTCGCTGGGAGCTCGATGAAGAGAGTGGCCGTTTGCTTGTGACGTTTCGACGATTAGTAGTGGTTTCTACTAGGATTCGATCCTGACCTGTGGCTAGGGATGAAAATGGAGTGGAAAAGTTCTGCTTTTCCGAAGAAAAAATGAAAACGGAGAGGAAATATGGAAACGGAAATGGAAATTTGCAAAATGGAAGTGGAAATGGAATTTTTTATGCGGAAACGGAAACAAAAGTGGAACGGTGGTTTTCGGTGGAACACGCATGGAAACGGAACTTTTCGTTTCCGTGAATATGGAATTTCTGTTATTACTATCGACTTGTGGTTGCTTTGTAGTCCAACCACCAAACAACACAATGAAACAACGATTAGAATGGATCATTTGAGGCCCAACTTCTACTACTAGACATGTATTCAGTTTGACCGTATACGAATTGTCAAGTACTATTTACTGCAATACTATGCTAAGTTGCTAACATAATGGTATTGTTTTGTAGCCATGTTAACAAAATTTCTTTGTTTTCCTGTGTATTTCTCTATGATTCAAGGGGGTTTTAAGTTCCGGTCAACCCTCACTTTTGTTTTCATGTCCGCTTTGTATTTGCTCCGTGTCCGTTTCTGGTAGTATCTGTTTCCGTATTCATTTCCGGGGTTTCTGTATTCGTTTTCGTTTCTGCTAAAATATATGAAAACAAATGTGGTAGCGCTCAGTTCCGTCCGTTTCCGCTCCGTTTTCATCCCTACCTGTGGCTTTATGTTGTTTTTGGTATCTCTCTTTTGGATCTTCACCCGTAGTCGGGTTGTGATGTTTTGAATGATGTATTGCTTATGTATTGTGTGAAGTAGCGAGTGTAAGCCAACTATCTCTTTTGCAATTTAATCCCTCTTTTACATGAGTCGTGCAAAGATACCAAACTTGAGATCATTCTAGGATGGGCTTATACCTTTAAGTCGTGCCTCGACACGTAGGAGGTATAGTCCCATCCCGGGCATTACATAGTGCCACTTTTGGTTTATAACTAGTCATGTCGGCCTGGGTTCTTTGTCATATGGATGCTAGCGACACTATCATATACGTGTGCCAAAATGCGCAAACGGTCCCAGGCTAGGTAAGGTGGCACCCGTGGGGATACCGTGCGTGAGGCCGCAAGGTGATATGATGTGTTACATGCTAGACCTGTGTGAAATAGGATCGGGGTCCCGACAGCATTGGTATCAGAGCCTGACTGCCTGTAGGATTAGCAAGCCAGACTGGTAAAAGTCGTGTCTAGAAACTCTTTAGTTATAATAAGGGAATTGATTGTGGAAGGGAACATAAGGCTCTTTTTACTCCCTTACCCTATGCCCTTCTGATCTGAGTCGTCCTCTTCTTCTGCGGGGTTAAGAAACTAGGCTTCTCATTCTATTTATCAGGATCACGTTAATGTGGATTCAACTCTCAGTTCAGTCTCAAGTACTTCTGTTTGTTAAACTGTTGGTATCAAAACCTTGACATTATGATGTTAAATGGTTATGCTACCTTTTTGCTTGGATCTCAAAATCTTTTGGGCATTTACAACCGTTATGCTGTCCGAGTCATCCCAGGTTTCTAATAGTCTGATGCATTTGCAAATCATTCCTCCATGTTTCTAATGTCCTTTGAGGCTAGATTAACCACACTAGTCGTTGTGTTGAGGTAATCCGTTGCCTCGACATATATGTTGGAGTTATTATTATGACCCTAGGTGTCTTAGAGAATCACCCAGTAATCTAGCAATGCTCTATATTCCTAGTGTGATGATTATGGCCACCATTCTCGAAAGCATCCCATGATGCCATATAGTTAGTAGGCCTTCTATTTTTGGGTTCTTGAACCCAAGATTCACCCTACTTACTTCATGTCGATAGTGTTTGCTAGTTCCTTTAGGATATTAGTAACCTTGTGATAGTCCTCGAGGTTCGTGGTATATCCTCCTTCCAACACCATGAACTGTTATGGCAGAAGTTCTTCTGAACCAAAAGATCACAACCAGAGTGCTCTTGATGAGTTCTCCATTCCACATTGTGACTCTGCCAATTCTATCTTTCTACATGGGTTATCCGGAAGAAATATGTTGAACTCGTTCGACAGGCTAATCTATGCATCCACAACTCAGAAAGTTATATGTTCCTTTGAGTTGTCCCTTTTTAGTTGTATTATGACCTCGTCTATCAGTTGATAGTCTGGAGTAGTTGTGCACTCGTGTTCATCGATGCCTTTTACTCTTATGGTCCGTCAAGCCATTCTATTCTGGAATGACTAGGAGAAACAAACTCCAGCACCTTATCCATATCCAGGATTGGGTCAAAGAAGTTGTACTTCGTAGATGAAGAATGCTAATCCAGCTTCTAATCTGTTCTATCCTGGAGTATTACCATCCTTATGTCAAGAATGTCATGGGAATTGCACCACCTCCTATGAACTCTTGATACAGTGATACTTCTCACCATCATCGTTCATTCCTCGGTCTCCAGGTTAGTGTAACCGGAATGCTGACAAGTGAATTGTGATATGTGAAAATAACACTCCTAGCAACTCCGTTGCTTGGTAGTTAATGGACGATAATCTCATTCTTAGTATGTTGGATACGGAATCATCATTCTAAGAATGATCGTGCTACCTAGTCCTTATTTCTGGTGCACTCTTCGATCAATGAGTTAGGATTGTGTCAATCTCTCGCTCTTTTGATCATACCGTCTTGCCCTGAAAAGCAAGATTGTTCTCGGGCTTAGCAACATATCGGTGGTTCGTGATTTCTGAATATCTTCTCGGAAGTATTACCAGGTTGTTCCCTGACCATTATGTTGAGCTCGTGACCAAGATGGTTTACTTATAAACCACCCCTTCTCCAAGAATCTGTGTTGGATACTCTGAACTAGTTGGTTTAGCTAAACGACAACTTGGAGAGTTGGAAGATAAAGGCTTGCCTAACTTAGTTCCTTCCAAGGGATATCTTTTGTGTGGGTGTTGAAGAAAGATGATATCCTCATCGACTGATCCTCGTGATCAATTGTTGGATCTATTGTCTTGTCCAAACTTTGATTTGAGTGTGGGCTATCGTCAAGTCGAATCAGAACCAATGGTATTCGTAATGTTGTCTTACTCGTGGTTGATCCCTCGAGCATACACCG
Source organism: Secale cereale (assembly GCA_902687465.1). Lineage (NCBI taxonomy): Eukaryota > Viridiplantae > Streptophyta > Magnoliopsida > Poales > Poaceae > Secale > Secale cereale. The sequence continues at coordinate 123,522,493 of LR738713.1, read as the reverse complement.
TTACATCTATTGGTCTGACCAATGCTATCACTTGTTCACATAGTTATGGAATTCCATTTTATGGAAGCCTCAATGAATTGTTGTCGAGCCCATCGGAGACATGTTTATCCTCTCCATGATTCATGTTGAACATTAAAGCTAACATTGGAAACTTTTGTAAGCATCATATTGGTGTTAGTTCATGAAGTAGATGTCTTGATGTAAGAAGTGACTTCCCCTAATTCACGAATACTTGATGTAAGTTGCCGCCGTGAATTTGAGAAAGCTTGTTTTACTTCCTCTGGAATCATGCCAAGTCAGTCACGCATGTGCGAAGTATTCTATGGTTTGATAGACTGATCATCTTCGTTCCATATGTATTCATAGCACACCAAGCCACTGATTGGGTCATTCAAGGATAAGAAGTTCAAATGCTATTCCCAAAGGGCCCAGATGGACATGCACAAGACTTCGTTATCTTCAATGACGATTCCCAGTCTGAACTCGATAGTATTTTATTATAAGACTACTATGTGGTCATGCTTGTCTGGGACAACGTGTTCACAGGTACGTAGCAGAACTAGCTCATGTTTTGGAGCTTGCTATCGTAGTTCACTCCTCGAGAATCTCGCAACGCCGTCTCGTCGATTTGTGTTGCAAACTTTCATTTTTTCTTCTAGACTCGATGAGTCTGGAATATCCTGACACCAACCAGAACTGAATCTCAGGCAGATATGATGGTTGGAGCATTTTCCAAGAACTATAATATTGGTCTCTCGATAATCGGTAAAGTGGATGTCGTGGCCAACACACCCAGCCGGAAGACCTATTGTTGTAGAATCTTGATTGAAGAAGTTGGCCACCTCCCCATGAGGATTTCGTAGGATTTACTCCCTAGTTGTTCCTTATGGATTTTCGTGCTCCTGAAGTCCGACCTTTTACTTGACGTTCTAGGTACCAAACCATTTTAATAAATGTGTTGCGCTAGCACATCAAGGAGAACATTAGAAGCGGAGTGCTAAATGTCTCTCGGTCGATCATCCAGATTTTGCCCCTTGACTCCGCTAAGGTGAAATCTGAGAAAGTGTTATCTCCCTTTGCATCTGCATCGTCCATCGCTATTCATCATGGTCGTATGTTGTGTTGTCAGCACCATTCGCACGGATAATGGTAAAACCTTGATGATTATGGAAATACTGAAGTTCTTGAGAGCACGCACAAGCACTAGGTGTTATCACTGGCACTAACCGGGATTGCTCCCAGTGTTCTTGGTTATGCTATAACCTCTCAAAGAGTAGATTCACTCTCTACTGTTGGGTTTCTTCCCAGTTACCAGAATCATTCCCAGCATTTGCATTTTGTTCACAGCTTGCACCGCCAACGTGCCATTTTACCATGGGTTCCATCCATTTCCGATGATAAGCAAAATCATCCCTTATGTTGTCTTCAACAAGGTAATCCACATCATCCATTCTGGCCCGAGAATGTCATTCTTTCGGACTCCTTCAAATGATCGATTGAGATTTGCCTTAGGCTGATATAAAAGAGTCTCAATGATCTCTATATCAAAAGTAATTCTTTTTGCCACTTAAGGGAATAACTCTACGAGTCACCTTCTCTAAGGTGCCCCGTCTGGTGACATCGATCACCATCTTCTTAGGTGTGGAATTATTGCCACTAAGTGAACCTTCATCGTTTGTTTCACTCCATCCCTTTGGATGTGTGTCCCGTGTCTTAGCTCAAGAGATGTTTCAACGTCTCACTGCATGATTTGATCTTGAGTTGCTCGATCTTTCAGAAGATCAATTTTGTAGAGTTTCTTTCGTCGTCACTGTGTTGGACAAATATCTCGAAAGCAAGGATGCCAGGATCTACATGAGGCAAGCAATCAACACTTATATGAAGGACACTTGGATCATGAAGATTGTGTTAGTTAGTGTCCCCTCTGATTTCTTACCCTACGCTTGAATCTCGGGACGAGATTCTTGTTTAGTGGGGGTGAGTTGTCACATCCCTAGCTTCTCGTAATGCACTAGGCAAGCCTCATGTGTGCATCATGTTTAATCTTGAAAGAAACTTGAAATGGGGATTGCCTAAACCCCTAGCATCAAAGGAATTCACTAGGTTCAACTAAAATATTTTCAGTAAATCCAAATGGTTTTCAAAATTGTTCATCATTTATGGAAAATACTATAAACAGTAGCCAGAGGTGATGCACATTTTTCCATGACATATTTGGGCTCTGAATTAAATCAAACTCTATTTGAATTTGGGCATTTAAATTCTATAAAATATTAAAATGTCCAAATAATCCTAAACTGAAATGTTCCATGTTGGATATATTCCAAACAGTGGCCATGAGAAGTTTGGTGATTTTTGAGTGTGCCTAAGTATTTTTAATAAAGCCCAGAACAAAATAACAAAATAGAAAAACAGAAACTAAATAAAAGAGAGAGACTAACCTGGGCCAACTCACCCGTGCAGCCCACCTGGCGGCCCAAGTGGCCGGCCCAGCCCCCCAGCGCCCCTTGTCATCTTCCTCCTCTGCCAGGAGGACAACCAGGTATGTGGCGAGCGCCGACGCTGCTCTGGCCACCTACTGCTTCCTTCCCGGACCTTCTAGTGATGCCACGGAGACACCCCGTGGCCCCTTGCTCCTCTCCCTCACTCTCTGCTCTCTCCTTCGCCCTCTAGTCCCTTCCACGAGCGCGACCGAACGCAGCCGTCGCCGCCGATGAGTTCCCCCACGGCCACAGCCATCTCCGAGCCTCTCCGACGCGCCCCCGAGCTCCGCCGTGACGCCCCGGTCCTCTCCGCTGAGCCACATGACGCCGGACGCCCTGGAGCACCGTCGTTGACGCCATCTTCGCCCTCTACACCGACGGCCATCGTCGACTGATTCGTCGTCACCAGGCCATCCCCGAGCATGCTGAGATCACCGACGACCCCGCCGTGAGCTCCTCTACCGAACCCCTCTCTCCCCACCGTCGTTATCCTTCTCTAGCCCCGCTGTCCACCAGAGCCGAGAGTCGGCCGCCACTGTTCTTGACGCTGTCGTAGCCCAGAGCTAGCAAAGCTCGTGCCCGAGAATGGCTACGTGCTCAGCAGCTCCGTAGCAAGCTAACGCCGCCACCAGTTCGTCCTTTCGTGCACTGTAGCGATACGCCGCTCGACCCTGTAGCTCCGGCCGCCGCCGTTCTGGTCTCCACCATCGACCCCGGCCTCCATGTGCCCGGCTGCGTGCGCCCCTAGGAAGCACAGGCTCCCTCCTGGTGCCCTCAGCGTGCCAGCCGCGGCCTGTAGCGCCGCCCCGACCAACCCCGACGAGTTCCCGTCGATGCTGTGGTCACCAACGTCACCTGCTCACGTGGCGCCGGTTAATTAGCGCTAATAACCCCGCTAAACACCCCCAGGGCCACTGCCATGCGGGCCCCACTGCCTAATTAACCTAGTTTATCTTCTATTTAGTTTAAACTAACCCAACGGGCCCCACGTGTCAGAGTTGACCAAGCTGACGTGGCTGTTGAATGGGCCCACATGTTAGCGACACTAACCAGCCCCAGTCACTGACCAGTGGACCCCATTGGTCAGGTTTGACCTGGACCCGCCTGTTGACTTGCTGATGTCAGCATGACCTAGTGCTGACGCAGTAACTATTTTCTGGGAGTTCCAATAAATCAGAAATGATTTATTTATTTCAGAAAATAGCTAAAACTTCTAAAAATCACATAAAATAATCTATAACTCAAATGAAAATAAGTTATATATGAAAAATGATCAGAAAAATCCAAACAATCTGTTTATGGCATTTTCATGCATGTTTTAACAACTTACAACCACTGTTTAGGACAATTTGAATAAATGCCTTTTGATTAATCACATATGGAGTTTGAGTTTGAACCTTTGGTTCAAACCAACTTCATTTAATATGGTTACTAGTTGCATTAGCTCAATCAACAACATATTGCCATGTCATGATCATGCATCATATTGTCGCATTGCATTGATTGTGTTCTTTCTCTTGTTTGCCGGTGGTTGTCCCCTCTCAGTAGACGTTGTTCCGACGATGTGATCGATGACACTGATGAAGACACAATACTCTCTTCAGAAGTGCCAGGCAAGCAAAACCCCATTGAGCATTCCGATACAATCCCACTCTCTCGCTCTTGCTCTCTTTTACAGCATTAGGACAACAACGCTTCAACTGTTACCTGCTGCGGTAGTTGAACCCCTTTCCTCTCATGACCTGTCATTGCCACAGTAAATAGTTGAAACCCACTAGCATGAGTAGGAGTTGTTTGAGCCATGCTGTGCCTACTCATTCATGCTTTCTAGTTATGCCTGCTACTGCTTAGAGTTGAGTCAGGTCTGATTCATCGGGGATGAATTGGAATGGTAATGAACATGTCCTACTGTTGAGAGCTAAGTGTGTGAACACATTTTGGTAAAGGTAGCGATGAGAGGCCATGTAGGAGTACATGGTGGGTTGTCTCATTGAAGCCGTCCTCAGGAACTGAGTTCTGTGTTTGTGATCCATGAATCAGCTACTACCACCCATTGGGATCCTTAATTGACCCTCTCGACTTATTAACTGCCCTTGTCCTCTGTCCAGGAGTTGCAACTAGTTTTTGGTGTTTGTAGCTTACTAGAGGTCGTGCGCAGTGCTGACCCTCGGGGTGGGCTGTGACGTGGCAGGTACGTGGCATGGTGTCCCGGTCGCCCGTTTTATGGCTCGGGAACCCTGTACACATCGTTTGGGGCCGTGAGTGACACCCCGGCCGGATCTCCCCACGGATGGAACCCAAATAGGCGATAAACCTGGACTAGGGACTTGTGTGGTTAGTCAGGTCGTGGCCGACACCCTCGCTGGGCTTCTGCTTGAAGGTTGCCGAGTACTTGGCGTGTAAACGGCGGTAAGTGGTGGGAGCGTGTGTGAAGAAGTACACCCCTGCAGGGTTATATATGATCTATTCGAATAGCCGTGTCCGCGGTAATGGACTTCTGGGTTATCTGTACAGTTCATAGACAAGTGAAAGTGGACACTCTAAAACACGCAAGATAAGCGTGAGTGCTATGGATGTCCTTCTCGTAGGGAGACGGGAGCGGATCCATAGTGGTGTATTGGTTGGTGAATATGTGGACTCGTGTACGCTACCTCAAAGAGTTACTTGCAGTCGTAGTTCAGGATAGCCACTGAGTCAAAGCTGGCTTGCTGCAGTCAAACTCCACCACCTCTTTGTTGATACTGATGCATATGTAGCTAGTTCTGATGTAAGTCTTGCTGAGTACCTTTGTACTCACGTTTTCTTAATTTATTTTTTTGCAGAGAGACTTCGGTCTCACTAGTGGTTCCGCGTGGACTTCGACGTTTAGCTTGTTACCTCAGGTACAATCTTGTACCCTTGGGAGGGTCTTGTAGATAGTCAGGCTTCTTAGCCTTTTTCATTTGTAGTTGCCTGTACTCAGACATGTTATGCTTCCGTTGCGTGTATGTTATGTATGTTGGGTCATGTGACCTCTGTTTGTAATAAATGTTATGATGGCTCTTCTGGGCCTTTATCTATATGAGTTGTTGAGTTATGTTGTGATGCCATGTTGTACAACACATACTTGCATGTTATGCGTACGTGTAATGTGTATTGCTACGTGTGGGATCCGACACCTAGTTGTTTACCCTTGGTAGCCTATATTACAGGGAAATGCCTCCTAGTGCTTCCACTGAGCCTTGGTAGCTTGCTACTGCTCTAGAACACTCAGGCTGGCCGACATGTGTCCTTCTTCGTTCCCGTGTCTGTCCCTTAGGGGAAATGACACGCGTTGTTCCTTTAAGTCCTTGTAGCTTGCTACGACTTGGGTTCATACGATGATGACCGACATGTTCGTTGCTGGGTCATGTATGCCTGTCTCTGTAATTTAGCGCCACTTTTGGTTTATAACTAGTCATGTCGGCCCGGGGTCTCTGTCATATGGATGCTAGCGACACTATCATATACATGTGCCAAAATGCGCAAACGGTCCCGGGCCAGGTAAGGTGGCACCCATGGGGATACCGTGCGTGAGGCTGCAAAGTTATATGATGTGTTACATGCTAGACCTGTGTGACATATGATCGGGGTCCCGAGACTTTTACCTACTCCTTTTATGTTCATCTTCCCCCAACATTTCTTTCACCTTGTCTTGAACACCCATGCCAAATATCACTCCATTTTAAGATGATTTGGTTTGGTTCAAAAATATCTCAAGTTTGAAGGTAATTCATACTTGTTTTATTTTTCTACCTCTAAAAATGTCCAACTCA
>LR738713.1:123486339-123509934 GCA_902687465.1 Secale cereale | reverse complement strand
CTGAATTTTAATGCGTTCCTATATAAAGCTAAGTTGAAAGATTATGGTAGCAACTACACGGACAGGGTCTGTAACTTGAGGATTATCCTCATTTCTGCACGGAAGAATTATGTCCTTGATGCACCACTAGGTGACCCTCGTGCTCCCGCTAACCTGGATGCTATGAACATCTGGCAAACGCGGAGTGATGACTACTCTATAGTTTAGTGTGCCATGCTTTACAGCTTAGAACCGGGACTTCAAAGCCGTTTTGAACGTCATAGAGCATATGAGATGTTCTAGGAGCTGAAATTGAAATTTCAAGCTAATGCCCAGGCTGAGAGATATGAAGTCTCCAACAAGTTCTATAGCTGCTAGATGGAGGAGAATAGTTCTCTCGGTGAACACATATTCAAAATGTCTGGGTATCATAATCACTTGACTCAGCTGGGAATTACTCTTCCACCTCAGAGTGTTATTGACGGAGTTCTTCAATCACTGCCACTAAGCTATAAAGGCTTCGTGATGAACTACAATATGCAAGGGATGGAGAAAACAATTCCCGAGCTCTTCGCGATGCTGAAATCGGCGGAGGTAGAAATCAAGAAGGAGCGTCAAGTGTTGATGGTTAACAAGACCACTAGTTTAAAGAAAAAGGGCAAAGGAAAGAAAGGGAACTTCAAGAAGAACGACAAATAGGTTGCCTCCCTTGAAGAAACCCAAATCTGGACCTAAGCCTGAAACTGAGTGCTTCTACTACAAATAGAGTGGTCACTGGAAGCGGAACCGCCATAAGTATTTGGCTGATAAGAAGGATGGCAAAGTGAACAAAGGTATATTTGATATACATGTTATTGATGTGTTCCTTACTAGTGCTCGTAGCAGTGCATGGGTATTTGATACTGGTTCGGTTGCTCCTATTTGTAACTCGAAACAGGAGCTGCGGATTAAACGAAGATTGGCTAAGGACGGGGTGACGATGCACGTCGGGAATGGTTACAAGGTCGATGTGATTGCCGTCGGCACACTACCTCTACATCTACCTTCGGGGTTAGTTTTATACCTGAATGATTGTTATTTGGTGCCTGCGTTGAGCATGGACATTATATCTGGATCTTGTTTGATGTGAGACGGTTATTCATTTAAATCAAAGAATAATGGTTATTCTATTTATATGAGTAATATCTTTTATGGTCATGCACCCTTGATGAATGGTCTATTCTTATTGAATCTCGATCGTGGTAATACACATATTCATAATATTAATGATAAAAGGTGCAAAGTTGATAATGATAGTGCAACATACTTGTGGCACTGCCGTTTAGGTCATATTGGTGTAAAGCGCATGAAGAAACTCCATGTTGATGGACTTCTGGAATCACTTGATTATGAATCATTTGATATTTGCGAACCATGCCTCATGGGCAAGATGACTAAAACTCCGTTCTCCAAAACAATGGAGCGAGCTAATGACTCCACTACAAAAAAAAACACTTCCGTGATAATACGTGTTTGTCACAGTAGGTCACGTTTTCTGTCATGCATGTACATCCATGACGATTTTATGACAGAATCAAGATAGTCATACATGTGTTGTCGTAGAAGTGTTCCATGACAATACCAAAATTATTATCACGGAAGTGTCCACTTCCATGATGATAAATAGCGCCTCATGGAAGTGCTTTCGTCAAGGGTAACCGACATGTGGCATCCACCATAACGGGTCACCGTTAAGATATTGGGTTCCAGTTTGGATCTGATAACCCAATTAACTGCTCGAACCAATGGGGATTTTCCACATGTAAAATTCTCATTCGCCCTAGTATCCACGTGTCAGCTCCGGGTTGGGAAAAATGTCATCAAGAGAGTGGACGGGACGAGCCTATTGTACGTTGACACATGGCTCGGCCCAATAGTGGCCCTTTTAGGTTACAAGGTCGGGCCTGTCAAAATAAGCGGGCCGACCCATTAGCGTCCTACCTGAGTCAGTCCCATACACAAGCACGGCCCATACAAGTTACAGAGAATTGGCCCATCAAAGGCCCATTCTAGATTTGACAATTTCCAACTCATCGTTAGTTCCAACCCGTTTATGGCCCGCAACGTCTTTGTGCCCAATTACGGCCCGACCTACTTTCAGCCTGTTAGTAGCCCATCATCAGTTCCAGCCCATGAACGGCCCGGTACCTCTTTTGGCCTGTTTTCGGCCCATTCCTCCATTGGGCCAACTTCTAGCCCATTGTGACTTTTGACCTTTCCTCGGCCTATTAGGTAAACGAGCCTATTTCAAGCCCATTTTGTCTTTCGACATGTTAACGGCCTGCACAACAGTTGGGCCTATGACGGTGCAACCTGATTTTGGGTCATTAGAGGCCCATGTTCAACAGGTCACAATTTCAGCCCGATGCGACTTTCGGCCTGTTAGAAGCCTAGTTTGCAAATTGGGCCTCTTTTGGCCCAAACCACTTTTGGCCTCTTACTAGCCCGTCAAGTAAAAGGGCCGAGACAAAATTGACATTTATTTCGGCCTGCTAGGGCCAGTGGGCCATCTCCACCCTATCGAGCTTTCGGCATATTAACGGCCTCCTAGGGCCCGTGGGCCATTTCCATTTATTTGGCCCTATCGAAATTTTGGCTTGTTAACGACCTGCTAAGAGTCGTTGTGATGGTGGGCCCCATCGTTTGGGATCCACTAAATATTAAGTTGACTAGTCCAATTAAGGCCCTATTTGACTTATGATACGTCTCCAACGTATCTACTTTTCCAAACCCTTTTGCCCTTATTTTGGACTCTAACTTGCATGATTTGAATGGAACTAACTCGGACTGACACTGTTTTCAGCAGAACTGCCATGGTGTTGTTTTTGTGCAGAATAAAACGTTCTCGGAATTGCCTGAAAATCAACGGAGAATTATTTTGGAAAATATAAAAAATATCTGCAAGAAGATCCACACCAGGGGGCCCAGGGCCTATCCACGAGGGTGGAGGGCGCGCCCCCTGCCTCTTGGGCCCCCTGGTGCCTTACCGACGTACCCCCAGATCCTATATCTTCACTTTCAAGGAGAAAAAAAATCAGGGAGAAAGAATTATCGCGTTTCACGAGACAGAGCCGCCGCCAAGCCCTAATCTCTCTCGGGAGGGCTGATCTGGAGTCCATTCGGGGCTCCGAAGAGTGGAGATCGTCGCCATCGTCATCATCAACCTTCCTCCATGACCAATTCAATGATTCTCACCGCTGTGCGTGAGTAATTCCATCGTAGGCTTGCGGGACGGTGATGGGTTGGATGGGATCTATCATGTAATCGAGTTAGTTTTGTTAGGGTTTGATCCCTAGTATCCATTATGTTCTGAGACTGATGTTGCTATGACTTTTCTATGCTTAATGCTTGTCACTAGGGCCCAAGTGCCATGATTTCAGATTCGAACCTATTATGTTTTCCTGAATATATGTGTGTTCTTGATCCTATCTTGCAAGTCTATAGTCACCTACTATGTGTTACGATCCGGCAACCCTGAAGTGACAATAATCGGGACCACTCCCGGTGATGACCATAGTTTGAGGAGTTCATGTATTCACTATGTGTTAATGCTTTGGTCCGGTACTCTATTAAAAGGATGCCTTAATATCCCTTAGTTTCTAATAGGATCCCGCTACCACGGGAGGGCAGGACAAAATATGGCATGCAAGTTCTTTTCCATAAGCACATATGACTATATTTGGAATACATGCCTACATTGCATTGATGAACTGGAGCTAGTTCTGTGTCACCCTAGGTTATAACTTCTACATGATGAATTGCATCCGACATAATTTCCCATCACCGATCCAATGCCTACGAGCCTTTCCTATATTGCTTGTTGCTTATTTACTTTTCCGCTGCTATTATTACAAAAACTACAAAACACTATCGTTACTTTTATTGTTGCTATTGCCACTATCATATTACTTTGCTACTAAACTATCTTGCTACAGATACTAAGTTTCCATGTGTGGTTGAATTGACAACTCAGCTGCTAATACTTAAGAGTATTCTTTGGCTGCCCATGTGTCGAATCAATAAATTTGGGTTGAATACTTTACCCTCGAAAATTGTTGCGATCCCCTACACTTGTGGGTTATCAAGACTATTTTCTGGCGCGTTGTCGGGGAGCATAGCTCTATTCTTTGAGTCACTTGGGATTTATATATGTTGATCACTATGAAGAATTTGAAGGACTCAAAAACCAAGATCTTACCCTCAACTACGAGGGGAGGTAAGGAACTGCCATCTAGCTCCGCACTTGATTCTCCTTCTGTTATGAGTAAACTTGCGACACCTACTCCTGCTATTGAATCTGATATGTCGTATGTTCTTGATGATGCTACTTCTGCTATGTATGATGAAACTACCTCTATGCCTGATACTGTGCCACTAGGTGAATTTCTGGATGAACAAATTGCTAAGGTTAGGGAGAATGCAAATGTTGAAACTGATGATATTTATGAAAGTGATGATGAAACTACTCCCAATAGATATGAATTGCCTATTGTGCCTGAGGGTTATGTTATGGATGAATAAACTGCTAGAGACTTTCTTGCTTGCAATGATAGATATGATCTTAAGAAGTTATTAGCTAAGCTGAAAGAAAAGTCCTTGAATGCTAGAATGAAACATTACCCTGCTTTTGCTACTTCATCTATCTGTGTTACCGATAAGGATTGCGAATTCTCTGTTGATCCTGAGTTAATTACTTTGGTTGAATCTAATCCTTTCCATGGCTATGAGTCTGAAACTGTTGTAGCACATCTTACTAAGTTGAATGATATAGCCACCCTGTTTACCAATGATGAAAATATTCGCTATTACTATATACTTATGCTATTTCCTTTCTCGTTAAAGGGTGATGCTAAGACTTGGTTTAATTCTCTTGATCCTGGTTGTGTGCGTAGTCCCCAGGATATGATGTATTACTTCTCTGCTAAATATTTTCCCGGTCATAAGAAACAAGCTGCCTTACGGGAAATATATAACTTTGTGCAAATTGAAGAAGAGAGTCTCCCACAAGCTTGGGAGAGGCTTCTCCAATTACTTAATGCTTTGCCTGATCATCCTCTTGAGATGCATGATATACTTGATGTCTTTTATAATGGACTAACCGATGCTTCCAGAGACCACCTGGATAGTTGTGCTGGTTGTGTTTTTAGGGAAAGAACGGTTGAACAAGCTGAATTATTATTGAATAATATGCTGGCCAATAAAAATAATTGGACACTTCCTGAACTAGCCCCTAAGCCAACCCTGAAGAAAAGAGGTGTTCTATTTCTCAGTCCTGAAGATATGCAAGAGGCAAATAAATATATGAAAGAAAAAGGTATTAAAGCTGAAGATGTTAAGAATTTACCTCCTATTGAAGAGATACATGGTCTTGATAACCCGACAGAGGTAGTAAAGGTAAATTCTCTTTATAGATTTGATGAAGGTGATATTCCTTGTTATAAGTCTGCTAGCCAATGCTTAGATGAGTTTGACAATTTCATTGTGAAACAAGAAAACTTCAATGCTTATGTTGGTAGACAATTACAACACAATGCTTATATGATTGAACACTTGAGTGATTATCTGTCTAGAGCTAAAGGTGAACTGAAACTTATTAGTATGCATGCTTCTATGGTCACCACTCAAGTAGAACAAGTGCTTAAGGCTCAGAACGATTTGCTCAATGAATTAAATAGTAAGAATAATGACTATGCTGTTAGAGTTGCAACTAGAGGTGGTAAAATGACTCAGGAACCTCTGTATCCTGAGGGCCACCCTAAGAGAATTGAGCAAGATTCTCAGAGATCTAATTTAGATGCACCTAGTTCTTCTAAGAAGAAGAAAAAGAAAAATGATAGGACTTTGCAAGCTCCTAGTGAACCTGTAGCTGACACCCGTGAGAATCCCAATGATATATCTATTTCTGATGCTGAGACTGTTGGGGATCGTTGCAGAAATTAAAAAAATTCTACGCATCACCAAGATAAATCTTTGGAGAGACTAGCAACGAGAGAGAGGTGAGTGCATATTCATACCCTTGAAGATCGCGATGCGGAAGCATTACAAGAACGCGGATGAAGGAGTCGTACTCGTAGCAATTCAGATCGCGGTTGATTCTGATCTAAGCGCCGAACAACGACGCCTCCGCGTTCAACACACGTATAGCCCCGGGATGTCTCCTCCTTCTTGATTCAGAAAGGGGAGAGGAGAAGTTGAGGGAGAGCTCCGGTAGCACGACGGCGTGGTGATGGAGCTTGCAGTTCTCCGGCAGGGCTCCGCCAAGCACTAATACGGAGGAGGAGGTGTTGGGGAGGTAGAGGGCTGCGCCAGGGGAGTGCGGCTCCCATGCACCTCCCCACTATATATAGGGGTGGAGGGGGCTGGTTTCTTGCCCTCCAAGTCCATTGGGGCGTTGGCAAAGGTGGGGGAAAGAAATCCCATCATTTCCCTTCCCCACCGATTATTATCCCCCCTTTTTAGGGATCTTGATCTTATCCCTTCTGGATATGATCTTATTCCTTCTAAGGGGGGATCTTGGTGTGCCTTGACCAGGGGTGTGGGGCCTTGCCCCCACTACCCATGTTCATGTGGGTCCCCCCATGCAGGTGGGACGCAGTCCGGAACCTTCTAGAACCTTCCCGGTACAATACCGAAAAATCCCGAACATTTTCCGGTGGCCAAAATAGGACTTCCCATATATAAATCTTTACCTCCGGACCATTCCGGAACTCCTCATGACGTATGGGATCTCATGCGAGACTCCAAACAACATTCGGTAACTGCACACTAATTCCCATAACAACTCTAGCGTCACCGAACCTCAAGTGTGTAGACCCTACGGGTTCGGGAATCATGCAGTCATGACCGAGGCAGCTCTCTGGCCAATAACCAACAGCGGGATCTGGATACCCATGTTGGCTCCCACATGTTCCACGATGATCTCATCGGATGAACCACGATGTCGGGGATTCAATCAATCCTGTATACAATTCCCTTTGTCAATCAACCCAACAGACACTTTCGGAGATACCCGTAGTGTGCCTTTATAGCCACCCAGTTACGTTGTAACGTTTGGCACACCCAAAGCATTCCTACGGTATCCGGGAGTTGCACAATCTCATGGTCTAAGGAAATGATACTTGACATTAGAAAAGCTTTAGCAGACGAACTACACGATCTTGTGCTATGCTTAGGATTGGGTCTTGTCCATCACATCATTCTCCTAATGATGTGATCCCGTTATCAACGACATCCAATGTCCATGGTCAGGAAACCGTAACCATCTATTGATCAACGAGCTAGTCAACTAGAGGCTTACTAGGGACATATTGTGGTCTACGTATTCACACATGTATCACGATCTCCGGTTAATACAATTATAGCATGAACAATAGACAATTATCATGAACAAGGAAATATAATAATAATCATTTTATTATTGCCTCTAGGGCATATTTCCGACAGTCTCCCACTTGCACTAGAGTCAATAGTCTAGTTCACATCACTATGTGATTGTAATGAATCCAACACCCATGGGGTTTGATCATATCTCACTTGTGAGAGAGGTTATTAGTCAACGGGTCTGTACCTTTCAGATCCGTGTGTGCTTTACAAATCTCTATGTCATCTTGTAGATGCAGCTACCATGCGCTACTTGGAGCTATTCCAAATAATTTCTCTACTATACGAATCTGGTTTACTACTCAGAGTCATCCGGATTAGTGTCAAAGTTTGCATCGACGTAACCCTTTACGACGAACTCTTTTACCACCTCCATAATCGAGAAAATTCCTTAGCCCACTAGTTACTAAGGATAAGTTTGACCGCTGTCATGTGATCCATTCCTGGATCACTCTTGTACCCCTTGATTGACTCATGGCAAGGCACACTTCAGGTGCGGTACACAACATAGCATACTGTAGAGCCTACGTCTAAATCATAGGGGACGACCTTCGTCCTTTCTCTCTCTTCTGCCGTGGTCAGATTTTGAGTCTCATTCAATGCTCACACCTTATAACATAGCCAAGAACTCCTTCTTTGCTGATCTTATTTGAACTCCTTCAAAATCTTGTCACGGTATGTATTCATTTGAAAGTACTATTAAGCGTTTTTATCTATCCTTATAGATCTTGATGCTCAATGTTCAAGTAGCTTAATCCAGGTTTTCCATTGAAAAACACTTTTCAAATAACCCTATATGCTTTCCAGAAATTCTACATCATTTCTGATCAACAATATGTCAACAACATATACTCATCAGAAATTCTATAGTGCTCCCACTCACTCCTTTGGAAATACAAGTTTCTCATAAACTTTGTATAAACCCAAAATCTTTGATCATCTCATCAAAGCGTATATTCCTACTCCGAGATGCTTACTGCAGTCCTTAGAAGGATCGCTGGAGCTTTGCATACTTGTTAGCATCTTTTAGGATTGACAAAACCCTTCTGGTTGTATCACATACAACCTTTCCTCAAGAAAATTGTCGAGGAAACAATATTTTGACATCCTATCTGCAAGATTTCATAAATAGTGCAGTAACTGCTAATACAATTCCAATAGAATCTTAGCATCGCTACGAGTGAGAAAGTCTCACCGCAGTCAACTCCTTGAACTTGTCGGAAAACATCTTAACGACAAGTCGAGCTTTCTTAATGGTGATACTTACCATCATTGTCCGTCTTCCTTTTAAAATCCACCTGTACCCAATAGCCTTACGACCATCAAGTAGTTCTTCCAAAGTCTATACTTTGTTTTCACACATGGACCCTCTCGGATTTTATGGCCTTGAGCCATTTGTCGGAATCCGGGCCCACCATCGTTTCTCCATAGCTTGTAGGTTCATTGTTGTCTAGCAACATGACCTCCAAGACATGATTACGTACCACTCTAAAATAGTACGCATCCTTGTCGACCTACGAGGTTGAGTAGTGACTTGATCCGAAGTTTCATGATCACTATCATCAGCTTCCACTTCAATTGGTGTAGGCGCTACAGGAACAACTTCTTGTGCCCTTCTACACACTGGTTGAAGTGACGGTTCAATAACCTCATCAAGTCTCCACCATCCTCCCGCCCAATTCTTTCAAGAGAAATTTTTTCCTCGAGAAAGGACCCGTTTCTAGAAACAATCACTTTTGCTTCCTGATCCGAAATAGGAGGTATACCCAACTATTTTGGATGTCCTATGAAGATGCATTTATCCGCTTTGGGTTCGAGCTTATCAGGCTAAACCATTTTCACATAAGCGTCGCAGCCCCAAACTTTTAAGAAATGATAGCTTAGGTTTCTCTAAACCATAGTTCATACGGTGTCAGCTCAGTGGAATTACGTGGTGCCCTATTTAAAGTGAATGCGGTTGTCTCTAATGCCTAACCCATAAACGATAGTGGTAATTCGATAAGAGACATCATGGTTTGCACCACATCCAATAGGGTGCAGCTATGATGTTCGGACACACCATCACACTATGGTGTTCCAGGCGGCATTAGTTGTGAAACAATTTCCACAATGTCTTAGTTGTGTACCAAACACATAACTCAGATATTCATCTCTATGATCATATCATAGACATTTTATCCTCTTGTCACGACGATCTTCAACTTCACTCTGAAATTACTTGAACCTTTCAATAATTCAGACTTGTGTTTCATCAAGTAAATATACTTAGAATCTACTCAAATCATCTGTGAAGTAAGAGCATAACGATATTCACTGCATGCCTCAGCACTCATTGGATTGCACACATCAAATGTATTACTTCCAACAAGTTGCTCTCTTGTTTCATCTAACTGAAAACGAGGCCTTTCAGTCATCTTGCCCATGTGGTATGATTTGCATGTTTCAAGTGATTCAAAATCAAGCGAGTCCAAACGATCTATCTGCATGGAGTTTCTTCATGTGTATAAACCAATAGACATGGTTCGCATGTCTCAAACTTTTCCAAAAATGAGTGAGTCCAAAGATCCATCAACATGGAGCTTCTTCATGCGTTTTATACCAATATGACTCAAATGGCAGTGCCACAAGTATGTGGTACTATCATTACTATCTTATATCTTTTGGCATGAACATGTGCATCACTACGACCGAGATTCAATGAACCATTCATTTTAGGTGCAAGACCATTGAAGGTATTATTCAAATAAACAGAGTAACCATTATTCTCCTTAAATGAATAACCATATTGCGATAAACATAATCCAATCATGTCTATGCTCAACGCAAACACCAAATAACAATTATTTAGGTTTAACACCAATCTCGATGGTAGAGGGAGAATGCGATGCTTGATCACATCAACCTTGGAAACACTTCCAACACATATCGTCATCTCACCTTCAGCTAGTCTCCGTTTATTCTGTAGCTTTTTATTTTGAGTTACTGCCACTTAGCAACCGAACCGGTATTTAATACCCTGGTGCTACTAGGAGTACTAGTAAAGTACACATTATAATGTATATCCAATATACTTCTATCGGCCTTGCCAGCCTTCTCATCTACCAAGTATCTAGGGTAGTTCTGCTTCAGTGACCGTTCCCCTCATTTCAGAAGCACTTAGTCTCGGGTTTGGGTTCAACCTTGGGTTTCTTCACTAGAGCAGCAACTGATTTGCTGTTTCATGAAGTATCCCTTTCTTTCCCTTGCCCTTCTTGAAACTAGTGGTTTTACTAACCATCAACAATTGATGCTCCTATTTGATTTCAACTTTTACGGTGTCGCTAATAGCTCAAGGATCATCATATCTATCCTTGATATGTTATAGTTCATCACGAAGCTCTAGTAGCTTGGTGGTAGTGACTTTGGAGAACCATCACTATCTCATATGGAAGATTAACTCCCACTCGATTCAAGCGATTGTAGTACTCATACAATCTGAGCACATGCTCAACGATTTAGCTTTTCTCCTTAGTTTGCAGGCTTAAGAAACTTGTCAGAGGTCTCATACCTCTTGACGTGGGCACTAGCCTAAAATCCCAATTTCAGTCCTTGGAACATCTCATATGATCTGCGATGTTTCAAAAACGTCTTTGGTGCCTCAATTCTAAACCATTTAGCATTACGCACTGAACTATCATGTAGTCATCAAAACGTGTATGTTAGATGTTCGCAACATCCACAACCGACGCTCGAGGTTCAGCACATTGAGCGGTGCATTAAGGACATAATCCTTCTGCGTAGCAATGAGGACAATCCTTAGTTTACGGACCCAGTCCGCATAATTGCTACTGTCAACTCTCAACTAAATTTATCTAGGAACAAATCTAAAACACTAGTACCAAAGCGTGAGCTACGACATAATTTGCAAAGACCTTTTGACTATGTTCATGATAATTAAGTTCATCTAATCAAATTATTTAATGAACTCTCACTCAGATAGACATCCCTCTAGTCATCTAAGTGATACATGATCCGAGTCAACTAGGTCGTGTCCGATCATCACGTGGGACGGACTAGTCATCATCGGTGAACATCTTCATGTTGATCGTATCCACTATACGACTCATGTTCGACCTTTCGGTCTCTTGTGTTCCGAGGCCATGTCTGTACATGCTAGGCTCGTCAAGTCAACCTAAGTATTTTGCATGTGTAAATCTGGCTTACACCCGTTGTATGCGAACGTTAGAATCTATCACACCCGATCATCACGTGGTGCTTCGAAACAACGAAATTTCGCAACGGTGCACAGTTAGCGGGAACACTTTCTTGAAATTTTATGAGGGTTCATCTTATTTATGCTACCGTCGTTCTAAGCAAATAAGATGTAAAACATGATAAACATCACATGCAATCAAAAAGTGACATGATATGGCCAATATCATTTTGCTCCTTTTGATCTCCATCTTCAGGGCGCCATGATCATTATAATCACCGGCATGATGCCATGATCTCCATCATCGTGTCTTCATGAAGTTGTCTCGCCAACTATTACTTCTACTACTATGGCTAACGGTCAGCAATAAAGTAAAGTAATTACATGGCGTTTTCATTGACACGCAGGTCATATAACAAATTAAGACAACTCCTATGGCTCCTGCTGGTTGTCATACTCATCGACATGCAAGTCGTGATTCCTATTACAAGAACATGATCAATCTCATACATCACATATATCATTCATCACATCCTTTTGGCCATATCACATCACATAGCATATGCTGCAAGAACAAGTTAGACGTCCTCTAATTGTTGTTGCAAGTTTTTACGTGGCTGCTATAGGTTTCTAGCAAGAACGTTTCTTACCTACGCCAAAACCACAACACGATATGCCAATTTCTATTTACCCTTCATAAGGACCATTTTCATCGAATCCGATCCGACTAAAGTGGGAGAGACAAACACCCGCCAGCCACCTTATGCAACTAGTGCATGTCAGTCGGTGGAACCTGTCTCACGTAAGCGTACGTGTAAGGTCGGTCCGGGCCGCTTCATCCCACGATGCCACCGAATCAGGATAAGACTAGTAAAAACAAGTAAATTGACAAAATCGACGGCCACAACAACTTGTGTTCTACTCGTGCATAGAAAATACGCATAAACCTGGCTCTGATACCACTGTTGGGGATCGTTGCAGAAATTAAAAAATTTCTACGCATCAGCAAGATCAATCTATGGAGAGACTAGCAACGAGAGAGAGGGGAGTGCATCTTCATACCCTTGAAGATCGCGATGCGGAAGCGTTACAAGAACGCAGATGAAGGAGTCGTACTCGTAGCGATTCAGATCGCGGTTGATTCCGATCTAAGCGCCGAACAATGACGCCTCCGCGTTCAATACACGTACATACCGGGGACGTCTCCTCCTTCTTGATCCAGCAAGGGGAAATGAGAAGTTGAGGGAGAGCTCCGGCAGCACGACGACATGGTGATGGAGCTTGCAGTTCTCCGGCAGGGCTTCGCCAAGCACTAATACGGAGGAGGAGGTGTTGGGGAGGGAGAGGGCTGCACCAGGGGAAGGGGTGCGGCTCCCATGCGCCTCCCCACTATATATAGGGGTGGAGGGGGCTGGTTTCTTGCCCTCCAAGTTCATTGGGGCATTGGCAAAGGTGGGGGAAAGAAATCCCATCATTTCCCTTCCCCACCGATTGTTATCCCCCCTTTTTAGGGATCTTGATCTTATCCCTTCGGGATATGATCTTATTCCTTCTAAGGGGGGATCTTGGTGCGCCTTGACCAGGGGAGTGGGGCCTTTCCCCCACTACCCACGTTCATGTGGGTCCCCCAGGCAGGTGGGCCCCACTCCGGAACCTTCTAGAACCTTCCTCGTACAATACCGAAAAATCCCGAACATTTTTCGGTGGCCAAAATAGGACTTCCCATATATAAATCTTTACCTCCGGACCATTCCGGAACTCCTCATGACGTCCGGGATCTCATCTGGGACTCCAAACAACATTTGGTAACTACACACTAATTCCCATAACAACTCTAGCGTCACCGAACCTCAAGTGTGTAGACCCTACGGGTTCGGGAATCATGCAGTCATGACCAAGACAGCTCTCTGGCCAATAACCAACAGCGGGATCTGGATACCCATGTTGGCTCCCACATGTTCCACGATGATCTCATCGGATGAACCACGATGTCGGGGATTCAATCAATCCTGTATACAATTCCCTTTGTCAATCGGTATGTTACTTGCCCGAGATTGGATCGTCGGTATCCCAATACCTCGTTCAATCTCGTTACCGGCAAGTCACTTTTACTCGTTCTGTAACACATCATCCCGTGATCAACTCTTTGGTCACATTGAGCTCATTATGATGATGTCCTACCGAGTGGGCCCAGAGATACCTCTCCGTCACACGGAGTGACAAATCCTAGTCTCGATTTGTGCCAACCCAACAGACACTTTCGGAGATACCCGTAGTGTGCCTTTATAGCCACCCAGTTACGTTGTGACGTTTGGCACACCCAAAGCATTCCTACGGTATCCGGGAGTTGCACAATCTCTTGGTCTAAGGAAATGATACTTGACATTAGAAAAGCTTTAGCAGACGAACTACACGATCTTGTGCTATGCTTAGGATTGGGTCTTGTCCATCACATAATTCTCCAAATGATGTGATCCCGTTATCAACGACATCCAATGTCCATGGTCAGGAAGTCGTAACCATCTATTGATCAACGAGCTAGTCAACTAGAGGCTTACTAGGGACATATTGTGGTCTATGTATTCACACATGTATCACGGTCTCCGGTTAATGCAATTATAGCATGAACAATAGACAATTATCATGAACAAGGAAATATAATAATAACCATTTTATTATTGCCTCTAGGGCATATTTCCAACAGAGACACAATCTGGTAATGAACATGAACCTAGTGATAATATTAATGATGATGTTCATGATGATGCTCAACCTAGCAATAATAATGATGTAGAGATTGAACCTGCTGTTGATCTTGATAACCCACAATCAAAGAATCAATGTTATGATAAGAGAGACTTTGTTGCTAGGAAGCACGGTAGGGAAAGAGAACCATGGGTTCAGAAACCCATGCCTTTTCCTCCGAAACCATCCAAGAAAAAGGATGATGAGGATTTTGAGCGCTTTGCTGAAATGATTAGACCTATCTTTTTGCGTATGCGTTTGACTGATGTGCTCAAAACAAATCCTTATGCTAAGTATATGAAAGATATTATTACCAACAAAAGAAAGATACCTGAAGTAGAAATTTCCACCATGCTTGCTAATTACAATTTTGAGGGTGGAATGCCTAAGAAATTAGGAGATCCAGGAGTACCTACTATACCTTGCTCCATTAAGAGAAACTATGTTAAAACTGCTTTGTGTGATCTTGGAGCCGGTGTTAGTGTTATGCCTCTCTCTTTATATCGTAGACTTGACTTGAGTAAGTTGACACCTACTGAAATATATTTGCAAATGGCTGATAAATCAACTGCTATACCTGTCGGCATTTGTGAGGATGTGCATGTTGTAGTTGCAAATGTTACTATTCTAACTGACTTTGTTATCCTTGATATTCTTGAGGACGATATTATGTCTATTATTCTTGGAAGACCATTTTTGAATACTGCAGGGGCTGTTATTTATTGCAACAAAGGCAATGCCACTTTTCATGTCAATGGTAATGAGCATACGGTACACTTTCCGAGGAAACAACCTCAGGTCCACAGTATCAATTATATTGGAAAAATTTCAACTATCACTATTGGAGGTTTTGAGTTTCCTATTCCTACTATCAAGAAGACATATGACATCCTTATTGTTGGGGACATACATATCCCCATTGAGGTAACCTAGTGTTATTCGAAAATTCTCCGGTTTCACGTTACTCGGAAAGAGTTTATTAACAAGACCTTATCAACCTTGTTAATGGATTCCTTTTGATGAGCATTGGATAGGTGAATTTAGATAGCACAACCTTCTGTACCCTCTTTTTACTTTCTGTTAATTAAGATAAATAAAGCGAAAATAGTATTTTCTGTCTGTTTCCAGACTTATCCGTGCAATAAAAAAATATCCCGAAAATAAAAGTTCTCCAAATGCCATGAAAATGAAATATAATTTTTTCTAGAATATTTGAGGAAATATGGCACTGAACACACAGCGAGGGGAGCCAACACGTGGCCACGAGGGTCCAGGGCGCGCCCCCTGCCTCGTGGGCCCCACGTGGCCCCCTCCACTTATTCCTGCACCCATGCTCTTCTTCTTCCTCCCAATAAAATCACCAACCAGCTCAAACCCGAGTTCTAGCTCATCTTGCTGCCATTTTCGATCTCCTTGCTCAAAGCACCATTCATCAAACTGTTTGGGGAGATTTTTCCTTGGTATGTGACGCCTCCATTGGTCCAATTAGTTTTCGTTCTAGTGCTTTATTTATTGCAAATTTATGATGCTGTGGTGACCTTGTTCTTGAGCTTGCATGTCAAATTTTCTTGGTCCCAAGTAGTTCTAATGCATGATATAGTCTCTAGGCACTTATAGGAGTTGTTGCTATCAATCTTGTTGAGTTTGGTTAACTTTTATTATGAGTTACTAAAAATTTCAGAAAAATGTATAGGAAAAACTTCCAAGGTGGTCCTTCAAGGAAGCAAGAACCGAGGCATGCGTTCCGTGCGCTGGATGATGAACCATCGAGGGAAGCTGATGTGCGGCCCTGTGAATGGCTGTCAGGTGACTTCATAGGTCAAGCTGGCATCAAGGATGGATTTTACGCATACGTGCGCAATGCTGACCTCGAGGACTTCACACAAGATAAGTGCCCTCAATACCATGGCTTAACTGATAGCTTTGTGAGAAGGTTTAAATTTTCATCTTCACGTAATTCTCACACTGTCCTGTTTGACCTGTAAGATTCAATCTTATACCATGGATTTAGAGGATTTTAATTATACTTGCAAACTCCCACAGTGGGGCAGTATGAGTGATCCTCGCAAATCTGAACTTAGAGAATTCCTTGCTAGTATTACAGTGGGGGAATCCAGGGAAATCACACAGGCTACCATAGGGACCATTCATTTTCCTGCTATTCATTACTTTGCTCTCTTTATCGGTAGATGCATAAATGGTAAGGATGAGGCTTGTCACATGTGTGTTCCTGATCTTAGTGTTCTCAGGAGTGTTGTACTAGGTGATAGGCAATATAACTTGGGAGCAACTGTTGCACATAGGCTACACCATAATGGCTTGCATGGAGATTTATTTGGTAGGATCTATGCCACCCGCATAGCCTGCTTTCTTGGTGTGCCTGTGCACGTGAATGATGAACCTTTACCTCCTGCTTATTTAGATTGCCATGCTATGACTAGTCATCGGTTTATAGAGTGGGATGATCAAACCCTAAAATATCAACTAATCTTTAACAGGCAGCATGCCATCCCTATTGTTCTTCCTGCCCCTACTTTGTTTAACTTTCAGGAAAAAAGGGAGATACACTATAACTATGGAGGAGGCAAATTCTTATTATAACATGACGGAGGCGGCTCACCTTCGAGATGCAGCTCAGCATGCAGTTTCTGCTGCATCTCAGTACAACCCCAACTACGACTTTGGATATCCGTCAGGCCAATACTGGCCATAGACCAACTTAGGCCAAAAGCCTAAGCTTGGGGGAGTACGTGTTTCTCACCGACTTACATTCACGTTCACACTTATTCTAGTTGTCGGTGCTCACACTATTTCACCGTACCATCCATGCTTAGTTTCAATTTCTTTTTCTTAGTCTTTTTCTTGTGTGCTTGAAAAACCCAGAAAAACAAAAAATATATTAGTTGTAGCTTCTAGCTAGTTTAATTTCTTTGCTTGTAGTAGTAGTTAAGTTGAAAACCCAAAAAGATTTCCCGTTCTTATTTTGCTTGTTGGGAGCTTTCCCGTGTAAATAGTTTCTTTTCTTTGGGGGTTAAGAGTAGAGGACCATGATAGAAATGCTTAGTGGCCCTCATATGCTTTGTTGTAGATTTAACCTTGAGCCATATTACCTTGTCTTCTCTCTTGTATTAAATGCCTGCAGATCCCAGCTTAGTCCAATACACGTGCACTATTATTACCCACATCGTTCGGTCGTGCGAGTGAAAGGTAATAAGGATGATATATGATGAACTAATTGAGATGATAAAAGCTGGTATGAACTCGACCTCTTTTGTTTTTGTAAATATGACAGTTCATCATTCCTGATTCAGGTTGTTATGAATGAAACATGTTTGCAATGACAATTAGAGATCATAGCTGCTTATGCCATGCTTAATTAGCTGAGAGTTTATAATGGTCTATCTTGCGTGCCAACATGATATTAAAATGATTGTGATGTGGTATGATGGGTGGTATCCTCCTTTGAACGATTTAAGTGACCTGACTTGGCACATGTTCACGCATGTAGTTGAAACAAATCAACATAGCCTTCACGATATTTATGTTCATGGTGATTTATATCCTACTCATGCTTGCATTCATTGTTCATTAATTTTAATGCATGTTCATGACCGTTGTTGCTCTCTAGCTGGTCGCTTCCCAGTCTCTTTCTAGCCTGCACTTGTACTAAGCGGAAATACTGCTTGTGCATCCACTTCCATAAACCCCAAAGTTATTCCATATGAGTCCACCATACCTTCCTATATGCGGTATTTACCTGCCGTTCCATGTAAATTTGTATGTGCCAAACTCTAAACCTTCAAATGAAATTCTGTTTTGTATGCTCGAACAGCTCATGTATCAACTAGGGCTGTCTATATCTTTCATGCTAGGTGGGTTATTCTCACGATGAGTGGACTCCGCTCACCATTCATGAGAAAATGGCTGGTAATCGGATGCCCAGTCCCATGCTCAAAATCATAATAATTAAACAAAACTCCCCCATGGCTGTTGCTGGTTTGGACAACACCCGTTGTTTCGGGCTAGCCGTGGAGTGTGCTTGTTAGGTTGGGGGAGTATAAACTTTACCATTCTGTTTGGGAACCGCCTATAATGTGCGTAGCATGGGAGATATCAAGATTCTTGGTTGTTATGTTGACAAAGAAAGTATACTGTTCAAAATGTTATTCATCTCTATTTAAAAATCGAGCTCTGGCACCTCTACAAATCCCTGCTTCCCTCTGCAAAGGGCCTATCTATTTACTTTTATGCAGAGTCATCATCCTCTTATCAAAGAGTACCAGTAGGAGAGCACCTCTATCGTTGCATGTATTGCTATTAATTTGCATTGAGTATGATCATGACTGGATCTCTTTTACCATGAATTACAATGTCTAGTCAGTCCTTGATCCTTAAAGGTGCTCTGCATTTATGTTTTACGGTCTCAGAAAGGGCTAGCGAGATACCATCTTGTTATATCATATCATGATTGTTTTGAGGAAGTGTTGTCATCCGAGGTTTATTATTATTGTTCGCTAGTTGATTATGCCATTGATGTGAGTAGTCTTGAGACCCGAAAGTTATTGTGAATGTGGTTAGTTCATGATCTTGTTGAAAACTTGGATGCTAGCTTACATATTAACAACAACAAGAGCAAACAGAGTTTGTCAAAGTTTTTCTTTATCACTTTCAGTTTATCAACTGAATTGCTTGAGGACAAGAAAATGTTTAAGCTTGGGGGAGTTGATACGTCTCCAACGTATCTACTTTTCCAAACCCTTTTGCCCTTGTTTTGGACTCCAACTTGCATGATTTGAATGGAACTAACCCGGACTGACGCTATTTTCAGCAGAACTGCCATGGTGTTGTTTTTGTGCAGAATAAAAAGTTCTCGGAATCGCGTGAAAATCAACGGAGAATTACTTTGGAAAATATAAAAAATATCTGCAAGAAGGTCCACACCAGGGGCCCCAGGGCCTGTCCACGAGGGTGGGGGCGCGCCCCCCTGCCCAGGGTGCGCCCCCTGCCTCGTGGGCCCCCTGGTGCCTTACCGACGTACCCCCAGATCCTATATCTTCACTTTCGGGGAGAAAAAAAATCAGGGAGAAAGAATTATCGCGTTTCATGAGACGGAGCCACCGCCAAGCCCTAATCTCTCTCGAGAGGGCTGATCTGGAGTCCGTTCGGGGCTCCGGAGAGTGGAGATCGTCGCCATCGTCATCATCAACCTTCCTCCATGACCAATTCAATGATGCTCACCGCCGTGCGTGAATAATTCCATCGTAGGCTTGCGGGACGGTGATGGGTTGGATGGGATCTATCATGTAATCGAGTTAGTTTTGTTAGGGTTCGATCCCTAGTATCCATTATGTTCCGAGACTGATGTTGCTATGACTTTTCTATGCTTAATGCTTGTCACTAGGGCCCGAGTGCCATGATTTCAGATCCGAACCTATTATGTTTTCATGAATATATGTGTGTTCTTGATCCTATCTTGCAAGTCTATAATCACCTACTATGTGTTATGATCCGGCAACCCTGAAGTGACAATAATCGGGACCACTCCCGGTGATGACCATAGTTTGAGGAGTTCATGTATTCACTATGTGTTAATGCTTTGGTCCGGTACTCTATTAAAAGGAGGCCTTAATATCCCTTAGTTTCTAATAGGATCCCGCTGCCACGGGAGGGTAGGACAAAATATGTCATGCAAGTTCTTTTCCATAAGCACGTATGACTATATTCGGAATACATGCCTACATTGCATTGATGAACTGGAGCTAGTTCTGTGTCACCTTAGGTTATAACTTCCAGATGATGAATTGCATCCGACATAATTTCCCATCACCGATCCAATGCCTACGAGCCTTTCCTATATTTCTTGTTGCTTATTTACTTTTCCGCTGCTATTATTACAAAAACTACAAAAACACTATCGTTACTTTTATTGCTGCTACCACCACTATCATATTACTTTGCTACTAAACTATCTTGCTGCAGATACTAAGTTTTCAGGTGTGGTTGAATTGACAACTCAGCTGCTAATACTTAAGAGTATTCTTTGTCTCCCCTTGTGTCGAATCAATAAATTTGGGTTGAATACTTTACCCTCGAAAACTGTTGTCATCCCCTACACTTGTGGGTTATCAATTTACATGTTTGTTTGTCCGGATGGAGTCCACGTAATGTTTGGGCATGTTGGCCCCTGTTTCAACGATATACCATATATAAAGAATTATCCTACTCTATACTATCGCCTCTAACAACCTGTACTTATACAATAAAGAGACTAAGGCATAGAAACGAAGAATAACCCTACACTATACAATAAATAAATTACAACAGATTATACCCACTCGGCATTGTAGTTCTGTGTTCGGCACCAGTGATAATAAAGCGTACACAAACAACAAATTACATATACTGAGCAAGTAAAGCTCATACATCATGGACACACATCAACAAAACTTACCATTTGAACTATAATCTCTTCAGAAAATAGGATTGGCCGGATTCAAATAGCACAAAATTCAGTTTGCAAAATCTCCAATTCCTTTGTGCTTACCTCAATGTCTTGTTTCATTTTTTTGACTCCTGCATCCAATACCTGCAAGTCCAGTCTCAACAAGTTGATTGCATGTTGATAATCATGTACACGTTGTCTTGCCACCTCTAGTTGATGCTCGAGAACATCAGCACATTCCAATTCCAATCCATAATCATTTGGTAACAGCCATGCCACACTGCTCTCAGATCTTTGTGTTGATGTCACTTCATTCTGAAATGTTTCTGTAAGTACACATGACTATGGCAAAAATATAGTTACAACACTGAAGCGAGCAAGACTATTTTGTACATGGCAAAATAGGACAAACAATAATGTTACACGTCATGAAGCATAAGCAGGTGATATTATTAAAAATATAAAATGGTAGTCTATGCAGCTTGCGTACAAAAATCTCTCTTAGCTCACCAGAGGAGCATGATGTTGAGGCCAAATCCAAAACACAGAAATGTTACAAATTTAGACCACACGCAGCTACTGAACATTATATATATACTAGCAAGATACACGTGCGTTGCATGGAACATCCAGATGCATTTGTATGAGTAGTTTATCTTGTGAGAGAAAAGGATGAACAAGGTAAGGCCTTATTTGCAAATGTGGAGAGGGGTTTGGATATCTTTTTGCAAAATTGACATAGTTTCCTTCCTATCTGTCAGATATAAATTGGACGGCCTATAATGCAGGATGGCAGACACACCATCATCACCAACTCTGTTTTTTTAAGAGTTGAGAGTAGAGATAGAGATAGAGATAGAGATATAGATATCTTGCATCTAAGTAAGCAAGCAGTTGGCCATTATGTAGCTCATTTAAAGTCTTAGGGAGCATAATGAACAACAGAGGGATTCATACAAACCCACTACAGCAAGCAAAACTATGCAATCATTAGCCTCGTATAAACTAGATTGTGAGCCTCATGGAATAATAGTTGGTTAATAGACTTCAAAGCTTCCGGCACACTTCATGAGAGTAATTACATGGTAAGGCCTTTAATTATGTAAACTAATAGTTATACGAGTACCCAACATTAGGCATCATTGTTTGTGCATCTCATTAACCGAGGACAAATAAAGCAATTGAAAAGAGCAATTTATAACTATGCCTGAAACAAACAAGCAATTGAACCGTGGAGTTGGTAGTACGCATATATACATGCACACCTCAATAACATCCATGGCCTAGCTACATTTCTCTACTCTTATAAAAAACAGAGTTGGTGATGATAGTGTGCCTGCCATCCTGCAATATAAGTCGTCCGATCTTTATCTAACAGATAGGAAGGAAACTATGATAATTTTGCAAAAAGATTCCCGCACTCCTCTCCACATTTGCAGATAAGGACTTCCCTCGTTCATCCTTATCTCCCACATGATAAACTACTCATATAAATGCATCTTGATGTTCCGTGCAATGCACGGGCATCTTGCTAGTACTATATAAAGGAACAAGTAATGTAATATTGTTTGCCCCCTATGAAGTATCTCGACTAGTATGTAATCAAGATCCTAGTAATGATAGGGAGGCTAATGATGTGAATATGCATTTGGTTATGACATTTATGACATCGACAACTCTAAACATAGCAGGAAGCGGTTTCACATTGTTCACTACTATAAGATGTTTTAGATATTTAAAAGTAGACTACATCTGTAATGAGTGAACATACACATTAAAATGTGCTTACATACATATGGTTTACAAAAAGTTAGAACATCATATAGTAGTGAGCGGAGGGGGGTTTAATCAATATGGGCAAATGATTGGGTTACAGGTGAAGAACCCACGCAAGCACAATGTCACACAAATAGGATGTCCTAGTAATTGTAATATAACGACTTACCGTAACTGGTTGAACAGGCTCAGCGCTGCTCCTCCTTCTCTTGCAAGGCTCCTTCCCAACATCTTGTACTTGGAAATCCTCAATCTTATCTTCATTGCACCCCCTCTGCAAGGTGACACAAACTAGTTACTGGTCTCCTTCGAAGATAAATATGCATACTTTCCAGTCTGTGAACAACACAAAAGGATGAGTTTATACAAAACAACACCACATACTGAAACATGCCACAACTCTTGCACATAATGAAATGAGCATTTACTATGTGTGCACTATGTAAAAACTAGGCATACCTTCGAACTGGTTCTCCAAGTACTCTTGGAGAGCCTACTTTAGTGTACAACCAAACCTTTATGTCACCTATGAGTTATACAAGCCCCCACTACAGCAGGCCTTAGTGTTTAAATTGTTGATAAGCTCTGTTAGGTCAAGAACAACAAGTAATCAAAGCAAATAGTCCTAGTATGGCTGGCTGATAAAAACAAGTAACTGAACAGATGTGTGAGCAAATCTTGCACAACACTGAATTACGTATCAAGAAAAGAAGCATAGAAGGAGGCTTAAAGACAATCAATTGACTGACCGGATTTAAGGGGCATTTAAACATCATGTGCAATGTATGAACTAACATAACCATTACATATTTTAGATTCTATAATGAAATGTACATGTATTAGGTTATGCCATGTATGATGCCTAAATGTACACTATAACAGGCATGAGTGATTCATCATTGCACACATAATTGAATTGCAAGTTAAGGGCCAGTTCGATTCTCACTTTTCAGAGCTTATTGTCAAAATAAGCCATAAAAGATGTAAAGAAGTCGTTTATGAGTTATGGGCTTGGGCTTAACTTATTTCGCTTTGGGGGGGG
>LR738713.1:123460371-123478338 GCA_902687465.1 Secale cereale | reverse complement strand
TGGGATATCACACTATATAAACTCTTTAATGAAATCATCTACATATTGGCAATGGGTGGAAGGCTAAGCCTATTGCTTGGTGATTTGTTCCACTCATGCCGCCCTAGGAACCGTATAAACCGGTGTTTTGTTCCTTGATTATGCGTTCCTCACACGGTTGGGGTTATGGGACCCCCTCGATAAACCGCTTAGCGCTAAGTCTTTTCCAGGAAGTCCCAACATTGGTACTCCATTTGCCTAACAACTAAAAACTTGCCGTGGGAGTAATTAACCCGAGGATTAATTAATCAACCCCCCTGGGCCAGTGCTCGATTTGAGTGTTGGTCCAAACTAGAGCCACTTGCGGTGTCACCCAGTTCGCTGGGGTCTTCCGTATCTGTACGTACTGCTCATCCGGTCGTGGCCTGAGACTAGATACGCGCGGCTACTGTCAGGGTGTCGGCACGCCGGGAGGATTTGCTAGATTAGTCTTACCTTAGTCGGAGTATCTTGAGCACGGGATTCCGAGAATGCTCGGGCCTTCCCACCTTGGAGTTGCGACTCCGCGGATCGTGGGCTTGTAATGGGCCAAGTTGGAACACCCCTGCAGGGTTTTGAACTTTCGAAAGCCGTGCCCGCGGTTATGTGGCAAGTGGGAATTTGTTAATATCTGGTTGTAGAAAACTTGACACCATGTTCAGAACACACTACCAGCGTGAGTACCGTGACGGTCATTTTCCGAAAGGGGTTCGGGAAGTGAACACGATGGGGTTATGATTGACGTGCTTAGATAGGATCACTTCGTGATCACCTTGTCGCTCGTGGAACTTCTCTTCTCGCTCTTAATACGTAAGCTAGTGCTAGTGCATCTGCAACCTTTTATTATTTCTTCCGCCTTGTTCCACACCCAAGGCTTAGATAGTTCTGTTACCCGGGAACGGGATTGCTGAGTCCTCCGTGGCTCACAGATTCTACACCACACCAAATGGAGGTACTATGGTGAACTACTCAAGTGACGACACAGAGTTGTACTGGGAGTACGATGAAGAACGTAGCTGTTACTACGTGCACTATCCCGATGATCAGTAGTGCTTTCTACTAGGGGCGATTCGAACCTGTGGCTTTATGTATTTTGGTATCTTTCATTTGGATCTTCACCCGTAGTCGGGTTGTGATGTTATTTGGATGATGATTGATTATGTAATGAATTGTGTGACGTGGCGAGTGTAAGCCAACTATCTCTTTTGCTTTTCATCCCTATTTTTACATGAGTCGTGCAAAGATACCGAACTTGCGATCATTCCAGAATGGGCTTATACCTTTAAGTCGTGCCTCGACACGTAGGAGGTATAGTCCCATCCTGGGCATTACAAGTTGGTATTCAGAGCCTTCTCCGACCTAGAAGCCCCCACTGATTGATCGAATCGTTGACGGTTGAGTCTAGGCACACACTTAAAATGTTTTGAGTCCTATATATATATATCGGAGAGTAGGATTTCTTTTGCTCCTCATCTCTTTTCACTCTGGTGAGGACTCCTGACGATTACTCCTGTCTCTTCTACTCTCAAAATTTCACCAATTTTTTTTAGGAATCTCGCGAGTATTGTTTGGATTATTTCGATGTCTTTGTGACGAGAACATTGTTCTCGATGCCTCCTGTCATTTAGGGGTTGTGGCAGTGTCCCGGGGAGTTGAGCTCCGAGGTGTTGTCGTCACAAATATATCGCAGCAGTTCTGGAATACTTAAGACGGCCGACATCGAAAACTCTCCTATGCGGTTAGTGGCAAGATAACCCCGACATCACCCAGTACTGGGGAGGTAGTTCGGGAGTATTGCCATAGCTTTTATAGTAGATGCGTTTCGAAGGATCGAGGTAGATGGTTTCCGGAAATAACTGGTTATGTGTTGAAGGATGGATACAGTTGGATGTAGGATTAGAGTTGAGTGCGCGATGCTTCCCCTGTATCCCCAACACCTGATTGCATAACTGGAAACTTTCGGAAATTAATAGGTGGGTTCATCTTGTAGTTCGTAGGCATTCTTCCAACGAATGCATGGTATGGAGTTCGGGGTTCTACATTGAGTGAAGTAGTTTTATGGCCGTTGTTCCGATCGGTAGTTGCATCTTAAAGGGTCCTTGGCTATGCTGATCCGGGGATTGCAAAACCCTTTTGTAACACGTTCCATAAGCTTTCAGCACGAATATGTCGAACGAAGCTTCTATCTTGTATTTGTTCTATCTGCTCCTTGTTGTTTTATTTACCTTTTGTCTCCCAAGCGGCTTCTCGTGAAGAATGTTGTTACTATTAAACTGTGAATTTCATTCGTTCATCTTGTTCGAATGATTCTTGTGAAGACTTATGTTGCAATTCTAGCCGTTGATTCAGCTTATTTATTCTTTCAATCAATGGCTAATAGTTGTCATATCATTCAGGATGGCTCCTAAAAGGGTTCCCAATGCTAACCCAGAGGGTGAAGAGGTTCCTGATCGTCCTCCTTCCCCTCCTTCGTCTGAGGCCTGGAGAGCAATTATGCAAGCGACGAACCAGAACACCCGGATGCTTATGCAAATGATTCAGAACATTCAAGCAAATCAAGCAAATTAGGGTGCTCATGGGAACCAAGGCCAAGCCAATTTGTTCAACCAACCTCACTTTGCTACGCTCAACCAGTTCTGGCAAACCAACCAAAGGCATTCAGTTACTGTGTGGACCCTCTAGATGCTGAAGACTGAATAACAGATATCAAGAAGCATTTTGAGTGCAGTAACGTCAGGCCCGAGGACTATGTGAAGTTTGCAGCCTTCCAACTCAAGGACCAAGCCGCTGATTGGTGGCAGCAGTACAAAGACTCCAGAGCAGGGCGTGTAATCTCCTGGGATGACTTTTGCAAGGACTTTCGCTCTCATCACATTCCAACAAGTGTCATCGAGGGTATGCGTGAGCAATTCCGCAACCTGAAGCAAGGCTCAATGACTGTCTACCAATATAATGTCAAGTTCCAGAACCTTGCCCGCTATGCCAAGCAAGACATCCCAAATGCCAAGAGCAAGATCTATCAGTTCCGAGGTGGTCTGAAGGATGAACTCCAACTAGCTCTCACCTTGTTCAAGCCTAATGAGTTTGATCAATTCTATAACATGGCACTTAAGCAAGAGGCAGCCCAGCTCAAGATGGAAGCTTCCAAAAAGAGGATCAGAGACGCTGTTCACTCCTCCTCTTCTTCTCAAGTGGTCGCAAAGCAACAGAAGTTCTGGCTTCCACCTCCTCCAGTGATTCGACCTCCCAACAACAACAACAAGAATTCTGGTGGCCATGCTTTCTCCCACCCACCCAACCCAAGCAACCAGTCAAAGAATCATTTTCAAGCTTCCAAGTCAAGTGCTCCTTATCACCGTCCTCTCTCAGAAGTGATTTGCAACAAGTGTGGCCAGAAGGGTCATTATGCTAACAAGTGCCCCAACCCAAGGCGCCTTCCGCCTCCTCCACCTGTCAGCACTGCTATTGTCAAGCACAATCCCAAGGTTGCAAGAGTGAATCTGATGAGTGTAGCTCAAGCAGAGAATTCTTCAGATGTGATACTTGGTAATCTTCCAGTTAACTCTATACCTGCTAAAGTATTGTTTGATTCGGGTGCATCGCTTTCTTTCATTTCAAGACCATTTGTTGCCAAGCATGATTTCGTCACTCAAGTGTTGCCGAAGCCTTTGAGCATTATTTCTCCTGGATTGCAAATGTCCTCTCGGGTGCATGTTTCGGATGTATCTATTCGCATGGGTGATTACCGCTTTCTGGCTTCTCCGGTTGTTCTCGGAAACTCCGACATTGACCTTATTCTCGGGATGGATTGGCTTTCTCAGCATGATGCTCACATTGATTGTGCAAATAAGGAAGTCAAGCTTACTCATTCCAATGAAGACGTGATTATCTTCGCCTCTCGAGATAACACAATCAGGCTATTCTCTCTCAATGACAAGGGCGAGATTAATGCCATCTCTCATATTCCGGTGGTCAATGAATATGAAGATGTTTTCCCTGAAGAGCTTCCAGGCATGCCTCCGCATCGTCAATTTAAATTTGTCATTGAACTCGAGCCCGGTACTGAGCCAGCATGCCGACGCCCGTACAAGCTCTCCCCTGAAGAGTTGAAGGAGTTGAAGAAACAACTTGATGAACAAGAGCGTATGGGTCTGTTCAGGCCTAGCACTTCTCCTTGGGGCTGTGGTGTCTTATTTGTCAAGAAGAAGGATGGCACGGAGCGCCTTTGCATTGATTACCGGCCATTGAACAAGAAGACAATAAAGAACAAGTATCCGCTCCCCAACATCAATGAATTGTTCGAGCAACTCAAAGGAGCAAAAGTGTTCTCTAAGCTCGATCTCCGGATGGGTTATCACCAGATCCACATTCGTGAAGAAGATATTCACAAGACTGCATTCAGAACCAGCTACGGCTCCTATGAATATACAGTCATGTCTTTTGGCCTCGCTAATGCTCAACCTACCTTCTCGAGAATGATGCACTACATTTTCAACCCCTACACCAATGAATTTGTGCTTGTGTATCTGGATGACATCTTGGTATTCTCTAAGAATGAAGAGGATCACGAAAAGCACCTCCGTCTGGTTCTCGACAGACTCCGTGAACATAAGTTCTATGCGAAGTTCTCCAAGTGCGAATTATGGCTCGATAAGGTCTTATATCTGGGCCATATCATCTCCGCTGACGGTATTGCGGTCAACCCCGAGAAAGTTGAAGCGATTGTCAACTGGGAACCTCCTCAGAACGTCAAGCAACTCCGAAGCTTCCTTGGTCTTGCTAGCTAATGCAGAAGGTTCGTTGAGAACTTCTCCAAAATTGCCAAGCCTCTCTCCAACTTGCTGCAGAAGAATGTCAAGTACAACTGGTCTCCGGATTGTGATGTGGCATTCAAAACTCTCAAAGAAAAGCTCATCTCTGCTCCAGTTCTTACCCCTCCATATGAGTCCAAGCCCTACGAAGTATTCTGTGATGCTTCTCTTCAAGGACTTGGTGGTGTGCTAATGCAGGACAAGAAAATTGTGGCATACACTTCTCGTCAATTGAAGCCAAGTGAGAAGAACTACCCCACACATGATATCGAGCTAGCAGCTGTGGTACACGCCTTGATCACATGGAGACACCTTCTGTTGGGCATAAAAGTCGACATCTTCACCGATCACAAGAGCTTGAAGTACATCTTCACACAGCCGAACCTGAACCTTCGCCAGACTCGTTGGGTTGAGATGATCCAAGAGTATGATCCAAGCATCGAATACACACCTGGCAAGGCCAATGTCATTGCAGATGCCTTGAGCAGAAAGGCATATTGCAACAGTCTCCTTATCAAGCCGTTTCAACCTGAGCTTTGTGAAGCTTTCAGGAAGCTCAACCTCCAAGTTGTTCCGCAAGGCTTTCTTGCAAATCTTCAAGTTGCTCCTACCTTGGAAGATCAGATCCGTGAGGCCCATCAGTGATGCTATGGTGCAGAAAGTGAAACATGGTATTGCAAAGGGTACTCCCAAATACAAGTGCTATCGCGTTGATGAGAGAGATAACTTGTTCTTTGAGGACAGACTTGTGGTTCCCAAGGGTGATCTCAGGAAGCTCATAATGAACGAAGCACATGACTCCCTCCTCACGATTCATCCTGGAAGTTCCAAGATGTACCAAGACCTCAAGCAATCTTACTGGTGGACTCGCATGAAAAGGGAGATTACCCAATTCGTGAATGAATGTGATGTCTGCAGAAGAGTGAAGGCAGAGCATCAACGTCCAGCCGGTCTCCTCCAACCTCTTCCTATTCCCGAGTGGAAATTCGACCACATTGAAATGGATTTCATCACTGGCTTTCCCAAGTCCAAGAAGGGGAATGATTCTATCTTTGTTGTCATTGACAAGTTAACCAAAGTAGCTCACTTCCTTCCAGTCAAAGAATCCATCAATGCAGCTCAACTGGCAGAGTTGTACACTTCCAGAATTGTGTCCTTACATGGCATTCCTCAAGTTATCTCCTCAGACCGTGGAAGTTTGTTCACATCCAAGTTTTGGGACTCCTTTCAGTCTGCCATGGGCACTAAGATCCGTTTCAGCACTGCGTTTCACCCTCAGACTAGTGGTCAAGTCGAAAGAGTGAACCAGAGCCTAGAAGACATGCTCAGAGCTTGTGTCATCTCTTTTGGCATGAAGTGGGAAGACTGTCTTCCGTTTGCCGAGTTCTCTTACAACAACAGTTTCCAAGCAAGTGCCGGCAAAGCTCCGTTTGAAATCCACTATGGCAGAAAGTGCCATACTCCTCTCAACTAGTCCGAGACTGGTGAACGTCAACTTCTTGGCAATGACTTTATCTCAAAAGCCGAAGAAATGTGCAAAGTCATACGTGAGAATCTAAAGGCCGCTCAGTCGCGTCAGAAGAGCTACTATGATGGCAAGCATCATGATTTGGCCTTCAACATTGGTGATCATGTCTATCTCCGTGCTTCTCCTATGAAAGGCACCCAAAGATTTGGTACCAAAGGCAAGCTTGCTCCTAGATACGTGGGCCCTTTCAAGATCCTTGGCAAAAGAGGCGATCTAGCCTATCAACTTGAGCTCCCTTCCAACTTCGCTAATGTTCATGATGTGTTTCACGTGTCTCAACTCCGCAAGTGCTTCAAGACACCTGAACGCACTATTCCGTTTGAGGAGATTGATCTTCAACAAGACTTGTCTTACCGAGAGTATCCCGTTGCTATTCTCGAAGAAACCGAGTGCAAGACCCGCAACAAGTCAATCAAGTTCTTGAAAGTTAAGTGGTCACACCATACCGACTGAGAAGCTACGTGGGAACGAGAAGATCACCTTCGTTCCGAGTATCCTTCCTTCTTCCAGTCCTAGATCTCGGGACGAGATCTTTTCGTAGTAGAGGAGAGTTTGTAATGCCCCGGATGTAATACTTTACCAATATGGAAATATATAAACTTTGGCTTCATCTTTTCCTTCCGGCCTCTTCTCTCTTTTCGGGTTTCTTCGTTTTATCGTGTGCGTGTGTGCATTTCATCCATGTCATGTTGTCATCTGCATTGCATCGCATTTGTGTTGTCATTTGCATCTGGTCCCACTCGTCTCTTCCCGTTGTCCGTTTCGAGTTCCGATGCTCTCGCACGTGCCCGTGGCATCCCCGAGTGCTTCTTTCGTGTGTGGCCGTGTAACGTTTCCGGAATGACGCGAGACTTGTTGTGCGATGTTGTTTTGGTATGTGTAGGCCGCCTGTCAAGTTTCGTCGCATTTGGAGTTCGTTTGGTACTCCAACGATTAACCCAGTGGGCTAAAAGAACCTCTTCTTTGAGGCCCAAGACCCCCTCCACAACAGCCCACCAACCCAGCACAACCCTTCCCATCATCTCGGTCGTCGAATTGTGATCGCGTGACCAAAAACCGCTCCCCATTTGGAGTCTCCTATCTCCATGTGCCTATAAATACGTCCCCATGCCCATTTTTTTACCCAAAAACCCTAGTCTCCTTCCTCCTCCAGCCTCGCCTCGAAAACCGTGCCGGGCGGACGTGTCCGCCCGCCACCGGAAACATCGCCACCGCACAGATCCGCCTTCGCCGTCGCGCGGGCCCGCAGGCCCGTTTCCGGCCCGCCGCCGCCGCCCTCCGGGCCCGTCGCCTCCACGCGCCCCGCGCGCGCCTCCGCCCTCTGCCTCCCGCACCTTCCTCGCCGCCGGCCGAGCGTGCCGCCGCTGCCGGCCTCATCATACGCAGCCGCGCCGCCGCCGGGCTCCACAGATCCTCCGCCGCCCGAGCTTCTGGCTCTCCGCCGCCGGCCGGCCCTCGTTCCGCCGCCGTCGGGCCCTCCTCTGGCGCCGTCGCCGGCCGGGGTAACCGAGGCCGCCGCCCCGCCGCACCGATTCCCGCCGACGCACCGGCCTCCCGTCGAAGCCGATCTCGATCGGGCCAGTTCGCCCAGATCCAGCGGGAAACCCTAACGGGCCGGCTGCCCGTTCACCCGCGGACCCGCTTCACCCGCTCCACTTCCCGGCCCGATCCGCGTTGACTCTGAGGTTGTTGTATTTTCCAAAGTTTTTTTGTTGATTTAGTTGTCTGATGCATTCTTGTGATGGCAATAACTTTTACTGTGCTTGTCTGTTTTGTGCAAATGATATGTCAAAATGATTGTGGTGATGTGTACTATGTTTTGTTCCATTGTGTCATGTTTGTTTGAGTCCATCTAGATGTCTTAATCTTCATGACAAGAGTGATACATGATATAAACTGTTGCTACTAGTTATTTTCATGCCATGTTTGAGATGTGATAATTTGGTGCATATTTATCCAAATGAAGCAAATGATATGTCAAAATGTTCATCATGAGATGCTCTACATGTTGGTTTCTATAGCATGCATGTTAGAGTTCATCTTGCCATGTTTATCCCTGTTGCAAAAGTGCAAGTGGCTGTTAGGTTTTGTAACTTGTTACGAGATGCCTAGTTGAGGAGCTCGTTGCTATTGTTGTGTTTGTCCCCTTGTCACATGCCTAGATGTTTTAGATTCCCCTTCATGTGTTCTTGATGTGGTGCAAACCATTTGCCATCATATGCCTTGAGTTGACTTAAACATGCTCACAAACATGCCATGATAATATTGCTGTTTTAACACTTAGTGAAATTTCACTAAGTCTGGAATCTGTAATATCCTGATGCTATGTTTGCTTGCTGCTCTAGGCAAATCCATGTTAGTTTTGGGGTGGCCATTGATCATTCCTTGTTGTATTTGTTGTTGTCTATCCATACATGCCCTCACTTGCTCATTTGGGTTGCTGTAGCATATTTAATTCTTGCTCCCAAGTTGCTATAAAATATTACTGTCAGGTTTTTATTGTCATGATCAAAATGTTGTAGCTTGTTGCTATTGATCCATGCCTCCTATGGAGTTGCTCCAATGGAGTTGTTTGCTGTAGGATATGTCTACTTCATGTCCATGCTTCTTGTCACCATGTTTGAGTGCTGTAGAGTATATATTTCTTGCTCCAAAGTTGATATGTGGCTGTTAATTTCAGCTTTGCATTGTTTCTTGTTTCGGGTGTATCTTTTAGTCCTTTACTCCGTTTTGGGTATGCCCTACATGAAACTTGTGTGATTTTGCATGTAGATTCATAATATCATCTTGTTAACATGTTTGGAGTATGTTTGCTTGATGTTTGGGTGCATCTTGCACCGTTGACATGCTTATCTTGTTTTGACCATATCTTCTAGACCGTAGCTCCGTTTTAAACAAACTTTATATGAAACTTGACTAGAATTTAGTGTAGATTGTCTTGGTGCATGTTAACTTGCTGTTTATCAACTTTAACTTAAGGTTTGATCAGATCTGAACTAATTTCAAACTATGCATATGAGGACTTACCGGATTTGTCTTAAGTAGTTTCCAGCCTCATTTAAACCTGTTGTTTCTTGTGTTGTTTCTCTGTGCTTCCTACCTTGCCATGTTTTGCATCCTAAATAGACTTGTCTTGCATCCTACTTGCTTGAGCATATTGTCATGATTCTTGTGCTGTTTCTTGATGCTTCCTGTGTTGTCATGTAATGCATCCTAAGTGCATCTGAAGTGCATCCTAAGTGCATCATACATGCATCCTGTAGTTTGCGCATTGCACCTTGTTTGATTTCGTGCCTCATGTGTTCTTGTGATGAGTAGAGCCGGAAGCCGAGACCGAGTACGAGAACGAGGTTACTACCGAGGTTGAGAATGAGGAGCCGTCTTACGATCCCATCGACGACTCGACAGGCAAGATGACCTAACCCATATATCATTACTATCTTTGCCTATTGCTAGAAGTCTCGCTCTTTAGCTTATTGCCTCGATGCCCATGTTTTGTCTGTCAGCCTCCTATTGTAACCATGAATCTGTCTAACCACCCAACCTATGCAAACCTTTGATTGGCTACGTAGGCTTCGCTCAGCCCCTCTTATAGCATTGCTAGTTGCAGGAGAAGATTTGAAGATTCTTGCTTCATGTTGAAGCTTGTTGGGATATCACACTATATAAACTCTTTAATGAAATCATCTATATATTGGCAATGGGTGGAAGGCTAAGCCTCTTGCTTGGTGATTTGTTCCACTCATGCCGCCCTAGGAATCGTATAAACCGGTGTTATGTTCCTTGATTATGCGTTCCTCACACGGTTGGGGTTATGGGACCCCCTCGATAAACCGCTTAGCGCTAAGTCTTTTCCAGGAAGTCCCAACATTGGTACTCCATTTTCCTAACAACTAAAAACTTGCCGATGGAGTAATTAACCCGAGGATTAATTAATCAACCCCCCTGGGCCAGTGCTCGATTTGAGTGTTGGTCCAAACTAGAGCCACTTGCGGTGCCACCCAGTTCGCTGGGGTCTTTGGTATCTGTACGTACTGCTCATCCGGTCGTGGCCTGAGACTAGATACACGCGGCTACTGTCAGGGTGTCGGCACGCGAGGAGGATTTGCTGGATTAGTCTTACCTTAGTCGGAGTATCTTGAGCATGGGATTCCGAGAATACTCGGGCCTTCCCACCTTGGAGTTGCGACTCCGCGGATCGTGGGCTTGTAATGGGCCAAGTTGGAACACCCCTGCAGGGTTTTGAACTTTCGAAAGCCGTGCCCGCAGTTATGTGGCAGATGGGAATTTGTTAATATCCGGTTGTAGAAAACTTGAGACCATGTTTAGAACACACTACCAGCGTGAGTATCGTGACGATCATTTTCTGAAAGGGGTTCGGGAAGTGAACACGGTGGGGTTATGATTGACGTGCTTAGATAGGATCACTTCGTGATCACCTTGTCGCTCGTGGCACTTCTCTTCTCGCTCTTAATACGTAAGCTAGTGCTAGTGCAGCTGCAGCCTTTTATTCTTTCTTCAGCCTTGTTCCAGACCCAAGGCTTAGATAGTTCTGTTACCCGGGAACGGGATTGCTAAGTCCTCCGTGGCTCACAGATTCTACACCACACCAGATGCAGGTACTATGGTGAACTACTCAGGTGACAGCACAGAGTTGTACCAGGAGTACGATGAAGAACGTAGCCGTTACTACGTGCACTATCCCGATGATCAGTAGTGGTTTCTACTAGGGGCGATTCGAACCTGTGGCTTTATGTATTTTGGTATCTTTCATTTGGATCTTCACCCGTAGTCGGGTTGTGATGTTATTTGGATGATGATTGATTATGTAATGAATTGTGTGACGTGGCGAGTGTAAGCCAACTATCTCTTTTGCTTTTCATCCCTATTTTTACATGAGTCGTGCAAAGATACTGTCGTGGAATTAGCACGTCAGATGTCCGGTTTAACGAACTTGATGATGGAACCATCGCACGGGTTAGCTTGAAGGGGTTCATAGCACACAAAGGACACAGAGAGTTTATACTAGTTCGGCCCCTTCGATGAAGGTAAAAAGCATACGTCTAGTTGGTCTGGTATTGCTTGGGCGTCGGTTTACAGGGAGCGGATCGCTTGCCTGTAGTCTCGACGGGTTGATTCTTGCCTCTCCCTGAACCGTCGCTGGGTCGTCCCTTTATATAGAGAGGCGACGGCCAGTCCGGTTTACAGAGTCCCGAGGCCGGCTCATACTTGTGTCCGCCTCGGTCTCTGTTCTTTCTTCCTTATTCCTCAAGTTACATCATCGGGCGGTTTGCAAATCGTAACTCTATACATGGGCCCTAAGATCTCATGGGCCGTAGTTTTAACTAAATATTACAACAAAGCATATTATAGTAATCCGGTTTATACTAGCCGGTTCATACCTGCTAGTAATATCCTTGACATTAGGCCCCAGAATGATTTGAACTTGTTCACATCAATCTCCCTTGACTTGTATAATTTTCTTCTGTGTCTTCTCATTTTTTGTAAACCGGCCCGACGTCATCCTCGAGAATCACGGAACCTGATCGTGACATCATTTCCGCATTTAATGCCGTGAGCTATACTGTAGCTTTGTTTAATGGTTATCCCGAAAATCGAGGCGTCAAAAGGATCTTTATCCGATCCTTTACTCCCTCGACTCCCGCTCCTATCGCTTCAGATCTGAGTTTCCCTTATAAATACCGCTGTCCCCATCTGTTTATCCTCTTCTCGCATCTTCTTCCTTCGTCCGTTGCCCGAGCTTCAAGACGCCATTGACGCCCAAGCTCGAACCGCCGCCGTCGACCACCGAGTCTGAGACCTCCTTGGCCGCTGCATCAACCTGACTTTTGTCCATAGAACCTCCGCCGCTGATCCTCAGGTACTCCATCTCCCTCTTTGTAGTCTTGTAACCTCTAGGGTTCTTGCTCGTGTCTCCGCCATTAGAGCTTTAACGCAAGCTTCACCTTGTTCATCTTAACACCAGTTTCGCAGAAGTTTTTGACATTTATATTTAGCTTTTAGATCTTGGCTTTTGTTCCGCTAGTATATGCTTCAGATCTCGTCACCTACACCCATCCTGTAGATTCATCTGCTCCGCATAAGATCCTTGTATTTTCTTCCCGTATATCCTTGTATTTATTTTTCTTTTCTTGTGTGCTCAGATCTGCTCCACCTTTAGCTGTTTGCAAAAACCTGTTTCTTCTCCTTTGTAGATCTATTAGGTATACTCCGGCTTATACTGTCATGCCCTGTTCCTGTAGGCTTTTAAAATTGAACGTGACGGTTTAGCTGTTCCTCTTTTGCTGTCATGAACCGGCAGTAACATAGCTCCCTGTTATTGCCGGGTTAACCATATCATTAGTCCCTTGTCTAAACCGTTGCGTAATCTTCGTATATATCTTCCGGTTTATACTGCTGTACCTGCATAATCCGGTTTTACACTTTATCTTTTTCAGTGCTTGTCCTTCTGTTGCTATGGCCAAGCAGTTTGTCTCTTGTGACTGGGTTCCTTCCATCATCACGGAAGAAGACTTGGTTAAAATTGCTGCCATTGGTACTTTAGGCCCTCAATCCGTTTTGAAGTGGCGGGCTCCAGGAAACGAATGCCCTCCTACTCCCAGAGAAGGGGAGGTTATTGTTTTCTTTGACCACATAGCTCGAGGCTTCACACCCCCCGGTTCAAAATTCTTCCGAGATGTGCTTGCTGCCTTCCAACTCCACCCTCAGGACATTGGGCCCAACTCTGTTTCAAATATCTGTGACTTCCAAGTTTTTTCAGAGGTATACCTGCAAGAAGAACCATCTGTTGATCTGTTCCGGGATTTCTTTCACCTGAACCGGCGTACGGAATTCACCAGCGGGCCGCATCAGGAACTCGGCGGGGTTAGTATCCAGAAAAGGAGAGATGCAGTCTTTCCCCATGCTGCTCTCCACACGCACCCAAAAGAGTGGAACAAATCTTGTTTTTACTGTGTTGACACTTCTCCTGAATGGGAGAACCCACTGCCGGGTTATCGCGAGCACCGTCTTCCGGAGGATCATCCTCTGCCACAACGACTCAGCTCCGCCGAACGGCCCCGGTTCGCGTCTCAGCTTTCCAGACTGAAAGCTTTTATGGCCAACGGTTTAATTGGAACCGATTTTATGCGCTGTTGGCTCTCTTGGAGTATTCTTCCCTTGAGCCGGCGATCACAGTTGATGTGCCAGTATTCTGGTAAACCGGACGACCCTCAACGGTTTACCAAAGATAAACTTTCTGAATCGGAGGTTATTGAATCGGCTAAGAAGATGCTCAACGTCTCCTTAGAAGACTGCAGCAAAGTCGGATTAGCTCCGTATTACAAGAAGAACAGACTGCCTGCAGTAAGCCTTGCTTTCTTGTATATATTTTTTAATCCGTTTATATAAACCGTCTTCTAATTGTCTCTCTGTCTGAACAGGCCGATGATCCTTTCTGGAAAAGAAAGTCTCAGGAGAAACCCGGCAAACAGACACGCCGGAAGACCTTTGCCAATAAGAAAAGAAAAGCGGCCGTTGGCTCTAGTTCTCACGCTGAGGATGACGATCCGGATTCCGAGGTATGAATTAATCCGGTTTTAATTTGCTAGCTTGTACTCATATCTGTATCTAATAATGACTTTCCACAGGAGTTGGCTGAAGGTGATAAACCGGCCGAAGTTGAGGTAACTGTCCTTTCTTCCGATTCAGAACCACTTCCACAAAAAAGTCGTCGGACAGTCTGGAAATATCAATTTTCTCACCCTTATGCTCAATTGGATCCTAATTTTCTTTTGAAGAAACAACAACATGAAGCTCTTCGCCGGACCACTCGCCATAGCGGCCTGGCAGTGGAGTCATCCGGAATCTCTCTCACTCCGGCTCGGAGGCGCCGTTCTGAGGTTATACTCTCTCCAACTCTCCTTCATCTCAAGGCTGGGCTTATCCGCAAACCTCTTAAACCGTCTGACCCTGATTATCAGGAGACTCCATTATCCTCCTTTGGTGAATCGACTGCCACGCAACTTCCCCCACTAAAAACTGTTCCAGGGTAAGTCTTTTTAACTTATCCGGTTTATGATTATATTTTGCTTCACAATCTTAACTCGTTTTCCGAACTTATTCCAGCAAGCCAAAGCCTAGCAAAAAACAAAAGGCAAACAAACCCACTGCTAAGATCTCTGCAGATGATCCGGCGGTTGATCTGGCAACAACCATCCCTCCGGAAAGCGAGCCCACGATTCCTCTTGAGAATCCTGCGCCTACGGATCATATTTCAGTGCCCAAGAACCCTACTGCTGATGATGTTCATGATCCGCCAAGTCCTGCCCGGGCTAATTCTCCTCAGGTCAATCCGGCATCTCCCAGTCCGGTTCATGCTCCAGCTCCACAAACAACACC
The DNA here is from genome assembly GCA_902687465.1 of Secale cereale. Taxonomy (NCBI): domain Eukaryota; kingdom Viridiplantae; phylum Streptophyta; class Magnoliopsida; order Poales; family Poaceae; genus Secale; species Secale cereale. Next base: position 123,463,581 of record LR738713.1, on the reverse strand, counting down.
TGCTTCTCCAGAAGTTGTAGTGACTAGCACTGCTTTTACTGCTCCAGCCGAACCCACTGTTTTAGCCAAACATACGGCTAAAGCGGAAAAACTGCATAATGAGAAGGGTAAATGGAGTACCGAGTTATCCAATCTTGCTGATATGAGTGCCCAGGAACTCTATTCCGGGTACTTAAACCGGCTCCACAGCAGCCGAGATTATGAAGCGGGCTTGGTTAACTTGATGAAGGAAAAATATGAGGTAATCCTTTCCTTCTGACTTTGTGCTTTTGATATGCTTCTAACTATCTCATAGTAGCCCCCAAGTTCCGGTTTAGCTGCGCGTTGAAGGTGAACCGGAACTTATAACTTGAACACATTGATTTTACATTAGCCCCCAAGTATAAAGTAGATAACTTGGTTATGTATTTGATACTTGTATTTGATAACTTCAATGTTCCATTAGCCCCCAAGTGTCAAGTAGGCAACTTGCTTGTGTGCTTGAGACTTTTGTCTTTGAACTGCTACTGTTTATTGCTTCAACTTTACATTAGCCCCCAAGTGTCAAGTAGACAACTTGTTTGTGTGCTTGAGACTTGTATGATTTTTACTTCTTATCACTTGTTTTTACTTGCAGGCTGACTTAAACCGGAATGCTGATGAGATCAATGAGCTTCGGAGCCATCTTGCTGAAACGGAGTCTGCTGCCTCGAAAGCCAAGAAAGATCTGAAGGTGAGCTTAAAAACTGCTGAAGATCTGAAAAAATTCTTTGAAGAAGAGTGGGCTGCCTTTGAGGTTCATAAGAAAGAACTGGAGAAAAGGGCCAAAGACGCCGAGGAAGCCCTTAATCCGGTAACTGAAGAGTTAACCGGCTTAACGAACTTGATGATGGAACCATCGCACGGGTTAGCTTGAAGGGGTTCATAGCACACAAAGGACACAGAGAGTTTATACTAGTTCGGCTCCTTCGATGAAGGTAAAAAGCCTACGTCTAGTTGGTCTGGTATTGCTTGGGCGTCGGTTTACAGGGAGCGGATCGCTTGCCTGTAGTCTCGACGGGTTGATTCTTGCCTCTCCCTGAACCGTCGCCGGGTCGTCCCTTTATATAGAGAGGCGACGCCCAGTCCGATTTACAGAGTCCCGAGGCCGGCTCATACTTGTGTCCGCCTCGGTCTCTGTTCTTTCTTCCTTATTCCTCAAGTTACATCATCGGGCGGTTTGCAAATCGTAACTCTACACATGGGCCCTAAGATCTCATGGGCCGTAGTTTTAACTAAATATTACAACAAAGCATATTATAGTAATCCGGTTTATACTAGCCGGTTCATACCTGCTAGTAATATCCCTGACAGATACCGAACTTGCGATCATTCCAGAATGGGCTTATACCTTTAAGTCATGCCTCGACACGTAGGAGGTATAGTCCCATCCTGGGCATTACATTACCGGTTTGCGAACATGATGTACTCGACGTAATTGAGCCAGTGATCCTGGAGGCGTTCCGATCGTCGTACGTTGATGCGCGGTTCAATGGCGTGCGGCCACGGGCCAGCGTAGGTCGGCTACGGGGAAGCGGCGTGGGTGTGGTTCGAGATGCCTAGCTGACCGTTGTCGCGGCAGCGTTCGCGAGTCACTCATTCGAGATGAACCGACCGATGGTGGCCTGGCCGTGGCGAGGGTGCCACTGCTGGATGTCGGGGTGTTACGAGGCGTAGATGGCCACACCGGCGGGTACTACCTATATTACATAAGCAGAAGGCAAATACGGGCCTTTATTATATTTATTATATTTGTGGTTGAGGAGGGATGCTCGGGATGAGATGTGTCACGGCCGCTGGATGAAAATTGGATGGTGAGGGAGTACGGATCGGAGCCAGGAGCGGAGCATGCAATCCGCGTCCAATCACGTGTGGCTGTGGTAGAAACTTGATGGTCGCCGTAGTTAAGCTGGCTCGCATGTCATGCACACAAAGGCAGAGGAACGGTGGGGCCGAGAGGGGTGAGGCGCACGTCGGGGGACGTTGTGCTGTGGGTTGGAGCGGCATCGTGGGAATCGCGTGTGGTAGTGGTGAAACGTGATGGTCATTGTGGTTCAACTTCCATGGACAAGCTGTCATGTATACTCACACATTCATTGCATACCTCTCATTGCAAGGAGTAGTAGTAGAGAAAACTAGGTGGATAAATAGTTCATTATAGTCAAGCGGACCATATCAATGTGTTGGAAATATGCTCTAGAGGCAATAAGAAAATGGTTATTGTTATATTTTCTTGTTCATGATAATTGTCTAGTGTTCTTTGTATTATCCGGAAATCGTAATGCATGTGTGAATACATAGACCACAACATGTCCCTAGTGAGCCTCTAGTTGACTAGTTCATTGATCAATAGATGGTTACGGTTTCCTGACCATGGACATTGGATGTCATTGATAACGGGATCACATGATTAGGAGAATGATGTGATGGATAAGACCCAGTCCTAAGCATTGCACAAGATCGTGTAGTTCGTATGCTAAAACTTTACCAATCTCAAGCATCCTTTCCTTAGACCATGAGATTGTGCAACTCCCATATGCCGTAGGAATACTTTGGGTGTGCCAAACGTCACAACGTAACTGGGTGGCTATAAAGGTACACTACGGGTATCCCCGTAAGCATCTGTTGGGTTGGCATGAATCGAGACTGGGATTTGTCACTCCGTATGATGGAGAGGTATCTCTAGGCCCACTCGGTAAGACTTCATCGTAATGAGCTCTATGTGACTAAGGAGTTGATCATGGGTTGATGTGTTACGTAACGAGTAAAGAGACTTGCCGGTAACGAGATTGAACAAGGTATTGGTATACCGATGATCGAATCTCGGGCAAGTACTATACCGGTAGACAAAGGGAATCATATACGGGATTGATTGAATCCTTGACATCGTGGTTCATCTGATGAGATCATCGTGGAACATGTGGGAGCAAACATGGGTATCTAGATCCCGCTGTTGGTTATTGGCCAGAGATATGTCTCGGTCATGTCTGCATGATTCCCGAACCCGTAGGGTCTACACACTTAAGGTTCGATGATGCTAGGGTTATAGGGAATATATGTACGTGGTTACCGAATGTTGTTCGGAGTCCCGGATGAGACCTCGGACGTCACGAGGAGTTCCGGAATGGTCCGGAGGTAAAGATTTATATATGGGAAGTCACTATACGGTCACCGGAAAGGTTCGGGGGGGGG
>LR738713.1:123398530-123460284 GCA_902687465.1 Secale cereale | reverse complement strand
TATTGTACCGGGACCACCGAAGGGGTTCTGGGGGTCCACCTGCCCCGGAGGGCCCTATGGGCTGTATATGGAGAGGGACCAGCCCCTAAGTAGGCTGGGCGCCTTCCCCCTAGGGCCCATGCGCCTAGGGTTGGTGGAAACCCTAAGGGGGGGGTGCCCCCCTTGGCTTGGGGGGCAAGCCACCTCCCTCTGGCCGCCGCCCCTCCTCAGATTAGATCTGAGGGGGCCGGCCCCCTCTCCCTTGCCCCTATATAAAGACACGGGGTGGGAGGGTAGCCGCACCTGATCCCTGGCGCAACGCTTCCCCTCTCCCAACTCCTCCTCCTCTCCTGCGAAGCTTGGCGAAGCCCTGCCGGAGTACCACGCTTCTCCACCACCACCACTCCTTCGTGCTGCTGCTGGACGGAGTCTTCCCCAACCTCTCCCTCTCTCCTTGCTAGATCAAGGCGCGGGAGACGTCACCGGGCTGCACGTGTGTTGAACGCGGAGGCACCGTTGTTCGGTGCTTAGATCGGATTTGGCCGCGATCTGAATCGCTTCGTGTATGACTCCACCGACCGCGTTCTTGCAACGCTTCCTCATCGCGATCTTCAAAGGTATGAAGATGCACTCCTCTCTCGTTGCTAGTAACTCCATAGATAGATCTTGGTGATGCGTAGATTTGTTTTTGATTTTCTGCAACGATCCCCAACAGTGGCATCATGAGCTAGGCCTATGCGTAGTTACTATGCATGAGTAGAACACAAATTGTTGTGGGCGTAGATTTTGTCAATTTACTTGCCGCTACTAGTCATATATTGATTCGGCGGCATCGTGGGATGAATCGACCCGGACCGACCTGACACGTATGCTTACGTGAGACAGGTTCCGCCGACTGACATGCACTAGTTGCATAAGGTGGCTAGCGGGTGTCTGTCTCTCCCACTTTAGTCGGATCGGATTCGATGAAAAGGGTCCTTATGAAGGGTAAATAGTAATTGGCATATCATGTTGTGGTTTTGGCGTAGGTAAGAAACGTTCTTGCTAGAAACCTATAGCAGCCACGTAAAAACTTGCAACAACAATTATGAACGCCTGGCAGTCACGTTGTGATGATTACTCCCTGGTTCAATGCGGCATGCTTTACAGCTTAGAATCGGGGCTCCAAAAGCGTTTTGAGCAACACGGAGCATATGAGATGTTCCAAGAGCTGAAAATGGTTTTCCAAGATCATGCCCGTGTCGAGAGATATGAAGTCTCCGACAAGTTCTATAGTTGTAAGATGGAGGAGAATAGTTTTGTCAGCGAGCATAGACTCAAAATGTTTGGGTTGCACAATCGCTTGTCTCAGTTGGGAGTTAATCTCCCAGATGACGCGGTCGTTGACAGAATCCTTCAGTCGCTCCCACCTAGCTACAAGAGCTTTGTGATGAATTTCAATATGCAAGGATGGAGAAGTCTATTCCCGAGGTATATTCAATGCTGAAATCAGCGGAGGTGGAGATCAAAAAGGAACATCAAGTGTTGATGGTGAATAAAACCACTAAGTTCAAGAAAGGCAAGGGTAAGAAGAACTTCAAGAAGGACGTCAAAGGAGTTGCCACGCCCAGTAAGCCAGTTGCCGGGAAGAAGCCAAAGAATGGACCCAAGCTTGAGACTGAGTGCTTTTATTGCAAGGGAACGGGTCACAAGCGGAACTGCCCCAAATACTTAACAGATAAGAAGGCCGGCAACGTCAAATGCATATGTGATATACATGTTATTTATGTGTACCTTACCAGCGCTCGTAGTAGCTCCTGGGTATTTGATACCGGTGCAGTTGCTCACATTTGTAACTCAAAGCAGGAGCTGCGGAATAAGCGGAGACTGGCGAAGGACGAGGTGACGATGCGCGTCTGGAATGGTTCCAAGGTCGATGTGATCGCCGTTGGCACGCTACCTCTGCATCTACCTTCGGGATTAGTTTTAAACCTCAATAATTGTAATTTAATACCAGCTTTGAGCATGAACATTGTATCTGGATGTCGTTTAATGCGAGATGGCTACTCATTTAAATATGAGAATAATGGTTGTTCTATTTATATGAGAGAAATGTTTTATGGTCATGCCCCGCTGGTCAATGGTTTATTCTTATTGAATCTCGAACCTGATGTTACACATATTCATAGTGTGAATGCCAAAAGATGTAAGGTTGATAATGATAGTCCCACATACTTGTGGCACAACCACCTTGGTCATATTGGTGTCAAACGTATGAAGAAGCTCCATGCAGATGGACTTTTGGAATCTCTTGATTATGAATCATTTGACACATGCGAACCATGCCTTTTGGGCAAGATGACCAAGACTTCGTTCTCCGGAACAATGGAGCGAACAACCAACTTGTTGGAAATCATACATACTGATGTGTGCGGTCCAATGAGTGTTGAAGCTCGCGGTGGTTATCGTTATGTTCTCACCCTCACTGATGACTTAAGTAGATATGGGTATGTCTACCTAATGAAACACAAATCTGTGACCTTTGAAAAGTTCAAGGAATTTCAAAATGAGGTTGAGAATCAACATGACAGAAAAATAAAGTTCTTACGATCAGATCTTGGAGGAGAATATTTAAGTCACGAATTTGGCACGCACCTAAAGAAATGTGGAATTGTTTCACAACTGACACCGCCTGGAACACCTCAACGTAACGGTGTGTTCGAACGTCGTAATCGTACTCTGTTGGATATGGTGCGATCTATGATGTCTCTTACCGACTTACCGCTATCATTTTGGGGTTATGCTTTAGAGACTGCCGCATTCACTTTAAATAGGGCACCGTCTAAATCCGTTGAGACGACACTGTATGAACTATGGTTTGGGAAGAAACCTAAGTTGTCGTTTCTAAAAGTTTGGGGATGCGATGCTTATGTCAAGAAACTTCAACCTGAAAAGCTCAAACCCAAATCATAAAAATGCGTATTCATAGGATACCGTAAGGAAACTATTGGGTATACCTTCTACCTCAGATCCGAAGGCAAGGTTTTTGTTGCCAAGAATGGATCCTTTCTGGAGAAAGAGTTTCTCTCGAAAGAAGTAAGTGGGAGGAAAGTGGAACTTGATGAGGTGATTGTCATCCCTCTCGAACCGGAAAGTAGCGCAACACAGGAAGATGTTTCTGTGGTGCCTGCACCGACTAGAGAGGAAGTTAATGATAATGATCATGAAACTTCGGATCAAGTCACTGCTGAAATTCGTAGGTCCATGAGGACACGTTCCGCACTAGAGTGGTACGGCAACCCTGTCCTGGAAATCATGTTGTTAGACAACGGTGAACCTTCGAACTATGAAGAAGCGATGGTTGTCCCGGATTCCAACAAATGTCTTGAAGCCATGAAATCCGAGATAGGATCCATGTATGATAACAAAGTATGGACTTTGGTTGACTTGCCCGATGATCGGCGAGCCATAGAAAATGAATGGATCTTTAAGAAGAAGACTGACGCAGATGGAAATGTGACCATCTATAAGGCTCGGCTTGTCGCTAAGGGTTATCGACAAGTTCAAGGAATTGACTACGATGAGACTTTCTCTCCCGTAGCGATGCTGAAGTCCGTCCGAGTCATGTTAGCAATTGCCGCATTCTATGATTATGAGATATGGCAAATGGACGTCAAAACGGCATTCCTTAACGGCTTCCTTAAGGAAGAACTGTATATGATACAGCCGGAAGGTTTTGTCGATCCTAAGAATGCTAACAAGGTATGCAAGCTCCACGCTCTATGTATGGGCCGGTGCAAGCATCTCGGAGTTGGAACATTCGCTTTGATGAGGTGATCAAAGCGTTTGGGTTCATACAGACTTATGGAGAAGCCTGTATTTACAAGAAAGTGAGTGGGAGCTCTGTAGCATTTCTCATATTATATGTGGATGACATATTGCTAATGGGAAATGATGTAGAACTCTTGGAAAGCATAAAGGCCTACTTGAATAAGTTTTTTTCAATGAAGGACCTTGGAGAAGCTTCTTACACACTAGGTATCAAGATCTATAGAGACAGATCGAGACGCCTCATTGGTCTTTCACAAAGCACATACCTCGACAAGATATTGAAGAAGTTTAATATGGATCAGTCCAAGAAAGGGTTCTTGCCTGGATTGCAAGGTATGAGATTTATCACGGCTCAATGCCCGACCTTGAAAGAAGATAGGGAAAAGATGAGTGTCATCGCCTATGCCTCGGCCATAGGTTCTATTATGTATGCCATGCTGTGTACCAGACCTGATGTGAACCTTGTCAGAATTTTGGTGGGGAGGTACCAAAGTGATCCCGGAATGGAACACTAGACAGCGGTCAAGAACATCCTGAAGTACCTGAAAAGGACTAAGGATATGTTTCTCGTTTATGGAGGTGACGAAGAGCTCATCGTAAAGGGTTACGTCGATGCTAGCTTCGACACAGATCCAGATGACTCCAAGTCACACACCGGATACATGTATATTTTGAATGGTGGGGCAGTCAGCTGGTGCAGTTGCAAGCAAAGCGTCATGGCGGCATCTACATGTGAAGCGGAGTACATAGCTGCTTCCGAAGCAGCGCGGGAAGGAGTCTGGATGAAGGAGTTCATCACCGACCTAGGAGTTATTCCAAGCGCGTCGGGCCCGATGACTCTCTTCTGTGACAACACTGGAGCTATTGCCATTGCCAAGGAGCCCAGATTTCACAAGAAGACCAAGCACATCAAGCGCTGCTTCAACTCCATTCGAATTTATATTCAAGATGGAGACATAGATATTTGTAAAGTGCATACGGATCTGAATGTCGCAGATCCGTTGACTAAGCCTCTTCCACGAGCAAAACATGATCAACACCAGAACTCTATGGGTGTTCGTTTCATCACAATGTAACTAGATTATTGACTCTAGTGCAAGTGGGAGACTGTTGGAAATATGCCCTATAGGCAATAATAAAATGGTTATCATTATATTTCCTTGTTCATGATAATTGTCTAGTGTTCATTGTATTATCCGGAAATCGTAATGCATGTGTGAATACATAGACCATAACATGTCCCTAGTGAGCCTCTAGTTGACTAGCTCGTTGATCAATAGATGGTTATGGTTTCCTGACCATGGACATTGGATGTCATTGATAACGGGATCACATCATTAGGAGAATGATGTGATGGCCAAGACCCAATCCTAAGCATAGCACAAGATCGTGTAGTTCGTATGCTAAAATGTTTCCAATGTCAAGTATCCTTTCCTTAGACCATGAGATTGTGCAACTCCCGGATGCCATAGGAATACTTTGGGTGTGCCAAACGTCACAACGTAACTGGGTGGCTATAAAGGTACACTACGGGTATCCCCGAAAGCATCTGTTGGGTTGGCACGAATCGAGACTGGGATTTGTCACTCTGTATGACGGAGAGGTATCTCTGGGCCCACTCGGTAAGACATCAACGTAATGAGCTCTATGTGACTAAGGAGTTGGTCACGGGATGATGTGTTACAGAACGAGTAAAGAGACTTGCCGGTAACGAGATTGAACAAGGTATTGGTATACCGACGATCGAATCTCGGGCAAGTACTATACCGATAGACAAAGGGAATCGTATACGGGATTGATTGAATCCTTGACATCGTGGTTCATCCGATGAAATCATCGTGGAACATGTGGGAGCCAACATGGGTATCCAGATCCCGCTATTGGTTATTGGCCAAAGATATGTCTCAGTCATGTCTGCATGATTCCCGAACCCGTAGGGTCTACACACTTAAGGTTCGATGACGCTAGGGTTATAGGGAATGTATGTACGTGGTTACCGAATGTTGTTCAGAGTCCCGGATGAGATCAGACGTCACGAGGAGTTCTGGAATGGTCTGGAGGTAAAGATTTATATATGGGAAGTCACTATACGGTCACCGGAATGGTTCGGGGGGGGGAGGGTACCGGTATTGTACCGGGACCACCGAAGGGGTTCCGGGGGTCCACCGGGAGGGTCCACCAGCCCCGGAGGGCCCTATGAGCTGTATATGGAGAGGGACGAACCCCTAAGTGGGCTGGGCGCCTTCCCCCCTAGGGCCCATGCGCCTAGGGTTGGGGGAAACCCTAAGGGGGGGGGGGCGCCCCCCTTGGCTTGGGGGGCAAGCCACCTCCCTCTGGCCGCTGCCCCCTCCTCAGATTAGATGTGAGGGGGATGGCCCCCTCTCCCTTGCCCCTATATAAAGAGAGGGGGTGGGAGGGTAGCCGCACCTGATCCCTGGCGCAACCCTTCCCCTCTCCCAACTCCTCCTCCTCTCCTGCGAAGCTTGGCGAAGCCTTGCCGGAGTACCACGCTCCTCCACCACCACCACGCCGTCGTGCTGCTGGTGGACGGAGTATTCCCCAACCTCTCCCTCTCTCCTTGCTGGATCAAGGCGCGGGAGACATCACCGGGCTACACGTGTGCTGAACGCGGAGGCACCGTTGTTCGGTGCTTAGATCGGATTCGGCTGCGATCTGAATCGCTTCGTGTACGACTCCACCGACTGCGTTCTTGCAACGCTTCCGCATCGCGATCTTCAAAGGTATGAAGATGCACTCCTCTCTCGTTGCTAGTAACTCCACAGATAGATCTTGGTGATGCGTAGATTTTTTTTGATTTTCTGCAACGATCCCCAACACAATGTACACAGAGTACACTTGTTCCAAAGACATGCACATCAGCGAAATAGTTCATCTATCAATGTACATAGAGAGGAAATATATTTTTTACAAGAGAGGAAATAGTTTATCTACATCAATGTACACAGAGAGGAAATATAATTTTTTCAAGAGAGGAAATAGTTCATCCATCTACAACACCATGTTGCTGGTGCAACTTCTTCTTCTTCTTCTTCTCATTTTCTGTGGGAGACGGCTTCGCAACAAACTCTTTCGACCTTGCAGCTATCTCGAAACACACACGGGCATCGAGGGCAGCATATTTTATCCGCTCATAGGTCAACGGATAATTCTCCCATCCAAATGACCTTAATCCCCGCGTCTCGTCACCCTTCTCAAGCTTTGTTCCGAGCACATAATTTGCTATGTCGAACAGGGATGGTGTTGCTTTATCACAACCGTCTATAGGTATTCTGATTTGTAGGGCAGCGATGTTTTGCAAGTCAAGGTTGTATGGCGCCAGCTTCTCTTTGTCCCCTTTGATGGCTGCCCCATAGAAGTATATGCCCGCCGATACATGAAATCATGGAGCTCACCTATGAAGAGCTAATCTAATTGTATTTTTTTGGAGGGTGCGTGTATGATGTGATACACCTAAACTTCATCTTCGAGGCACAGCTGAAGGATGGCGACGCGTTGGATCTTCCCAGTGGCACGCTCCGTGTACTCTGCGTCGAGACCGACGACCTTCATCTCCACCTTTTCGAGGGAGTTGGATACATTGTTGATCCACTCCCGAACAACCCTTGGGTGGTCGGTGACGGTGGCAACTATGCTCAACGAGCCTTCAACGAAGACATGTTTGACGCTAAAAACCTGCATATGGATCTCTTTTGCCATTTGGAACCGTTGGACCGGAGGGCTATGGTTTGGAGAATTAGATTAAGATGGCTAGTCTAACTGAAGAATATGATAATTTAAAGGGGCTTTGGAGTTACTCAAAGAGGATGTGAATCCAGTGCGGTTGAATGCAAATGAAGGAGAGGTGAAGAAGCCGATGGAGAAGTAAATGGGAGAAGTGGAATGCTGGCAGTTGATTAGATGGCTAGGTAGACCAACCTACAAAACGAAAAGGCTATGCGGGTGGCGTACTGAGGAGTGGTCCGTGTCCGTGTACGCGTACGTGCCCATCCTTTGATCGCTACATGTGCCGTTGGTTAGTTGAGGTCACTCTTTTGAATCACCGTGGTGAAACATTTTATGATTCCTTTTAATTTCTGCACTGCTCCTGACGGGTGGGACCTATGCAAAACCAACTTGGGTGGACGAACAGATATACAAACATATCCATCTCTGTGCACAATAAAATGTGTCGTAGTTGGTTCAGATTGATATTGGCGCGTGCCTGGGAGACACAACCTTTTCTGGTTAAGGAATGTGCGGTTATCCTAAGAAAAGAAAAGAAAAGCCCTTCTTCACGCTTCCGCATGCACGAGAATTTGCTTCTGCTTGCAACATGTATGTTACCTGGAAGATGAAGTGAACCCAGAGGCATACAGTACTACTCCGTATGTTGCTACTAATAGTAGTACAACTGTGGTACACTTGATGGTCAAAATATTGTTCATCTAGTCCTCACAGTGAAGTGACAAGGCCCTTCACCCGAGGTGACACTAGTCTAGGCGGCGTGTTCAGGTTACCAAAGTCAGGCTCACCTTGTGCACTATGCAGTCACTGTCACCGATGTTGTATAGCATGCCTCACCTCGTCTCCCTCGCGCCTAGCACCACGCCATCTCCATCTCCGTCTCGCTGGAGATCCTGAGGTCACTCTTCATCATCTCACTGTGCCCCCGCGTACCCTCGCCTAGCTCACCCCCCAGTACCACTATTCCCTCGCTAGCCGCTCCAGCACCTAGAGCCTTCTCGCTCGTAAATCAAGCCCCCCAAAACCCCACCTTCCAAACTCCACCATGGCTGAACGCGAACCGTGCGGCATCCATATGAGCTGCGATTGGAGCAATCTCCCCAGTGACATCCTCGACCTCTGTTGTTCGTGTATGGATATGTTGAGCGCCATGCGACTGGCTGCATGCTCGAGGAACATGCATGCGGCCATCATCGAAGTGAGGCCTCAACTTTTCAAGACACCCTGCTTGCTGCTATCTGGTCCAGCGAGATTTGCTCACCATGATACAGAGGCTTACATGATGCCCCTCGACTTCAATCTGACCTCCATTAGCCAAAACTTCTTTGCAGGTATGTAGTGGGTCGCCGTACATCATTTCCCTCGATTTCGATCCGATTACCATCGCCCAAAACTTCTTGGCAGGTATGTACTAGGTCGGCATGAACTCCCACTAGATGGCTGCTATCAGACAAGATGGGAAAAAGTTGGTGCTCGTGAACTTGCAGGCCTCCCATGAGATTATCCTTCCTCCGTTGGAGTATGTAGGGTTTTACCGTAGCGGTCCAAGTCATCTAGATTACCACGTCAGTTGGATGGACCTTGTTTTGCAGAAGATTGTAATCCGCCAAGTGCCCACCCAATATGCAGATAACACAGACTTCAAGCTAATTGCCTTGTTCGACCACATACTCGCCTATCTTTCCGCTGGTGCCTTCTTTAGCTAGAGACGGCTTACCTCGTAGTGGATCGTCAAAGCTGATACACACTTCTGTGATGCTATTGAAAACAATGGCATCATCTACGCGATCGACAAAGCAGATGGCACCACGTATTGCTGGGACAACGCGTGTAAGTTGTTTTCATCTGATTTTAATGATAACGCCATGACACAGTTTAACTTTTTGTGATGATTGGCATATCCATGTTTGAGCAGAATTTGAGTAGAACTATGGCACTGTATTAGAGACGCTGTAAATCAACTATATTTGGAATGTGTTAATTCATGCGATTGTGACCATGTCATTACATCCAATTTGTATCCTTGAATAATCAAACGGTTAGGAAGATATGAATATTCTCCTTATTTTATAGTAATCTAAATACTACTAAATATGAGTGTGTATCAATAGCCATGTTAGTTTCCTCATTTTCATGATGTAGAAATATGCATCAAACTGTTGGTTTCATCTAACCATACATTAGGGAAGTAAATGTGCATATGGAGAACTCTATATTTAGAAGTAGTGGAATCCTGTAATGCTTACCATGTGTACATACCTATATTCGCCCTTCATCAATCAATGGCTAGAATAATATCCTCACAAGAATTTTACCCATAGAACATGAGTATATAACAATGCATGGTCTGTTAGTTTCCTTGAAGAATTTTTTTGTGAGGACAGAATATGATTACATAACATGCATGACATGGTAGTTTCCTGTGAAGAGTCGATTGTGAGATAACATGAGTATAACCATGCATGGCACTTCTATATTTTCGAACCCAGTATACATTTCCCTTTATTTTCCTCTCAGTTCCAACATGGATAGATCAATGATGTTTCTTGCATTATCCTACTCATACTATGAACAACGCTGATCTTACATTAACAATGCCTGTCCTTTTTGATATGATGTAGTGTCCCTACAGTTACTGCCCTTTGTAATCACACCACCTTTGCCAAAAAACAGAGAAGCACAACTGGATCCTCGCTCGATCAGACGACGGCAAAAGACCGATGATCATTCGCACACATGAGCTGGAAGAGTTATATTGCAAAAAAAACAATGTGTACAAGCACAGTGAAATACGTGAGTATACGGACAATGGTTGTTACGTCTATGAGCAGGATACCAGCTTGTTGGGGCCTTCAGGATTTTTGAGTTGGAGGCGGGTAAACAGCCTTGGTTCACACTCTCTGTTTCTCGGATTCAATTATCGGATTAACTAGGCGATCACCGTTGGCAAGGACCTTGATGGCAGAGAGGATCTGTTTTCTAGGGAAAACTGTGTCTATACAGCGAGCCCTAGGACTTCGGGAGCAGACTCCCCTGATTGTCAACGATATAGCCTGCAGCCAAAATAAGGTGAGAATGACAAATGCATCTGGATTAACTTTGATCCTTGGATGTCTCAAGTCCGACAGGTAGTTATGTGGTTCAAGCCTTCAGGTTGATAGGTAATTGGGCTGTTGCATTGAAAGGGTCGAGTTCTGGTGTCTCCGAATCACTGGTGGCTGAAGCGGGGCTACAATTATGATGGTGCTGGATCATCCCTCTTTGAATGACTTGTTGTCTTTGCTGCTTGTTCTGGATGGGTAGCTCTCTCTTTTGTTATGCATACTCCTTGTCATTTGGTCATCCCCATCTATGTCAATTTTACTATGTAAGTAGTTGCCTCTATTTAGAATGTCATTCTCGTCTGGATCATGAGAGTCTGAGCAGTGCAGATGGGTGCGTTTTGGTGGTGTAGCAAGACTTCTTATGAACTATCATGTTCATGTCTTGCTGTTTATGTCAGTAGTAGCCACTAGTCAGTGTTTGAATGTTGTATATATCATTGTTTTGAACTGTTTATTGTCTCGAACTAGTGGTGGGCTAAATGAGGGCATCACCATTCTCCAGGCGAGTATATCTCCTTCTTTCAAGTTATATAATTTGCGCTCAGTGTCTTTTCAATGATGTACACTTGTTGTCATTGAATATGGGCCGACTAGTAACGCAATGCCAAACATGTCAATTATGACTCTCATGCGGGGTGCTCAAAAAAAGAAAGAAAAAGGACTCTTAGGCCGACATGTGGGCGCCACCGGTGTTTTCGTGCGCTTGTGCGCCGAGAGCATATTGGCGCGTGTTCAAAATTCATCCTACCTTTTCATCCCCAATCTCCCACCCCTCCCCCACCTCTGAAATCTCGATTCCTACTCTAGTTCCCCCAAATCCCCTCCTATACTCCCTGTACTCAAGCGCACTATCATGTCATCAGTCAACGCGGATCTCTGAGCAGGAGATCCTGAGGTCCGTCCTGCCTTCGGGCGCTGCGTGCTATCACTCAATAGTAGCATGGCAGCACTTGACGACCAGTTTACTCACAAAGTGTTGATGGAACCATCAACGACGACCGGCCTGCCGTCTCGCCGGACGACCATGTCAAAGCTCTTAGCATTGCGCACGACATCCAAGTAAGCGACTTGATCTTCGAAGTCTGTCCGCCAGCGGCTGATTTCTTCGTTAGGTTCCGGACACCTTTTGACTACAGTCGTGTGTTTGAATCGTCCCGGCGTTTGTTCTGCGATGGCGCGCTGGTGAGCTTTGATCGGTGCCACTCAAGATGGGGCTTGGTGCCCTTTGAGCTTGAATTTTTAACAAAGCTTACTTTCCACGACATGCCTCGACGTGCTTGGAACAGTGAGTCCATGAATGAGCTTATCAACGACCTTGGAGGTGAGCTCGCAAGAATGTTTGTTCCTCCAGTAGCCGGGCTGTGATGGTTATGGCATGGATGAAGAAGCCGTCCACCATACCGAAGGTGATTGGTGTTGAGATACCGGTGCGGGAACCGGGGTTGTACTATTCATCGCCACCAAGGCTGCCGCAAACCATGTTTGGGATGTACCTGTATCAAGTGTTCGTGCATGTCGAAGGAGTGGTCAATCCATCAATCGAAGTCCTGCCGCCGCCGCTGGTGCCAGGGTCCGTCGACAACGTCCATTACAAGAGTAAACGTCAGACTTTTCCTGTGTTGCTTGGAAGCTTGGATGGCACAGGGCCTACTCCATCGTGCGGCGGAGGCCACTGCTTCTTTGGGAGAAGAGGCAGGACTGGCTGCCTTGATGTGCTCTAATTTGAGGTAACAACTGAATGTTCTCAGATACTAGTTAAATCCCAGCTATCGGTGTGAAGCACTGATGTGCCAGGTAATTTGATTGTGACATGTTCTATTTTTGTACCTGAACTTTTTTTAGAAAGGGGTGTACGTCAACTTAATGTGCTAGCAGAACTAATTGTATTGTCTCTCTGTTTTCTTTGCACCGCATTCAAGATATTTCCCCGTCATTGATAAAGACGATGAACCATTATGTACAAGTTAGTTGGTTTCAAGATATCCGTACCCATAGCGATCCACTGCTTCCACCCTGATTGTGCCGCCTGCGTGAAATTTTTGTATGCAAGTTTAGTGTGCTATGATGTTCCATATGATTGTGTCAACTATATAACTTTTCACTGAACATCAACAATGCATATGGCTGAAAGATGTATTTACGAGCATCGACCGATGTCTCTCTCTCTCTCTCTCACACACACACACACACACACACACAGACACACACACACACACACACACACACACACACATACACACACACACACACACACAAGTGGGACCCGGTGAATTATTTCTTCGCTCTTGACAACTTTTAATTGGGTTCTACTGTACTCTAACTTTTTTCTTAAGTTATTAATTTAGCTCAGTAACTTAAAAAAGTTGTACATAAGCCTTGTTTGGGCCTTTCTGGCGTCGTTGAATGTGGGTTGAGTAGCCATGTAATGTTGTAATGTATTATACAAGCCATTTTTGTTGAACATCAGCAATGCAACTGGGCCGATAGTTGTACACAATATCTTTAAATAAGCGCAGCCTAGCCTATGTTTCTTTTAATAAAATGCACAACCCAGTTCATTTTTATATAATAAGATTACCAAGCCCAACTTATTTTTTAACAATATTTGTAACTCAATATTATTTTTTATATGAAATGTTCAGTCCAGACCATCATTGTTTTCTCACCCATCCCACAAAATGGGTCCATTTTTACTAAAATCATATGGCTTGTAAATTATCAGAAATGATAAATGCGCTGCATGTATGCAATATTATCCCCCCAGCTCAGTGTATTCGAATAAATAATCAAATGCACTGTAAATAATATATTTTATTATTTTATTTGTATTTCTTTATTGTATTATACTTTAGTATCTCGATTTGTCAAAACCTAGCTATTATTATTTTTACCCAGCCCAGGAAATAGATTATTTTTGAGTCAAAGCCTCGGAAATAGATGTATTGGCAAACAAAATGGAATGGGTTGTAAAAAATAAATAAATGGGCTGCATTCTGCCACAGGTTTCGAAGCTGACTTTGTTGGCCAAGTAGACAAAGCCTGCGCAAGGTGTTGTCCATTTACTGAACAAAACGATTTATAATGATCTAAAACAAAAAATCAAAAAATTATTCTGACATCTCTAGTCGTTGGATTGACATCCAACGATGATCCTTCTTCTTCAATCTTTGATCCAGTTGCTCCTGCTCCAGCCGCCAAAACCATCGCCGGCTGGAGCGCCTGCATCTGCTTCCTGTGGCCAGCTGTGTTGCCATGCAGGCCTTGCTGCCCCACCCTACTCCGAGCGGTGGCCAGGTCATACCTGTACTCACCCACACCTTCTGTTATTCTCCGGCAAAGGCAACTGAACCAGTCCCTCGTACTCCTCTCCGCCAGGGACTCCAGTACCCCTTGTTCCACAACTCCAGATCGTTCCCATCCTAGGCCTCGCTGTCGTCCATCGCCTTGGTACTCTTGGCGTGGCATGGTCAACATGGTCAAGGAACGACTTCCATCGGAAGAGGACTATACGTGGAGAGGCTGACAGTTGGGTCCACGACCGCAGCAAGGAAGTGCCTCCTTATTATGCGTAAAATAATTATTCCTCCACAACAGTGGGGACCCACCGGAAGGGACTCTGTATTTTACGAAAAAATGTTTTCCCCTGGCAGCTGGGACCTACTGATGACCCACAAGTGTAGGGGATCTATCATAGTCCTTTCGATAAGTAAGAGTGCCGAACCCAACGAGGAGCGGAAGGAAATGATAGGCAGTTTTCAGTAAGGTATTTTATGCAAGCACTGAAATAATAGGTAATAGATAATTTTGTGATAAGGTAATTGGTAGCAAGTGACAAAAGGTAAAAGTAAATGAGGTGCAGCAAGGTGGCCCAATCCTTTTTGTAGCAAAGGACAAGCCTGGACAAACCCTTATATGAAGGAAAGCGCTCACGAGGACACATGGGAATTATCGTCAAGCTAGTTTTCATCACGATCATCTGATTCGCGTTCGGTACTTTGATAATTTGGTATGTGGGTGGACCGGTGCTTGGGTGCTGCCCTTGCTTGGACAAGCCTCCCACTTATGATTAACCTCTAATGAAAGCATCCGCAATTACAAAAGAAGTATTAAGGTAAACCTAACCATAGCATGAAACATATGGATCCAAATCAGCCCCTTACGAAGCAACGCATAAACTAGGGTTTAAGCTTCTGTCACTCTAGCAACCCATCATCTACTTATTACTTTCCAATGCCTTCCTCTAGGCCCAAATAATGGTGAAGTGTCATTTAGTGGACGTTCACATGACACCATTAGAGGAGAGACAACATACATCTCATCAAAATATCAAACGAAGACCAAATTCACATGACTACTAATAGCAAGACTTCTCCCATGTCGCCCGGAACAAAAGTAACTACTCACAAGACATAATATTGTTCATGATCAGAGGGATATTAATATGCATAATGGATCTGAACATATGGTCTTCCACCAGGTAAACCAACTAGCATCAACTACAAGGAGTAATCAACACTACTAGCAACCCACAGGTACCAATATGAGGTTTGGGTACAAAGATTGGATACAAGAGATGAACTAGGGTTTGAGAGGAGATGGTGCTGGTGAAGATGTTGATGAAGATAGCTCTCCCCAAGATGGGAGAGTTGTTGGTGATGACGGCGGTGACGATTTCCCCCTCCTAGAGGGAAGTATCCCCGACAAAACAGCTCTGCCGGAGCCCTAGATTGGTTTTCGCCTCAGTTCCGCCTCGAGACGGCGGCATCTGGTCCTGAAAGCCTCCTTATGATTTTTTCCAGGTCAAAACACCTCATATAGGAGAAGATGGGCATCGGGGGGCCTTCGGGGGGCCCGAGACAGGGGGGCGCGCCCCCACCCTCGTGGACTGCAGGTGGCCCCCCTCGTGGACTTCTTTCTCCAGATATTTTTTATATTTTCTGAAACGGACTTCTGTGAAGTTTCGGAGCTTTTGGAATTGTGCAGAATAGGTTTCGAGAGTTTGCTCCTTTTCCAGCCCAGAATTCCAGCTGCCGGCTTTCTCCCTCTTCATGTAAACCTTGTAAAATAAGAGAGAAAAGGCATAAGTATTGTGACATAACATGTAAGAATAGCCCATAATGCAATAAATATGAACATATAAGAATGATGCAAAATGGACGTATCAACTCCCCCAAGATTAGACCTCGCTTGTCCTCAAGCGAAAGCCAAAATCGAAAAATATGTCCACATGTTTAGAGATAGAGGTGTCGATAAAAATAAAATACGGACATGAGGGCATCATGATCATTCTCATAACAGCAACATATATATCTTGTCATATGATTCTTATGCCAAAGTAACAATTCATTCACAATATCAAGCATGAATCATAAACTTCATTGAAAACCAACAAACTATGATCTCGCTCATTGAAGCAATTGCAATTTATCGTAACATCAGAAAGAGTCAATGTAAGAGCTTTTTAGCAAGCCTACATACTCAACTATCATATAGTCTTTCACAATTGCTCACACTCACGCAATACTTGTGTTTATGGAGTTTAAATCGGACACAGAGAAAGATAGGGGCTTATGTTGTTGCCTCCCAACCTTTTACCTCAAGGGTAATGTCAACAGTAATAGACCATGAAAACTTACATCCAAGTGGGTATATATGTCAGGATCTTTCCAACACAATGTGCTTGCCAAAGGATAAAATGTAAAAAGGTAAGGTGAATTTCACCTTGACTCTTAAGGAAGAATAATAGATAGGCCCTTCGCAGAGGGAAGCAGAGGTTGTCAAGTGCTTTTATGGTTGGATGCACAAAGTCTTAGCACATAAGAACGTCACTTTATATTGCCACTTGTGATAAGGACCTTTATTATGCAGTCCGTCGCTTTTATTACTTCCATATCACAAAATCATATAAAGCTAATTTCCTCCACACTAATAAATCGTACATAATTTAGCGAGTTTGCAACATGACAACTTACTTGGAAGGCTCTTTCTCAATCCATAGGTAGGTATGGTGGACTCTCATGGTAAGACTGGGTTTAAGGATGTATGGAAGCACAAGTAGTATCTCTACTTGGTGCGAGGAGTTTTGGCTAGCATGAGGGGGAAAGGCAAGCTCAGCATGTTGGATGATCCATGACAATATACTTTATTTCGGATATAAGAAGACATAACCCATTATGTTGTCTTCCTTGTCCAACATCAACTCTTCAGCATGTCATATTTTAATGAGTGCTCACAATCATAAAAGATGTCCAAGATAGTATATTTGTATATGAAGCCTCTCTTCTTTTATTACTTCCTATCAATTGCAAGGATGACCAAAACTATGTTTGTCAACCCCCAACAACTTTTATTTATCATACTCTTATATGTGAAGTCATTACTTCCCATAAGATCAATATGATCTCTTTGATACTTTTCATATTTTCTTTCTTTTTATCATGACCCAAGTGAGGAAATCAAGCCCTTGACTCAACACTAATCTTTATTATATAGCTCACGGACTCGATTACAAAGGATAAAGATCATAAGGCAAAAGCTCACAACTAGATCATGCTAACTTTATTCTACTAGATCAAGATACTACCAAAAGGATCGAATTAAGAAAAACGGTAAAGATAGGAGTAATGGTGATATGATACCGGGGTCACTCCCCCAAGCTTGGCAGTTGCCAAGGGGACTGCCCATAACCATATGATTATGTCTCCTTCTTTGTGGGTGGTGATGATGGAGTCTTCCTCAGCTTGCGCTTAAGGACATAATTTTGCTCCTTTAGATCATTAATCTCTTGCTCAAGATTTAATATCTTCTTGCATAGTGCCTGCTTGTTTTCCTGCAAGAGGTTAAAAGGGATAAATTCGATCTTAGGTTTCTTTACTCTGTCGGGGAGGCTTGACTTTTTGAACTCCACATGCATGTCCCCCGGTTGAGGTAGTGGGACTTCGTCTTCATCTGAGCTGGTCCAATCCTTCCCCTTGGGATCATGGTCCTCTTCTTCCTCCGTGGTCCAACCGTAATGCTCCCAGTCCCCATAGACCTTAGGGTCAGCAAGGGAATCAGCCACATAGCTTTCTCCTCCCGAATCCTGGGACGACATGTTGCTTTTATCTGCGACAGAAACACCTCGAAACAAAAACAGAGGATTTTTGCATGATACAAGGCTCAAAACCTTTGGGAGTATATATAATGAATTTTTACCGACCAAAAGGAGTAACATACAAGAAATTGGAGTCCGGGAGGCACACGAGCTGCCCACAAGGTAGGGGGCACGCCCAGGGAAGGGGGGCGCGCCCTCCACCCTCGTGGACGGCTCGTGTCTCTTCTAGACTGTCACTTATTTTTCTATATTTCTAAATATTACAAAACGAAGAAAAAATGCCTTTAGAACTGTTTTGGAGTCGGTTTACTTACCGTACCACATACCTCTTACTTTTCGGAGTCTGGATCGCTCTGGAAAGTGTCCCTTATGTATTCCTTCGGGGTTATAGTTTCAATAACATTGGTTTCAACATTTATAGGATTACCTGAGATATAATGTTTGATTCTTTGACCATTCACCACCTTCGGATTTCTTCCTTCGAAGTTGTTGATTTTTATGGCACCAGAATGATAGATCTCCTTGATAACGTTTGGCATTCTCATAGGCTTGGGTCCTCCATTCATCAAGAGAGATAATGTCAAATAACCTCTTCTCACCGGCAAGTTTGAAATCATAATTGAGCTCTTTAATAGCCCAGTATGCCTTATGTTCTAGCTCAAGAGGTAAGTAACAAGATTTTCCATAAACTATCTTATATGGAGACATACCCATAGGATTTTTGTATGCAGTTCTATAGGCCCATAATGCATCATCAAGTTTCTTGGACCAATTCTTCCTAGACCTATTAACTATCTTTTGCAAAATTAATTTCAATTCTCTATTACTCAGTTCTACTTGACCACTAGTCTGTGGGTGATAAGGGGATGCAATTCTATGATTAACATCATACTTTGCAAGCATTTTACGAAAAGCACCATGAATAAAGTGTGAACCACCATCAGTCATTAGATATCTAGGGACTCCAAACCTCGGAAAAATAACTTCTTTAAGCATCTTAATAGAGGTGTTATGATCAGCACTACTAGTTGGAATAGCTTCTACCCACTTTTTTTTGACACACTGAAAACAGCAGGAGAGTCTCCTACTGTCCTTTTTCCATTATATATGCCATGGGTGCCAACTAATAGTTGGCACCCAAAGCTAGTATTTACATTTTACAAGACAGGGGGCTGTCACCAGCGCGAAAAAACTCAGAAAAATAGAAAGGTGTTTTAGATAGAAAGAGAGTTGCTAAAGTCTCTCAAGAAAGCTAGGTTTTGAGGGTTGATCCTATAGCCTAAGATCACCAAGTCTTCCTTTAATCTCCTCAACCAGTCTACATGTGTGGCAACCACCCCTTCGAAGATCTCATTATTCCTTTGTTTCCAAATGTTCCAAGCTGCCAATATGGTTATATCCTTAAAAAGAGGTCCATGCCACCCAGCTTTTGCCGTGTCAAAGTTGTTTTGCAAGTCATGGTGATCACCCCAGTTTATACCCACAGCATCCCAGCATGTCACCGCGAACGTGCAGTCGTAGAACAAATGTTTGTTCATTTCAACCACCCCCGAGTTGCACATAGGACAACTATGATCATCCCCAATGTCAAAATGCCTTCGTAGAAGGAGGTCTCTAGTGTTCACTCGATCATTCAACATCAACCACGCGAAAACCTTGTGCCTCATGATGCATTTAGTCTTCCATATGGAGGTGATGCATTGTGGGGCCGTGATGTTTCTGAAAACATAGTCATAAAACTTCTTCGGCTTGAATTTCGTATCTCCCCAGCACATGATCCATTCATCAGTTCCCATTGGAGTCAAAGCCAGTCCAGCCAACACCTGCTGCAAATCGTTTAGTTCTTCTCGGGCTTCTAATGATAAAGGGAGCATGAAGTTACCCACTGCCGTATCCTTATGGTAAAATTGAGCCAGAGAGATGTCTTCGTCAAGCGCAAATGAGAAAAGATGATCGTGAGTTTCTGCCAAAGGTCTTTCATTAATCCACACATCCTTCCAGAGTAGAATCGTGTCACCCGCAGCTGGCACACAAGTGGTGATACCTCTATAAATGTCCATTAGGGAAAATATATCACACCACCAAAACGATCCACACGCTGGCCTAGCATGCGGGGGTGTTTCATCGTAATAAGCATTCCAGACCAGCAAAACCCAGGGAGTATCATGCTTATGAATGAACTTATGTATGTATTTGAGCAACAGGGCTTTATTTTGAATTTTTAGGTCAAGAATCCCCAATCCTCCTTTCTTTTTTGGTCTACAAACCATATCCCAGGCAGCCAAAGAATTGGTTCTTGCTTCTCTATCGATCTCTTTTCTCCAAAGACAGTGTCTCCTCGCACGATCAAAAATGTCGATCAGTCTCAGCGGTAACTTGAGAACACACATCGCAAAGGACAGCAACGACGACAGAGCCGAGTTAATGAGCTGGACTCGCTCCCCATAAGACAACCAGATGGCAGTCGCTATCAATCTTCTCTCTATCCTGTCTACCAGAGGCATTAAATCCCTGACAGTTGGCCTGGTAGTTCCAAGTGGTAGACCTAGATAAGTAAAAGGCATCAAACCCACCTGACAACCCAAATCACGAGCTAGCTCTGTTGTTTTACGTACACTTACATTTATCGGCATTAGCTGCGATTTGCCATAGTTGATTTTCAGGCCTGTTGCCCGGGCATACGAATCCAAAATCTGTTTGACAGTATTCAACTCCCGCGGTTCTGCCGGTAGCATGATCAATGTGTCATCCGCGTATTGAATCACTGGGTAATCCTCAGAGTCAGGTTGAGATATTTGGAGTGTGATGAGACCTTCTCGCCAGGCCTTATTGACCATAGATTGTAGCAAATCTGCTGCAAGCACAAATAGTAGGGGCGACACCGGATCTCCTTGTTTCACACCACGTTTACACTTAAACTCTGTACCAGGAATCCCATTTAGGAGAATAGATGATGATCCAGACTGTAGGATATTTTGCATCCACATACACCATCTATCGTCAAAGCCTTTACATTGAAGCATTTTCAAGATGAAAGAATGGTCCATTGTGTCAAACGCCTTCTCAAAGTCTAGTTTTAGGATCACAATCTCTCTACCCGAATGTTTGCACTGATGTAAGTATTCAAAAGCCCAGCCCAAGCAATCCTGTATTGTTCTTGTTTTAATGAAACCATATTGGTTTCTGTGTACTACTTGGAGGATCCGACGTTGTAATCGTTCAGCAAGAATTTTAGTAAGCACTTTGAGCACACAATTCATCAAAGAGATGGGTCTGTAATCATTTACCGATTCGGGTACTAGCTTTTTAGGGATCAGTGTAATTAGGGAGGTGTTGATGCATTGTAAATTAAGTGACCCAGCCCAAAATTCCTCCGTCAATCTATAGAAGTCTTCTTTTATAATGTCCCAGGAAATTTTTAGGAAGAAACCGTTGAATCCATCGGGTCCCGGCGCTCGGTCAGCTGGAATGATTTTGATTATATGGTCCACCTCCTCCTTTGAAAAAGGCAAAGATAAGTCCCCCAGATCAGGGCATTTTTGAACGATGTCAGCAAGTTCGAAATCATAGATTGGGGGCGTGGAAACTCCCATCCGGCTCTTGAAACAGGTAAGAAAGGCACTCGCTTTTTCATCATGATTTTCGATCACACGACCATCTGCCAAGACCAAATTAGCAATAGAGTTTCTTCTTAATCTTTCTGTAGCACGTGCTTGAAAGTACTTAGTATTTTCCTCCCCTTTAACAGCCCACCTGACTGTATAACGTTGCTTCCATAATCACTTTGATATTTCAGTAGTCACATTACATGAGCTTTTAAAATGTTTCTGAAATTAGCTTCAGGAATAGACAATGGGCGAAGATCTTCCAGATTATCCAGCTGTAACAGAATGTGGTTGCAATTGTCAATTAACATTTTTAATTTGGAAAGTGACTTGCTCCATTTCTTCAATGCGTATCTGAGTCTCTTTAGCTTAGCAGAAATCATAGTAGCACTTGAGGAAGCTTTGATGGGAGCATTCCACGCGGTTTTAACCACATCCAAAAACCCAGGATGAGAGGCCCAGAAATTTTCGAATCTGAATACTTTAGACCTAGGGATCGCTGTCTCCACTGATAACACACATGGAACATGGTCAGAAATTGGGCGAGCAAGCGGTTTAACAGTGGTATTAGGGAACTTCAGAGTCCATTCAGGCGAGGAAAAAAACCAGTCTAGCTGTTCTAGAAGAGGATGCTCCTGCATATTACTCCATGTAAATCTGCGGCCCTTGATGGGTATCTCAAGTAGACCAATGTGACTGATAATCTCGTTAAATTGAAGGACATCTTCCATATTTCCTCCAGGTAGGTTTCTGTTTTCCAGCGAACGCATGAAGTTGAAATCCCCCATGAATAACCATAGATCTTCAGGCTCAAATGTTATATTGTCAAGCCAGTCGGTGAAAACAACTCTCGCTGGTCCATCACAAGCTCCATAAATGTTAGATAGGAACCAACTTTCGTTAGACTGAATAGAAGTCATTTTCAGAGTTAGAGCAAAAGGAAGTTGATGTATGATTTGCCCAGAGAATTGACTACTACACCAAGCTATGAGAAGACCACCCGAGGCTCCTTCAGATGGAACAAATTCAAATTTATCAAAACGCCTGGGGCAACACTTCCGAAGGAAAGAATGATCAAAATCTGACTTCTTCGTTTCTTGTAAACATATAATGGATCAATTAGATTCATCAATCTTGTTACGTAGAGCATCACATTTGGAAGTAGCATTTAAACCACGAATATTCCAGCACAAAATATTCCACATTAAGGCGACCATCACAGTTTCTAAGGATAGAGTGCAAATGAAACTTAGAACAGTGCGAACAGGAAATAAAATAACTTAAAAAGCCTTCAAGCTTCATTCTGCTTGTTTCCACCCAGGGGCGCAAGCAGTTTATCTTCAGTAAGCTCTTCTGCTGGGATCGCACATTGCAATGTTCCTAGCCGCTGCAGTGTTGCAATTGGAGTATGAGCAGGAATAGGTGCAGACGAAGATGAACCCTCAGAGGGAGTGCTATGCTGTAGTTGAAGAATGGCGGGGTCCCTCCTTGGCTTGACATAAGAAGGTTTTCGCTTAGAGTCTGCCATCGAAGGTGGTTTGAAACCTTGGTACCGAGTTGAGCGCACACTCCGTCGAACTTCAGACACATCTAGCGGCGTGAAGACATTACGTTTCCTCTTATTGATACAACCTTCGACCTCCATAGGCTACGATTGCAGATCAACAAGACCGGCTTCATCCTCAGTCCTATCCACAGCACCCATACTTAATCAAAGCTGGTGTAAGTGTGCAGAGAAGAATTCAGTGCAAAAGGACCATGCTGTTGTTGGAAAGAGAATTGTAGTAGTTCCTGAATGGAAAGGCGAAAAAGGGAATAAAGAGAAGCAAGCCCCGCCCACAAGGTCCACAATCACATTATGAAACCCTTCGGCAAATTCTGACCACGTTCCATCAACAGTCCCCTCCCCAGACTTCCAGCCTATCCTGGGTGTAAATACAGTACAATAGAGGCAGAGCATGAATGTGAACCAATTATCTTCTACCTCCGGGACTTCCAAAGTTGTGACATGATCATTCAGCTGTATAAAGTTCAAGTCTCCCTGTGGAGTACCTTGCACAAGTCGTTCTGCAGCCTCTTCAATCATTTGCACATGTTCATTCCAAACCCTCAAACCATCATCAAATCCAGAATCCGCCGTTTGAATACCATCCATCATAGAGGGACCATCATATCCAGTATAGGCTCTGTAACTAAACCCACGGTAAGCTGGTGGGACTGGCGGCAACACAGGCCACTCCCCCCAACCCTGTTGTGGAGGAGGAGGAGGAGGAGCAGCCTCCCATGCGTTCGCCGCATTCTGCAACTGCCAGACTTGCGCTTCATGGTGGTGCTGCTGCATAGCATTCAGGAAGGGAAGGTGATTGGGGTGTGGGGATGCTCCCATAGGAGGAGGTGCTTCTTCATCCCCAACAAGACCCTGACTGGGGTTTCTGCCATTGAGCACATAAACTGGAACAGTCCAAGATGTGCCAAGACCACTTATGTCAGTGAAGCGCTTGACGATCAAACTAAACGGAACCAAAGCAAGCTCGTTGATAAGGACGCGAACCAGCACTCTAGATTTTCTATGACCAGGACGGTGCCAATACATGCATCTCCCAAAACAAGAAACAACCTTGATAATATAGTGCTCTGTTTGGTAGTTGAGAGGAAACCCAAGCAGCACGTTCAATCACAAGTCTGCGCATGTTAGGGCCTTCATCATGTCGCAGGAGGGAGAAAGTAGAGTGCTCATCTAAAGGTTGGGCTCCTCGACTAATCAGAGTATCTTTAACCACACTGTCATTGAAATGAATCAGACCCACACAGAAAGGATAGATCTCACCCTCAGAAGTCGGAGCACCGTGATCTTCCAGCAACACTCTTCGAACTTCAGCCAGTACTTCCTCTCGCTGCAGATCCACCGGCGGTGGTTCTACCATGACCAAAGCATGGTGCGAGTGGTCCAGAGGTGGATCATCGACCACCACCATATTGCGCTGAAGCCTCCCTGCCGGGCTAAGCTGGATGTCCATCTCACCAGGGATGAACTGGAAGGGAAGCACTGGTAGGTTTGCCATGGAAGGGTTGAGAGAGGAGGAGCGTTCGAGGTGGGGGGCAGAACAGAGCAATGAGGTGCAAGGTGACGGCCGGGTCAGAGCTATGGCTATGTCCTCGGGAATCGGGCGGGCGGAGATAGGTTGGCAGGTATGCGAAACGTCCGGGGCAAAATCGGTACTCTGTTGCAAAGAAGTAGGTATATCCCTACTGTTACGCTTAGCTATCCAAACTTTCTTAGTTATCCAGACTTCCTTTTTTTCTCTCCAAACCTTCTTATTATACTCCGGCCGTTGGGAATGAATCCCTGAAAATCTGCGCGTGTTCCATTGCTTCCAAACCATGTTGTTTCGAGTTGGATATTCCCCCGAGGGAGAAACCCGCTTTTCCCTAGGATAAACACCTTTTTTCACCCATGCAAAACGCTTAGCAGGAAGAACTCTAGCCAGACAATCCCATTGTAGATGCCCAAAGATGCCGCATATATTACAACTCTTAAGATCATTTGAAAGATTGTAAGGAGTAGAGGGCCTAAACATCGAGCATGTACCTTTGGTGTCACTTGAAGATGAAGTTGCGGTAATGCGAGAGGCAGAAAACATAGTCTTATTCGTGCATAGCTCTTTGACATGCCCACGTCGCTCACACAAGAGGCATAAACGTAGCTTGTGATAAATGAATTCCTTCGAGGGCAATGTATGAATATTAAGAACCGAGGAAATGATATCATTTGAATAACCCGCTTGCCATAGGTCAAGAACCTCCTCGAGCTTGATCGTAGGAATTTGATCCCAATAAGAAGTAGCAAAATTATCACCACAGAAACGTTTACCAATAATTTGATGATTCTTCGAAATAACAGTTGGATCAAAACTCCCAAATGATACTTGAACCACGGATCCAATCTGAGGAGAAATTGAAGGCCCAGTGTGCAACTTGTGATGCATGGGTTTATGAACGTAGGAGGCACCAGAGGCATCTTGAACCAAATGAAATTTGGCCAACTCAGAAATAGAAGAACAATCACCATAGGCACTTGATCGAAGGAAATCAAGAGAGCTTCTAATAGCCACGGGTGATCTGGCCGACACCTCCGGAATAACCTCGTCAAGATGCCAATTCTCAGCTTGCCACTTATGATCCACTGATGCTTTGTATAACCGAAAATGACAAACAAAATTTGGCCAGACACGATCTTTCAGTCCATAAATGAAATGCCCAACGCGATTTGAAGCCACCGAAAATCTGAAAGATCGAGCACCCAATTGCTTCACGTTGAAACCCTTGGCCAAACCTCCAATGCAACATTGTAAGACCACTCCTACGGATTCCTCAGAAAGAGGGAAGGAGGTAGAGGAGAAGGAGACGACCAAGAAGAATTCCTTGGATCTAGGAGCCTTGACAAAATGAACCGTAGATCTGAACTTGTCATGTACCTTTTTTTCCACCTTAAGACCTGGTGCAAAATCCCAATAGAGGAGATTTGCCATTGGATCTTGGTGGGAAAAGAACTCACCATGCACGATCTAGAAGGAGGATGATTGGAGGTGGGAATCGCCATGGGTGGATGGGTGGAGGTGGGAGTCGCCATGGGTGGATGGGTGGAGGTGGGAGTCGCCATCGGTGGGAATCGCCATGGGTGGATGGGTGGAGGTGGGAATCGCCATGGGTGGATGGGTAGCTTCTACCCACTTAGTAACGTAATCAACAACAACTAAAATATGTGTGTACCCATTAGAGGCAGGAAACGGTCCCATATAATCAAAGCCCCAAACATCAAATGGTTCAATAACAAGTGAATAATTCATAGGCATTTCTTGACATCTACTGATATTACCAATTCTTTGACATTCATCACAAGATAAGACAAACTTACGGGCATCCTTGAAGAGAGTAGGCCAATAAAAATCGGATTGCAATACATTGTGTGCAGTTCTATCTCCCGCATGGTGTCCTCCATAAGCTTCGGAGTGGCACTTGCGTAGGATCTGTCCCTGTTCATGCTCAGGTACACAACATCTAATAATACCATCTACTCCTTCTTTATAAAGATGTGGGTCATCCTAGAAGTAATGTCTCAAATCATAGAAGAACTTTTTCTTTTGCTGGTATGTGAAGCTAGGAGGTATAAACTTAGCAACTATATAATTAGCATAATCAGCATACCAAGGAGCAGTACGAGAAGTATTTATGACAACTAATTGTTCATCAGGAAAGCTATCATCAATAGGTTGTGGGTCATCAAGTATATTCTCTAACCTAGACAAGTTGTATGCAACGGGGTTCTCAGCTCCCTTTCTATCAATAATATGCAAGTCAAATTCTTGCAGCAAGAGAACCCATCTAATAAGTCTAGGTTTAGCATCTTTCTTTTCCATAAGGTATTTGATAGCAGCATGATCAGTGTGAATAGTTACTTTAGAATCAACAATATAGGGTCTAAACTTATCACAAGCGAATACAACTGGTAAGAATTCTTTATCAGTAGTAGCATAATTTCTTTGGGAACTATCTAGAGTTTTACTAGCATACTGGATAACATTCAATTTCTTATCAACTCTTTGCCCTAGAACAGCACCGACAACATAATCACTAGCATCACACATAATCTCAAAGGGTAGATTCCAGTCAGGAGGCTGGACAATAGGTGCAGAGATCAATGATTTCTTAAGTATTTCAAATGCTTCTAGATAATCATCATCAAAGACAAAAGGGATATCTTTTTGTAAGAGATTAGTCAGAGGCCTGGAGATTTTGGAGAAGTCCTTAATGAACCTCCTATAAAACCCGGCATGACCAAGTAAACTTCGTATACCTTTGATGTCCTTAGGGCATGGCATCTTTTCAATAGCATCAACTTTAGCTTTGTCAAATTCAATACCTCTTTCAGAAATTTTATGTCCCAAGACAATGCCTTCATTAACCATAAAGTGGCACTTCTCCCAATTCAAGACAAGATTAGTGTCTTCACATCTCTACAAAACTCGATCAAGGTTGCTTAAGAAATCATCAAAAGAAGTTTCGTGAACGGAGAAATCATCCATGAAAACCTCAACAATATTTTTACAAAAATCAGAGAATATAGCCATCATGCATCTTTGAAAGGTAGCAGGTGCATTACATAGACCAAAAGGCATACGTCTATAAGCAAAGGTGCCGAAAGGACAAGTAAAAGTGGTCTTTTCTTGATCCCCTTTTGACACAGGTATTTGAGAGAAACCAGAATAACCATCTAGAAAGCAAAAATGAGTATGTTTGGATAACCTTTCTAGCATTTGATCAATAAATGGCAAGGGGTAATGATCTTTCTTAGTAGCTTTATTTAACTTACAGAAATCAATTACCATCCTATAACCTGTAACTATTCTTTGCGGGATCAATTCATCTTTATCATTAGGAACGACAGTCATACCTCCTTTCTTAGGGACACAATGGACGGGACTTACCCACTGGCTATCAGCAACTGGATAGATAATACCTGCCTCTAGAAGCTTTAGTATTTCCTTCCTTACCACTTCTTTCATATTAGGATTTAACTATCGCTGATGATCAATAACCGGTTTAGCATTTTCTTCCATTTTTATCTTGTGTTGGCATAAGGTGGGACTAATGCCCTTAAGATCATCCAGAGTATATCCAATAGCAGCTCGGTGCTTCTTCAGAGTTTGCAATAGTTTTTCTTCTTCCTGCTCTGAAAGGTTAGCACTAATAATAACAGGATATATCTTCTTTTCATCAAGATAAACATACTTAAGATTATCAGGTAAAGGTTTAAGTTCAAACACGGGATCACCCTTGGGTGGAGGAGGATCCCCCAGGATTTCAACAAGCAAGTTGTTTTTCAATACGGGTCCCTGATTAAAGAATATTTCATCTATCTCCCTTCTCTCATTCATATGCATACCATTTTCATGGTCTAGCAAGTATTGTTCTAAAGGATCATTAGGAGGCACAGCAATAGAAGCAAGACCAATAATTTCATCCTTACTAGGTAGTTCTTTATCAAGGGGTTGTCTACGGAATTTAGCAAAGTTAAAATCATGAGACATATCCCCTAATCCAACAGTAACAATATCTTTCACGCAGTCTATCTTAGCATTAACAGTGTTCAAGAAGGGTATACCAAATATAATGGGACAAAATTCATCTTGTGTGGAACTAAGAACAAGAAAATCAGCAGGGTATTTAACCTTCCCACACAAAACTTCGACATCTCTAACAATCCCAACTGGTGAAATAGTGTCTCTGTTAGCTAGCTTAATAGTAACATCAATCCCTTCTAACTCAACAGGTGCAATGTCATGCATAATTTCTTGATATAAGGTATGTGGGATAATACTCGCACTAGCGCCTACGTCACATAAACCATGATAGCAATGATCTCCTATCTTAATAGAGATAACAGGCAGGCCTACAATAGGTCTATGTTTATTCCTAGCATTGGGTTTGGCTATCCTAGCAGACTCTTCTTGGAGGTAAATAACATGTCCATCTAAATCTTCTACCAAGAGATCTTTAACCATGGCAACACTAGGTTCAACTTTAATTTTCTCAGAGGGTGTAGGTGTTCTAGTATTACTCTTACGAACTACAGTTGAAGCTTTAGCACGATCCTTTATTCTAACAGCGAAGGGTGGTTTCTCGATATAAGCAGTAGGAATAATAGGATCAACATTATAAGTGATAGTCTTTTCTTCAACTTTAACAGGTTCAACTACTTTTACTTTAACAGGGGGATGTTATTTAAACCACTTCTCCTTGGGGAGATCAACATGAGTAGCAAATGATTCACAGAAAGAAGCTACTATCTCAGAGTCAAGTCCATATTTAGTGCTAAACTCACGGAAAACATCGGTATCGACAAAAGCTTTAACACAATCAAACTTAGGGGGTCATACCTAACTCCTTACCTTCGTCGATATCCCAATCTTCAGAGTTGCGTTTAATTCTTTCCAATAAATCCCATTTGAATTCAACAGTCTTCATCATAAAAGAGCCAGAACAAGAAGTATCGAGCATGGAGCGATTATTGAGAGAAAGCCGAGCATATTTTTTTTTGAATAATCATTTCTCTTGAGAGCTCATGATTGGGGCATGAATGTAACATTGATTGAAGCCTCCCCCAAGCTTGAGCGATGCTTTCTCCTTCGTGAGGCCAAAAATTATAAATATAATTACGATCACAATGAACCTGCTGCACAGGGTAGAACTTCTGATGAAATTCCAAATTCAGACGATTATAGTTCCAGGATCCAATATCATCACATATCCTAAACCATGTCAATGCACCCCCTTGAAAGATAAAGGGAAGACATTCTTCTTGATAACATCCTCGGGCATACCTGCAAGCTTAAATAATCCACAAACTTCATCCACATAGATTAGGTGTAAATCAGGATGCATTGTTCCGTCTCCTGTAAAAGGATTTTCAAACAGTTTCTCTATCATACCCGAAGGAATCTCAAAGCAAACATTTTTAGTAGGTGCAGTAGGTTGAGGAGCAACTCTTTGCTCTTCTGCTCAGGGTGAAGATACCCCGAACAATCCCCTCAAAGGATTATGAGCCATAGTAACAAGTGACAATAAATTCCAGCACACTATATAATTTTTTCCTTACCAAATTCCACTTACCAAAGGCGCTTCACTCCCCGGCAACGGCACCAGAAAAGAGTCTTGATAACCCACAAGTGTAGGGGATCTATCGTAGTCCTTTCGATAAGTAAGAGTGTTGAACCCAACGAGGAGCACAAGGAAAAGATATGCAGTTTTCAGTATGGTATTTTCTGCAAGCACTGAAATAATCGGTAACAGATAATTTTGTGATAAGGTAATTGGTAGCAAGTGACAAAAGGTAAAGTAAATGAGGTGCAGCAAGGTGGCCCAATCCTTTTTGTACCAAAGGACAAGCCTGGACAAACTCTTATATGAAGGAAAGCGCTCCCGAGGAGACATGGGAATTATCGTCAAGCTAGTTTTCATCACGATCATCTGATTTGCGTTCGGTACTTTGATAATTTGGTATGTGGGTGGACCGGTGCTTGGGTGATGCCCTTGCTTGGACAAGCCTCCCACTTATGATTAACCTCTAATGCAAGAATCCTGTGACACCCCGAGGCCGGTGCGCCAGGTGTCAGCCAGTTATTCGTTGTCAGTGCCTTGTCATCTGCTTGCGTGTTGCATCTTGCCATGTCATCATGTGTGCTTGCATCAGCATGTTTTAAAAACTTGCATCCGCCCAAGTTCCCTCGTCCTCTCCGTTGTCCGTTCTGAGCCCAGACACACTTGCACGCGCCCGCGGTGCCTCCGAATTTTTATTTTGTGAGTGGCCGGAAAATGTTCTCGGAATGGGGTGAAACTTGTCATGTGGTCTTATTATAGTGTAGACAGGCCGCCTGCCAAATTTCATCGCATTTCGGAGCTCGTTTGATAGCCCAACGGTTATATATAGCGGCACTAGTCGCGGTTATTTCATCGGATGTTTTCGGTCTCCGAAAACCTCCGCGGGCCTCTCTCCCCATCCTCTCACCTCAGCCCAACTGCTCTACACAGCCCACCTAGGCCTTTCTAACTCCCCCTTTGCTCCGTTGCCGTTGGATCGCGATCCGATGGCTCCGGAACGCTCCAAAACCCCCAAACCCTAGGTTCTTCCCTATATAAACGTCCACCCACCTCAAATTTTGCATCCAAAACCCTAGTGTTTCCACCGTTGCCGCGCCGTGCTTCCACCGTTGTCGCGCCGTGCTTCCACCGTTGCCACTCGGTGCTTCCGACCTCGCCGCGCCGTGCTTCCGACCTCGCCGCTCGGTGCTTCCGACCTCGCCGCGTCGTGCTTCCGACCTCGCCGCTCGGTGCTTCCGACCTTGTCAAGCCGTGCTTCCGACTCCGCGCCGCCCCGCGTCTTCTTCGTCTCCGGCAGCTCCTCCGCCGCCGTGCCTCTGTCGCCGCCCGGCCGACGCGCCACCCAAGCTCCATCGAACCGCCGCCCTCTGCCCGTCCTCCCCGAGCTCGCCCCGCCTCGGCTCGTCGCCGTCCCGCGCCGGATCCGGCGGGATCTGGCCGGAGAGCCTTCCCCGCGCCCGGATCCGCCCATCCCCGGCGAGATCCGGCCGTTCTGCCGCCCCGCGCCGCCGTTGACCTCGCCGGCGTCGAACCAGCCGCGCCGCGCCATGGCATGCCCGAGCGGCTCGGGCAGTGCAGGAGGCCAAAGCTCCTCCAGCGCGCTTGCCTCCCTGGGCTTCCGCCTCGCCCTAGCCGCGGCCCACCTCAGTGCTTCGCGAGGCCCGTCCACCGCAGAGGCCAAGGCCTCCCAGCCGGCCCGACCGCGCGAGCTCCCAGCCAGCCCCTGCCAGCGTTGCCTCCTCCTGGGCCGTGCGCCCGAGGCCCCGCAGGTGCGCCTGGCCGGCCCAACCGAGCGGCCCGGCTCCAGCTCTACTGCCCTGCTGCTTCTTCATCTTCTGGGCCTTGGCCCGTGGTGAGCCACCTAAATCCCGTCCAGTGCGCAGTATAGTATCTAGCGCCCATGTGTTTTTCCCCTAGTCAAAAACTGCTAAGTCCTCAGATTTGGCTGTTGTAATGTTGCTACTTTGCATGATGATATCTTTTTGTGTGCTTGTCGGAATTGAGTGAATGATATGTCAAAATGATCATTGTGATATGCTCTATACTTCGTTCTATTGTGCCATGCATGTTTGAGTGCATCTAGATGCTTAAATATCTGTTGCAAGGGTGCTACTTGTTATAAACTGCTGCTACTTGTTATTTTGTTGCCATGTTTGAGATGTGATAACTTGGTGCATGTTTATCCAAAGGATGCAAATGATATGTCCACATGTTCATCATGAGATGCTCTACATGTTGGTTGCTATAGCTTGCATGATAGATTTCATCTTGCCATGTTTATCTCCTTTGCAAAAGTGCTTGTGGCTGTTATGTTCTGAAACTTGTTATAAGATGCTGATTTCACATGCTTGTTGCTATTGTTGTGTTTGTCCCCATGTCACATGCCTACATGTTTTAGAATCTCCATGATGTGGTCTTTGAGATGGTGCATTTAACTTTCCATGATATGCCTTGTGTTGACTTAAACTTGCTCACAAACATGCCATGATGTTACTGCTGTTTTAACACTTAGTGAAATTTCACTAAGTCTGGAATCTGTAATATCCAGATGCCATGTTTGCTTGTTGTTCTAGGTAAATCCATGCTAGTTTTGGGGTGACTATTGATGATTCTCTGTTGTATATGTTGTTGGCTATCCATTCATGCCCTCACATGCTCTTTTGGATGGCTGTAGCTTATTTAATTCTTGCTCCCAAGTTGCTATAAATTACTGCTGTCAGGATTTTGTTGTCATGTTCAAAATGTTATAGCTTGTTGCTTTTGATCCATGCCTCCTATGGAGATGCTCCAATGGAATTGTTTGCTGTAGGGTATGTCTACTTTATGTTCATGCTTCTTGCCATGATGTTTGAGTGCTGTAGACTATTTATCTCATGCTCCAAAGTTGCTATGTGGCTGTTAATTTTAGCTTGTTGTTATATCTTGTTTCATGTGTATCTTTTAGCCCGTTGCTTCGTTTGGGGCGTTACAAGTTGGTATCAGAGCCGACCCTCGCGGTTACACGGATGAGTGCAGAGAGTTTGCAGTCATGTTGTGCATGACGTTTGTGACCCGTCATGGCACACGGCATGGCACATGTGCTGTCCTGGAAGCACAGACGTTTGTGCCAAGAGGAAACGTTCTTGTGGCCCGACGAGGACGTCGGTTCCTCTGAGTGAGGGTGTATGTGATGGCCTGGCTTATTAGGGATGATAGACTACTCATATCAATAAGGAATTCCTTCTTTTCCGGGAGCCCATTCGGATAGAACTCCAAAGTTAAGCGTGCTTAGCTTGGAGTAGTTTCAGGATGGGTGACCGACGGGAAGTTGCTCCCGGGTGCGCACGAGTGAGGACAAAGTGCGCAGAAAAGACTAGTATTGATATGTGAGGCCAGTCTAGATCCCGCCAGGAGTAACGACCACTGGCGGGTGTGTCCGGGGCGTTACAAGTTGGTATCAGAGCCTCGACCGACCATAGGAGCCCCCTTGATTGATCGTAGTTTGGCCGTTGTTGAGTCTAGAAGAAAACTTTTTCGGGGTCTAGTTATATCGGAGAGTAGGAATTCTTTTTACTCCCCTGCCCCTTCGTCGCTCTGGTGAGGAATCTTGACGTAGGTGTTTTGAATTACTCCTCTTTGTTGGAAATATGCCCTAGAGGCAATAATAAAAGAGTTATTATTATATTTCCTTGTTCATGATAATCGTTTATTATCCATGCTATAACTGTATTGATTGGAAACTCAAATACATGTGTGGATGAATAGACAGACTTAGTGTCCCTAGTGAGCCTCTACAGGACTAGCTCGTTGATCAAAGATGACCGCGGTTTCCAGGTCATAGACATGAGTTGTCATTTGATAACGGGATCACATCATTAGAAGAATGATGTGATGGACGAGACCCAAACGTTAAACATAGCTTTTGATCGTGTCAGTTATCGCTATAGTTTTCTGCATGTCAAGTATAAGTTCCTATGACCATGAGATCATGTAACTCACTGACACCGTAGGAGTACTTTGTGTGTGCCAAACGTCGCAACGTAACTGGGTGACTATAAAGGTACTCTACAGGTATCTCCGAAGGTGTCTGTTGAGTTGACATGGATCGAGACTGGGATTTGTCACTCCGTGTGACGGAGAGGTATCTCCGGGCCCACTCGGTAATACGTCATCTCAATGAGCTCAAAGTGACTAAGTAGTTAGTCACGGGATTATGTATTACGGTAACGAGTAAAGAGACTTGCCGGTAACGAGATTGAACTAGGTATAGAGATACCGACGATCGAATCTCGGGCAAGTAACATACCGACGAGACAAAGGGAACTGTATACGGGATTGCCTGAATCCTTGACATCGTGGTTCATCTGATGAGATCATCGAGAAACATGTGGGAACCAATATGGGTATCCAGATCCCGCTATTGGTTATTGACCTGGGAGTGTCTCGGTCATGTCTACATGGTTTTCGAACCCGCAGGGTCTACACACTTAAGGTTCGGTGACGCTAGGGTTGTTAGTGAGAACAGTGCATGGTTACCGAAGGTTGTTCGGAGTCCCGGATGAGATCCCGGACGTGACGAGGGTCTCCGGAATGGTCCGGGGACGAAGATTGATATATAGGATGAAAGGTTTCGGAGTCCGGAAGTGTTCCGGGGAGCATCGGGAAATCGGCGGATTACCGAAAAGGGTTTCGGGGGTCTCGGAAGTGGTTCCGGGCCTAATGGGCCACAAGGGGGGACACCACAGCCCTCATAGGGCTGTGCGCCCCCCCTGGGCCCTCTCCTCATGCGCAAGGGGAGGTGGACCCTCCTAGGGCTGCCGCACCCCCCTGGCTTGGGGGGCAAGGCACCTAGGGGGGGAAACCCTAGGGCCTGGCCCTTGGCCGCCGCCCCCCTCTGCCCTGGCCGCCGGCCCCCCTAGGGGAAACCCTAGGGCGCCCCCCTCTCCTCCTCCCCCCTATATATAGAGAGGTAGAGGGAGGGCAGCCAACACACGTTCGTGCCTCGGTGCTGCCCTCCCTCCCCCATAACATCTTCATCTCCCGCGGTGCTTAGGCGAAGCCCTGCTGGAATCCTTCTCCACCATCACCACCACGCCGTCGTGCTGCCGGTCTCTCCATCAACCTCTCCTCCACCTCTTGCTGGATCAAGAAGAAGGAGACGTCCCCGAGCCGTACGTGTGAAGAACGCGGAGGCACCGTTGCTTCGGTGCTTGGATCTTCAGCGATCTGAATCGCGGCGAGTACGACTCCATCAACCGCGTTCTTAACGCTTCCGCTTAGCGATCTACAAGGGTACGTGGATCCAACTCTCCTCTCGTAGTAGCATCTCCTAGATTGATCTTGGTGAACGTAGGAAATTTTTTTGTTTCCCATGCAACGTTCCCCAACAGTGGCATCATGAGCTAGGATCTTGCGTAGATGCTTTCTCGAGTAGAACACAAAAGGGTTTGTGGGCGTTGATGTTTAAATTGCTGCCCTCCTTAGTCTTTCTTGATTCAGCGGTATTATGGATGAAGCGGCCCGGACCAACTTTACATGTCCACGTACATGAGACCGGTTCCATCGACAGACATGTGACTTTTGTTGCATAAGATGGCTGGCGGGTGTCTGTCTCTCCTATCTTAGTTGAATCGGAATAGAACAAGGCGGTCCTTGTAGAAGGTTAAATAGCAACTTGAATATCACCGTTGTGGCTTTGCGTAGGTAAGAAGCGTTCTTGCTAGATACCCATAGCAGCCACGTAAAACATGCAACAACAAATTAGAGGACGTCTAACTTGTTTTTGCAGGGTATGTATGTGATATGATATGACCAATGACGTGATGAGATATATTTGATGTATGAGATGATCATGTTGTAATAGTTAATATCGACTTGCATGTCGATGCATACGGCAACCGGCAGGAGCCATAGGGTTGTCTTTAATTTTTGTATGACCTGCGTGTCAATCATTAAGCGCTTTGTAATGCTTTACTTTATCGCTAAACGGTAGCAATAGTAGTAAGAGCATGGTGGGCGCCGACAACCCCGATGGCGACACGATGATGGAGATCATGATGATGGGGATCATGGTGTGGCGCCGGTGACGATGGAGATCATGCCGGTGCTTTGGAGATGGAGATCAAAAGCACGAGTTGATGGCCATATCATGTCACTTATGATTTGCATGTGATGTTAATCCTTTTATGCATCTTATTTTGCTTAGGACGACGGTAGCATTATAAGATGATCCTTCACTAAAATTTCAAGATAAAATTGTGTTCCCCCCGAGTGTGCGCCGTTGCGAAGGTTCGTCGTTTCGTAGCACCACGTGATGATCGGGTGTGATAGACTCTACGTTCGCATACAACGGGAGCAAGCCAGTTTTGCACATGCAGAATACTCGGGTTAGACTTGACGAGCCTAGCATGTACAGACATGGCCTCGGAACACGGAGGACCGAAAGGTCGAGCATGAGTCATATAGTAGATATGATCAACATGTAGATGTTCACCATTGACACCACCTCATCTCACGTGATGATCGGACTTGGGTTGGTGAATTTGGATCATGTCACGCTTGAATGACCAGAGGGATGTCAATTTGAGTGGGAGTTATAAATAATTTGATTAGGTAGTAACTCACTTATCATGAACAATAGTCTAAAATGTCTTTGCAAATCTTTTGTTGTAGATGGCTCGCGCAGTAGCTCCCCTGAATTTTAATGCGTTCCTAGAGAAAGCTAAACTGAAAGATGATGGGAGCAACTTTGTGGACTGGCTCCGCAATCTGAGGATCATCCTCACAGCTGCCCAAAAGGTTTATGTCCTAAATGCACCGCTAGGTGACCCCCCCGCTCCTACAGCCCCTGCAGACGTTTTGAACGTCTGGCAGACGCGTTCGGATGACTATTCGATAGTGCAGTGTGCCATGTTGTACGGCTTGGAAGGAGGACTTCAAAGGCGTTTTGAACGTCATGGTGCATATGAGATGTACCAGGAGTTGAAGTTCATCTTTGAGAAGAATGCTAAGATCGAGAGGTATGAGACCACCGATAAATTCTTCGCTTGCAAGATGGAGGAGAATTCGTCTGTCAGTGAACACTTACTGAAGATGTCTGGGTACTATACCCGCATAGCTGATCTGGGACTTGTGTTCCCGGATGAGGCTATCATTGACAGAATTCTCCAGTCACTCCCTCCAAGCTACAAGAGCTTCGTGCAGCAGTATAACATGCAAGGGATGAACAAAACCATCGCCGAGCTGTTCTCGATGCTGAAAGACGCTGAGGCAGACATCCAGAAGGAGTATCAAGTGTTGATGGTCAATAAAACCACCAGTTTCAAGAAGAATGGCAAGGGCAAGAAGGGTAACTCTAAGAAGGGTGGCAAAGCAGTTGCTAATCCAGTGAAGAAACCCAAGGCTGGGCCCAAGCCAGAGACTGAGTGTTTCTATTGCAAGGGGAACGGCCACTGGAATCGGAACTGCCCCAAGTATCTGGCGGACAAGAAGGGGGCCAACAACAACAAAGGTATATATGATATACATGTTATTGATGTGTACCTTACCAACTCTCGTTGTAGTGCCTGGGTATTTGATACCGGTTCGGTTGCTCACATTTGCAACTCTAAACAGGAACTGCGGAATAAACGGAGGCTGGCGAAGGACGAAGTGACGATGCGCGTGGGAAATGGTTCCAAGGTTGATGTGATCGCCGTCGGCACGCTCGCTCTTCGATTACCATCGGGATTAGTTATGAACCTGAATAATTGTTATTTAGTGCCTGCGTTAAGCATGAACATTATATCTGGATCTTGTTTATTGCGAGACGGTTACTCATTTAAATCGGAGAATAATGGTTGTTCTATTTATATGAGTAATATCTTTTATGGTCATGCACCCGAAGTTAGGGGTTTATTCTTATTAAATCTCGATAGTGATGATACACATGTTCATAACATTGATGCCAAAAGATGTAGAGTTGATAATGATAATACCACTTTCTTGTGGCACTGCCGTCTGGGTCATATCGGCGTGAAACGCATGAGGAAGCTCCATGCTGATGGACTTTTGGAGTCTCTTGATTTTGAATCACTTGACACGTGCGAGCCGTACCTCATGGGCAAGATG
This sequence comes from Secale cereale, assembly GCA_902687465.1. Taxonomy (NCBI): domain Eukaryota; kingdom Viridiplantae; phylum Streptophyta; class Magnoliopsida; order Poales; family Poaceae; genus Secale; species Secale cereale. The sequence goes on along the minus strand of LR738713.1, from coordinate 123,422,203 downwards.
ACAAGGACCCCGTTTTCAGGGACAATGGAACGGGCAAGTGACTTATTGGAAATCATACATACTGATGTGTGCGGTCCGATGAGTGTAACGGCGCGCGGTGGATATCGTTATTTTCTCACCTTCACTGACGACTTAAGTAGATATGGGTATATTTACTTGATGAAGCATAAGTCTGAAACTTTTGAAAAGTTCAAGCAATTTCAGAGTGAAGTTGAAAATCATCGTAACAAGAAGATCAAGTTCCTACGATCTGATCGAGGGGGAGAATATCTGAGTTATGAGTTTGGTGATCACTTAAGAAAATGTGGAATTGTTTCACAGTTGACACCACCTGGAACACCACAGCGTAATGGTGTGTCCGAACGTCGTAATCGAACCCTATTAGATATGGTACGTTCTATGATGTCTCTTGCCGATTTACCACTATCGTTTTGGGGATATGCGTTAGAGACAGCTGCATTCACTTTAAATAGGGCTCCATCTAAGTCCGTTGAGACAACACCGTATGAACTGTGGTTTGGTAAGAAACCTAAGTTGTCTTTTCTCAAGGTTTGGGGTTGCGATGCTTATGTCAAAAGGCTTCAGCCAGAAAAGCTCGAACCCAAAGCGGACAAATGTGTCTTCATAGGATACCCAAAAGAAACAGTTGGGTACACCTTCTATCTCAGATCCGAGGGCAAAGTGTTTGTCGCTAAGAACGGGTCCTTTCTCGAGAAAGAGTTTCTCTCGAAAGAATTGAGTGGGAGGAAGGTAGAACTTGATGAGGTTATTGAACCTCTGCTTCAACCAGAGAGTAGCGCAGCATAGAAAGATGTTTTTGTGGAGCCTGCAGAGGTTGAAGAGGAAGCCAATGATGATGATCAAGGAGCTTCTGATCAAGTTACTACCAAACCTCGTAGGTCGACAAGGGTACGCACTGCACCTGAGTGGTATGGTAACCCTGTCTTGGAGGTCATGTTGTTAGACAACGGTGAACCTACGAGCTATGGAGAAGCGATGGTGGGCCCGGATTCCGACAAATGGTTAGAGGCCATGAAATCCGAGATGGGATCCATGTATGAAAACAAAGTATGGACTTTGGAAGTATTACCTGAAGGGCGGAAGGCCATTCAGAATAAATGGATTTTTAAGAGGAAGACGGACGCTGACGGTAATGTCACCGTGTATAAAGCTCGACTTGTGGCAAAGGGTTTTTCACAAGTTCAAGGGATTGACTACGATGAGACTTTCTCACCCGTAGCGATGCTTAAATCCGTCCGAATCATGTTAGCAATAGCTGCATATTTCGATTATGAAATTTGGCAGATGGATGTCAAGACAGCGTTCCTTAACGGTTTTCTTAAGGAAGAGTTGTATATGATGCAACCAGAAGGTTTTGTCGATCCAGAGAATGCTGACAAAGTATGCAGGCTCCAGCGTTCCAATTATGGGCTGGTGCAAGCATCTCGGAGTTGGAATCTTCGCTTTGATGAGGTGATCAAAGCGTTTGGGTTTATACAAGTTTACAATGAAGCTTGTATTTACAAGAAAGTGAGTGGGAGCTCTATAGCGTTTCTAATATTATATGTGGATGACATATTGCTGATTGGAAACAATATAGAATTTTTGGATAGCGTGAAGGGGTATTTGAACAAGAGTTTTTCGATGAAGGATCTCGGTGAAGCTGCTTTCATATTGGGCATCAAGATCTATAGAGATAGATCAAGACGCTTGATAGGACTTTCACAAAGCACATACCTTGATAAAGTTTTGAAGAAGTTCAAAATGGATCAATCCAAGAAGGGGTTCTTGCCGGTATTGCAAGGTACAAAGTTGAGTAAGACTCAATGCCCAGTGACTGCGGAAGATAGAGAAAAGATGAGTGTCGTCCCCTATGCTTCAGCCATAGGCTCTATCATGTATGCAATGCTGTGCACGAGACCAGATGTCAGCCTTGCCATAAGTATGGCCGGAAGGTTTCAGAGTAATCCTGGTATGGATCACTGGACAGCGGTCAAGAATATCCTAAAGTACCTGAAAAGGACTAAGGATATGTTTCTCGTTTATGGAGGTGATCAAGAGCTCGTCGTAAAGGGTTACGTTGATGCAAGCTTTGACACTGATCCGGATGACTCTAAGTCTCAAACCGGATACGTATATATTCTCAACGGGGGAGCGGTAAGCTGGTGCAGTTCCAAGCAGAGCGTGGTAGCTGATTCTACATGTGAAGCGGAGTATATCGCTGCCTCGGAGGCGGCAAAGGAAGGTGTCTGGATGAAGGAGTTCATGACAGATCTTGGAGTTGTGCCTAGTGCACTGAACCCAATGACTCTGTTCTGTGACAACACTGGTTCCATTGCTCTAGCCAAGGAACCAAGGTTTCACAAGAGGACCAGACACATAAAGCGACGCTTCAATTCCATCCGCGATTCGGTCAAGGAGGAGGACATAAACATTTGCAAAGTACACACGGATTTGAATGTTGCAGATCCGTTGACTAAGCCTCTTCCACGGGCTAAGCACGATCAACACCAAGACTCTATGGGTGTTAGATTCATTACCTTGTAATGCTAGATTATTGACTCTAGTGCAAGTGGGAGACTGTTGGAAATATGCCCTAGAGGCAATAATAAAAGAGTTATTATTATATTTCCTTGTTCATGATAATCGTTTATTATCCATGCTATAACTGTATTGATTGGAAACTCAGATACACGTGTGGATGAATAGACAGACTTTGTGTCCCTAGTGTGCCTCTACAGGACTAGCTCGTTGATCAAAGATGACCGCGGTTTCCAGGTCATAGACATGAGTTGTCATTTGATAACGGGATCACATCATTAGGAGAATGATGTGATGGACGAGACCCAAACGTTAACATAGCTTTTGATCGTGTCAGTTATCACTATAGTTTTCTGCATGTCAAGTATAAGTTCCTATGACCATGAGATCATGTAACTCACTGACACCGTAGGAGTGCTTTGTGTGTGCCAAACGTCGCAACGTAACTGGGTGACTATAAAGGTACTCTACAGGTATCTCCGAGGGTGTCTGTTGAGTTGACATGGATCGAGACTGGGATTTGTCACTCCGTATGACGGAGAGGTATCTCCGGGCCCACTCGGTAATACGTCATCTCAATGAGCTCAAAGTGACTAAGTAGTTGGTCACGGGATTGTGTATTACGGTAACGAGTAAAGAGACTTGCCGATAACGAGATTGAACTAGGTATAGAGATACCGACGATCGAATCTCGGGCAAGTAACATACCGACGAGACAAAGGGAACTGTATACGGGATTGCCTGAATCCTTGACATCGTGGTTCATCCGATGAGATCATCGAGAAACATGTAGGAGCCAATATGGGTATCCAGATCCCGCTATTGGTTATTGACCTGGGAGTGTCTCGGTCATGTCTACATGGTTTCCGAACCCGCAGGGTCTACACACTTAACGTTCGGTGACGCTAGGGTTGTTAGTGAGAAGAGTGCATGGTTACCGAAGGTTGTTCGGAGTCCCGGATGAGATCCCGGACATGACGAGGGTCTCCGGAATGGTCCGGAGACGAAGATTGATATATAGGATGAAAGGTTTCGGAGTACCGGAAGTGTTCCGGGGAGCATCGGGAAATCGGCGGAGTACCGGGAAGGTTTTCGGGGGGTCCGGAAGGTGTTCTGGGCCTATTGGGCCGCAAGGGGGGACACCACAGCCCTCAGGGGGCTGTGCGCCCCCCCTGGGCCCTCTCCCCATGCGGCTAAGGGGGTGGGACCCCCTAGGGCTGGCCGCACCCCTTGGCCTTGGGGGGCAAGGCACCTAGGGGGGGAAACCCTAGGGCCTGGCCGCCCCCCTGCCCTGGCCGCCGCCCCCTCCCCCTGCCCTGGCCGCCGCCCCCTCCCCTTGCCCTGGCCGCCGGCCCCTAGGGGGGAAACCCTAGGGCGCCCTCACCTCTCCACCCCCCCTATATATAGTGGGGCAAAGGGAGGGCAGCCAAGACAGTTTGTGCCTCGGTGCTGCCCTCCCTCTCCCGTCATATCTTCTTCTCTCGCGGTGCTTAGGCGAAGCCCTGCTGGAGTTCTTCTCCACCATCACCACCACGCCGTCGTGCTGCCGGTTCTCCATCAACCTCTCCTCCACCCCTTGCTGGATCAAGAAGGAGGAGACGTCCCCGAGCCGTACGTGTGAAGAACGCGGAGGCACCGTTGCTTCGGTGCTAGGTCTTCGGCGATCTGAATCGCGACGAGTACGACTCCATCATCCGCGTTCATAACGCTTCCGCTTAGCGATCTACAAGGGTACGTAGATCACACTCCCCTCTCGTAGTTGCATCTACTAGATTGATCTTGGTGAACGGTAGGAAAATTTTTGTTTCCCATGCAACGTTCCCCAACAGTGGCATCATGAGCTAGGATCTTGCGTAGATGCTTTCTCGAGTAGAACACAAAAGGGTTTGTGGCGTTGATGTTTAAATTGCTGCCCTCCTTAGTCTTTCTTGATTCAGCGGTATTATAGGATGAAGCGGCCCGGACCAACTTTACATGTCCACGTACATGAGACCGGTTCCATCGACAGACATGTGACTTTTGTTGCATAAGATGGCTGGCGGGTGTCTGTCTCTCCTATCTTAGTTGAATCGGAATAGAACAAGGCGGTCCTTGTAGAAGGTTAAATAGCAACTTGAATATCACCGTTGTGGTTTTGCGTAGGTAAGAAGCGTTCTTGCTAGATACCCATAGCAGCCACGTAAAACATGCAACAACAAATTAGAGGACGTCTAACTTGTTTTTGCAGGGTATGTATGTGATATGATATGGCCAATGACATGATGAAATATATTTTGATGTATGAGATGATCATGTTGTAATAGTTAACATCGACTTGCATGACGATGCATACGGCAACCGGCAGGAGCCATAGGGTTGTCTTTATTTTTTGTATGACCTGCGTGTCAATCATTAAGCGCTTTTGTAATGCTTTACTTTATCGCTAAACGGTAGCAATAGTAGTAATAGCATGGTGGGGCGCCGACAACCCCGATGGCAACACGATGATGGAGATCATGATGATGGAGATCATGGTGTGGCGCCGGTGACGATGGAGATCATGCCGGTGCTTTGGAGATGGAGATCAAAAGCACGAGTTGATGGCCATATCATGTCACTTATGATTTGCATGTGATGTTAATCCTTTTATGCATCTTATTTTGCTTAGGACGACGGTAGCATTATAAGATGATCCTTCACTAAAATTTCAAGATAAAATTGTGTTCCCCCCGAGTGTGCGCCGTTGCGAAGGTTCGTCGTTTCGAAGCGCCACGTGATGATCGGGTGTGATAGACTCTACGTTCGCATACAACGGGTGCAAGCCAGTTTTGCACATGCAGAACACTCGGGTTAGACTTGACGAGCCTAGCATGTACAGACATGGCCTCGGAACACGGAGGACCGAAAGGTCGAGCATGAGTCATATAGTAGATATGATCAACATGTTGATGTTCACCATTGACACCACCTCATCTCACGTGATGATCGGACTTGGGTTGGTGGATTTGGATCATGTCACGCTCGAATGACCAAAGGGATGTCAATTTGAGTGGGAGTTATAAATAATTTGATTAGGTAGTAACTCACTTATCATGAACAATAGTCTAAAAATGTCTTTGCAAATTTTTTTTGTTGTAGATGGCTCGCGCAGTAGCTCCCCTGAATTTTATTGCGTTCCTAGAGAAAGCTAAACTGAAAGATGACGGGAGCAACTTTGTGGACTGGCTCCGCAATCTGAGGATCATCCTCACAGCTGCCCAAAAGGTTTATGTCCTAAATGCACCGCTAGGTGAACCCCCCGCTCCTACAGCCCCTGCAGACGTTTTGAACGTCTGGCAGACACGTTCGGATGACTATTCGATAGTGCAGTGTGCCATGTTGTACGGCTTGGAAGGAGGACTTCAAAGGCGTTTTGAACGTCATGGTGCATATGAGATGTACCAGGAGTTGAAGTTCATCTTTGAAAAGAATGCTAAGATCGAGAGGTATGAGACCACCGATAAATTCTTTGCTTGCAAGATGGAGGAGAATTCGTCTGTCAGTGAGCACTTACTGAAGATGTCTGGGTACTATACCCGCATAGCTGATCTAGGACTTGTGTTCCCGGATGAGGCTATCATTGACAGAATTCTCTGGTCACTCCCTCCTAGCTACAAGAGCTTCGTGCAGCAGTATAACATGCAAGGGATGAACAAAACCATCGCCGAGCTGTTTTCGATGCTGAAAGTCGCTGAGGCAGACATCCAGAAGGAGTATCAAGTGTTGATGGTCAATAAAACCACCAGTTTCAAGAAGAATGGCAAGGGCAAGAAGGGTAAATCTAAGAAGGGTGGCAAAGCAGTTGCTAATCCAGTGAAGAAACCCAAGGCTGGGCCGAAGCCAGAGACTGAGTGTTTCTATTGCAAGGGGAACGACCACTGGAAGCGGAACTGCCCCAAGTATCTGGCGGACAAGAAGGGGGCCAACAACAACAAAGGTATATGTGATATACATGTTATTGATGTGTACCTTACCAACTCTCGTTGTAGTGCCTGGGTATTTGATACCGGTTCGGTTGCTCACATTTGCAACTCTAAACAGGAACTGCGGAATAAACGGAGGCTGGCGAAGGACGAAGTGACGATGCGCGTGGGAAATGGTTCCAAGGTTGATGTGATCGCCGTCGGCACGCTCGCTCTTCGATTACCATCGGGATTAGTTATGAACCTGAATAATTGTTATTTAGTGCCTGCGTTAAGCATGAACATTATATCTGGATCTTGTTTATTGCGAGACGGTTACTCATTTAAGTCAGAGAATAATGGTTGTTCTATTTATATGAGTAATATCTTTTATGGTCATGCACCCGAAGTTAGGGGTTTATTCTTATTAAATCTCGATAGTGATGATACACATGTTCATAACATTGATGCCAAAAGATGTAGAGTTGATAATGATAATACCACTTTCTTGTGGCACTGCCGTCTGGGTCATATCGGCGTGAAACGCATGAGGAAGCTCCATGCTGATGGACTTTTGGAGTCTCTTGATTTTGAATCACTTGACACGTGCAAGCCGTGCCTCATGGGCAAGATGACAAGGACCCCGTTTTCAGGGACAATGGAACGGGCAAGTGACTTATTGGAAATCATACATACTGATGTGTGCGGTCCGATGAGTGTGACGGCGCGCGGTGGATATCGTTATTTTCTCACCTTCACTGACGACTTAAGTAGATATGGGTATATTTACTTAATGAAGCATAAGTCTGAAACTTTTGAAAAGTTCAAGCAATTTCAGAGTGAAGTTGAAAATCATCGTAACAAGAAGATCAAGTTCCTACGATCTGATCGAGGGGGAGAATATCTGAGTTATGAGTTTGGTGATCACTTAAGAAAATGTGGAATTGTTTCACAGTTGACGCCACCTGGAACACCACAGCGTAATGGTGTGTCCGAACGTCGTAATCGAACCCTATTAGATATGGTACGTTCTATGATGTCTCTTGCCGATTTGCCACTATCGTTTTGGGGATATGCGTTAGAGACAGCTGCATTCACTTTAAATAGGGCTCCATCTAAGTCCGTTGAGACAACACCGTATGAACTGTGGTTTGGTAAGAAACCGAAGTTGTCTTTTCTCAAGGTTTGGGGTTGCGATGCTTATGTCAAAAGGCTTCAGCCAGAAAAGCTCGAACCCAAAGCGGACAAATGTGTCTTCATAGGATACCCAAAAGAAACTGTTGGGTACACCTTCTATCTCAGATCCGAGGGCAAAGTGTTTGTCGCTAAGAACGGGTCCTTTCTCGAGAAAGAGTTTCTCTCGAAAGAATTGAGTGGGAGGAAGGTAGAACTTGATGAGGTTATTGAACCTCTGCTTCAACCAGAGAGTAGCGCAGCATAGAAATATGTTTTTGTGGAGCCTGCAGAGGTTGAAGAGGAAGCCAATGATGATGATCAAGGAGCTTCTGATCAAGTTACTACCGAACCTCGTAGGTCGACAAGGGTACGCACTGCACCTGAGTGGTATGGTAACCCTGTCTTGGAGGTCATGTTGTTAGACAACGGTGAACCTACGAGCTATGGAGAAGCGATGGTGGGCCCGGATTCCGACAAATGGTTAGAGGCCATGAAATCCGAGATGGGATCCATGTATGAAAACAAAGTATGGACTTTGGAAGTATTACCTGAAGGGCGGAAGGCCATTCAGAATAAATGGATTTTTAAGAGGAAGACGGACGCTGACGGTAATGTCACCGTGTATAAAGCTCGACTTGTGGCAAAGGGTTTTTCACAAGTTCAAGGGATTGACTACGATGAGACTTTCTCACCCGAAGCGATGCTTAAATCCGTCCGAATCATGTTAGCAATAGCTGCATATTTCGATTATGAAATTTGGCAGATGGATGTCAAAACAGCGTTCCTTAACGGTTTTCTTAAGGAAGAGTTGTATATGATGCAACCGGAAGGTTTTGTCGATCCAGAGAATGCTGACAAAGTATGCAAGCTCCAGCGTTCCATTTATGGGCTGGTGCAAGCATCTCGGAGTTGGAATCTTCGCTTTGATGAGGTGATCAAAGCGTTTGGGTTTGTACAAGTTTACGGAGAAGCTTGTATTTACAAGAAAGTGAGTGGGAGCTCTATAGCGTTTCTAATATTATATGTGGATGACATATTGCTGATTGGAAACAATATAGAATTTTTGGATAGCGTGAAGGGGTATTTGAACAAGAATTTTTCGATGAAGGATCTCGGTGAAGCTGCTTTCATATTGGGCATCAAGATCTATAGAGATAGATCAAGACGCTTGATAGGACTTTCACAAAGTACATACCTTGATAAAGTTTTGAAGAAGTTCAAAATGGATCAATCCAAGAAGGGGTTCTTGCCGGTATTGCAAGGTACAAAGTTGAGTAAGACTCAATGCCCAGTGACTGCGGAAGATAGAGAAAATATGAGTGTCGTCCCCTATGCTTCAGCCATAGGCTCTATCATGTATGCAATGCTGTGCACAAGACCAGATGTCAGCCTTGCCATAAGTATGGCCGGAAGGTTTCAAAGTAATCCTGGTATGGATCACTGGACAGCGGTCAAGAATATCCTAAAGTACCTGAAAAGGACTAAGGAGATGTTTCTCGTTTATGGAGGTGATCAAGAGCTCGTCGTAAAGGGTTACGTCGATGCAAGCTTTGACACTGATCCGGATGACTCTAAGTCTCAAACCGGATACGTATATATTCTCAACGGGGGAGCGGTAAGCTGGTGCAGTTCCAAGTAGAGCGTGGTAGCTGATTCTACATGTGAAGCGGAGTATATAGCTGCCTCGGAGGCGGCAAAGGAAGGTGTCTGGATGAAGGAGTTCATGACAGATCTTGGAGTTGTGCCTAGTGCACTGAACCCAATGACTCTGTTCTGTGACAACACTGGTGCCATTGCTCTAGCCAAGGAACCAAGGTTTCACAAGAGGACCAGACACATAAAGCGACGCTTCAATTCCATCCGCGATTCGGTCAAGGAGGAGGACATAAATATTTGCAAAGTACACACGGATTTGAATGTTGCAGATCCGTTGACTAAGCCTCTTCCACGGGCTAAGCATGATCAACACCAAGACTCTATGGGTGTTAGATTCATTACCTTGTAATGCTAGATTATTGACTCTAGTGCAAGTGGGAGACTGTTGGAAATATGCCCTAGAGGCAATAATAAAAGAGTTATTATTATATTTCCTTGTTCATGATAATCGTTTATTATCCATGCTATAACTGTATTGATTGGAAACTCAAATACAGGTGTGGATGAATAGACAGACTTTGTGTCCCTAGTGAGCCTCTACAGGACTAGCTCGTTGATCAAAGATGACCGTGGTTTCCAGGTCATAGACATGAGTTGTCATTTGATAACGGGATCACATCATTAGGAGAATGATGTGATGGACGAGACCCAAACGTTAAACATAGCTTTTGATCGTGTCAGTTATCGCTATAGTTTTCTGCATGTCAAGTATAAGTTCCTATGACCATGAGGTCATGTAACTCACTGACACCGTAGGAGTGCTTTGTGTGTGCCAAACGTCACAACGTAACTGGGTGACTATAAAGGTACTCTACAGGTATCTCTGAGGGTGTCTGTTGAGTTGACATGGATCGAGACTGGGATTTGTCACTCCGTGTGATGGGGAGGTATCTCCGGGCCCACTTGGTAATACGTCATCTCAATGAGCTCAAAGTGACTAAGTAGTTGGTCACGGGATTATGTATTACGGTAACGAGTAAAGAGACTTGCCGGTAACGAGATTGAACTAGGTATAGAGATACCGACGATCGAATCTCGGGCAAGTAACATACCGACGAGACAAAGGGAACTGTATACAGGATTGCCTGAATCCTTGACATCGTGGTTCATCCGATGAGATCATCGAGAAACATGTGGGAACCAATATGGGTATCCAGATCCCGCTATTGGTTATTGACCTGGGAGTGTCTCGGTCATGTCTACATGGTTTCCGAACCCGCAGGGTCTACACACTTAAGGTTCGGTGACGCTAGGGTTGTTAGTGAGAACAGTGCATGGTTACCGAAGGTTGTTCGGAGTCCCGGATGAGATCCCGGACGTGACGAGGGTCTCCGGAATGGTCCGGGGACGAAGATTGATATATAGGATGAAAGGTTTCGGAGTCCGGAAGTGTTCCGGGGAGCATCGGGAAATCGGCGGATTACCGAAAAGGGTTTCGGGGGTCCCGGAAGTGGTTCTGGGCCTAATGGGCCACAAGGGGGGACACCACAGCCCTCATAGGGCTGTGCGCCCCCCCTGGGCCCTCTCCTCATGTGCAAGGGGAGGTGGACCCTCCTAGGGCTGCCGCACCCCCTGGCTTGGGGGGCAAGGCACCTAGGGGGGGAAACCCTAGGGCCTGGCCCTTGGCCGCCGCCCCCCTCTGCCCTGGCCGCCGGCCCCCCTAGGGGAAACCCTAGGGCGCCCCCCTCTCCTCCTTCCCCCTATATATAGAGAGGTAGAGGGAGGGCAGCCAACACACGTTCGTGCCTCGGTGCTGCCCTCCCTCCCCCATAACATCTTCATCTCCCGCGGTGCTTAGGCGAAGCCCTGCTGGAATCCTTCTCCACCATCACCACCACGCCGTCGTGCTGCCGGTCTCTCCATCAACCTCTCCTCCACCTCTTGCTGGATCAAGAAGAAGGAGACGTCCCCGAGCCGTACGTGTGAAGAACGCGGAGGCACCGTTGCTTCGGTGCTTGGATCTTCAGCGATCTGAATCGCGGCGAGTACGACTCCATCAACCGCGTTCTTAACGCTTCCGCTTAGCGATCTACAAGGGTACGTGGATCCAACTCTCCTCTCATAGTAGCATCTCCTAGATTGATCTTGGTGAACGTAGGAAATTTTTTTGTTTCCCATGCAACGTTCCCCAACACTCTTCCCCTTCAATTTTTTTTAGGATCTCTTGGTTAGTTGTTGTTCGTTGCGTTGTTAGTTCTTTCATCTGGTGCATCTCTCGTCAAGTGTTTTCAACCCTCTTCTTCTTTGCAAGTTCAACCTCAGTTCTTTTCAACCGACGGTGTTTCCCCGTCCGATGTGGTCTTTCTTTGTCCCTCCTGCCCACCCTTTTGCTTCTCGGACCGGAGTCCTTAATCGAGTATCTATCCTACTCGTGTGCATCCTTGCATTCCTTACTCAGTTATTTCAACTGCTGAATTCTCGTCTAGCTCGTCATCATTATTCTCCGACAGGTTCTCCTATTGTTTGATATTCTTTACCTCTTCTTCTTTTCCGGTGGATTTCAATCCCAGTATTCGGTGTTCATCATATTCCTTTTCCTCGGCTCAAGTGTATTTTTTCCCTTGCTCGTTCGTCTCTCGCCATTTTATTATTCCGGAGTTCGAAGTCATTCTCAAGAGAGTTGTCTGTGTTCCAATTAATTCGAGGTTGTCACCTCATTCAAGTTTTTCAATTGTTCCGGTGCATCATCTCTGTTGCATCCTTTCCAACGGAGTTTTTCCCTTCGGTGGGCTCATAACCCACAGGTCTTTCCCAGGATCTTACCTGACTCTTTTATTTCCGGAGTGTTCCAAATTCTTTTCAAGTGTGACATAAGATGGATCCCATCAGTCATATGCCTTCTCCAATATCGCTTTCAGTTCTTTTCATCATTGGTTCAAAATTTCTTCTTGTCATTCTTCCGGAGCATTTCATCAATTCTTTTCTTTGTGTTCCTCCGAAGGCCATCATTTCAGAAGATTTCTTCGTTCTTAGTTTTCAACTTCGTCCTCTAAATATTCTTCATTGATGCCTCTTCGTTCGTCTCACATTCTTCCGGTGCTTGTTCAAGTATTCTTTAATCAGTTTGTGTTCTCTTCATTCTCTTTCATTCAATTTTCCTCAAGTGCTTTATTCTTCCCGGAGATTCATTCTCTTATGCTCACTCAATCTCAATTCTTCACGATGGCTTGTCCTCTTGCATCGTTCAGTTTCATTCCTTACGGTGGTCATTCTCGTTCTTCACTCGATTGCAATTCTTCTCGGTGGTTTGTTCTTTCATCATTCGATTAATTCTTCACGGTGGTTCTTTCATTTCACTCAGCTTTAATTCTTACGGTGGTTGCTCAAGAATTTTTTCCGGTGCTATCATGTCAATTCATTCATCTTTACTCCAATTCTACCGGTGGCTCATGAAGTTTTTCGCAAGTTCGCGATATATCCCTCTTTAATCAATTTCATCGAGAATAAGTAGTATGCGAATCCATTGCTTCACATCAATTTAATTGATGGAGGATAAGCATGACATAATTCTTATTCTTTTCATCAAGTTGATTAATTCCTTCCTTCGGAGTTTATTCTTGATGAATAAATTCTAGTTCCAAGTCCTTTCATCTTTTCTTCCCGGAGTTCAAGTTTTTTCACGGTTATCTCGTCGGAACCCCGTCTAATCATCGCAGGGCTTTAATCTTATTCCTTTTAACCGTCATTTTGATATCATCACCCTTTTGTTATCGGAGTTCTTCATGGTGGTTCTTCATCATTTAATTCATTCTTCTAGTGTTCATCAAATTCTTTTGGCTCAAAGCTCCAGCATTCTTATTCTTGCCTCTCGAGTGCAAATAATTCTCAGTATTCTTTTGAAGTGGAGTTTTGTAATTCTTCATTCTCAGATAATCCTTCTTTTCGTTGCGGCGGTAATTCACCTCAAGTCTTGAGATGTTTAAATAAGTCCACGACAAGCTTATTCTTTTGTTGTTGATTATCTCAACAGCTTCGTTCAAGCCTTTCTTCTGAATATCCTCTTTCGAATTCATTCGTGATGGAAGTTGTCATCTTCTTCTCTGTTCTTTTAATTCCATCCTTTAATTCTTCCGGAGGCTTTGTGTTGTTACTCTCGTCGAGTATCGTTCCATCTCCTCACGTTCTTGTTCCATTCCATTCTTGTTCAACCGGTGTGCTATTTCTTCCAGTTTCAGCCGGAGTGCTTCCCGAATTCCTTCGTGGAGATTCCTTTTCGATCTCTTTTTAACCGGAGTGGTTTCGAATTCATTCTTATTCCTTCAACCTTTTGGTTCTCGTCGTATTCCTTGTTTCCTCTTATTTAACGAAGTCTTGAAACTTCGTTCTTCTTCGTTGCATTCTTCTTCCTTTTGAGTGGCTCAACCTCTCAAGGTTCTTTGGTTTCGTTCTTTTGTCTTCGAAGAACTTGTTCTTCCTTTTTCCCTTCCGTCTCGTTCCTAAGATCTCGGGACAAGATCTCTTGTTAGTAGGGGAGTGTTGTGACACCCCGAGGCCGGTGCGCCAGGTGTCAGCCAGTTATTCGTTGTCAGTGGCTTGTCATCTGCTTGCGTGTTGCATCTTGCAATGTCATCATGTGTGCTTGCATCAGCATGTTTTAAAAACTTGCATCCGCCCAAGTTCCCTCGTCCTCTCCGTTGTCCGTTCTGAGCCCATACACACTTGCACGCGCCCGCGGTGCCTCCGAATTTTTATTTTGTGAGTGGCCGGAAAATGTTCTCGGAATGGGGTGAAACTTGTCATGTTGTCTTATTATAGTGTAGACAGTCCACCTGCCAAATTTCATCGCATTTCGGAGCTCGTTTGATAGCCCAACGGTTATATATAGCGGCACTAGTCGCCGGTTATGTCATCGGATGTTTTTGGTCTCCGAGAACCTCCGCGGGCCTCTCTCCCCCTCCTCTCACCTCAGCCCAACTGCTCTACACAGCCCACCTAGGCCTTTCTAACTCCCCCTTTGCTCCGTTGCCGTTGGATCGCGATCCGATGGCTCCGGAACGCTCCAAAACCCCCAAACCCTGGGCTCTTCCCTATATAAACGTCCACCCACCTCAAATTTTGCGTCCAAAACCCTAGTGTTTCCACTGTTGCCGCGTCGTGCTTCCACCGTTGTCGCGCCGTGCTTCCACCGTTGCCACTCGGTGCTTCCGACCTCGCCGCGCCGTGCTTCCGACCTTGCCGCTCGGTGCTTCCGACCTTGTCAAGCCGTGCTTCCGACTCCGCGCCGTCCCGCGTCTTCTTCGTCTCTGGCAGCTCCTCCGCCGCCCTGCCTCTGTCGCCGCCCGGCCGACGCGCCACCGAAGCTCCATCGAACCGCCGCCCTCTGCCCGTCCTACCCGAGCTCGCCCCGCCTCGGCTCGTCGCCGTCCCGCGCCGGATCCACCGGGATCTGGCCGGAGAGCCTTCCCCGCGCCCGGATCCGCCCGCCCCGCGCCGCCGTTGACCTCGCCGGCGTCGAACCAGCCGCGCCGCGCCATGGCGTGCCCGAGCGGCTCGGGCAGTGCAGGAGGCCGAAGCTCCTCCAGCGCGCTTGCCTCCCTGGGCCTCCGCCTCGCCCCAGCCGCAACCCACCTCAGCGATTCGCCAGACCCGTCCACCGCAGAGGCCAAGGCCTCCGAGCTGGCCCGACCGCGCGAGCTCCCAGCCAGCCCCTGCCAGCGCTGCCTCCGCCTGGGCCGTGCGCCCGAGGCCCCGCAGGTGCGCCTGGCCGGCCCAACCGAGCGGCCCGGCTCCAGCTCCACTGCCCTACTGCTTCTTCATCTTCTGGGCCTTGGCCCATGGTGAGCTACCTAAATCCCGTCCAGTGCGCAGTATAGTATCTAGCGCCCGTGTGTTTTTCCCCTAGTCAAAAACTGCTAAGTCCTCAGATTTGGTTGTTGTAATGTTGCTACTTTGCATGATGATATCTTTTTGTGTGCTTGTCGGAATTGAGTGAATGATATGTCAAAATGATCGTGGTGATATGCTCTATACTTCGTTCTATTGCACCATGCATGTTTGAGTGCATCTAGATGCTTAAATATCTGTTGCAAGGGTGCTACTTGTTATAAACTGCTGCTACATGTTATTTTGTTGCCATGTTTGAGATGTGATAACTTGGTGCATGTTTATCCAAATGATGCAAATGATATGTCCACATGTTCATCATGAGATGCTCTACATGTTGGTTGCTATAGCTTGCATGATAGATTTCATCTTGCCATGTTTATCTCCTTTGCAAAAGTGCTTGTGGCTGTTATGTTCTGAAACTTGTTATAAGATGCTGATTTCACATGCTTGTTGCTATTGTTGTGTTTGTCCCCATGTCACATGCCTACATGTTATAGAATCTCCATGATGTGGTCTTTGAGATGGTGCATTTAACTTTCCATGATATGCCTTGTGTTGACTTAAACTTGCTCACAAACATGCCATGATGTTACTGCTGTTTTAACACTTAGTGAAATTTCACTAAGTCTGGAATCTGTAATATCCAGATGCCATGTTTGCTTGTTGTTCTAGGTAAATCCATGCTAGTTTTGGGGCGACTATTGATGATTCTCTGTTGTATATGTTGTTGGCTATCCATTCATGCCCTCACATGCTCTTTTGGATGGCTGTAGCTTATTTAATTCTTGCTCCCAAGTTGCTATAAATTACTGCTGTCAGGATTTTGTTGTCATGTTCAAAATGTTATAGCTTGTTGCTTTTGATCCATGCCTCCTATGGAGATGCTCCAATGGAATTGTTTGCTGTAGGCTATGTCTACTTTATGTTCTTGCTTCTTGCCATGATGTTTGAGTGTTGTAGACTATTTATCTCATGCTCCAAAGTTGCTATGTGGCTGTTAATTTCAGCTTGTTGTTATATCTTGTTTGATGTGTATCTTTTAGCCCGTTACTTCGTTTGGGGCGTTACAAGTTGGTATCAGAGCCGACCCTCGCGGTTACACGGATGATTGCAGAGAGTTTGCAGTCATGTTGTGCATGACGTTTGTGACCCGTCGTGGCACACGGCATGGCACATGTGCTGTCCTGGAAGCACAGACGTTTGTGCCAAGAGGGAACGTTCTTGTGGCCCGACGAGGACGTCGGTTCCTCTGAGTGAGGGTGTAGGTGATGGCCTGGCTTATTAGGGATGATAGACTACTCATATCAATAAGGAATTCCTTCTTTTCCGGGAGCCCATTCGGATAGAACTCCAAAGTTAAGCGTGCTTAGCTTGGAGTAGTTTCAGGATGGGTGACCGACGGGAAGTTGCTCCCGGGTGCGCACGAGTGAGGACAAAGTGCGTAGAAAAGACTAGTATTGATATGTGAGGCCAGTCTAGATCCCGCCAGGAGTAACGACCACTGGCGGGTGTGTCCGGGGCGTTACAAGTTGGTATCAGAGCCTCGACCGACCATAGGAGCCCCCTTGATTGATCGTAGTTTGGCCGTTGTTGAGTCTAGAAGAAAACTTTTTCGGGGTCTAGTTATATCGGAGAGTAGGAATTCTTTTTACTCCCCTGCCCCTTCGTCGCTCTGGTGAGGAATCTTGACGTAGGTGTTTTGAATTACTCCTCTTCCCCTTCAATTTTTTTAGGATCTCGTGGTTAGTTGTTGTTCGTTGCGTTGTTAGTTCTTTCATCTGGTGCATCTCTCGTCAAGTGTTTTCAACCCTCTTCTTCTTTGCAAGTTCAACCTCAGTTCTTTTCAACCGACGGTGTTTCCCCGTCCGATGTGGTCTTTCTTTTTCCCTCCCGCCCACCCTTTTGCTTCTCGGACCGGAGTCCTTAATCGAGTATCTATCCTACTCGTGTGGATCCTTGCATTCCTTACTCAGTTATTTCAACTGCTGAATTCTCGTCTAGCTCGTCATCATTCTTCTCCAACAGATTCTCCTATTGTTTGATATTCTTTACCTCTTCTTATTTTCCGGTGGATTTCAATCCCAGTATTCGGTGTTCATCATATTTCTTTTCCTCGGCTCAAGTGTATTTTTCCCTTGCTCGTTCGTCTCTCGCCATTTTATTATTCCGGAGTTCGAAGTCATTCTCAAGAGAGTTGTCTGTGTTCCAATTAATTCGAGGTTGTCACCTCATTCAAGTTTTTCAATTGTTCCGGTGCATCATCTCTGTTGCATCCTTTCCAACGGAGTTTTTCCCTTCGGTGGGCTCATAACCCACATGTCTTTCCCAGGATCTTACCTGACTCTTTTATTTCCGGAGTGTTCCAAATTCTTTTCAAGTGTGACATAAGTATGGATCCCATCAGTCATATGCCTTCTCCAATATCGCTTTCAGTTCTTTCCATCATTGGTTCAAAATTTCTTCTTGTCATTCTTCCGGAGCATTTCATCAATTCTTTTCTTTGTGTTCCTCCGAAGGCCATCATTTCAGAAGATTTCTTCGTTCTCAGTTTTCAACTTCGTCCCCTAAATATTCTTCATTGATGCCTCTTCGTTCGTCTCACATTCTTCCGGTGCTTGTTCAAGTATTCTTTAATCAGTTTGTGTTCTCTTCGTTCTCTTTCATTCAATTTTCCTCAAGTGCTTTATTCTTCCGGGAGATTCATTCTCTTGTGCTCACTCAATCTCAATTCTTCACGGTGGCTTGTCCTCTTGCATCGTCCAATTTCATTCCGTACGGTGGTCATTCTCGTTCTTCACTCGATTGCAATTCTTCTCGGTGGTTTGTTCTTTCATCATTCGATTAATTCTTCACGGTGGTTCTTTCATTTCACTCAGCTTTAATTCTTACGGTGGTTGCTCAAGAATTTTTTCCGGTGCTATCATGTCAATTCATTCATCTTTACTCCAATTCTACCGGTGGCTCATGAAGTTTTTCGCAAGTTCGCGATATATCCCTCTTTAATCAATTTCATCGAGAATAAGTAGTATGCGAATCCATTGGTTCACATCAATTTAATTGATGGAGGATAAGCATGACATAATTCTTATTCTTTTCATCAAGTTGATTAATTCCTTCCTTCGGAGTTTATTCTTGATGAATAAATTCTAGTTCCAAGTCCTTTCATCTTTTCTTCCCGGAGTTCAAGTTTTTTCACGGTTATCTCGTCGGAACCCCGTCTAATCATCACAAGGCTTTAATCTTATTCCTTTTAACCATCATTTTGATATCATCACCCTTTTGTTATCGGAGTTCTTCATGGTGGTTCTTCATCATTTAGTTCATTCTTCTAGTGTTCATCAAATTCTTTTGGCTCAAAGCTCAAGCATTCTTATTCTTGCCTCTCGAGTGCAAATAATTCTCAGTATTCTTTTGAAGTGGAGTTTTGTAATTCTTCATTCTCAGATAATCCTTCTTTTCGTTGCGGCGGTAATTCACCTCAAGTCTTGAGATGTTTAAATAAGTCCACGACAAGCTTATTCTTTTGTTGTTGATTATCTCAACAGCTTCGTTCAAGCCTTTCTTCTGAATATCCTCTTTCGAATTCATTCGTGATGGAAGTTATCATCTTCTTCTCCGTTCTTTTAATTCCATCCTTTAGTTCTTCCGGAGGCTTTGTGTTGTTACTCTCGTCGAGTATTGTTCCATATCCTCACGTTCTTGTTCCATTCCATTCTTGTTCAACCGGTGTGCTATTTCTTCCAGTTTCAGCCGGAGTGCTTCCCGAATTCCTTCGTGGAGATTCCTTTTCTATCTCTTTTTAACCGGAGTGGTTTCGAATTCATTCTTATTCCTTCAACCTTTTGGTTCTCGTCGTATTCCTTGTTTCCTCTTATTTAACGAAGTCTTGAAACTTCGTTCTTCTTCGTTGCATTCTTCTTCCTTTTGAGTGGCTCAACCTCTCAAGGTTCTTTGGTTTCGTTCTTTTGTCTTCGAAGAACTTGTTCTTCCTTTTTCCCTTCCGTCTCGTTCCTAAGATCTCGGGACAAGATCTCTTGTTAGTAGGGGAGTGTTGTGACACCCCGAGGCCGGTGCGCCAGGTGACAGCCAGTTATTCATTGTCAGTGGCTTGTCATCTGCTTGCGTGTTGCATCTTGCCATGTCATCATGTGTGCTTGCATCAGCATGTTTTAAAAACTTGCATCCGCCCAAGTTCCCTCGTCCTCTCCGTTGTCCGTTCTGAGCCCATACACACTTGCACGCGCCCGCGGTGCCTCCGAATTTTTATTTTTTGAGTGGCCGGAAAATGTTCTCGGAATGGGGTGAAACTTGTCATGTGGTCTTATTATAGTGTAGACAGACCACCTGCCAAATTTCATCGCATTTCAGAGCTCGTTTGATAGTCCAACGGTTATATATAGCGGCACTAGTCGCCGGTTATTTCATCGGATGTTTTCGGTCTCTGAAAACCTCCGCGGGCCTCTCTCCCCCTCCTCTCACCTCAGCCCAACTGCTCTACACAGCCCACCTAGGCCTTTCTAACTCCCCCTTTGCTCCGTTGCCGTTGGATCGCGATCCGATGGCTCCGGAACGCTCCAAAACCCCCAAACCCTAGGCTCTTCCCTATATAAACGTCCACCCACCTCAAATTTTGCGTCCAAAACCCTAGTGTTTCCACCGTTGCCGCGCCGTGCTTCCACCGTTGTCGCGCCGTGCTTCCACCGTTGCCACTCGGTGCTTCCGACCTCACCGCGCCGTGCTTCCGACCTTGCCGCTCGGTGCTTCCGACCTTGTCAAGCCGTGCTTCCGACTCCGTGCCGTCCCGCGTCTTCTTCGTCTCTGGCAGCTCCTCCGCCGCCCTGCCTCTGTCGCTACCCGGCCGACGCGCCACCCAAGCTCCATCGAACCGCCGCCCTCTGCCCGTCCTCCCCGAGCTCGCCCCGCCTCGGCTCGTCGTCGTCCCGCGCCGAATCCGCCGGGATCTGACCGGAGAGCCTTCCCCGCGCCCGGATCCGCCCGTCCCCGGCGGGATCCGGCCGTTCTGCCGCCCCGCGCCGCCGTTGATCTCGCCGGCGTCGAACCAGCCGCGCCGCGCCATGGCGTGCCCGAGCGGCTCGGGCAGTGCAGGAGGCCGAAGCTCCTCCAGTGCGCTTGCCTCCCTGGGCCTCCGCCTCGCCCCAGCCGCAGCCCACCTCAGCGATTCGCCAGGCCCGTCCACCGCAGAGGCCAAGGCCTCCTAGCCGGCCCGACCGCGCGAGCTCCCAGCCAGCCCCTGCCAGCGCTGCCTCCGCCTGGACCGTGCGCCCGAGGCCCCGCAGGTGCGCCTGGCCGGCCCAACCGAGCGGCCCGGCTCCAGCTCCACTGCCCTACTGCTTCTTCATCTTCTGGGCCTTGACCCATGGTGAGCTACCTAAATCTCGTCCAGTGCGCAGTATAGTATCTAGCGCCCGTGTGTTTTTCCCCTAGTCAAAAACTGCTAAGTCCTCAGATTTGGCTGTTGTAATGTTGCTACTTTGCATGATGATATCTTTTTGTGTGCTTGTCGGAATTGAGTGAATGATATGTCAAAATGATTGTGGTGATATGCTCTACACTTCGTTCTATTGTGCCATGCATGTTTGAGTGCATCTAGATGCTTAAATATCTGTTGCAAGGGTGCTACTTGTTATAAACTGCTGCTACTTGTTATTTTGTTGCCATGTTTGAGATGTGATAACTTGGTGCATGTTTATCCAAATGATGCAAATGATATGTCCACATGTTCATCATGAGATGCTCTACATGTTGGTTGCTATAGCTTGCATGATAGATTTCATCTTGCCATGTTTATCTCCTTTGCAAAAGTGCTTGTGGATGTTATGTTCTGAAACTTGTTATAAGATGCTGATTTCACATGCTTGTTGCTATTGTTGTGTTTGTCCCCATGTCACATGCCTACATGTTTTAGAATCTCCATGATGTGGTCTTTGAGATGGTGCATTTAAGTTTCCATGATATGCCTTGTGTTGACTTAAACTTGCTCACAAACATGCCATGATGTTACTGCTGTTTTAACACTTAGTGAAATTTCACTAAGTCTGGAATCTGTAATATCCAGATGCCATGTTTGCTTGTTGTTCTAGGTAAATCCATGCTAGTTTTGGGGTGACTATTGATGATTCTCTGTTGTATATGTTGTTGGCTATCCATTCATGCCCTCACATGCTTTTTTGGATGGCTGTAGCTTATTTAATTCTTGCTCCCAAGTTGCTATAAATTACTGCTGTTAGGATTTTGTTGTCATGTTCAAAATGTTATAGCTTGTTGCTTTTGATCCATGCCTCCTATAGAGATGCTCCAATGGAATTTTTTGCTGTAGGATATGTCTACTTTATGTTCATGCTTCTTGCCATGATGTTTGAATGTTGTAGACTATTTATCTCATGCTCCAAAGTTGCTATGTGGCTGTTAATTTCAGCTTGTTGTTATATCTTGTTTCATGTGTATCTTTTAGCCCGTTGCTCCGTTTGGGGTGTTCTTTATATGAAACTTGTGTGATTTTTGCATGTAGAATCATAATATCATATTGTTTTCATGTTTGGAGTGAGTTTGGTTGATGTTGGGTGCATCTTGCACCGTTGCCATGTTGTGCTTCTTACCTTGTCTTGTTGTGCTTCCTACATTGCCATGTAATGCTTCCTGTATAGATTTTCTGTGCTTCCTGTATAGATAGTCATGCATCGTACCTTGCCATGTATTGCCTCATATAAACTTGTGTTGTTTTTTGTGCTTCCTACATTGCCATGTTATGCTTCCTGTATATACTTGTTGTGCTTCCTGTATAGATTTGCCATGCATCATACCTTGCCATGTATTGCATCATATAAACTTGTGTGTTTTCTATGCTTCCTACCTTGCCATGTTATGCTTCCTGTATAGACTTGTTATGCTTCCTGAATAGACTTGCTGTGCTTCCTGTTTAGACTTGTCATGCATCATCCCTTGCCATGTTATGCTTCATAGACTTGCTGTGCTTCCTGTATAGACTTGTCATGCATCATACCTTGCCATGTATTGCTTCCTGTATATATTTGTCATGCATCATACCTTGCCATGTAATGCATCATATATAGACTTGTGTTGTTTTGCTGTGCTTCCTCCCTTGCCATGTTTTGCTTCCTGTGTAAACTTTCTGTGCATCATAAGTAGACTTGTTTTGCATCATACTTGGTAGTGCCTATTGTCATGTTCTTGAGTGGTTTGTTTACCGTATTGCTTGCTTCTTCTCGTTAGTGCTTGTTCCGTGCGTTCGTGAGGATTCGATCGTCTACCCGTGGTTCTTCTTCAAGGCTTCTTCTTCGTCTTCTTCACGGATCCGTTCTTCTTCCTTGCGGGATCTCAGGCAAGATGACCATACCCTTGGATACCTTTACTATCATTGCCATGCTTATTAGTCTCGATGCTATCATTACATGTCGCGCTACCCATCTTATTGTCAGCCCCTCTCCTTGTTGCCATGAAACCTCTAACCTTTGAAACCTTCCTAGCAAAACCATTGTTTGGCTATGTTACCCGCTTGCTCAGCCCCTCTTATAGCGTTGTTAGTTGCAGGTGAAGATGAAGATCGTTCCAGGAGGGAAATGTAATGCCCCGGATGTAATACTTTCCCTTTTGGGTATATAATATATCTCCGGCTTCATCTATTTCCATTCCGGGTTCTTTGTATTTCGGGTTTTCGTCGTTTTGTTGTGTGAGTGTGTGGCATTCATTCATATCATGTAGACATGTGCATCGCATTGCATTTGTGTTGTCGGTTGCATCCGGTTCCACGCGTTCCTTCCTGTTGTCCGTTTCGCCTTCCGGAGCTCCCTCACGTGTCCGTGACGTCCCGTAGGCCTACTTTGTTGTTTGGGCGTGTAACGTTACCGGTGTGCCGCGAGACTTGTCGTGTGTTGTTTGTTTTGTTGTGTGCAACCCGCCTCTCAAATCTCGTCGCGTTTGGACTCCGTTTGCTATCCCAACAGTTATTCGTGTGGGTCCAAAGTGCCTTCACTTTGTGTCCCAGAAACATCCCTCCAGCAGCCCACTACCCTCTTCTAGACCCATCCTGACTACCCCCGCGATCGGATCCGTCGGATCGCGATCGGAGGGCTCCTAACACCCCCACAACCCTAAACCTAGCAAATCTGCTATATATAGACCCCTAGGTCCATTTTGGGCTTCCCTAACCTCTAGCCCTTCTTTCCCCTTCTCCCCTATTTTTTCCCTCAGATCTAACAGCCCCAGCCACTTGGCAGCTCCCAGCCGCCGCAAATCTCGCTGGAAACTGTGAGTTCCATCGATCGCCTCGAGCTCCCGACCAGATTCCTTTTCCTCGCTCGGTCAACGCCGCATTGAGCCCAGCTGCAGCATCGCCTCGAGGCCTCGGCCTCCCGCTCGCCCGAAGGCCTCGATCCCCGCAGGACCACATCATCGCCGCCCATCCATCGAGCCATCCGCCGGCCCGTCCCTCCGCTCGCACAGCAGGCCGCCACCAGCCTCGCTCCGACCACATCGCCTCCTTCGCGGGCCGGCCACGCCAGCCGCGCTCCCGTAC
>LR738713.1:123368821-123398520 GCA_902687465.1 Secale cereale | reverse complement strand
TTTGGACTCCGTTTGCTATCCCAACAGTTATTCGTGTGGGTCCAAAGTGCCTTCACTTTGTGTCCCAGAAACATCCCTCCAGCAGCCCACTACCCTCTTCTAGACCCATCCTGACTACCCCCGCGATCGGATCCGTCGGATCGCGATCGGAGGGCTCCTAACACCCCCACAACCCTAAACCTAGCAAATCTGCTATATATAGACCCCTAGGTCCATTTTGGGCTTCCCTAACCTCTAGCCCTTCTTTCCCCTTCTCCCCTATTTTTTCCCTCAGATCTAACAGCCCCAGCCACTTGGCAGCTCCCAGCCGCCGCAAATCTCGCTGGAAACTGTGAGTTCCATCGATCGCCTCGAGCTCCCGACCAGATTCCTTTTCCTCGCTCGGTCAACGCCGCATTGAGCCCAGCCGCAGCATCGCCTCGAGGCCTCGGCCTCCCGCTCGCCCGAAGGCCTCGATCCCCGCAGGACCACATCATCGCCGCCCATCCATCGAGCCATCCGCCGGCCCGTCCCTCCGCTCGCACAGCAGGCCGCCACCAGCCTCGCTCCGACCACATCGCCTCCTTCGCGGGCCGGCCACGCCAGCCGCGCTCCCGTACTCCCTTCGCCACCAAGCCGCTCCAGGGCCCAGCTCCACCGACGCTCACATCGCCTCGCCCGCCGTTCCATCGGGGGCCCGAAGGCCACGCCTCCTCCGCCGCCACCGCGGGCCAGATCTGCCGCCCCGCGGGCCGTCGCCACCCCGGGCCGCCTGCCTCGCCCTCCCGCTTCGGCCCAGTGTGTAGCCGCCGCCGCCTCGCGCCGTGGGCCAGTCACCCCCGCCTCCCGGGCCGTTCCCTCCTTCGGGCCTGGAGCGCACCGCCTCCACCAGGCCACCGCCAGCCGCGCCTCCGACCGGGCGCAGCCGCCTCCACTGGGCCGCGCATTCCAGCCGCATGGGCCCCTCCGTCCAGCCGGGCCGGATCCAGACCGGGCCCGTGCTCCTTTTTTTTCAGATCTGTGACTGAGGTTGTTTTCCCCTCTTTTCCCCTAAGTCCCTGTTAGATTAGTTGCTGATGCTATATTCTAACTGCTCTAACTTTTTGTGTGTTGCTCCGATTCGCGCAAATAGCATGTCCAGACGTTCGTGGTGATTAGCACTATGTTTTATCTTTTGGTGTCATGCATGTTAGAGATCATCTAGGTGCTTGTTTATCTGTTGCAATAGTGCATAGTGTTATAATTGCTGCTATGTGATGTTTTTATGCCATCTTTGCCATGTGATATCTTTTAGCTCGTTTGTCCGAATGATGCAAATAACATGTCCACGTGTTTGTCTTGCCATGCTCTACATGTTGTATGTGTTAGGTTGCATGATAGAATTATTCTTGCCATGTTTATCGTCGTTGCAAAGTGCCATGTTGCTGTGATGTTGGTTCACTTGTTATGAAATGCCATCTTGTTGAGCTCATTGCTATCGTTGTGTTTATCTCCATGATGCATGCTTGTGTGTTTCGGAATCACCATCATGTGTACTTTGATGTGGTGCTTACCACTTGCCATGTTTAGTTTCGAGGTGACTTAAACTTGCTCTTTTAGATGCCATGATGAAACTGCTGTTTTAAGACTTAGTGGATTTTCACTAAGTCTGAAATCTGTAACATTCCGATGCCATGTTTGCTTGCTGCTCTAGGACAAACCATGATAGTTTTGGGGTGGATCTTGATGGTTCCTTGTAGTAGATATTGTTGGCTTTCCATTCATGTTCTCACATGCTTATTTAAGTGGCTGTAGCATGTTTAACTTTTGCTCCAAAGTTTCAATAAAATTCTGCTGTCAGAATTTTATTGTCAAGTTCAATAAGTCCAAGCTTGTTGCTATTGATCCGTGGCTCCTTTGGGGGTGCACCTTTGGACTTATTTGCTGTAGGATATGTCTAGTTTATGTTCATGCTCTTTGCCATGTTGTTTGAGTGCTGTAGCTTAATTATTTTGTGCTCCGAAGTTGCTATGTTGCTGTAATTTTCAGCTTTTGCTCGTTTCTTGTTTCGGGCATAACTTTTAGCCCGTAGCTCCGATTGCAGCGAGTCTTATATGAAACTTGATTGATTTTCTGTGTAGATTCATAATCTCATATTGTTTTCATGTTTTGAGGTGTTTTGATTGAGTGCTATTTTTCCGTGCTCCGTGTGCTTCCTTAGTGCATCCATCATGCATCCATCATTTTTGTGTGCGCATTGCATCTTGTTGATTCGTGCCTTGTGTGATTGTATTGTTTAGAGCCGGAAGCTGAGACCGAGTACGAGTAAGAGCACGAGGTTACCAACGAGGTTGAGCACGAGGACCCTTCTTACGATTCGAACGACTTATCTTCAAGCAAGATGACCGAACCTCGATAACATTACTATCTTTGCCTATTGCTAGTAGTCTCGATCTATAGTTTTTCCTCGATGCCCATGTCTTTCTTGTCAGCCTCCTACTTGTAACCATTACCATGCTTAACCACCCTACCTATGCAAACCGTTGCTTGGCTAAGTACGCTTCGCTCAGCCCTTCTTATAGCATTGCTAGTTGCAGGTGAAGATCGAAGATGCTTGCTTCATGTTGAAGTTTTGTTGTGTTATATCACACTATATAATTGCTAAATGAAATCATCTATATATTGGCAAGGGTGGAAGGCTAAGGCTTTTGCTTGGTGATTTGTTCCACTCATGCCGTTAGGAACCGTATAAACCGGTGTTATGTTCCTTGATTATGCGTTCCTAACACGGTTGGGGTGTATGGGACCCCCTCGATAAACCGCTAAGTGCTAAGTCTTTTCCAGCAAGTCCCAACATTGGTACTATTTGCCTAATAACTAAATAACTTGCATAGGGAGTAATTAACCCGAGTTCTTAATCAACAACCCCGGGCCAGTGCTCCTCATGAGTGTTGGTCCGAAACGGGGGTCCTGCGGGGTCACCACGAGGAAACTCGAGGATTGATATAAACCTGTAGCATCGCCCATCCGGTCGTGTCCTGAGACTTAGATACGCGCGGCTACTATCAGGGTGTCGACACGCCGGGAGGATTTGCTGGATTAGCCTTACCTTAGTTCGGTATATCTTGAGCACGGGATTCCGAGAATACTCGGGTCTTCCCACTTTGGAGTTGCGACTCCGCGGATCGTGGGCTTGTAATGGGTCAAGTTGGAACACCCCTGCAGGGTTATGAACTTTCGAAAGCCGTGCCCGCGGTTATGTGGCAGATGGGAGCTTGTTAATATCCGGTTGTAGATAACTTGACACAATGTTTCTAATACACTACCAGCGTGTGTTCCGTGACTGTCAATTTCCGAATAGGGATTCGGGAGTTGAACACGGAGGGGTTATGTTTGTTGAGCTTGTAGCTAGGATCACTTCATGATCACTTCTCGTCCGAGGCTTTCTCTTCTCGCTCTCACTCCCGTAAGCTAGTTGCTAGTTGCTGCTGCAGACACTTATTCTTTTCTTCAGCCTTATCCTCTCCCAAGGCTTAAATAGTCTTGTTACCCGGGAACGGGATTGCTGAGTCCTCTGTGGCTCACAGTTACTTCACCACACCAGATGCAGGTCCAGTTGTGAGCTATCCAGGTGATGGCACCGAGCTTGATTGGGAGTTCGACGAGGAGCGTAGTCGGTACTATGTTCGTTATCCGGATGATCAGTAGTGGAGACTCCTACTAGGATTCGATCCGCCTGTGGATGTTATTTAAGTTTGGTATCTTGACATTTGGTTTTGCCCTTAGAGGGTTGTGATATTCTTAATGTATGATGTTTGAGATATGTATTGTATTTGTGTGACGTGGCGAGTGTAAGCCAACTATTTATGTTTACAATCCCCTCTTTTACATGAGATGTGCAAAGATTACCAAACTTGAGATCATTCTAGGATGGACTTATGCCTTTAAGTCGTGCCTCGACACGTAGGAGGTATAACTCCATCCTGGGCATTACAAGTTGGTATCAGAGCCTTCTCCGACCTAGGAGCCCCCACTGTTTGATCGAATCGTTGACGGTCGAGTCTAGGCACACACTAAAAACATTTTGAGTCCTATATTAGATCGGAGAGTAGGATTTCTTTGCTTCTCATCCCCTTTCTCTCTGGTGAGGACTCCTGACGACTACTCTTGTCTCTCCTACTTTCAAAAAATTGCACCAATTTTTTTTTTGGAATCCCGCGAGTATTCTGGGATTGTTTCGATGTTCTTGTGACGAGGATATTGTTCTCGATGCCTCCTGACATTAGGGGTTGTGGCAGTGTCCCGGGGAGTTGAGCTTCGGGGTATTGTCGTCACAAGCATATCGCGGCAGTACTAAATACTTAAGACGGCCGACATCGAAAATATCTCCTATACGGCCAGTGGCAAGATAACCCCGACATCACCCAATACTGGGGAGGTAGTTCGGGAGTATTGCCATAGCTTGTTATAGTGGATGCTTTTCGAAGGTCCGAGGTACACAGTTTCCGAGAAAGACTGGTTATGTGTTGAAGGATGGATACACCTGGATGTAGGTTTAGAGTTGATTGCGCGGTGCTTCCCGTGTATCCCCAACACCTGATTGCATAACTGGAATCTTTCAGAAATTCATAGGTGGGTTTATCCAGTAGATCGTAGGCATTCTTCCAACGAATGCAGGTTAGCGAGTTCGGGGTTCTACATTGAGTGAAGTGGTTTATGACCGATGTTCCGATCAGGAGTTGCATCTTAAAGGATCCTTGGCTATGCTGATCCGGGGATTGCAAAACCTTTTTGTAACGCGTTCATATGCTTTCAGCACAAAGATGTTAGAATGAAACTCCTCTCTTGTGTTTGTTCCTTCCGTACCTTGTTGTTTCTTATTTTATCCTTTTGTCCCCTATGTGGCTTCTCGTGAAGATTGATGTTATCATTTAACTGAGATTTTCATTCGTTCCTCTTGTTCGAATGATTTCATTCGTTCTTATTGTTCGAATGATTATTGTGAAGACTTGTTGCAATTCATTCCATTGATTCAGCTTATACCTTCTGTCAATCAATTGCTGATTCGTGGTCATCTCTTTCAGGATGGCTCCGAAAAAGGTTCCCAACGCTAACCCAAAGGGTGAAGAGGTCCCAGAACGTCCTCCTTCCCCTCCTCCTCCGCCTGAGGCTTGGAGAGCGATTATGCAGACTACATCTCAGAACACCCAGTTGTTGATGCAGATGATGCAGCAGATGCAAGCTAATTAAGCTAATCAGGGTGTTCCAGGGAACCAAGGCAACTTCTTCAACCAGCAGCACCATGCTACTCTCAACCAGTTCTTGGCCAATAATCCAAAAGCTTTCAGTTACTGTGTCGACCCTCTTGATGCTGAAGATTGGTTAACCGACATAAAGAAGCATTTTGAGTGCAGTAACGTAAGAGAAGAGGATTATGTGAAGTTTGCAGCCTTCCAATTCAAAGACCAAGCAGCTGACTGGTGGCAGCAGTACAAAGACTCCAGGCCAGGTCAGGTGATCTCTTGGGAGAATTTCTGCAAGGACTTTTGCTCTCACCACATTCCTACAAGTGTCATTGAGGGTATGCGTGAGCAATTCCGCAACCTGAAGCAGGGCTCTATGACAGTCTATCAGTATAATGTCAAGTTCCAAAACCTCGCCCGCTATGCTAAGAAAGACATTCCTGATGCTAAGAGCAAAATCTAACAGTTCCGTGGAGGCCTGAAAGATGAACTTCAACTTGCTCTCACCTTGTTCGAGCCGGATGAATTCGACAAGTTCTATAACATGGCTTTGAAACAAGAGGCAGCTCAGCTTAAGATAGAGGCTTCTAAAAAGAGAATTTGAGATGCCGTTCACTCTTCCTCATCGTCTCAGATGGTCTCGAAGCATCAGAAATTCCGGCTTCCTCCTCCTCCAGTGATTCGAGCTCCATACAACAACTCCAACAACTCCAACAACAAGAACTCTAGTGGACGTGGTTTCTCCCACCCACCCAACTCCAACAAGCAGTCCAAGCAACAGTTCCAAGCTCCAAGACCGAGTGTTCCTCCTGCCCGTCCGCTTTCTGAGGTGACTTGCTACAAGTGTGGCCAGAAGGGTCATTATTCCAACAAGTGCAACAACCCAAGGCGCCTTCCACCTCCTCCTCCTGTCGGTACCGCTATGGTCAAGCATGATCCAAAGGCAGCAAGGGTCAATCTGATGAATGCAGCACAAGCGGAGAATTCTTCTGATGTCATTTTGGGTAACCTTCCAGTGAACCCTTTTCCTGCTAAAGTGTTATTTGATTCGGGTGCTTCTTGCTCTTTCATGTCATATCCATTTGCATCCAAGCACGATATTGTCACCAAAAATCTGCCAAGGGAGTTAACAGTTATTTCTCCGGGAAGACGAATGCACTCCAGTGTTTATGCTCCGGATGTTTCTATTCGCATGGGTGATTATCGATTTTTGGCTTCTCCGGTGGTTCTTGGTAATTCTGACATTGACCTCATCCTCGGAATGGATTGGCTTTCTCAGCATGATGCTCACATTGATTGTGCACAGAAGGAAGTCAAGATGACTCATCCTGATGAAGATGTGATTATCTTTGCCTCCAGGGATAACACTATCAGGCTTTTCTCTCTCAATGATAAGGGCGAAATTAATGCCATATCTCAAATTCCGGTGGTGAACGAATATCAAGACATCTTTCCTGAAGAACTTCCAGGCATGCCTCCACACCGTCAGGTGGAATTCGTTATTGAACTCGAGCCGGGTACTGAGCCAGCATGCCGGCGTCCGTACAAGCTCTCTCCGGATGAATTGAAGGAATTGAAGAAGCAACTTGATAAGCAGGAGAGTATGTGTCTCATCAGGCCTAGTACGTCTCCGTGGGGCTGTGGTGTCTTATTTGTCAAGAAGAAAGATGGCACGGAGCGTCTCTGTGTTGATTACCGGCCATTGAACAAGAAGACAATAAAGAACAAGTATCCGCTCCCCAACATCAACGAACTCTTCGAGCAGCTCAAAGGAGCTAAAGTGTTTTCTAAGCTTGACCTCCGAATGGGCTACCACCAAATTCGCATTCGCGAGGAAGACTTTCCCAAGACGGCCTTCAGAACGAGCTACGGTTCATACGAGTATACCGTCATGTCCTTCGGTCTCGCCAATGCTCCTCCTACCTTTTCGAGGATGATGCACTACATCTTCAACCCCTATACTGGCGAGTTTGTGCTTGTGTATCTGGATGATATTCTGGTGTTTTCCAAGAATGAAGAAGATCACGAAAAGCACTTACGTCTGGTTCATGATCGACTCCTAGAGCATAAATTCTATGCCAAGTTCTCAAAGTGCGAGTTTTGGCTCGATAAGGTTTTGTACCTGGGCCATATCATCTCAGCTGACGGTATTGCGGTTAATCCCGAGAAAGTTGAAGCAATTGTCAACTGGGAAGCTCCTCAGAACGTCAAGCAACTCCGCAGTTTTCTGGGTCTTGCCAGCTATTGCAGAAGGTTCGTTGAGAACTTCTCCAAGATTGCCAAGCCTCTTTCCAACTTGCTTCAGAAGAATGTCAAATACTTTTGGTCTCCAGAGTGTGAAGTGGCATTCAAAACTCTCAAAGAAAAGCTTGTCTCTGCTCCAGTTCTGACTCCTCCAGATGAATCCAAGCCCTATGAAGTATTCTGTGATGCTTCTCTTCAAGGTCTTGGTGGTGTGCTTATGGAAGACAAGAGAATTGTGGCATACACTTCTCGTCAGCTCAAGCCAAGTGAGAAGAACTATCCCACACATGATCTCGAGCTAGCAGCTGTGGTACATGCTTTGATTACGTGGAGACATCTGTTGTTGGGCAGAAAGGTCGACATCCTCACTGATCACAAGAGCTTGAAGTACATATTCACACAGCCGCATCTGAACCTCCGTCAGACTCGTTGGGTTGAAATGATCCAAGAGTACAATCCCAGCATTGAATACACTCCTGGCAAGGCGAATGTGACTGCAGATGCTTTGAGCAGAAAGGCATATTGCAACAGCCTTCTTATCAAGCCGTACCAGCCTGAGCTTTGTGAAGCATTCAGGAAACTCAACCTCCAAGTTGTTCCGCAGGGTTTTCTTGCAAATCTTCAAATTGCTCCTACCTTGGAAGATCAGGTCCGTGAGGCCCAACTCAGTGATACCATGGTGAAGAAGGTGAAACATGCTATTGCTAAGGGCATTCCGAAATACAAGTGCTTCCGTGTTGATGAGAGAGATACCTTGTTCTTCGAGGACAGACTCGTTGTTCCCAAAGGTGATCTCAGGAAGCTAATAATGGAAGAAGCTCATGATTCTCTCCTTTCCATTCATCCTGGCAGTTCCAAGATGTACCAAGACCTCAAGCAGTCTTACTGGTGGACACGCATGAAGAGGGAGATTGCCCAATTCGTGAATGAATGTGGTGTTTGCAGAAGAGTGAAAGCAGAACATCAACGTCCAGCCGGTCTTCTCCAACCACTTCCTATTCCCGAGTGGAAGTTCGACCACATTGAAATGGACTTCGTAACTGGTTTTCCTAAGTCCAAGCGAGGAAATGATGCTATCTTTGTGGTGATTGACAAGCTTACCAAAGTCGCTCACTTCCTGCCAGTCAAAGAATCAATCAATGCAGCTCAATTGGCAGAGCTGTACACTTCCAGAATTGTGTCTTTACATGGCATTCCTCAAGTTATATCCTCAGACCGTGGAAGTTTGTTCACTTCAAGGTTCTGGGACTCCTTTCAGTCCGCCATGGGCACTAAGATCAGGTTCAGCACTGCTTTTCGCCCTCAGACTAGTGGTCAAGTCGAGCGAGTGAATCAGATTCTAGAAGACATGCTCAGAGCCTGTGTCATCTCCTTTGGCATGAAATGGGAAGACTGCCTTCCATTTGCCGAGTTCTCTTACAACAACAGCTTTCAAGCAAGTGCTGGAAAAGCTCCGTTTGAAATCCTCTATGGCAGAAAGTGCCGTACCCCTCTCAACTGGTCTGAAACAGGCGAACGTCAACTTCTTGGCAATGACTTGATCTCAGAAGCCGAAGAAATGTGCAAAGTCATACGTGAGAATCTCAAGGCCGCTCAGTCGCGTCAGAAGAGCTACTATGACGGCAAGCATCGTGATTTGGCTTTCAACATTGGTGATCATGTCTATCTCCGTGTTTCTCCGATGAAAGGCACCCAAAGATTCGGTATCAAAGGAAAGCTTGCTCCTAGATACGTCGGGACTTTCAAGATTCTTGGCAAAAGAGGCGATCTAGCCTATCAACTTGAGCTCCTTTCCAACTTCGCCAATGTTCATGATGTGTTCCATGTGTCTCAACTCCGCAAATGCTTCAAGGCACCTGAACGCATGATTCCGTTGGAAGAGATTGATCTTCAACAAGACCTGTCTTACCGAGAGCATCCCGTTGCTATTCTCGAAGAAACCGAACGCAAGACCCGCAACAAGTCCATCAAATTCTTGAAAGTCAAGTGGTCACATCACACCGACCGAGAAGCTACCTGGGAACGAGAAGATCATCTTCGTTCCGAGTACCCTTCCTTTTTCCAGTCCTAGATCTCGAGACGAGATCTTTTTGTAGTAGAGGAGAATTTGTAATGCCCGGATGTAATACTTTCCCTTTTGGGTATATAATATATCTCCGGCTTCATCTATTTCCATTCCGGGTTCTTTGTCTTTCGGGTTTTCGTCGTTTTGTTGTGTGAGTGTGTGGCATTCATTCATATCATGTAGACATGTGCATCACATTGCATTTGTGTTGTCGGTTGCATCCGGTTCCACGCGTTCCTGTTTCGCCTTCCGGAGCTCCCTCACTTGTCCGTGACGTCCCGTAGGCCTACTTTGTTGTTTGGGCGCGTAACGTTACCGGTGTGCCGCGAAACTTGTCGTGTGTTGTTTGTTTTGTTGTGTGCAACCCGCCTCTCAAATCTCGTCGCATTTGGACTCCGTTTGCTATCCCAACAGTTATTCGTGTGGGTCCAAAGTGCCTTCACTTTGTGTCCCAGAAACATCCCTCCAGCAGCCCACTACCCTCTTCTAGACCCATCCTGACTACCCCCGCGATCGGATCCGTCGGATCGCGATCGGAGGGCTCCTAACACCCCCACAACCCTAAACCTAGCAAATCTGCTATATATAGACCCCTAGGTCCATTTTGGGCTTCCCTAACCTCTAGCCCTTCTTTCCCCTTCTCCCCTATTTTTTCCCTCAGATCTAACAGCCCCAGCCACTTGGCAGCTCCCAGCCGCCGCAAATCTCGCTGGAAACTGTGAGTTCCATCGATCGCCTCGAGCTCCCGACCAGATTCCTTTTCCTCGCTCGGTCAACGCCGCATCGAGCCCAGCCGCAGCATCGCCTAGAGGCCTCGGCCTCCCGCTCGCCCGAAGGCCTCGATCCCCGCGGGACCACATCATCGCCGCCCATCCATCGAGCCATCCGCCGGCCCGTCCCTCCGCTCGCACAGCAGGCCGCCACCAGCCTCGCTCCGACAACATCGCCTCCTTCGCGGGCCGGCCGCGCCAGCCGCGCTCCCGTACTCCCTTCGCCACCAAGCCGCTCCAGGGCCCAGCTCCACCGACGCTCACATCGCCTTGCCCGCCGTTCCATCGGGGGCCCGAAGGCCACGCCTCCTCCGCCGCCACCGCGGGCCAGATCCGCCGCCCCGCGGGCCGTCGCCACCCCGGGCCGCCTGCCTCGCCCTCCCGCTTCGGCCTAGTGTGTAGCCGCCGCCGCCTCGCGCCGTGGGCCAGTCACCCCCGCCTCCCGGGCCGTTCCCTCCTTCGGGCCTGGAGCGCACCGACTCCACCAGGCCGTCGCCAGCCGCGCCTCCGACCGAGCGTAGCCGCCTCCACTGGGCCGCGCATTCCAGCCGCCTGGGCCCCTCCGTCCAGCCGGGCCGGATCCAGACCGGGCCCGTGCTCCTTTTTTTTCAGATCTGTGACTGATGTTGTTTCCCCTCTTTTCCCCTAAGTCCCTGTTAGATTAGTTGCTGATGCTATATTCTAACTGCTCTAACTTTTTGTGTGTTGCTCCGATTCGCGCAAATAGCATGTCCAGACGTTCATGGTGATTAGCACTACGTTTTATCTTTTGGTGTCATGCATGTTAGAGATCATCTAGGTGCTTGTTTTTCTGTTGCAATAGTGCATCGTGTTATAATTGCTGCTATGTGATGTTTTTATGCCATCTTTGCCATGTGATATCTTTTAGCTCGTTTGTCCGAATGATGCAAATGACATGTCCACGTGTTCGTCTTGCCATGCTCTACATGTTGTATGTGTTAGATTGCATGATAGAATTATTCTTGCCATGTTTATCATCGTTGCAAAGTGCCATGTGGCTGTGATGTTGGTTCACTTGTTATGAAATGCCATCTTGTTCAGCTCATTGCTATCGTTGTGTTTATCTCCATGATGCATGCTTGTGTGTTTCGGAATCACCATCATGTGTACTTTGACGTGGTGCTTACCACTTGCCATGTTTAGTTTCGAGGTGACTTAAACTTGCTCTTTTAGATGCCATGATGAGACTGCTGTTTTAAGACTTAGTGGATTTTCACTAAGTCTGAAATCTGTAACGTTCCGATGCCATGTTTGCTTGCTGCTCTAGGACAAACCATGATAGTTTTGGGATGGATCTTGATGGTTCCTTGTAGTAGATATTGTAGGCTTTCCATTCATGTTCTCACATGCTTATTTAAGTGGCTGTAGCATGTTTAACTTTTGCTCCAAAGTTTCAATAAAATTCTGCTGTCAGAATTTTATTGTCAAGTTCAATAAGTCCAAGCTTGTTGCTATTGATCCGTGGCTCCTTTGGGGGTGCACCTTTGGACTTATTTTCTGTAGGATATGTCTAGTTTATGTTCATGCTCTTTTCCATGTTGTTTGAGTGTTGTAGCTTAATTATTTTGTGCTCCGAAGTTGCTATGTTGCTGTAATTTTCAGCTTTCGCTCGTTTCTTGTTTCGGGCATAACTTTTAGCCCGTAGCTCCGATTGCAGCGAGTCTTATATGAAACTTGATTGATTTTCTGTTTAGATTCATAATCTCATATTGTTTTCATGTTTTGAGGTGTTTTGATTGAGTGCTATTTTTCCGTGCTCCGTGTGCTTCCTTAGTGCATCCATCATGCATCCATCATTTTTGTGTGCGCATTGCATCTTGTTGATTTGTGCCTTGTGTGATTGTATTGTTTAGAGCCGGAAGCTGAGACCGAGTACGAGTACGAGCACGAGGTTACCAACGAGGTTGAGCACGAGGACCCTTCTTACGATCCGAACGACTTCTCTTCAGGCAAGATGACCGAACCTCGATAACATTACTATCTTTGCCTATTGCTAGTAGTCTCGATCTATAGTTTTGCCTCGATGCCCATGTCTTTCTTGTCAGCCTCCTACTTGTAACCATTACCATGCTTAACCACCCTACCTATGCAAACCGTTGCTTGGCTAAGTACGCTTCGCTCAGCCCTTCTTATAGCATTGCTAGTTGCAGGTGAAGATCGAAGATGCTTGCTTCATGTTGAAGTTTTGTTGGGTTATATCACACTATATAATTGCTAAATGAAATCATCTATATATTGGCAAGGGTGGAAGGCTAAGCCTTTTGCTTGGTGATTTGTTCCACTCATGCCGTTAGGAACCGTATAAACCGGTGTTATGTTCCTTGATTATGCGTTCCTAACACGCTTGGGGTGTATGGGACCCCCTCGATAAACCGCTAAGTGCTAAGTCTTTTCCAGCAAGTCCCAACATTGGTACTATTTTCCTAATAACTAAATAACTTGCATAGGGAGTAATTAACCCGAGTTCTTAATCAACAACCCCGGGCCAGTGCTCCTCATGAGTGTTGGTCCGAAACGGGGGTCCTGCGGGGTCACCACGAGGAAACTCGAGGATTGATATAAACCTGTAGCATCGCCCATCCGGTCGTGTCCTGAGACTTAGATACGCGCGGCTACTATCAGGGTGTCGACACGCCGGGAGGATTTGCTGGATTAGCCTTACCTTAGTTCGGTATATCTTGAGCACGGGATTCCGAGAATACTCGGGTCTTCCCACTTTGGAGTTGCGACTCCGCGGATCGTGGGCTTGTAATGGGTCAAGTTGGAGCACCCCTGCAGGGTTATGAACTTTCGAAAGCCGTGCCCGCGGTTATGTGGCAGATGGGAGCTTGTTAATATCCGGTTGTAGATAACTTGACACAATGTTTCTAATACACTACCAGCGTGTGTTCCGTGACTGTCAATTTCCGAATAGGGATTCGGGAGTTGAACACGGAGGGGTTATGTTTGTTGAGCTTGTAGCTAGGATCACTTCATGATCACTTCTCGTCCGAGGCTTTCTCTTCTCGCTCTCACTCCCGTAAGCTAGTTGCTAGTTGCTGCTGCAGACACTTATTCTTTTCTTCAGCCTTATCCTCTCCCAAGGCTTAAATAGTCTTGTTACCCGGGAACGGGATTGTTGAGTCCTCTGTGGCTCACAGTTACTTCACCACACCAGATGCAGGTCCAGTTGTGAGCTATCCAGGTGATGGCACCGAGCTTGATTGGGAGTTCGACGAGGAGCGTAGTCGGTACTATGTTCGTTATCCAGATGATCAGTAGTGGAGACTCCTACTAGGATTCGATCCGCCTGTGGATGTTATTTAAGTTTGGTATCTTGACATTTGGTTTTGCCCTTAGAGGGTTGTGATATTCTTAATGTATGATGTTTGAGACATGTATTGTATTTGTGTGACGTGGCGAGTGTAAGCCAACTATTTATGTTTACAATCCCCTCTTTTACATAAGATGTGCAAAGATTACCAAACTTGAGATCATTCTAGGATGGACTTATGCCTTTAAGTTGTGCCTCGACACGTAGGAGGTATAACTCCATCCTAGGCATTACAGGAACTTGTTGTTGGAATATCACAATATCTATAATTATTATTAACACACCTATATACTGGGCATGGGTGGAAGGCTTGGCCTTTTGCTCGGTGTTTTGTTCCACTCATGCCACCTTAGGTGCCGATAAACCGGCATTATGCTCCTTGATTTTGCGTTCCTTACACGATGGGTGGATGGGGACCCCTTGATAGTTCGACTTTGAATAAAACTCCTCCAGCAAGGCCCAACATTGGTTTTAATTTGCTCATATAACAACTTAATTAATTAATTAATTGCATAGGGGGTCATGTCCCCGGGTTCTTAATTCTACATAACAGGGGGGGCAGTGCTGATGGTGTTGGTCCCAAACGGGGAGCCTGTGGGGCCACCATGGGGAAACTCGAGGATTGGTTTTACCTGTAGCATCACCCATCCGGACGTGGCCTGAGACGAGATAAGCGCGGCTACTATCAGGGTGTCGGCACGCCGGGAGGTCTTGCTGGACTTGTTTTACTATTGTCGAAATGTCTTGTGCACCGGGATGCCGAGCCTGATCGGATTTCCCTAAGATAAGGGGTGATGATATTATATTTATCACTTCAGCTAATCGTGAGAGCTTGTGATGGGCTAAGTTGGGACACCCCTGCAGGGTTATGATCTTTCGAAAGCCGTGCCCGCGGTTATGTGGCAGATTGGAATTTGTTAATGTCCGGTTGTAGAAAACTTGACAGAGGATCCAAAGTATAACACACAACTGTGTGAGTAACCGTGACTGTCTCTTTTCACTTTGAGAAGAGAACACGGCGGGGTTATGTTTGACTCGTATGTAGTTCAGGATCTTTAGCGGTCACCACTAGTTGCGACCGTTTGCGTAGATGCTCATCTTATTCTTGTACTCGTAATGTTAGCCACCACACTTTTGCTTAGCCGCTGCTGCAACCTCACCACTTTACCTCTTCCTACCTATTAAGCTTTGATAGTCTTGTTACCCATGGTTATGGGATTGCTGAGTCCTCGTGGCTCACAGATACTACAACAACAGATGCAGGTGCAGGTTTCCGATGTCTTGACGTGAGAGCGATGTTCTTTTGTTGGAGTTCTTCTTCTTCTTCTTCAGTCTTGGGTTAGGTTCCGGATCGGCAGCCTGGGATAGCAGATGGATGTCTTTGTGCTTTTCTTGTTTGTATCCGTAGTCGGATACTTGTATTGCTGTTGTTGTATCCATGTAACTTGTATGTATTGTTGTATCCCCCATGTATGTATGTAATGGTACGATGTAATGATATCCATCTTGCTAAGCGTCCGAAATGCGGTTGTGCCCCAATCACGTAAGTGTCACGTGATCGGGATAGAATCGCATCTTGGGCCTGAAAAATCCGCAACTACAAAACAAGTATTAAGGTAAACCTAACCATAGCATGAAACATATGGATCCAAATCAGCCCCTTACGAAGCAATGCATAAACTAGGGTTTAAGCTTCTGTCACTCTAGCAACCCATCATCTACTTATTAGTTCCCAATGCCTTCCTCTAGGACCAAATAATGGTGAAGTGCCATGTAGTCGACGTTCACATGACACCACTAGAGGAGAGACAACATACATCTCATCAAAATATCGAACGAAGACCAAATTCACATGACTACTAATAGCAAGACGTCTCCCATGTCCTCAGGAACAAAAGTAACTACTCACAAGACATAATATTGTTCATGATCAGAGGGATATTAATATGCATAATGGATCTGAACATATGATCTTCCACCAAGTAAACCAACTAGCATCAACTACAAGGAGTAATCAACACTACTAGCAACCCACATGTACCAATCTGAGGTTTGGTACAAAGATTGGATACAAGAGATGAACTAGGGTTTGAGGGGAGATGGTGCTGGTGAAGATGTTGATGAAGATAGCTCTCCCCAAGATGGGAGAGTTGTTGGTGAGGACGGAGGTGACGATTTCCCCCTCCCGGAGGGAAGTATCCCCGGCAGAACAGCTCTGCGAGAGCCCTAGATTGGTTTCCGCTTCGAGACGGTGGCGTCTGGTCCCGAAAGCCTCCTTATGATTTTTTCCAGGTCAAAACACCTCATATAGGAGAAGATGGGCATCGGGGGGCCTTCAGGGGGCCCACGAGACAGGGGGCGCACCCAGAGAGGGGGGGGGGCGCCCCCACCCTCGTGGACAACAGGTGGGCCCCCTCATGGACTTCTTTCGCCAGATATTTTTTATATTTTCTGAAACAGAGTTCTGTGAAATTTTGGGGCTTTTGGAGTTGTGCACAATAGGTTTCCAGAGTTTGCTCCTTTTCCAGCCCAGAATTCCAGCTTCCGGCTTTCTCCCTCTTCATGTAAACCTTGTAAAATAAGAGAGAAAAGGCATAAGTATTGTGACATAACATGTAAGAATAGCCCATAATGCAATAAATATAAACATATAAGCCTGATGCAAAATGGACGTATCACCTACCCGCACGCAAAGAAGTGCGTCCATACTACGTGCAAAAAAATGATTCTCCCCCTGATCGCTGGGACCAACCATCAATAACTTCGCACGCAAGGAAGTGCCTCCTTATCCTCCCTGACAGTCGGGACCCACCTGGTAGAAGTGTATGTAGCATTACCATTCTGGTCGCGAACGTGTACGTACATACTGGTCGATCAGTCTCTCTACAATGATGAACCGTGGCCAAGCAAGCAGCAACACGTGTAGTATTAGAGCCCCCGACGTAGCATTTCAGGCAGTCGAGTCAAAACCGTGTACACGTACGTACAACCAGATGCCAAAAAATACGGCCACGTACATACATACGGGCGGGGTCTTGAACGTCTACTCGCGCATTTGTACGACCAGGGCTCGTGTACATGGAGAGGCAACGGACGGCAACGACATCGTCCTGTTCATCGGCAGCTAACCGGCTGGGTCAGAACGGAGGAAACAACGTTGTCCTCACCGAGAGCGAAGTGACTGGGTCAGAACGCATCCTGTTCATCGGGAGCGAAGCCACTGGGTCGGAATGCGTCGTGTTCAACGGGAGCCGACCGACTTGGACGGAATAGCCGAAACGGGGTTTGGCGTACAATAAAACAGAGGAAAATGGCCCGCGTACGGTCGAAACAGGGTCTTGTTCGTCGGGAAGGGTCTGGCGTACTGCAGAACGGAGGAAACGGACTTGTGTTCGAGATCCTACGGTCGAATCAGGGTGCTGTTGATTGGGAGGGGTGTGGCATACCGCAGAACGGAGTAAACGGACTTGTGTTGGAGCGCCTATGGTCAAAATAGGGTCCTGTTCATCGGGAGGGGTGTGTTGTACTGCAAAACGGGACTCCACGGGCTATTGTTCATCCATCGTCTACTACCTCGCTCCAGCCTCCACGGGCTACTGTTCATCCACCATCGACTTCCTCCAGCATCCACCTGCTACTGTTCATCCACCGTAGACTTCCTCCCGCCTCCACCATATACTATTCACCACGGGTCCTGTTCATCCAGCCTCCACCGTCCATTGTTCAACCAGCCCTTCATAGGGAGGTCCTGTTCAACCAGCCCTCAACGAGGTCCTGTTCATCCACCCCCAACCTGCTCGGGTGTGTGGCGACCTCCTCTCGATTGGGGTCCTGTTCATCCAGCGGCAACGACCTCTACTACCACGGGGTCTTGTTCATCGAACCCCCACCGGGAACTGTTCATCCAACCCCAACAACGGCCATTGTTCATCAAGAGGCAGCAGCAGGTTCGATCGGCTTCAATTAGCAGCAGTAGCGAAGGAATTGCTCGGGTCTAGTTAACAGCCAGGGATCGATCGCTCGGGTTCAGTAACGTAGCTAGTGCAATTGCTCGGGTTCAGTAAGCGAATGCCTCGCTCGGGTTCAGTTAGAGCCCAACGCCTCGCACATACACGCGACGTGTACGAGAGAAACGTGCAAACCTCCGTGCATCGCTCTGCCCCGACCACCCACCTTAATCGGGAACTCCGTGCAATTTCCCTCGCCCTCGCTTCCACCAAGATTTTCTCCACCATGGATGTCCCAAAGAATGTCATGCAGGTGCATCCCCAGCCGGCCTAGGATGAAAAGCCCATTTTCTATCATAGAAGTAGGAGCCCACCACATCTATGACGATATGGGTTTTTTGTCACAATTATCGTCATAGAAGTGTCATAAGCATGATAGGAAAATAACGTTCGGGCGAAAATGTCACGGATGTGTCTTTTTTTGTAGTGCTTATTAGAAATAATACATACCGATGTATGTGGTCCGATGAGTGTTGAAGCACGCGGCGGGTATCGTTATTTTCTCACCTTCATAGATGATTTGAGTAGGTATGGGTATATCTATTTGATGAAACACAAGTATGTAACATTGCAAAAGTTCAAAGAATTTCAGAGTGAAGTAGAGAATCATCGTAATAAGAAAATAAAGTTTCTACTATCTGAGCGCGGAGGCGAATATTTGAGTTACGAGTTTAGCCTTCATTTCAAACAATGTGGAATAGTTTCATAACTCATGCCACCTGAAACACCATAGCGTAATGGTGTGTCCGAACATCGTAACCGTACTCTATTGGATATGGTGCGTTCTATGATGTCTCTTACTGATTTGCCTTTATCGTTTTGGGGTTATGCGTTAGAGACAGCTACATTCACGTTAAATAGGGCGCCATCTAAATCCATTGAGATGACACCATATGAACTGTGGTTTGGCAAGAAACCAAAGCTGTCGTTTCTTAAAGTTTGGGTTTGCAACATTTATATCAAAAGGCTTTAGCCTGATAAGCCCAAACCCAAATAAGAGAAGTGCGTCTTCATAGGATACCCAGAAGAAACTATTGGGTACACCTTCTACCACATATTCGAAGGCAAGATCTTTATTGGTAAGAATGGGTCCTTTCTGGAGAAGGAGTTTCTCTCGAAAGAAGTGAGTGGGAGGAACGTAGAATTTGATGAGGTAATTGTACCTTCTCTTGAATTGGATAGTAGCACATCAGAGAAAACCGTTCCCATGATGCCTACACCAACTAGAGAAGAAGCTAATGATGATGATCATGAAACTTCAGATCAAGTTACTACTGAACCTCGAAGGTCGACCAAAACACGTACCGCACCAGAGTGGTACGGTAACCATGTCCTGGAAGTCATGATGTTAGATAACGACAGACCTTCGAAGTATGAAGAAGCTACGATGAGCCCAGATTATGAAAAATGGCTTGAGGCCATGAAATCTGAGATAGGATCCATGTATGAGAACAAAGTGTGGACTTTGGTGGACTTGCCCGATGAACGGCAAGCCATAGAGAATAAATGGATCTTCAAGAAGAAGACTGACACTGATGGTAATGTTACTGTCTACAAAGCTCGACTTGTCGCAAAAAGATTTTTCAACAAGTTCAAGGGGTTGACTACAATGAGGCTTTCTCAACTGTAGCGATGCTTAAGTCTGTCCGGATCATGTTAGCAATTGCCGCATTTTATGAAATCTGGCAAACGGATGTCGAAATTGCTTTCATTAATGGATTTCTTAAAGAAGAGTTGTATATGATGCAACCAGAAGGCTTTGTCGATCCTAAAGGTGCTAACAAAGTGTGCAAACTCCAGCGATCCATCTATGGACTGGTGCAAGCATCTCGGAGTAGGAATATACGCTTTGATAAGGTTGACCAAAGCATATAGTTTTATACAGACTTACAGTGAAGCCTGTATTTACGAGAAAGTGAGTGGGAGCACTATAACATTTCTGATAAGT
Organism: Secale cereale; assembly: GCA_902687465.1. Lineage (NCBI taxonomy): Eukaryota > Viridiplantae > Streptophyta > Magnoliopsida > Poales > Poaceae > Secale > Secale cereale. The sequence continues at coordinate 123,378,951 of LR738713.1, read as the reverse complement.
ATATGTGGATGACATATTGTTGATCGGAAATGATGTAGAATTTTCTGGAAAGCATAAAGGGTTGTTTGAAAGGAGCTTTTCAATGTTGGACCTCGGTGAAGCTGCTTATATATTAGGCATCAAGATCTATAGGGATAGATCAAGACGCTGAATAGGACTTTCACAAAGCACGCACCTTGACAATGTTTTGAAGAAGTTCAAAATGGATCAGTCAAAGAAAGGGCTCTTGCCTATGTTACAATGTGTGAAGTTGAGTAAGACTCAAAGCCCGACCACGACAGCAGATAGAGAGAGAATGAAAGTCATTCCCTATGCCTCGGCCATATGTTCTATAAAGTATGTGTAATGCCCAGGATGGGACTATACCTCCTACGTGTCGAGGCACGACTTAAAGGTATAAGCCCATCCTAGAATGATCTCAAGTTTGGTATCTTTGCACGACTCATGTAAAAGAGGGATTAAATTGCAAAAGGAGATAGTTGGCTTACACTCGCCACTTCACACAATACATTACATAAGCAAGACATCATTCAAAACATCACAACCCGACTACGGGTGAAGATCCAAAAGAAAGATACCAAAACAACATAAAGCCACAGGTCAGGATCGAATCCTAGTAGAAACCACTACTGAACATCGAAACGTCACAAACAAACGGCCACTCTCTTCATCGAGCTCCTGGTGAAGAACTTGAACCAGCTCCTGCATCGAACTCGGCTGAACCTGCATCTGGTGTTGTAGTAACTGTGAGCCACGAGGACTCAGCAATCCCATAACCATGGGTAACAAGACTAGCAAAGCTTTATGGGTAGGAAGAGGTAAAGTGGTGAGGTTGCAGCAGCGGCTAAGCATAATATGGTGGCTAACTTACGAGTACCAGAATAAGATGAGAAGCTACGCAAACGGTCGCAAAAGTAGTGATCGCTAAAGATCCTAACTACATACGGTCAAACATAACCCCACCGTGTTCTCTTCTCAAAGTGAAAAGAGACAGTCACGGTTACTCACACAGTTGTGTGTTTTACTTTGGATCCTCTGTCAAGTTTTCTACAACCGGACATTAACAAATTCCAATCTGCCACATAACCGCGGGCACGGCTTTCGAAAGTTCATAACCCTGCAGGGGTGTCCCAACTTAGCCCATCACAAGCTCTCACGATTAGCTGAAGTGATAAATATAATATCATCACCCCTTATCTTAGGGAAAAATCCGATCAGGCTCGGCATCCCGGTAGCACAAGTCATTTCGACAATGGTAAAACAAGTCCAGCAAGACCTCCCGGTGTGTCGACACCCTGATAGTAGCCGCGCGTATCTCGTCTCAGGACACTACCGGATGGGTGATGCTACAGGTTATACCAGATACCTCGGGTTTCCCCAAGGCGGCCCTGCAGGACCCCCGTTTGGGACCAACACCATCAGCACTGGCCCCCCCTGCTATGTAGAATTAAGAATCCTCGGGTAGCGCTAACTCCCTATGCAAATTTAATTATTTAATTAAGTTGTTATTATGAGCAAATTAAAACCAATGTTGGGCCTTGCTGGAGGAGTTTTATTCAAAGTCGAACTGTCAAGGGGTCCCCATTACACCCATCGTGCTAGGAACGCAAAAATCAAGGAAGATAATGCCGGTTTATCGGCGCCTAAGGTGGCATGAGTGGAACAAAACACCGAGCAAAAGGCCAAGCCTTCCACCCATGCCCAGTATATAGGTGTGTTAATAATAATTATAGATATTGTGATATATCCAACAACAAGTTCCCTCCTGGAACAAACTTCATCTTCACCTGCAACTAACAACGCTATAAGAGGGGCTGAGCAAGCGAGTAACATAGCCAAACAGTGGTTTTGCTAGGAAGGTGTCAAGGTTAGAGGTTTCATGGCAACAAGGAGGGGCTGACATAAAAGATGGGTATCGCAACATGTAACGATAGCATCGAGACAACTAAGCATGGCAATGGTAGTAAAGGTATCCAAGGGTATGATCATCTTGCCTGGAATCCACGAGGGAGAAGAACGGATCCATGAAGAAGACGGAGCAACACAGACGAGAGAATCCTCACAACTCCGGAACGAAACCGAAGCTAACAAGAGAAGCAACCGGAAAGAAACAAACAACACGGTAAACACACAAGTATAAACATAGCATGATGCACAAGCAAGCATGATGCATGTCCGGTTTAATTATGCATGGCATGGCAAAGTGCACAAACAAATCTACAAGTTAAGTGGAGCTCAATATGCAACGAGTTGCATATTGACGAAACACCACATTTATTTATTATTTAATTGACTCTTGTTATTTACAAGACAAGACTAAATGTTTTTAACATGGCAAGAGGTGAAGCATAAAGAAACTACACTATTTAGGCAATTTAAATGAGGCCAGAAATAACAACAACATATCCGGAAAAACCCCATGAGCATGCTTAGTAATTATAAAGCAACAACAATTAAACATGTTAGTGTTGTTAATATGATGCGGATGACATGATCAAGTTTATGCAATTTTATTTAAAAGGTTGACTTAAGAGATATGAAGTTTATGTCACCGTGGTGGAAGGAAAAGGTGCCACGGCAACGATCCGAAAATGATGCAACACATCCTCTCGGTTCCGGTTTCTCGTTGAGAGACCGGTGCAAAAGGAAAGATGGCGTGAGCGAGTCAAACAAGATGAAAGGTGGGGCGATACCGTTACCGGGTTCCCACGAGTCGGTGACGAGGCAAACGAGGAACAAGACAAAAGGTGAAACGGGCACGGTGCACACAAGGGAGACATTTCATACACACAACAAGCATCACACGGGTCATCGTCTCGGGTTATACCTTCGAAACACCCGTTTCGGGACGGTTCGAGATCGTAGAGGGACGTAGTTGTTCTCGTGGGTCGTAGAGGAAGTAGATGTTCCGTTCGGAGAGGAAGTAGACGTTCTCATTTCTTCACCGAAGGTAGTCGTTCTCGTAGCGGTAGTTGTACTCGGGCGACGGTAGTGGTACTCGCGGTCGTCGAGCGACGGTAGTGGTACTCGGGGCGACGGTAGACGTTCACGGAGCTCGTGTCGTGGTACTTGGGGTTCTCGTTTGCGACGGTAGTGGAAGTAGTGGTACTTGGCGATTCATCATGTAGTAGTTCCCGTTCGTAGTGGTACTTGCATCGGAGGGGTACTTGTCGCGTCGGCGTTCGTAGTGGTACTTGGGGGTTCTCGATCTCGCGCCGTAGTTGTACAAGGGTCCAAAAGTAGAAATGTTTGCTGTTACATGGGTGCTTGACAAAACAAAATCAGCAACAAAACAAACAAAACAAGGGAGAAGCTACGGCCTCGGCGACGAAGCTGGAAAGGCCAGGGCCTTCTCGGAGCTGCTCGATATGTTGGAGACGGAGACGGCAGGGGCTTGGAGGCAGGGACCTGGGAGGCCAACGGGGCGAGGCGGCAGGGCCTCTGGCCGCGGCGAGGACGGGACGGGCGCCGGCCCGTGGCGCTCGAAGGCAGGAGGACGTCGTGCTTGGGGCGCCGATCTGCTGGAGACGTACGGCTCGCGGGCGAGGCGCTGCTGCAGGGCGCGTCGTCGAGAGGAACAGGGACGCCGGCCTGGTGACGAAGGGGACGCGGGATCCGTCGGGGAAGGAGGACAGAGGAGGCCCTGACGAGGAGGGAGAGGGCGCTCGGGGGCCAGGGCTGCAGATCCTGGCCAGAGGGAGGTCGGCCGGCGGCGACGCAGGAGAAGGGCGCGTCGAGGGGGAGCCGCTCGGCCTCGCGGCGGACGGTCGATGCTGGAGGGCGCCTCGGCCTGAAGAAGGGAGGAACGGGCGCGTCGCGTCGAGGTGGCCGGCGGCTCGGCTTGGAGGAGGAGGAGGGAGGGAGCCTGGCCACGGCGAGCTTCGGACGGCGCAGGTCGGCTGCGTCCTGGGGTCGAGGAGGAAGAGGTTCGGGCGAGCGAGGGGGAAAGTGCGGGCAAGGGAACGAGGAAAACGGGACGAGGGGCTCGGGCATCTTGCGGCGGAGGGATCCAGAGGGAGAGGAGCGAGGGGAAAGCTCGGGCTAGGGTTAGCGCTAGGGAGGCCTTGGGCCGGCTGGGAAGTGTGGGCCGGGAGAGAGGCGGTTGGTGGAAGGCCTAGAGGCCTGGGCCAAGAGAGAGAAGGTGTTGGGCCGGCTGCTCTACTTACTGCTGCTGAAACTTTTAGCAGAAGAGAAAATAAAAGAGAAGGACGAAAGGAAAAAAAAAGGAGGGTTAGGGTCAAAGTTGCAAAAGGGGTTAATATTTTTCTCGGGCTCATAAAAAGAGCACGGTCCGAGAAAAATAGAAAAGGCGTGATTGGAAAAATAATTCAAACATATTTGAATTTAATTCAAATAGTTTTGAACTAAGACTTGATGATTGAAGTGCCCAAAATGTTCGAATTTTCGGAGGAACCTCGAAACAACGGAAAAGAATTATTGGCAAGGTTTGGAAGGTGTGACTTGAATTAAAGAAGCATGGGGAATATTTGCAAGTGTGTTTGGTTAATTCCAACGAATGGAATAATTAATATATAGCTCCCTAAATATTGAGAGACTTTTATATGTTATAAAGAGAAGTCACCTTCCCTCGATTTAAATGGACCGAAGGTCCACACGATTTATTAAGGTTGAGATACAAAATAAAAATGACATGATGGCATGATGACATGATGCAATGCAAAAATAAAAGAACACAAGCACAATGAAACACACGGGCAACCCGGAACATCTGGAATCTTCGGGAATCTTCTGGAATCTTCTGGGACGTCGGTCTCGGGCGTCACAGTATGCCATGCTATGTACCAGACCTACTGTTTACCTTGGCATGAGTTTGGCAAGGGGGTATGATAGTGATCCAGGAGTGGATCACTGGACATCAGTCAAAGTTATCCTTAGTTACCTAAGAGGACCAAGGAAATTTTTCTCGATTATGGAGGTGATAATGAGTTTGTCGTAAAAAGTTACATCGATGCAAGCTTTGACACCGATTCAGATGACTCTGAGTCTCAATCTGGATACATAAAGTGGGAGCAATTAGCCCATGCAGAGCATTGTAGATGTAGAAATTTGCAAAATACATACAAATCTGAATGTGGCAGACCCATTGACGAAACCTCTCTCACAAGCAAAACATGTTCACACCTTAGTACTCTTTTAGTGTTAATCACATGACGATGTGAACTAGATTAATGACTCTAGTAAACACTTTGGGTGTTAGTCACATGGCTATGTGAACTATGTGTGTTAATCACATGGCGATGTGAACTAGATTATTGACTCTAGAAAACTCTTTGGGTGTTAGTCACATGGCGATGTGAACTATGTGTATTAATCACATGGCGATGTGAACTAGATTATTGACTCTAGTGCAAGTGGGAGACTGATGGAAATATGCCCTAGAGGGAATAATAAAATAGTTATTATTATATTTCCTTAATCATGATAAAGGTTTAATATTCATGCTAGAATTGGATTGACCCAAAACTTAAATACATGTGTGGATACATAAACAAATACTGTGTCCCTTGTGAGCCTCTACTAGACTAGCTCGTTGATCAAAGATGGTTAAGGTTTCCTAACCATAGACATGAGTTGTCATTTGATAACTAGATCACATCATTAAGAGAATGATGTGATGGACAAGACCCATCCGTTAGCTTAGCATATAATCGTTCAGTTTATTGCTACTGCTTTCTTGAATGTCAAATACATGTTCCTTCGACCATGAGATCATGCAACTCCCGGATACCGGAGGAATACCTTGCGTGCTATCAAACGTCACAATGTAACTGAGTGATCGTAAAGATGTTCTACAGTTATCTCCGAATGTGTCTGTTGAGTTGGCGTGGATCGAGATTAGGATTTGTCACTCTGTGTATCAGAGAGGTATCTCTGGGCCCTCTCGGTAATACACATCACAAGTAGCTTGCAAGCAAATGACTAAGGAGTTAGTTATGAGATGATGTATTACAGAACGAGTAAAGAGACTTTCCATTAATGAGATTGAACTAGGTATGGAGATACCGACGATCGAATCTCGGGCAAGTACCATACCGACGGACAAAGGGAATTTCGTATGTTGTCATAACTGTTCGACTGATAAAGATCTTCGTAGAATATGTAGGAACCAATATGGGTATCCAGGTTCCGCTATTGTTTATTGAACGAAGAGGTGTCTTGGCCATGTCTACATAGTACTCAAACCCGTAGGGTCCGCACGCTTAATGTTCGTTGACGATATAGTGTTATATGAGTTATATGATGTAATGATCGACTTTTGTTTGAAGTCTCGGATAAGATCACGGACATGACGAGGAGCTCCGGAATTGTTCGGATGTAAATATTTATATATATGACGATGATATTTGGACACCAGAAAAGTTTCAGAGTGCACCAGGTAGTCATCGGGTCACCGGAAAGGGTTCCGGACACCCCCGGTAGGTGTATGTGCCTTATGGACCAAAGGGGGAAGCACACCAGCCCACAAGGGGCTGGTGCGTCCCTCCACCCTTGCCCACACACCAAAGGGGGGAGGAAAGGGGAGGCGCCCCAAAGGCAGCCAACCCCCTTTCCTCCCCCATGCAAAAATATGGAATGGGGGATTTGGCCAGGGCAGCCGCCCTAGGGCACCCCTTTCCTTCCCCCCATGCACAAATATGGAAGGGGGATTCGACTAGGGCAGGCGCCCTAGGCCAGCCTCCAGCCACTTGGGGCGCCCTAGGGGCTGTCTCCCCTCCCCCCTCCACCTATATATATGAGAGGAGGGAGAGGGCCTACATAGACCACGATTCCCTAGCCGTGTGTGGTGCCCCTGTCCCTCTAGTTCGTCCTCAGTCATATTTTCATAGTGCTCGGTGATGCCCTGCGGAGATAGTTGCATCACCACCGTCACCATGTCGTCGTGATGCCGGAACTCATCTACTACCTCGCCGTCTTGCTAGACCAAAAATGCATGGACATCACCGAGCTGAACGTGTGCTAAACGCGGAGGTGGCGTACGTGGTACTTGATCGGTTGGATCGCGAAGAAGTTCGACTACATCAACCGCGTTACTAAACGCTTCCGCTTCCGGTCTACGAGGGTACGTAGACACACTCTCCCCTCTCGTTGCTATGCATCTCCGTGGATAGATCTTGCGTGTACATAGTTTTTTTTGTTTTCCATGCATCATTCCCCAACACAAATAACAGTCTCTCTCCCTTCATACATCCTCTCTCTATCTCTCTAGCTCTACATGTCTCTTGTCTCTTATCTCTTCCGCATAATGCCATAATCCATTTTTCAAGAATTTGTCAGATGTACTTGAAAGTTCACTACCAGTTTATCATATGTGGCCACATGTATATTTAATTGCTCTGTTCCTAAATATATGTCTTTTTAGAGATTCCAATATGGACTACATACGAAACAAAATGATTGAATTTACACTCTAACCTATGTCTATATACATACGTATGTAGTTCATATTGGAACCTCTGTAGAGACTTATATTTAGGAACAGAGGGAGTAGTTACTAACGTATGCAAAGGAAAGCTACATAATAGCAATCAACAATCGCTAGAGCACCTGCATTTTAGTATTTCACAGAGCACCACAATCACGCATTGGTGTTCAGCCTACACAAGCTCAAGCGAATTAAGCACACCTTTGACGGTCTCACACACATGCACACGATCATGTTCAGCCTCCCGCACCCCGGTGTTCCTCTACGTACAAAGGAACTGCACTACTTCCATGATCACCATGAGCTTACAAGAGCATCACTCGATCTTGTGTATCACCTTGAGTAGCATGCACAACTGTGTCCTCTTCTTAGAGGAAGCGCTCATAGAGCGTCATGACATGGTCGACCCAGGGATGGGGTGGGGGGAGGTTTGTATGCAATAATAGCTAGCTCACATCCCATCACATATCTCCCTAAGAAATTTGGCTATTTCATTGTTTTTATATTGTAAGCCCTAATAATGTTTCCACTTGTTCCATCACATATCTCCTTATCAATTTGCAAATATTTGGTCACGACGACATCTTCAGCCAACTTGCGTCACCATCAAAATATCTGCAAGAGGTAGAAGAAAATTTGCCGCAATATATGATTGTTAAAAGTCAAAACTGCAACGCCGATGCAGACAAGAAAGTTACTCTACCACACATAGATCAATGTTCTAATAGTTCACACATGTCGTGGAAATAGATTAGTTTCTAAATGTAATAAAAGTTAACCACCTCCCTGATATTAGGTTGTATGCTGTCCCAGGCAATGCAGTTAATATCTTAGATGCCAATAGCCCTTTAGATTGGCAGGTGTGGCTAAATCAAAGTTTCTGCACACAAGCATTCAACAGTTTTCTGTGGATAAGAAGACCTTCCCAAAACCAACCTACACCCTTTTGCACAAACCCATGAGCCCTAAGCCCTATCCAACCAATGACCAATCAGACACTAAATCAACTACATTATCAATGAATGAAAGGGAGTGTCCGTTTTTCAGGAAAAAGGGAAACCAAATCCAACAACACCCAAATGGAGAGTACAATTTCAGGGGAAAAGAAGAGAAAACAATTCCATACTCGGTGGCAGTACCTTCAAACTTGCACCATTCTCCGGCAGCACATCGGCCACAGTGGTGGCATCATGCTTCACCACCCACTATAGGTGAGGACGGTGCATCGCCATCTACTATGCATGATGTTTCATGTTTATGCTCCCACTTTGTTGTCTTAGACGAACAAAACACACACGTGCCCGAATCAATTAGCAAGGATATTGGTCCAATGATTTTCTCATGTTAGCAAACAAAGACATTTATAGTCTTTAGTAGTAAACTCAACACATGTTTACCAGGTATATATGTTGTCTACCAGGCAAGGCCAGGAGCATCACCTAAGCGGGAGGGTCGTTCGACGGCAAGGAGTCATTGTTGTAGTGACGTGTAACTTGATTTGTGTCTCCCTGTCGCTTCACATATCTCTAGAAACATCATCATCGCTGCATCTAGCAATAGGAGTGTGATAGCCTCGCTTAATAGGGATGATAGACTACCCATATCATAAGGTATTCCTTCTTTTATGGAAGCCCATTAAGACAGAACTCCAAAGTTAAGCATGCTCAGCTTGGAGTAATTTCAGGATGGGTGATCGTCTCGGAAGTTGGTCCCGGGTGCGCACGAGTGAGGACAAAGTACACAGGAAAGACTAGTACTGATTTGTGGGGCCAGTCTAAATCCTGCCAGGAGTAACGACCACCGCCGGGAGTGTTCGGGGCGTTACAAGTTGGTATTAGAGCCGACCCTCACGGTTACATGGATGTTTGCGGACAGGTGCACGGTCATTTTATGCATGACGTTTGTGACCCGTCGTGGCACACGACATGGCACATGTGCTGGACTGGAAGCACTGACATATGTGCCAAGAGGGAACGTTCCTGTGGACCAATGAGGACATCGGTTCCTCTAAGTGGGGGTGTATGTGATAGCCTCGCTTAATATGGATGATAGACTACTCATGTCAATAAGGACTTCCTTCTTTTCCGGAAGCCCATTCGGATAGAACTCCAAAGTTAAGCGTGCTTAGCTTGGAGTAATTTCAGGATGGGTGACCGACTGGGAAGTTGGTCCCGGGTGCGCACGAGTGAAGATAGAGTGCGCGTGGCGGGAGGTGGGGTTAAACACACTAGCATGTGTTCCCTCCTTGGGGTGCCGATAATACCCGGTATTCACCTAAACCCATCTGGTGACCCCAAAACGCTTTCAGATCCTCTTGGAACTATTCCGGATATTAATGAAACAATTCCACAAATATATTCTTGTTACTCCCATCCTACTAACACTTAGTAGATCATGATTTCCTTAAGCTTATGACCCCATAGGTTTGGTAACTCATAGACATGAATGAAACCGATCGTTCAATGACCAACATCGGGACTGTGGACGTCCATATTGACCCCTATGAGTGCACAGATGATATTTGAGTGAACCTTTGGTTATCATGTGATGTTACCTTTGCTTCACGATACTTCAGAAAACCCGAGATGCATTGGTAACCTCCCGAGTCATTCACCATGCCCACTATACCGAAATCCTTGATATTGGTTTTGTTCTTCTTTCTTGTTATTGTGTTTCGGCATCCCCA
>LR738713.1:123316482-123368811 GCA_902687465.1 Secale cereale | reverse complement strand
TTCAGATCCTCTTGGAACTATTCCGGATATTAATGAAACAATTCCACAAATATATTCTTGTTACTCCCATCCTACTAACACTTAGTAGATCATGATTTCCTTAAGCTTATGACCCCATAGGTTTGGTAACTCATAGACATGAATGAAACCGATCGTTCAATGACCAACATCGGGACTGTGGACGTCCATATCGACCCCTATGAGTGCACAGATGATATTTGAGTGAACCTTTGGTTATCATGTGATGTTACCTTTGCTTCACGATACTTCAGAAAACCCGAGATGCATTGGTAACCTCCCGAGTCATTCACCATGCCCACTATACCGAAATCCTTGATATTGGTTTTGTTCTTCTTTCTTGTTATTGTGTTTCGGCATCCCCATGATGAAGTCACATGTGTCTCGCCAGGTGGTGATTGATGTCATCACACCGAGTGGGCCCTAAAAATATCTCTCCATCGTTGGAGGAGCAAATTCCACTCTTGAGTTATTTAGTCCCTTGTCAAACTTTTTGGTGAACCTGTAAGTTCTCATTATGAGCACCGTGCTACATGTGATGTTTGAGCAACCCCAAAGCCCGTCTAAGAAGTGACTACTATACTCTCATGTTCTAAGGAGAAAAGACACAAGTTAACACTCTGTGTCATTACAATTGATTATAGATGATATTAACTCATAACAAACAAGTTTGGGTCGACTCAATATGTTGTTCTTCTAACGTCATAATCTCAATGTTTTTAGGACTATCATTACACTTAACGATATCATGAAGATCATTGGACAAAATAAACTTGATTCCTTGTAATAGTTTTGAGATATGATGATAGTAATATATGAGTCATGTTGGTGAGTAATTATGCTCTAGTAAGAATATTGGTGTTAAGATTTGTGATTCCCTATGCAAGCATGAAATTCAACAGTTATGCAATGAAATTACATCCTACTTGTGTTGCCTTATTCGGTGTTAGTTATGCTTAATGTTCTTTTATGACAGTTTTCGTTCCTTGGTTGGTCACTTCTCAATCTATTTGCTAGCATTCACTTGTAATAAGTAGAAATACCGCTTGTGCATCCAAATCCTAAAACCCTAGTTGTGCCAAATGAGTCCACCATACCTACCTATATGCGGTATTTCCATGCCGTCCTAAGAAAATTTGTATGTGCGAGCTCTAATTTTCAAAATAAACTTCTCTTTTGTGTGCCCGTACCATTCATGAAGCGGCGAGGGGTGAACGATATTTTCCATCTGAGTAGGTTATTCTCAAGATGAGTGTTTATTCACTTGTAATTGCATGAGAGTGTGGCCGATATTTGTTCTTTGTGTGCAAGTACCATTTACATAGTGTTGTTTGAGTCTCCTACTGGTTCGATAACCTTGGTTTTTCACATCTGAGGGAAATACCTACCGCAGATGTGCTGCATCATCTCTTCCTTTTTGGGGAAATACTGACGCAGTTTCAAGCCACATTAGGGCCGGATTGGACTAGGCGACGCCCCACAGAGGGCCTTTCCGTCTGTCAGTGTCAAAACCGGCGGATCTCAGGTAGGGGGTCCCGAGCTGTGGATCTTTGGTCAATGGGGAACACGGAACGCAGGGACAATATTTACCCAGGTCCGGGACCTCTCGAGGAGGTAAAACCTTACATCCTTCTTTATTATATTTATGTGTATATGATGGTTACAAAGTTGATCTACCACGAGATCCGATGAACTAAACCCTAGATGAGTAGGATGATGGTTCTGCCCCCTACGGACTAAACCCCCTGGTTTATATAGACACCAGGGGTACCTAGGGTTACATGTGTCGGTTGCCATCAGGAAACAAATACGCCGGCTATGCTAAATCTTCCTTGGAGGAGACACCAAGCCTTCAGAGGTTCCCTTCTGTAGTACAGAGTTATCTAAAGCTCGCCCTTCCCTAACAGAATCCAGAGTGGCCCACCAGGCCAGCCCATGAGAGATAGGCCGGCAAACCAAGGACCCCCCTATCCAAAACACCCTCAGTAGCCCCCGTACTGGCCTCCAACGTCGGGGGTCCATGATCCTTAGCAGCTTCATGTGCCCAAAGTCTCCGGCTTGCGGGGCGAGTTCTTTCCCCCTTTGTGTCGAACTGACAATAGTCCGACCACTGATGGTTTTTTGACTTGACGAAGCATCACTGGGCCCACAGTACAAAACTTTCTTTCTTAGGGTTAATGGTACCCCTCGATCTTCGTGCGCTAGAGGGAGGCGGATGGTCCAATAGTCTTCTATAGAAATGCCCCTCATGGGCCAGAAAAAAGCGCCTATCAAATAGGCTGGGGGTGTGATGGTAACGCATCCTATTCCCAAATCATTGAGAAGCCACAAATCAGAGAACTGTGAGAAATGGCAAGCACTTGAGGCTCCTCCTTACGCCCTCATGCCCCCCTCCAAGGCATCTGGGTAATATGTTCAATCTCCCATCTCCGACTAAGCAGCCTCGAGACACAAGGGTATCTTCTAGCCAATACTGCAGGATGGTCCAAATGTGACGGTCCAATCAGAGACCCTTTGACGAAACTGTGTGCGATGTGTTAATCACAAACGATGATGTAAAAATAGTCAAAAAAGAGACAAGATGTTTGCGGTGGTGGAGACATAAAACATGATACATATTGTAGTTGGATGTGCGATGCGTGGCATACGGTTCACTCAAATGAACTATTTGCGATGAGGCAGAACAACATAAACGGGCAGCCAGATGAAGGTATGTGCGATATACGACATACAATTCACTCGAATGAATTGTTTGCAATTAGGAAACGCAACTAAAACAATCACCCCGATGAAGGTGTGTGCGATATACGACATACAGTTCACTTGGATGAATTGTTTTCGATTAGGCAACACAACGGAAATGGTTCAACTTAACAAGATATGTGTGATATGTGGCAAACATGTTCCTAATCATAAATGTTTGCGAAGACCAATAATAGCACAAACAATTTTCGCTAATAAGTTATGTGTGTTGTGGGCAAACGCTTGCTGGTATACAATTGTCAGCGATTGATGAATTCATCACTGACAGGTTCCCTAGTATGGCCTGTGTGCGATGTCATTGCAAACAAAACAATAATATATGTACTTATAACTTATAAGGACTTGATTCCATAACCAAATTGAACATCCAATTAGATAGGTGGCTAGTACACACATGACCTTTGCACACACCAAAGTATGTTCCAAAATGTCTAGAAAACTCAAATAATGTATAAAGAGGCAAAACGAACCCTGAATAATTTCATATTTTTAAGACGACACTCGTATAGTTGCATGTTGCCTCTGTAAAATAAATCAAGGCGGGAAGAGACAGTGTATGTCATTTTGCACACATAGGTGACAAGTTCCCCCTCATAACCATGAGGCTTCTTAAGAGAAGCCCCGATTTGTAAGAAGTTTATACCAAAACTTGCCCCAGATTGGATTAATTTTTTCTTGTAGCATGTTGGTGCCATGTCATAACACCATGCCAATTTCATGATCTTCAGGCGAGTTTTGGATTTACAGTAATTTTGAAACCAGGTTTCTCAATGTTTACTGTCGAGTCGGCACCACACTGGATAGGTGCTACTTCTTGAGCTTGCATTGGTTTTTCCCTTGAAGAGGAAATGGTGATGCAACAAAGTAGAGATAAGTATTTCTCTCAGTTAAGAACCAAGGTATCAATCCACTAGGAGGAACACATAAGTCACCAATACTTGCACCTACACAAACAAATACTTGCACCCAACGCGATAAAGGGGTTGTAAATCCCTTCACGGTTACTTGCAAGGATGAGATCTGATAGAGATAGGTATAAAAGATAAATAAAAATGCAAAATGAATTAAAGGTAAATAAATTGCAGCAAGGTATTTTTTGGTTTTTGATTTTGTACATATGGAAATAATATGATAAGAATAGACCCGGGGGCCATAGTTTTCACCAGAGGCTTCTCTCTTGAAAGAACACACACGTTGGGTAAACAGATTATTGTTGATCAATTGATAGAAAAGCGAATAATTATGACGATATCCAAGGCAATGATAATGAATATAGGCATCACATCTGTGGCAAGTAGACCGACTCCTGCATGCATCTACTACTATTACTCCACACATTGACCGCTATCCAGCATGCATCTAGTGTATTAAGTTAACAGGAACGGAGTAACGCCTTAAGCAAGATGACATGCGTCGGGGAAACTGATCGCCCACGAACACCTATGGGACCGGAGCCCCTTCTCGGTACAGCAGGGGGCGGAGGATGCACGAAGAGCAGATCGAGGCATGCACACGAGCAGTTTACCCAGGTTCGGGCCGCACGGATGCGTAAAACCCTACTCCTGCTTTGGTGGTTGTATTGAATTCTTGGCTCGGGAGCGAGAAGAGCTACAGTACACTCTAACCGCTAGCAAGACCGAGTGTGGAAAATGATCGATCCCACCCTACGTTGCGCATGGGCCTCCTTTTATACGTTCAAGGGGTCACCGACAGGTGGCAACGTAGTTGAGGGCAAAAGTGTAAAAAGGGTGGTAGATGGAACAGTGTTCCATACCTAACCCTGACGGCAGGGGACAAGGGCATTAAATGCCCGTCACCGTCGCCTAAACAGTGCAAAAAGTGGCCGTCAGGGGCGCCACCGTCCGCCACAACGGTAGCCTTGTCATCGCTGCTTGCCATCATGTACCCTAGGCTGCACAGCCTTCCGCCACGTGCGCCTGGGATGGTCCCAGAGCGACACGTGGGTGGATGCGCTGGAGCGCGGGTACCGAGTGGAAGCTTGCCGCGGCAAGCGCCTTACCGCGGTCGCTATCTTGTCGTTTCCAGGAGCTTGTCGCTCACCGGCCTTTGCCGGGACGCGTGGCGCGTCGCGGCAAGCTTTCTTGAGATGTCTTGGTAGGCCTTCCCGGCAAGCTCCTCTTGCCAGGGTCTTGTGCCTTGAGTGGTCTTGAGCCTTGAGTGGCATTCCCGGCAAGCTCCTCTTGCCGGGGCCTTGTCTCTTTGACTTGAATACTTTGTTCTTGAATGGCTCCAAAGGAACCACGAGAGGATCTTGGCGGTCGCCCGACAAGCCTTGCCGCGGGACGCTGCAACTGTCCGTGCACAAGTTCGGGATACTAAGGTACCCCTACTTTAGTACACCGACAGGAGCCCCCGGGCCTGGGCCATACACGGTGCTGAGCGCTGTTGGGCCAGGCCCAAAACAGTGCACGGGCACGCGCGGCCTGCGGCACGCCGAATCTTTCCCCGTATCCACCGCTCTCTCCCCGAACGGCACGCGTTGATTGCGGCATCGTGGGAGAGATCGTGGGGTGTTTCTTTAATCGGAAATGCGGAACGTCCGCCCCCTCCCCCTTAAAAGCAGGGGAAACAGGGGCAGTTCGTGCATTCGCCCGTTGCTGCTTCAATCCTCAAAAACCTCCGCCGCTCCCCTCCTTCCCGAAGGCCGAAAGAGAGCAGCACTCCGCCTCCTCCGCCGCCACCAGCACCACCAGCGGCGTCGACCTCCCCTACCGCCTCCGCCATGGCTCCAAAAGGCGAGCAGGGGAAGTCCGCGAAGACGGCCGAGGCGCTGCGGCTCGCAGCGATGCGGAAGAAGCGAGACGTCTTCCCCCCCATGCTTGATGCGGCAATGCTGAGGGAGGAATATTACCTTTTCTGGGCGAGGAAGATGAAGGCGCATCCGCGCACCAAGGTATTCCCCGCCGTAGCTTGCGAGATGTTCCCGAATGGCTACGCATTCTTCGCTCTGTTCTTCTACTACGGGCTCTGCCCGCCCTTCTCCGAATTCTTCTGCGACGTCATGAACACCTACGGGTTTCACCTCCTTGACTTCACCCCCAACGCCGTTCTGACGATGGCCGTTTTCGCACACCTCTGCGAGAACTTCATGCCTCGAGTTGAGGGAGGAGAGCCCCTGTCTGGCGGGATCTCCTGGGTCTCGAGGACCCACAAGAAGGAAGTGTATCTGAAGGGAGAGCTCCGCGGCAAGTGGGATGAATGGAGAGCCGACTGGTGCTGGATCGTAGAGGAGAACCCGCAGCCATTCACCGCCCGGCGCCAAACCCCAGTAGTACGCGGCAACGACTGGAGTGACTTGGCTCCGGAAGACAGCAGACTGAAGATTGCCACCGCCCGGATCCTTCGCCTTAGGCATGCCGGGCTGACTGTAGGCGCAGTAGGCGCAGACTTCCTTCGCCGCCGCATCGCCCCCTTGCAGGAGAGGAAGAGGTCCGCTTGGGATTTTGAGAATGCGGCAGATATCATGAGGCTGCGCCCGGGCCTCAACTGGAACTTCACTGTCCTGGAGCTCAACGCGATGCTCCAGGAGTTGTTCAAGCACGACCCCGCCCATCCCGAATGGTTCGTGTTGCCGAGGGGCGTAGTTCCGCTGTGCAACAACTCTGCGCTCAGCCGCATCCGCGCAATGATGCCGCTGTGCGACTCGCACGGGATCGACCCCACTTGGCAAGAGCCTACCGACGAGGTCGTGCAGGCATTCTTCGACAACTTAGAAGAAACGCTGGTCCTCTCCGATGAGAAGAAGGGCCTCACCCGCGACACCACCGACCAAGAGATGGCGTATATCGCCACCAGGATGGAGGAGGCGGCAGTAGCCGCGGCCACGGGCGAGTTCGGGTACACTGTGGAGGAGGCGGAGGCAGCGGAGGCGGAGAGCCTTGCCGAGCGAGAAGAGTTCCTCAAAGCGGGGAAGCTTGCCGGACAAGGCGTCGCGGCAAGTGAGCCCGCCGAGCAGGGCGCCGGGTCGAACGGGGCTGCCGAGCAGGGCGTCGAATCGAGCGGGCCCGCCGAAGACACGAGCGGCTCACTGGAGATCGGCTCCTCCTCCTCGTCTTCGGGCAGCTCGCCACCACCAGCAGAGCCTCCAGCTCCAAGAAGGCGCCTCCGCAAGGTCGGGGACGTGACGGAGCGGCAGACGGGCCAACAGCCGACGCGCCGCGCGACACGTGCTACCGCGGGAAGCAAGGCTGCCACAGGAGCTCCTCGCGCTTCAGCGGGATCCTCTTCGACCGCCGCTTCTGCTCCTGCCGCTCCCCACGCCATGGCGGCAGCCGGAGAGGGGTCATCTCAGACCACCGCTCCTGCCCCCGCCAAGCGGCCAAGGGAGCCCACTCCTCCGCCTCCTCGCGCCGGGACGCGTGAGCCAGATTTCGACTTCTCTGCGCTCAGCTCCGACGAGGAGGAAGAAGAGTAAGTCTTTGTTGTCCTTGTACTTCTTCGATTTCTCGCTGTTTCTTGTCTTGTATCTCTTTCGCCTAACTCTGAACCTGTTCCTTTTCAGAACTCTGGCCCAGAGGGCGGCGAAGAGAGCCAAGGTCCCGGTGATCGTCATCGAGGACGAGCCCACCGCGACAGGAGGGGGTGCGCCTGAGACAAGCTTGCCGGACCCGGCAACTGTTCTTCAGAGCAGCCCCCAGCGCAGCGCCCAGCGTAAGTGTGATTCATCTTCTGCTGTTGGGCGCGCGTGGGCGCTTCTTATTTACTGACACCTCGTTCGTTGATTTGTGCAGGAGCAGAGCAGCAGCACCAGGAGCACCAAGAGACCACCCCCGACGTGCCGCACGCTTCAACCACGCCGCCAAGGGGAAGCTCTCCGGCAAGGGAGAGTCCTCCGCCAAGGACGAGTACTCCGCCAAGGGCGAACACTCCGCCAAGGGCGAGCTCTCCGGCGAGGGATAGCACCAGCGGCCCTCCGCCGGCGGGACCTGCAACCACGCCGCCGAGGGAGAGCTCCCCGGCAAGGAACCTCACCGAGGAACCGGCCTGCGCAGGTAACCCCTTTGCTTCACTCTTCCCTTGGACCTTTCTTCTTTTTTGGATATTTGCTTGACTGTTTTTCTTTCTTTTTCTTCCGTCAGACCCATCCACAGCTGAGCCAATGGAGACACAGGTCGTTGTTTAGGAGGATACGCGCGGGAACACCGGCGGCGCCGCTGCTACCGAAGGAGCGGCCGATGCTGACGAGCCTGCCGGCGATGAGGCTGCCAAGGCTGCTGCCGCAGCGGCTGAAGAGGGGTCCGGTAGTCGCACTGACGGCCCTGAGGCCGCAGGAGCACCGGGCGCTACGCTGACTGCCGATCCCTCCGCTGCCGCCGCCGCTCCAGGCTCCGCGGAGCCCGAGCCAGGTGCCTACTTGGAGGCCGGCAACGGCGTCTTCATCAGCCTCCCATGGGCGTCCATGTCCAGGGCGCTGGTCGAGGGAGAAGCCTTTGACGGGGAAGTACTTGCCTCCGTCGGGCTGAAGCTCGTCGACGCGCCAAGCAGCAGCAGCGAGCCTGAGGAGGAGCGGTTGCTGCGCAAGTTGCTATCACTCTATCGCGCCCGGCAGGCCAAACTGGAGTCCCGTGAGGCTCTGGCCGCCAAGGCGGGAGCTGATATGGAGAAGCGTGCAGAGGAGCTCCGAGCCATCAACCAAGCAGCTCTCCGGTCCTTGGCAGAGGAGCGGGAGCGACTTGCCGAGGCGCAGCAGGCCTTCATCCTGGAGAAGGCTGAAGTGGAGGAGCAGCAGCGGCTTGTCGCTGAGAAGCTGTCCACGCTGGAGGGCGAGTTGGCGCAGCGGAAGGTCAACCTCGACGGCCACGAGGAGGAACTTGCCGCGCGCGAACGATCTCTTGGCGGAGCTCTCCAGGAGGCAAAGGACGCCGCCGCAGCTGCCGAGACCACCAAGAAGGAGTTGGAGGTGAGGGTGGCGCAGCTGGAGGCCAACCTCAAGACGAGCGGCGAGGAGGTTGCCGCACTCAAGCTTGAGAGGGAGAAGGACGCCCATAGCCATTGAGAGCTGCAGGTCCACCTCGCCGAGAAGGGCAAAGAGCTCACCGCCGCCAAGGACTCCAACGCAGACCTTGAGCTGAAGCTGGCCACTCTTACCACGATGCTGGACGGCGCCAGGGAGCGGGAGACGGCCCTGAAAGAGGAGCTCAGGCCCGAGAAGGCGTTGCTGGATAGTGCTGCCATCACCCAGAATAACTTTAAGCAGACCGTCGAGCACTGGACGGAAGGCATCGTCAACATCGCCGCAGACATCGACAAGGAGTTGGAGCAACTGGGGGCGGAGTATCTCGGGTACTCCACCGATGAGAACCTCCACCCCAGCGCCAAGCTTACTTTGTTCTTCAGGGGCGTGGCGACGGCCCTCCAGCAACTCCGGGAGAAGATCCCGAAGCAGCTGGCGGACGAATCGCGCAGGCTCTGCGCGGGCGCCCTGCAGAAGGTGTTGATGAAGGTGGCCTTCCGCAATCCGGGCCTCAACCTCACCAACGTCCTCAGGTCTCTGCCGGCGGACGCCGATCAGGAGGCGCTCAAGGCCCTTGTCGCACCCATTGTGGACAAGGTTGGCGGCATTAAGAGGGTTGAAGGCGATCGTACAGATTAGACTGCTTATTTTCTTCTTTCTTTGTCTCTGCCGGCAATGTTATGAACAACAGTCTATTAGAACTGCGACAAGTCATCTTGTAATATAACTTTATTTTGGGTAGCTAATGCAATGTTATTTCCTTTACTTGATTCCTTTGCTTTGTATGTAATTACCCTACGCTTTTAGGGAACTTGCCAGCGTAGGCACCTTTGCCGCGAGCGCTGAGTGCGGAACTTTAGCAGCCTGCCGGCGGTGCCGCTGCCGGCAAGAAACCTTGTCGCAACTAGTCGCAGCACACTTAAGTTGTTGAGCAAACTCAAAAACGAAGTAAGGGCGCGACACTAGTCGCAGCACACTTAAGTCGCTGAGCGTGCTCGAAACAAAGTAAGGGCGCGGCTAGCCACGAGTTGGTTCCTCCGCGCACAGGTTTTCCATACAAAGTGCGGTCGTTCAAGGAAGATAACTTAAACATTTAAAAATTTGATTGCTCAAACTTTGGCAACTTAGCTTTTGTGTTGTCTGCTTCCCGGCAAGGCAAGGCTTTCTTGAACGACATTTGGTCCATACCACTATCTTCCTCCCCCCCGACAAACTTGTGCGCGAGGGAACCTTCTTCTCCTTGAGAAAAAAGATAGAAGAGAAAATATAGATATGGAGCCTTTGGGCTCGTCATTGCTTACCGGGGTTAGGTGCTGCACAAAGTGTCAGATAGTACATGCGAGAAATAAAAAGCATGAAATGACAAGATGTGCGAGGCACATAAGCTTTACTGATGCACGGGGTCTGCGCCCGGCTTTGTACAAAGGATTATATGCAACAGCGGCAAGACTTGTACAAAAGGTGGTTGCCGGAGCGGATCACGGCAACCGCGCCTTACGGGTAAAACTTACGAAGATGCTCGATGTTCCAGGAGTTGCTCACCGGAAAGCCATCTTCGGTCTCAAGGCGGACAGCGCCGGGCCTAGTGACTCGTTTCACCCGATAAGGGCCTTCCCACTTCGGTGTCAACTTGTTGGAATTCTTGGCGGACTGAACGCGCCGAAGAACAAGGTCGCCTTCCTCGAGACTTCTGGCATTAACTTTGCGGCTATGGTAGCGGTGCAAAGCTTGCTGGTATCGAGCAGCTCGTACAGCAGCCTGAAGGCGGTCTTCCTCAAGGAGCAGCGCGTCATCTTGTCGCAGCCGCTCTTGCTCGAGCTCATCATAAGCGAGCACTCGAGGTGACCCGTATACGAGTTCTGTGGGGAGAACTGCCTCTGCTCCATAGACTAGAGCGAAAGGTGTCTGTCTAGTGGCTCGATTTGGTGTCGTCCTGATCGACCAAAGAGCCGCTGGCAGCTCCTCGATCCAGTTTCTTCCGCACTTGTGCAGCCTGTCGAAAGTTCTCGTCTTGAGTCCGCGCAGCACTTCAGCATTTGCCCTCTCCGCTTGACCGCTGCTCCTCGGGTGAGCAACAGAAGCGAAGCAGACCTTGGCGCCAAGGTCTTGGACGTACTGCATGAAGGTGCGACTTGTGGATTGTGTGCCGTTGTCGGTAATGATCATGTTAGGGATCCCGAAACGGCAAACAATCGACCTGAAGAACTTGACTGCTGACTGTGCGGTCACCTTTCTCACTGGTTCCACTTCCGGCCACTTTGTGAACTTGTCGATGGTAACTTACAAGTACTCAAAGCCCCCGGCTGCGCGGGGAAAAGGGCCGAGGATGTCGAGCCCCCAGACCGAGAACGGCCAGGATAAAGGGATCGTCTGGAGAGCTTGAGCTGGTTGGTGTATCTGCTTGGAATGGAACTGGCACGCTTCACACTTGGTTACTTGTGCAGTTGCATCCTAGAGGGCTTCTGGCCAAAAGAAACCTTGCCGGAATGCTTTGCCGGCAAGCGCTCTTGCGCCAATGTGGTGACCACAAATGCCTCCATGTATTTTTGCCAACAACTTTTGTCCATCTTCCCAGGGAATACACTTCAATTTCACACCGTTGAGTCTTCTTCTGTACAGTTCGTTGCCGACAAACTGGTACATACTTGACTGCTGGGCTACTCTTTCAGCTTCTTCTTGCTCTTCGGGAAGTTCTCCTGTCTGAAGGAAACGGACAATTTGCTGCGCCCATGCTGGAGCCTGTGGCTCGACAACAAGGACCAAAGGCACATCTGCTGCTGCGGGAACATCCGCTTATACGGCCAGAAACTACGGCTCAGCCGGAGCGTGATGTTCCCCGGCAAGCTTGCCGGACTAAAACTTGTCGGGAGCTTCCGCTTCAACGGAACAAGTCCTGGGACTTGCCGGAGCGGATTGCTCCTCAAAAATTTTGGTGTTGATTTTGGGGACCTTCTTGGCGGCGGCTTCGGGAAGCTCTGCCGGAAAATAGTCGCCAACAATCAACTTCCTCTTCTTGCTCTGCCCAGTCGATGGTGTTACGGATGGTTGAGTCAGCTTGAGCACAAAGATCCTTGGTTCCACAGGTAACTTGAGTGCGGCGCACTTTGACAGGCCGTCGGCGATGTCGTTCTGAGCTCTTGGAATATGCTCCATCTGTAGGCCGTCAACGTGCTCTTCAAGCTTTCTCACTTCGTCAACGTACACTTCCATCAACGGACTCTAGTAATTCTTGTTCACTTGGCGGACGACCAACTGCGAGTCACCCCTGACAATCAGCTTCTTAATCCCAAGGTCTGCCGCGATCCTGAGACCGGCAAGCAAACCTTCATACTATGCAGTATTGTTTGTCGCTTGCTCCTTGGGAAAGTGCATCTGGACCACGTACTTGAGGTGTTCTCCGGTGGGCGCGACAAGCAGCACGCCAGCACCTGCGCCTTGGAGCGAGAAGGCACCATCAAAGTACATTATCCACTCTTTGCTCGCTTCCTTGACGGGGATGCTCGTCTCTGGAACCTCTTCATCTGGTGTCGGCGTCCACTCCGCTATGAATTCTGCCAATGCTCTGCTCTAGATGGTTGAAGTACTTTCAAACTTGAGGCCAAAGCTTGACAGTTCCAACGCCCACTCGACAATCCTGCCTGTTGCTTCTGGATTCTGCAATATCCTCTTCAGTGGAAAGCGAGTGACCACTGTTATCTCATGTGCTTGGAATTAATGGCACAACTTTCTCGAGGCCATGAGAAGGCCGAAAAGCAACTTCTGCACACCAGAGTACCTTGATCTAGCCCCCTGCAGAAGGGAACTGACAAAGTAAACTGGGCGCTGCACCATCTTCTTCCGTATCTCTTCTTGCGTCTGCGCAGATCCATCCTTGTCGGGACCAGAGCTTATCGTAGAAGCCTCCTGCTTGTCGCTGGATGTGCTTGCCGCGGTTGCTGGCTCATCATCCGCCTCCCTCTCCGCTACTAACGCAGCACTAACCACTTGATTGGTTGCCGCTAGGTATAGCAACAACTTCTCTTGTGGTTTAGGTGCGACAAGTATTGGGGTGGAGGACAGGTACCTCTTCAAGTCCTGCAGCGCAGCCTCCGCTTCCGGAGTCCATTTCATTGGACCTGCCTTTTTCAAAATTTTGAAAAACGGCAGGGCGCGCTCTGCTGACTTAGAGATGAACCTGCTGAGAGCAGCCACATAACCGGCAAGCCTCCGTACATCTTTGACGCGCATGGGTGCTTCGATTTGCTCAATGGCCTTTATCTTGTCGGGATTAGCTTCACCCCCTCTGGGACACGAAGAACCCGAGAAGCTTGCCGGAAGGGACTCCAAACACACACTTCTCGAGGTTGAGCTTGAGCCGGATCTTGCGCAGATTCGCAAAGGTTTCATCTAAATCCTGGATCAGAGTCGCCCTGTCCTTGCTCTTGACCACTATATCATCCATGTACGCTTCTACATTTCTGTGAATCTGTGGCTCAAAAGCTGTATGGGCTACCCTTGCAAATGTTGAACCAGCATTCTTTAATCCGAAAGGCATGCGTATGAAATAGTAAGTGCCACATGGAGTAATGAACGCGGTCTTTTCCTCATCTTCTTCAGCCATGAAGATCTGGTGGTATCCTGAGTATGCGTCAATAAATGAAAGCAAATCACATCTAGCCGTGAGTCAACAATCTGGTCAATGCGCGGCAAGGGAAATGGGTCTTTGGGACAAGCTTTATTCACATCGGTGAAGTCAATACAAAGCCTCCATTTCCCGTTTGCCTTACGCACGACAACAGGATTGGCCAACCACGTAGGATGGAGCACACCTCTGACAAGGCCTGCTGCTTCCAGCTTCTTGATTTCTTCTGCTATGAACTCTTGGCGCTCCACTGCTTGTTTTCTGACCTTCTGCTTGACGGGCCGCGCGTGAGGACAAACGGCAAGCTTGTGCTCGATCACTTTCCTGGGAACACCGGGGATGTCAGACGGTTGCCATGCAAGCACGTTGACATTCGCCCGCAGGAAAGCAACGAGCGCGCTTTCCTATTTAGGGTCAAGCGTGGCACTGATGGTGAAAGTACCACCAGTGCCGTCCTCCTTGGCGGACACCTTCTTGGTTGCGGGTGGAGCTGCCATCGTCTTCTTACACTTGCTGGTGGAGCTCGATGGTGCGTCCTCGACGGCAGCGCATCACTCCGAAGAGGTGCGTTTGCCGGAGTGGGCCCAAGAGCTCTTGCCAGACTTGGTCTTCTTCCCCTCGAGAGCTTCAGCGGCAAGTGTTTGTCGATCTGTTGCGGCTGCTGCTTCTCGGTAGATCTTGTTGGCGCAGATAAGGGCATCTTTCTTGTCGCCAGGGACTGAGATGACGCTTATCAGGCCTGGCATCTTGAGCATGTTGTAGGCATAGTGAGAGGCTGCCATGAACTTGGCGAGTGCTGGACGGCCTAGTATCCCATTGTAAGGCAACGGGATATCGGCAACGTCAAAAGTGACCCTCTCAGTTCTGAAGTTCAGCTCACCGCCAAACGTTACTGGCAACGTGATCTTCCCCTTCGGCCTGCTCCTTCCCGGGTTGATTCCTTGGAACGTGCCGGTCTCTTCGAGCTCGCTGTCAGGGATCTGGAGTTTCTGGATTACAGTGGAGGAGATCAGGTTCAAGCCGGCCCCGCCGTTAACTAAAATCTTCGTGACCTTGAGGTTGCAGATGGTTGGTGAGACCAACATCGGCAGGCACCCGACCGCAGTTGTGCGATCAGGGTGGTCCTCAATATCAAAGATGATAGGCGTGCTGGACCATTTTAGAAGTTTGCGCGATTCGACAGGTGGTTCTGCTGCATTGACTTCTCGCACCCACTGTTTGAGTTGGCGGTGTGAAGTATGCAGAGAAGCACCGCCGACAACGCACAAAACCTCTGTGGCTGTCTGAAACTCCTGCTCACTGGTCTCTCCATCATCCATGTCCTCGTCGTCGTCGTCGTCTTCGTCCTTGTCGCGGCCGTGGGGATGTCTATCTCCTTGTCGCTGCTTAGCCTTGCCGTGGCGTCCTTCCCTGCCATTAAAAGGCTGCTTCTTGCCGGATCCCCCATCACCTCCTTGGTCCTTCTCCTTGTCGCGTCGCTCGTACTCAGCTTTTTGCTGCTCGACGAGGTACTCGACCCTCTTGCAGTTCTGGAGGTCGTGGCCCTTAGTGCGGTGGATCTTGCAGTACTGCTTGTCGGTGCCGTCCTGCTTGTCGCCGGCCGCCACAGCCTGGCAGTTGGTGCACGCGGCAGTCTCCTTGCCGGAGCTACCAACTTGGGCTTTCTTGGCGCCAGCCTCCTTGCCGGACTGCTCAACGACTAGCACTTCCTTGTTCTTCTTCTTCCTGTTGTTCCGCCGCCGGTTTTTCTTTGCCGGGGCGGCATCCTCGCTGTCAGATCCTCCTGCTCCAGCATCCTCTCCGGGGAGTTTCCCCCCCTCCTCAGCACGTGCACACTTGTCGGCCAGGGCGTACAGCTCGCTGACGTCCCTGATCTTGCACATCGCCATCTCCTCCCTCATCCTGTGGTTACGCACGTTCTGGTGGAACGCGCTGATAACCGCGGCAGGGTGGACGTCTGGGATGTTGTGCTGGACACGGCTGAATCTCTGGATATACTTGCGCAAGGGTTCCCCCTCCTTCTGGGCGAGCAGGTGAAGGTCGCTCTCCTGGCCATGAGGTTTGTGGCCGCCTGTGAAGGCGCCGACAAACTGGTGGCACAGGTCGGCCCAAGAAGAAATGGAGTTGTCCGGCAAGTGCATGAGCCAGGACCTGATGTTGGGTTTGAGTACCAAAGGGAAGTAGTTGGCAAGGATCTTCTCGTCTCGCCCCCCCAACAGCTTGCACCACAATGGTGTAGATGCTGAGGAACTCCGACGGATGCGTCTTGCCATCGTACTTCTCCGGTACGTCGGGCTTGAAGTTCTTCATGCTGGGCCACTGGACTTGCCGCAGCTCACGAGTGAAGGCAGGACAACCTACCGCGTACGGCAAGTCGCCTGGTCCCCCTGGCGCTTGCATGTCGACAGTGGGCCTAGCGCGCTGGTCTGATTGACGCCGCGCTTCTCTTCGACGCTCGACGCGGGTTCGAGCATCCTCTTGCTGTCGGTCGTCAAGGACTTCGCGCTGATCACGGCAAGCTCGCGGATCTGATGACGCAGTGGAGTCGTCGTGGATGTTGATCCGGCGAGTCGGTGATTTTGGCCTTCGGGGCGGAGAGTGCGCGGTGGTTGCACCCCCACCGGTCTTGCCGCCATCGGCCTGCACCTGGCTGACTTGCCGCGGTCGCGACGTGCTCGGTTGCTGCGGGGTGTCGCCGTTGGCGAAGGTGATGAGGCTCTGGATGGTGGCCCTCCAGTCGTCGGCCTTGTCTGCCGCTTGAGGGAAGTCCAGGAGCAGCTGCGCTCGTGCTAGAGCTTCTGCTGGAGTGGCGGGTAACGGCGGCGAACGGTGCGAGGAGCGGGATATGCTCGGACTCCTAACTATGTTAGAAGGAGCAGTATCCCGTCCCGGCGACCACGCCTTGCTCGTGCCGGCATGCTGGTGTGCATGCTGGCCCTGAGCGTCCCGAGATCTGCCAGCTTGACCTTGGCCCAGCAAGCGTATGGTACCTTGAGTACCACGACGCTGCCGGTCCCGTGCTTCCTGAGATGGGCGCGGTGCATGCACGGACGCCGAGGTCTTGGAGTGCGCCCGGTCGTCTGTCTTGTCCTTGGACTTGGCGGCGCCGTGAGTTCCCTCGTCGACGTCCTTTCTTCCGCCGGCGTCTACCCCACCAGCCGTTGGCTCCGGCGGTGGTGGGATCGACGCGGACGGACCTGCTGCCTCCGAAGCTTTCTTCTTCGATGGCATGTTGATGAAGAAGTTGAAGATCTAGCCCATGTGCAGGCCGGATCAGATCCACACAACCTCGACACACCCCCTACCTGGCGCGCCAAAGATATCGGGAAACTGATCGCCCACGAACACCTATGGGACCGGAGCCCCTTCTCGGTACGGCAGGGGGCAAAGGATGCACGAAGAGCAGATCGAGGCGTGCACACGAGCAGTTTACCCATGTTCGGGCCGCACGGATGCGTAAAACCCTACTCCTGCTTTGGTGGTTGTATTGAGTTCTTGGCTCGGGAGCGAGAAGAGCTACAGTACACTCTAACCGCTAGCAAGACCGAGTGTGGAAAATGATCGATCCACCCCCTACGTTGCGCATGGGCCTCCTTTGATACGTTCAAGGGGTCACCGACAGGTGGCAACGTAGTTGAGGGCAAAAGTGTAAAAAGGGTGGTAGATGGAACAGTGTTCCATACCTAACCTTGACGGCAGGGGACAAGGGCATTAAATGCCCATCGCCGTCGCCCAAACAGTGCAAAAAGTGGCCTTCAGGGGCGCCACCGTCTGCCACGACGGTAGCCTTGTCATCATTGCTTGCCACCGTGTACCCTAGGCTGCACAGCCTTCCGCCACGTGCGCCTGGGATGGTCCCAGAGCGAGACGTGGGTGGATGCGCTGGAGCGCGGGTACCGAGTGGAAGCTTGCCGCGGCAAGCACCTTGCCGCGGTCGCTATCTTGTCATTTCCAGGAGCTTGTCGCTCACCGGCCTTTGCCGGGACGCGTGGCGCGTCGCGGCAAGTTTTCTTGAGATGTCTTGGTAGGCCTTCCCGGCAAGCTCTTCTTGCCAGGGTCTTGTGCCTTGAGTGGTATTGAGCCTTGAGTGGCCTTCCCGGCAAGCTCCTCTTGCCGGGGCCTTGTCTCTTTGACTTGAATACTTTGTTCTTGAATGGCTCCAAAGGAACCACGAGAGGATCTTGGCGGTCGCCCGGCAAGCCTTGCCGCGGGACGCTGCAACTGTCCGTGCACAAGTTTGGGATACTAAGGTACCCCTACTTTAGTACACCGACAACATGATGTAGAGGGATAGATCCAATCAACATGAATAAACCGCACCTTTTTATCCTTAATGGCAACAATACAAATACGTGCCTCACTACCCCTTCTGTTACTGGGTGAGGACACTGCAAGACTGAACCCATTACAAAGAACCTCTCCCATTGCATGAAAAATCAATCTAGTTGGCCAAACCAAATCAATAGACCAGAGAGAAATACAAAGCTATCTTAATAATGCATAAAAGAGTTCAAAACTCAAATAATATTCATAGATAATCTGATCATAAACCCACAATTCATAGGATCTCAACAAACACACCGTAAAAGAAGATTGCGTCGAATAGATCTCCGAGAACATCGAGGAGAACATTGTATTGAGATCAAAGAGAGAGAAGAACCCATCTAGCTACTAGCTAGGGACCCATATGTGTGTGGTAAGCTACTCACACATCATCGGAAGGGCAGCAAGGTTGATGTAGATGCCCTCCGTGATCGAATCCCCCTCCGGCGGAGTACCGACAAAGGCCTCCAGATGGGATTGCACAAGGACAGAAACTTGCAGCGGCGAAAAGTATTTTTGGTGTGCACTCTGGTGTACGGGGAATATTTGGGTATTTATAGAGAAGACATTAGGGTTGGACGAGCATCAGGACGGCCACAAGCCTGGGGGCGCCCCCTGGGCGTGCCCTTCGATCTTGTCGCCAACTGGTGGCCCCTCTGACCCCCTCCCGAAGGTACCTGGGTGTCTTGTGGTCCAAGAAAAGTCCTCAAAAAGTGTCATTCTGTTTGATATTGATTTTCTGTAAAAGGCAAAAACAAGGGGAAAACCAGCAACTCACACTGGGCACTAGGTTAATAGGTTAGTCCCAAAAAATGATATCAGATAGCATAATATTGCATATAAAACATCCAAGATGGTTAATATAAGAGCATGGAACAATAAAGAATTATAGATACGTTGGAGACGTATCAATAGGCTTTTTCCTCATGGGCCAAATGTCAGAATCCAAATCTTTCATTACCATGCAACTTTTATTATAAAGAATTACACCCCATTTGGTGTGCTAGCTGAAAATAAGTTTGTGGGTGCTGGCGGGTGCTAAGAACTTGCCGGTTCTGTAATGAACAATGATCTCAAGGATCCCACGAGAGTGATGTTCTTTCCCTATGTTGTTATTGCTTATAATATTTATGTCTTAATTAAAGAAATAGCAAGCCATTGGCTTGGTGTGAAAGAAAATGTGGGTCAAAGCCGAGTTGAAAAGGGCAACAATTTCTCACTCCAGCTTACAAATGGTCCAGAAGAACGAGGATTAATTGTTCATCAGGTTTAAACAAAACCCAGATTAAATAGGGCAATAACATCTAACTACACCAAAGTTTTGGGTAGTCACAATCAAATGGATCGGTCTGATCCATAAAATCAAGATGCCGGTTGTAACATCCAAATTTTCAATTTGGAATGCTATACATAGATCATACTGCATTGCATATTTCTTTGCATTTTGTGTGTGGCGATCCACGAAAATTCTAAGCAACTCAAGGACCCACGGAGAGAGTTGGGAATTCTACCGTTTTCGTATTTGAGTTTTCTCGAATATCGGTACTAGGATAGCGTTGGTTTTAATTATTTTTCTCTCCTAAAAATATTTATAAATAAAATATATGAGCGGATATAATATAACTTCTCCAAAATAAAAGAAATATTGGAGGAAAAATATTAAAATCACTTTTGGTATTTTTTTGGATTTTTTTGCGATTTTATTTGCATAGGAAAAATACCCGGTTTTCAAAATTGCATTTAGGTCCTGGAAAAATGTTCACTTTGTCATAAATATTATTAGGGGATGGTGAAAATTTATTTCGGAATTTTTGGAGTCCGTTTAGTATTTCTTTCGTTAGTTTTCGTACGTCAGGACTCGTTTAAAAAAAGTGCGAACCGACCTTGGGCCGTAACCGGCTAGGACTCCCCTAGCCGGGGGCCTTTAAAAGCCAAGGCCCAGCCGGCCGCCGCAGCTCGCCGGTCCGCCTCGCCTCGCCCGTCGAGCCGAACCCTAGCCCGCGTCGCCGCCTCGCGCCGCCAGCTACCGCCGCCGCCCGCGTCGCCGGACCACCGCGCCGTTGCCGTCGGAGACTGCCGCCTCCACCGGAGTTCGTCGTTTTCGAGGTAGCCGCTAGTTTTCCGTAAAAACCATTCGGTTTTCTTTGAAAACCCTAGATTTGTTTTTTATAGATCGGTTCGGTTTTTCTTTTCGGTTTAGTTATTTAGCGGACGATCGTCCGTACGTTCGTTTTAACGAACGTTGTTCGCCCGTTAGCCGCAGACAGCGAACGTTCGTTCGTTAGACTGTTCTTCAGTTTTCTTTTTTGGGGTATTTATCCGCGATAATTGCGATCGTGATTTCCGCCCTGATCTTGTTTTTCGTTTGTCTTTTCGCTCGAGAGTCAGAATCAGGTGATTCAAAATCCCACATATTCGTCTCGACGCCCTCTTTCCGTTTAACCAACTTGAACAAAGTTTTGTTACTGTAAAATTTGACCCTAGATCAATCTAGCAAACGGATCTCGTTTCTTTTGCAGTTTGAGTTTCGTTGCTTCGTTCGATTTGATTCTTTTTGCATACCGGAGTTCTTAAGTTGAACTTTCTGGTTAGATCTTCTCTTTTGGAGTTTTGTTTGTGCATCATTGCTTGATTGCTTATGTATGCTATTGTTTGCTTGCGATAGAATACCCGGACTGTGAAGCGTGCTACTACGAGTCTCTAGGTTTTGCGAATCGTCAGCAAGGCAAGTAACACTTTGATCATACCCCTTTATTACCCAGCTTTTATGCATTAGATCAAACCCTCACACATTGCATGATTAGGATCTAATAACTTGTGGGACTGGGAAGTAGATTGAGGTAGAACCTATTACCTGCATTATTTTCAAACCCTTGGGGAGTTACTTCTACATTATGCTTAGGTTATCATGCTATGCTCGTAGACGTGGTTTGGGTTTGAGTGAAATCCATGACAGATGTGAGTTGTTAATTAATGGTTCAACTTAAGGTGGCTACTTGAATACACATCTGGGTGGATTGGTTGCAGGGCACCTGGAGAATCCAGTGTTGTCCTGAGAAATCCCGAGGTTATGTGTGATTGTCCTATGGAATGCCACCCATGCTCAAAGGGATCATAAAACTATTCATGCTAGAAACTTCCGTGTGCAGCCACAATGCCATTATGGGCTCTGGCATAGTATGAGTAAGTTGTGTGAGCTCTTTCAGTGGTGGACTAGCAGATGTAGGGGAAAGTAGGTGTACCGGTCCACCCGGGGTAAAGAGTAAATGCTTCTGAAAGACCGTGTCTCGGTCATCCATTTCTCAAACATCATGCAGTGCGAGAAATCCATCGGAGGCAATCGAGTCCTGTGGGAAAAGTGCACAAACCTCTGCAGAGTGTACAAACTGATCATGATTAGCCGTGTCCCCGGTTATGGACAATTTTGAGTATTTGGTACTTGAATTATTGGTTGATCTCATCACTCTAAAATAAATTTGTTTGGTTAATGATTATTTTAATTGGGATTGAGTTGGAGGTACCTTCTCAATGACGTTTCAACTACCATGACAGTTAAAATAAAATTTATTCCTTTGTTGTAGGGAAAAATTGGCTTTATGCAAAAAAATTAACCTTAGAGCCTCCACCAGCCAAATATGCATATAGTGTTAGACTTTATTCTGTTACTTGCATCTTTTGTGTTATCTTGCCAGCATATTCCATGTGCTGACCCGTTTCGGGCTGCAACATGTTACGTTGCAGACTTTTCATACGAGGAGTAAGACGTTCTAGGTCATTTGTCATGCACTCAGCTATGCCGTTGGAGTTGATGGAATCACTTATCTTCCAAGCCTTCCGCTGTTTTTTTGGTAGATGACCTTAAGCCATATACCTTTGTAATAAGTTCTCTTTGGAGACATTCGATGTAATAAGTGTGTGATTGCCACTCTGTTATAAATCCTTCAAGTACTGTGTGTGTCAGCATTACCGATGTAGGGATGACACTGAAACACAGAGACTTCGGTCCATTCGGATCGTGGTCACTACAAGATGGTATCAGAGCACACGCTGAATGTAGGACACGACCACTAAGATAAACCCTAGGTCACTCTTCTGTACTCATTTCCGACTCCTCTCCATTTTCTACTTCTTTAGGATGGTGGACCCAAGGAACAAGTTCACTCAACCAGATGAAGACACACCTTTTGGACGACACTTGAAGGAAGTCACAGGTACCTGAACATAGGAATACCAAGCTTTACAGGGACCTACACCGCCACTTTACCAGAAGAGGAGCGATGGAGCATTCAAGTTCAAATTCCCGGGAGAACCTTCGCACCATCCACTGAGCCAATAGAGTTTTCTTTTGATGCACCAACCTGGAGCCTAGGCAAGAGTATGGCAGCCCACATCACTATGGGAAGGATCGGAGAAGTCTACAAGCAGGAGCTGAAGGACACCATCTACCAGATTTGTGGACGCTGAGATGGGCGTTGGGACATGATCAGTACCCGGAAGGACAAGTCCATTGCAGCGTTCATCCAGGAGTTAAACCAACACATTCATCGGCGGGAGCACCAGATGTGCGCAGGGATGATAGATTTGAAGAAGGCACTAACCAGGAAGCTAGGAGTATTCATGGGAGATCCAGCACCAGGGAGAGAAGAAGAGGAAGAAGAACCCAAGGAGATTCGTTCTGAAGATTACATCATCATCGACGACACGGATTCAGACCCCGATGATAGTGATGACAAAGACTATGAAGATGAAGCTAGAGCAGACATCATGGAATCTTCCGCCGATCAAAATTTCTAGATGACCACCCTATGACTAGTAGTTTTCCCCACCAAGTAGTTTTAGAGCACTTTGTAACGTTAGTTAGATCTTTGTAAGCCCTTGTTTGAAATTGATTGGTGTGATATGATTGCGTTGGTCTCATATGCATATGGGTAGTGATTTTCCCTTAGACCTCATTTCTATTCTAATCTCTTCCCTCTACACCCATCAGATGCCTCCGAGACGTGAGCCCGGATTTGAGTTTCCCCCTGAGCTCACTCAGTTGATCCAGCAGCAGAACACTTTGATGCAACTTCTTGTCCAGAACACTCAGAACAACAAGAACAACAACAACAACCCACCACCACCACCCGTGGACAACCTGACACATTTCTTAAGGTTACAACCACCGGTGTTTGCTAGCAGCATTGAACCAATCGTTGCTGATGACTGGCTGCGCAAGATTGGAAGGGATTTGACCACCGCCAATTGCTCGGATGCTGAGAAGGTGCGATTTGCCGCACATCAGTTGTCTGGACCAGCCGCAGCATGGTGGGAGAATTACACAACCACTTTCCCTATAGCCAATGTCACTTGGGAGCAGTTCCAGCAAGCTTTTCGCACTGCCCATGTCTTAACTGGAGCTATGAGCATGAAGAAGCGGGAGTTTCGCAATTTGCGCCAAGGAAATCGTACTGTGGCTCAGTACGTAGATGAGTTTAGTACCCTATCTCGTTATGCCCCAGATGATGTGGCCACAGATGCCGCTAAGCAGGAGAGATTTATGGAAGGGCTGAATGATGAGATGAGCGCACAGTTGATGGTGGCAACCTTCAACAACTACCAGGAGTTGGTAGATAAAGCTCTTATGATTGAAGGAAAGTAGCAGCAGATTGAGAGCCGCAAGAGGAAGTACAGACAAGGACAGAATAATTCTGGAGCCCAGCAGAAGCCCCGATTCACTCCGAATTCGGGAGGATACACCCATAACCATGGAAGCCACACCCACACTGGAAGAAGTTCTCACAACCACAATGGCTCCAAGAATGGGAATGGGAATGGAGCAAACAATAATCAGAACCACTCTACTCCATCCACACCCGCCAAGAGGGATTTGAGCCACGTCACCTGTTTCAAGTGCGGGAAGAATGGACACTATGCCACTGAGTGCCATGAAGCTAAGAATAGGAACGACAATGGAAGCGCCGGGAAGAAGCCCAATCCATTCAATAAAGGACAAGTGAACCACGTGACCATGGAGGAGGTTGAAGAGCAACCAGATGCTGTTGTCGGTAAGTTTTTGGATAAGTCATTTACCGCAATAGTTCTTTTCGATACTGGAGCATCGCATTCATACATCTCAAGGGGATTCGTTAATAGACATAAGTTGGCCACCCATGTCCTTAAGACCCCCATGTTAGTAAGTTCCCCGGGAGCAGAGTATATGGCACATCAAGGATGTTTTCAGACGCCATTAGTCATTCGACGCCATGTTTCCCCTCAGACCTAATAGTTTTGGAGTCACAAGGATTGGATGTGATACTAGGTATGGATTGGCTATCGATGTATGGAGGGAACATCGATTGTGCCAGTAAGTCTATTTTGCTTACCACCCCGGAGGGAAAAAGGATCAAGTATGTATCTAGGCATTCGCCTATAAGGACACAAGTACATTCTCTCACGGGAGTTGTTCAGGAGGAGGTGCCTATAGT
Source organism: Secale cereale (assembly GCA_902687465.1). Taxonomy (NCBI): domain Eukaryota; kingdom Viridiplantae; phylum Streptophyta; class Magnoliopsida; order Poales; family Poaceae; genus Secale; species Secale cereale. The sequence goes on along the minus strand of LR738713.1, from coordinate 123,344,645 downwards.
AAAGGATTATCCGGATGTTTTTCCGGAGGAGCTACCTAGCATGCCACCGGATAGGGATATTGAGTTTTTGATGGAGCTATTTCTTGGCACCAGACCTATATCGAAGAGACCATACCTGATGCCAGCGAATGATCTGGAGGAGATCAAGAAGCAAATTAAGGAGTTACTAGAGAAAGGATTTATTCATCGGAGTTCAGCACCGTGGGTAGCCCCAGTGCTTTTGGTCGAGAAGAAGGATGGATCTTTAAGAATGGTCGTTGATTATCAAGCACTGAATGAAGTGACTATTAAGAATAAGGACCCGCTACCGATGATCAATGATCTGTTCGACCAACTCCAGGGAGCGAAGGTATTCTCCAAGATCGATCTACGGTCTGGATACCACCAGTTGAAGATCCGAGAGAAGGATATACCTAAGACAACCTTCACCACAAGGTATGGGCTATATGAGTATACGGTTATGTCATTTGGATTGACTAACGCCCCTGCCTATTTCATGAGCATGATGAATAAGGTGTTCATGGAGTTCTTGGATAAGTTTGTCGTGATATTCATTGATGATATTTTGGTGTACTCGAAGAATGAAGAGGAACACGCGGAGCATTTGCGTTTGGTACTGGAGAAGCTCAGAGAACATCAGTTGTATGCCAAGTTTAGTAAATGCGAGTTTTGGTTGAAAGAAGTTGGATTTTTAGGGCATGTTATATCAGGAGAAGGTATAGTAGTGGACCCCGTCAAAGTGCAGGCAGTCACGGAGTGTTTGGCACCCACTTCAGTTGGAGAGATCCGCAATTTTCTTGGACTCGCGGGATATTACCGGAGATTCATAGAAAATTTCTCCAAGATTGCTAAGCCAATGACGACATTGTTGAAGAAGGAGACAAAGTTCCATTGGACTGAAGAGTGCGAAGAAAGTTTCCAGGAATTGAAGAAACGGTTGACGACAGCCCCACTGCTGATCTTGCCAGATATACGCAAGGAGTTCCAAGTGTACTGTGATGCTTCACGCTTAGGACTTGGAGGAGTACTCATGCAGGATGGAAGAGTTGTTTCTTATGCATCTCGTCAACTGCGACCGCACAAGTTGAATTATGCGACACACGATCTCGAGTTAGCAGCTGTGGTGCACGCGCTCAAAACCTGGAGACATTTCCTTATTGGAAATCATTGTGATGTGTACACGGATCACAAGAGTTTGAAGTACATTTTCACTCAGAAGGAGCTGAACCTCAGGCAAAGGAGATGGTTGGAGCTTATAAAGGACTACGATATGAAGCTGCACTATCACCCAGGAAAGGCCAATGTCGTTACAGACGCTTTGAGTCGGAAGAGTTGTGCGAATACCCTAGTAAAAGGGGGATTGCCACAGGAGTTAGCAGAAGATCTCAAGGAGCTTCGTTTGGAGATAGTTCCTAGAGGTTTTGTCGCAACATTGGAGGTTCAGTCAACATTGCTGGGAAAGATACGCGAAGCCCAGAAGGATGACAAGGATATTTCTGAGATAAAGAAGAGGGTGAGTGAAGGAAAAGCCAAGGGATTTCGTGAGGACAAACACAACACCTTATGGTTTGAGGATCGAATCTATGTGCCCAACAACCCGGAGATCAGGAAGTTGATACTGCAGGAAGCACATGATTCGCCATACTCGATACACCCCGGAAACACTAAGATGTATTTGGATTTGAAGGAGTGTTTATGGTGGACGGGAATGAAGAAGGATATTGCCGAGTATGTAGCCGTATGTGATGTATGCCACAGAGTGAAGGTGGAACATCAAAAGCTAGCAGGATTGCTACAGCCTATGCCGATACCCGAATGGAAGTGGGACAAGCTTGGCATGGAGTTTATCACCGGATTGCCCAGGACCAAATCAGGATATGACTCAATCCGGGTAGAAGTGGATCGCCTGACCAAGGTAGCCCATTTTATCCCCGTGAAAACCACGTATAACAGTGCGAAGTTGGCCAAGATATACATGACCAGGATCGTATGTCTGCACGGAGTTCCGAGGACCATTGTATCAGATAGAGGAACACAGTTTACCTCAAAGTTTTGGCATCAGCTACACTAGAATTTGGGAACAAGGCTGGAATTTAATACATCGTTTCACCCGCAGACAGATGGACAGACCGAGAGAGTCAATCAGATTCTGGAGGACATGTCGAGAGCTTGTGCGCTAGATTATGGATCTAGTTGGGATGAAAAATTGCCCTACGCCGAGTTCTCATATAACAACAGTTACCAGGCCAGTTTGAAGATGGCACCGTTCGAAGCATTGTACGAAAGGAGATGCCGAACACCGTTGATGTGGGATGAAGTTGGAGACCGTCAGTTGTTTGGACCATATCTGATCAAAGAGTCAGAAGAGAAGGTTAAGTTGATACGGGATAGACTGAAGGTAGCTCAGTCCAGGCAGAAGAGTTATGCAGACTTGAAGCGCAAGGAAGTAGCCTATGAAACCGAAGACAAAGTGTACCTGAGAGTATCGCCTCTACGAGGAGTTAAACGTTTCGGAGTTAAGGGAAAGCTAGCCCCAAGATTTGTGGGACCTTATCGTGTTTTGGAATGCATGGGAGAGGTTGCCTATAAGTTGGAGTTACCCGAAGGATTCTCAGGAGTGCACGATGTGTTTCACGTTTCGCAGCTTAAGAAGTGCCATGCGGAGATGGCCGATATCCCGCTAAGAGACACAGTGCCCCTGGAAGCAATTCAGTTTGATAGTGATCTGACCTACGAGGAGAAGCCTGTCAAGATTCTCGAATTTTCGAGTAGAGTCACCCGCAGTAAGGGTATCAAGTTTTGCAAAGTTCAGTGGAGTCACCACACCTAGGAAGAAGCCACCTGGGAACGAGAAGATGATCTACGCAAGGACCACCCAAACATGTTCTCTAGCCAAGCCTTTAAAAGCCGAGGCCCAGCCGGCCGCCGCAGCTCGCTAGCCTGCCTCGCCTCGCCCGTCGCGCGAAACCCTTGCCCGCGCCACCGTCCCGCGCCAGCCACCGCCAGCCGTCGCCGTCGCCTCGCGCCGCCGCTGCCGCGCCGGACCACCGCGCCATCGCTGCAGGAGACCGCCACCTCCGCTGGAGTTCGTCGTTTTCGAGGTAGCCGCTGGTTTTCCGTAAAAACCGTTCGGTTTTCTTTGAAAACCCTAGATTCGTTTTTTTATAGATCGGTTCGGTTTTTCTTTTCGGTTTAGTTATTTAGCGGACGATCGTCCGTACGTTCATTTTAATGAACGTTGTTTGCCCGTTAGCCGCAGACAGAGAACGTTCGTTCGTTAGCCTGTTCGCCAGTTTTCTTTTTCGGGGTATTTATCCGCGATTATTGCGATAGCGATTTCTGCCCTGATCTTGTTTTTCGTTTTTTTTTTTCGCTCGAGAGTCGGAATCAGGTGATTCAAAATCCCAGATCTTTGTCTCGACACCCTCTTTCTGTTTAACCAACTTGAACAAAGTTTTGTTACTGTAAAATTTGACCCTAGATCAATCTAGTAAACAGATCTCACAGTTTGAGTTTCGTTGCTTCGTTCGATTTGATTTTTTTTTGCAAACCGGAGTTCCTAAGTTGAACTTTCTGGTTAGATCTTCTCTTTTGGAGTTTTGTTTGTGCATCATTGCTTGATTTCTTATGTACGCTATTGTTTGCTTGCGATAGAATACCCGGACTGTGAAGCGTGCTACTACGAGTCTCTAGGTTTTGTGAATCGTCAGCAAGGCAAGTAACACTTTGATCATACCCCTTTATTACCCAGTTTTTATGCATTAGATCATACCCTCACACATTGCATGAGTAGGATCTAATAACCTGTGGGACTAGGGAGTAGATTGAGGTAGAACCTATTACCTGCATTATTTTCAAACCCTTGGGGAGTTACTTCTACGTTATGCTTAGGTTATCATGCTATGCTCATAGACGTGGTTTGGGTTTGAGTGAAATCCATGACAGATGTGAGTTGTTAATTAATGGTTCAACTTAAGGTGGCTACTTTAATACACATCTGGGTGGATTGGTTGCAGGGCACCTGGAGAATCCAGTGTTGTCCTAGGAAATCCCGGGGTTCCGTGTGATTGTCCTATGGAATGCCACTCAGGCTCAAAGGGATCATAAAACTATTCATTCTAGAAACTTCTGTGTGCAGCCACAATGCCATTATGGGCTCTGGCATAGTATGAGTAAGTTGTGTGAGCTCTTTCAGTGTTGGACTAGCAGATGTAGGGGAAAGTAGGTGTACCGGTCCACCCGGGGTAAAGAGTAAATGCTTCTGAAAGACTGTGTCTCGGTCATCCGTTTCTCAAACATCATGCAGTGCGAGAAATCCAACGGAGGTGATTTAGTCTTGTGGGAAAAGAGCACAAACCTCTGCAGAGTGTACACATTGATCATGATTAGCCGTGTCCCCGGTTATGGACAATTTTGAGTATCTGGCACTTGAATTATTGGTTCATCTCATCACTCTGAAATAAATTTGTTGGGTTAATGATTATTTTAATTGGAATCGAGTTGGAGGTACCTTCTCAATGATGTTTCAATTACCATGATAGTTAAAGTAAAATTTATTCCTTTGTTGTAGGGAAAAATTGGCTTTATGCAAAAACTTTAACCTTAGAGCCTCCACCAGCCAAATATGCATATAGTGTTAGCCTTTATTCTGTTACTTGCATCTTCTGTGTTATCTTGCCAGCATATTCCATGTGCTGACCCGTTTCGGCCTCCAACATGTTACGTTGCAGACTTTTCAGATGAGAAGTAAGACGTTCTAGGTCGTTTGTCATGCACTCAGCTATGCCGTTGGAGTTGATGGACTCACTTATCTTCCAAGCCTTCCGCTGTTATTTTGTTAGATGGCCTTAAGCCATATACCTTTGTAATAAGTTCTCTTTGGAGACATTCGATGTAATAAGTGTGTGATTGCCACTCTGTTATAAATCTTTCAAGTACTATGTGTGTCAGCATTAGCGATCCAGGGATGACACTGAAACACAGAGACTTCGATCCATTCGGATCGTGGTCGCTACACCGGTACAAAAATTCTACTCGTGCATGCTGACAACAAGTTATTGTAAATAGAAGCTGAGCACGTTCACAAGCCCTTAGGTCCACCTGACACTTCTTTTATGTTGACCAACATATCCATATGTGAGAAATTTCTTATTGAAAAACTTAATCCTCACGGACGATAGTAACCTCACATTCAACATGAAGAATGTGACAAAGCTAGTGTTTGTAGGGTTGGATGCATATCCTTCCACCATTATTGTCGTCAAACGAATGTCATGAGATCTGAGAAAATCCTTGTGCTTCCTCACCCATCGATTGGTTATACCTTTTTCTCCAATTGCTAGTACCTAAATAGACATGAAGATTGAAAACAGTTAATGTCTAAAATAGAGTATGTCGAAGGAGCAATAGTTGAACATTTAATTTTAGTACATTATATATGGGCTTTCAATGTGCGTGAAATCATCACTTTTATATACGAATTCTCCAGACATGGGAAACATCGTAGCAAGGCAAGATTCGTGTTTAGATCAAGACACCACATACTGATATATAAGGTCTTGACATAATCCAACACCACTGATAGGCCATCCATGGAAAAGCTCTTCATTCAACATAGAACATAATATTAGCACTGAGGGAGTCCTGTATTTAGGGGTCCTCAGGCATCCGGATCGATGAAGCTGGGCCGTATTGATGGGCCATGCAAGTAGAAGCAGAAGACTCCCCCTGTATTCGGCCAGGACTCTTATGTACGTAGAAAGGCCAGCGTAGAGTCCAGATGTATGTATTACTTCCTCCCCAAGTCACCCTTGTAATCCTAGAGGGGGCTAGTCTATAAAGGGGAACATCAAAATCATAACATCCTCATAGGCTAGGCATTAGGGTTTAGCCACTACGATCTCGAGGTAGATCAACTCTTGTAATCATATTCATCAAGATTAATATAGCAGGAAGTAGGGTTTTACCTCGATCGAGAGGGCCTAAACCTGGGTAATCATTGTGTCCCCAGTCTCCTTTACCATCGATCCTCTAACGCATAGCTTGGGCCCCCTACCCGAAATCTGCTAGTTTTGACACCGACAATGGTGCTTCCATTGAGAGCTCCCATGTGCGCTCGCGATGAGCAACCGATGGCTCATCTCGTCATCAGCGACGAGATCACCCTCGGAAACAACTTGGCCATTGGCCAGGTTCTCCAGCTCGGCGGGTTCGCTGTATGCGCCCGCGTGGCCTCAGGGCCGGCCGCACTCCCTGCGATCATCGAGCACCACCCTTATGTTGACTGCGGCCACTCCGATGACGCAACCTCGGCAGATCTCTCGCCTTTAAACGAGCTGCTGGATTGCATCACGGCCCTAGGGCTTTCATCGCTTGGAGATCAGATCGGACCTAAATTCGGTCATGATGAGATCGATCCCATCCCGATCACTCATCTAGTGGCAGCAGTAGAGGACGGAGCTGAAGAGACTCCCCCTCTTGAGACGGAGACCATCACAGTTCGGATCTCCGAACCCATCGAGCCAAACACACCCCTGTCGGGTGGCACTTTGTGTTTTTTAAGCTCTGGGATTCACGTCGAGCCCACGGAACGATCAGATCCTGCTGAGCCCGGATCGGCCACATCGGAGGTTGTCGAAACCCCGAATACCACTTTGGGTTGGGACTCAAAATTACCAACGCCCACCCACCCTGGGAAAAACTCTCCAAGTAAATCTGGATTCCCAGACATAGATGATCTCCCGAGCATACAGTAGCAGCCCGAAGAAACAGTCAACCACTTCTGGGCCAGATTCCTGCTTGTCAAGAACAAGATTAAGGACTGCTGCGACGACGAGGCGGTCTCCCTATTTTATCGCAATTGTACAGACGAGGGAGTCTTGAACGCCCTCAACCGACATCGTGTTCTGAGTTTCACAGAACTTTTGCATTTAGTACGAAAGTATTGCGCAATGGAAATCACTTGGAAAGCCCATAATACACCTCTTGAACAGTCCATATTCGGACAACACACTGTTAAGGCTAAACGGACATACCCTAGCAGGTCATCCGATAATATGCCTATTGGCAAGAAGAACAAACCTTTTTCAGGGCGCAGGTCCGTACTGGACGAAATGCTCGATAAACCTTGCCAAATACATGCAGCCCCAGATAGTACCCCAAACCACTGCCTTAGGGTATGTTGGGTACTCCGGCAGATAGCATAGAGCGGCGTGGCAATCCTTGCCACCGCAATATCAGGGGAGAAAGACGTCGATGTTTTCACTATCTTCAAGATGTTCTCCTCAAATAACCACCGCAAGAGAGCGAATCGCGAACTTGCCGAGGTCTACCAAATTAGTTCTGCAAGCCCATGGAGCGACACGACAATTAGTTTTTCTTCCGAAGACGCACCTTGAGTCCGGTCGATCCGAGCAACAGCAACTCTTGTACTAGACCCAATAGTAGACGCCTTTCGCCTCACTAAAGTACTTCCTTGATGCTGCGGACGGACACGACTCATTGTGCTTCCTTGATGCTTACTCCAGATACCATCAAATAAAGATGAAAGATTCCAATCAGGCTGCAACGACATTTATCTCCCCGTACGACCCCTTCTGTTTCAACACTATGGTCTTTGGACTTGAAAACGCTGGCGCCACAAATCAACGCATGATTCAAACATGCTTAGAAAAACAAATTGGCAAGACAGTGGAGGCATATGTTGACGACATAGTCGTTAAGACCAAACACGTCGAGACTCTGGTGAAAGATCTCCGCCTTACGTTTGATAACCTTCGAGAATATGTCATAAGGCTCAATCCGGAAAAATGAATTTTCGGCGTTCCAGCCGAAAAGCTATTAGGGTTCATTGTATCCCATAGAGAAATCGAAGCTAACCCAGCTAAAATCCAGGCCTTGTCAGAGCTCAAAACGCCAACCGATCTCAAACAAGTGCAAAAACTAGCAGGCTGCGTAGCGGCCTTGAGCCGCTTCATCTCCAGGTTAGGAGAAAAAGCATTGCCACTTTATAGATTGCGACGACGCACTGACAACTTTGAATGGACGGACACGGCCACAGCTGGATTGGAAGAAATAAAAACTCTGCTAGCAAGCAACCAAATCCTGGCCGACCCCGATGTTGGCTAACCAATGTTGCTGTATATATCAGCCACTCACCAGGTTGTGAGTGTCGTGCTCGTCGTCGAATGAGCCGAAGAGGGACATAAGTTACCTGTTCAAAAACCCGTATACTACGTATCCGAGGTCCTAACACCGTGTAAATCATGGTACCCCCACTATCAGAAAATTGCCTATGCGGTCTTCATGTCATCTCGGATACTTCGACACTACTTTCAAGAGTGTTCGATCACAGTGGCATCTAAAGTACCACTTAACGATATTATTAACAGTAAAGACGCCACTAGACGCATAGCCAAATAGGCCATCGAGCTCTTACCGTCCGAAATATCTTATAAGCCATGCCGGATTATTAAATCCCAGGTGTTGGCTGACTTTGTCGCAGAATTGACCGAAGCCGAACTCCCTAAAGAGTAAGACTCATATTCCCACTAGATAATGTACTTCGACGATTCCAAAATGTTAACCGGATTGGGGGCCGGCGTAATATTGATATCTCCAACTGGGGATACAGTCCGATACGTTCTACAATTTTTTTACACAGACTCGAACAATGTGGCCGAATATGAGGCCTTATTGCATGGTCTCCTCCTAGCTGTATCCATGGGCATATAACGCCTCGAGGTACACGGAGACTCAAACCTCGTTATCTCCCAAATAAACGAAGATTTTGATGCAAAGATTCAAAAATGGCAGCTTATCGCAATGCTATATTGAAAATATCAGCTAGATTTGAGGGGGGGGGGTGGAATTCCATCACGTAGCCTGGGATAATAACCAGGATGCTGACGTACTCACTCATATGGGCGCTAAACATGACCCATTCCCGCTTAACACCTTCGTGGAAAGGCTATTTAAGCCATCAGTAACATGGCAAAACGCAGGCGGCAATACGGATTCGGATCCGAACACACCCCCGGCCGAACTTAACCCAGACATCATCGGAGACTCGGACATGGAGATAACTCCTTCGGCTCAAGAGATCATGGCTGTCATAGCCTCCTAGACAGAGCCCTTCTTAGCTTACCTTAAAAGGCAGGAGCTCCCCGATGACCAAAATGAGGCCCGCCGCATAGTCCAGCGTTCTAAAGCCTACAAAGTCCACGAAGGTGAACTATATAAGAAAAGCACTACAGTTGTTCTCCAAAGGTGCATCTCCGAAGAGGAGGGAAGGCAAATTCTCACTGAAATACACGCTGGAATGGGCGGCCACCATGCCGTAGCCCGGCGCTTGTAGGCAAAGCTTTTCGAGCTGGCTTTTTCTGGCCCACTGCCCGAGCAGATGCCCAGACCTTAGTCCAACATTGCGTTGGCTGCCAGCTCTTTGCAAATCAAAGTCACATGCCTCCCACCACTTTGAGAACAATCCCCATTACTTGGCCTTTTGCGGTCTGGGGGCTCGATATGGTCGGACCTCTTAAAGGGGGTAGCCATAAAAAGAAATACTTGCTGGTGATGGTAGACGAATTCACTAAATGGATAGAAGCCAAGCCAGTAAAAATAGCTGAGGCAGGGCCGATGATAGATTTTTGATATCCGGTGCAAGTATACCGTTATGGTGTCCCGCATAGTATTATCACGGATAATAGCACCAACTTTACAGCTGACGAGGTAAAAAATTGGTGCGCAAAGTTAGGTATTAAACTTGATTATGCTTCTATGTACCATGCTCAAACAAATGGCCAAGTCGAAAGAGCCAATGGTCTGATAATGAGCGGCATTAAACCCTGACAAGTGCGCTCCCTACGGGAGTCTGATAAACACTGGGTCGAAGAGCGTGACTCCGTATTCTGGGGGCTGCGGACCACACCTAATTGGATGACCGGATACACACCTTTCTTCATGGTGTATGGCGCGGAGGCTGTTCTGCCCTGTGACATTATTCACGACTCACCTCGAGTGCGCATGTACGAGGAGAAAGAAGCTGAGCTAGACCGATAGGACGACCTAGATGGACTTGAAGAGGAGCGTGATACAGCGCAGGCCCGTTCCGCATTTTATCAACAACAGGCCAGGCGATACCAGAGCAGAGAAGTGCGGGCCAAGACATATAATGTCGGCGAACTCGTTTTACGCCTCCCGTAGAAGAAAAAGGACAAGCTCAAACCAAAATGGGAGGGGCCCTTCATTATCGACGAAGTACTCACCAGTGGAGCCTATCGCCTTCGGGATGCACAAGACAACCGCCTTGAGCCGAACCCGTGGAACGCTGTCAGGCTTCGACGATTCTATGGATAGTTTGGTAGCAAGTTTTTCCTCCTTTTAAGTTAGGTCTTGTCTCTTATCTTTTATTTTTCTTTTCCCTTTCCTCTATTTTACCTTTTCTCTTATTGGTAAGTATTCGGCTCACCCGAACTACCACATGACAAGTACATATTCGAATGTATCTACCTCAAATATACTTGGGGGCTTCTTTGACGAAGCCCATTACCAAAAAAGCTTCTTGCTTAAAATGTCATTTGTTTCTTACAGTCCTTCCTTGCCACTACATGCACCAATATGACTTAAGTTCTGGCCAAGCTGGGTTGCCTGGCTCCTATGATTACCCCTACATTTCCGATTGTTCGGCTAGGGCATAAAGGGAGCACCTCTGCGATTGTTACAACCGGTTAATCTGGACATGTAACTCAGACTAGGTGAAGCCGAAAGCTAGCGCTCTTAAGGTAATAATCGGTCGGCAGATACACGACATAACGCTTTAACGCATAAATTTTAATTATCACATGATATGGCGTCCTACAATCCCTTTTTACAGGATCAAAAGCCTAGGCTTGCATATGTATGCATGCCGACCAAGGGAAAGGAACCCTTAATGGAACTATTCTCTCTGGAAGATGTTTCTTACGTTAAACAATAATATAACATATCTCCCCAAATACAGTTTCTCTGTTCAATCAATTATGATCGGAGCCTGGTTTCCGAACATACCACGTGTTTACCATAGGTATAGTATTCAGAAACACTCCATCATTTGGGTTTATGGAGGTTAAAGCGCAAGGTCGGCCATGACACTCTTTTCATAATTTCGGCCGGAGATAAGTTTGATGTTAAAAGTATATTGATACATAGAATCAAACGACTACTCTTTCTCTATTCCCTCTATAAGGATGTCTAGTGTACAGTCCTATTGGGAAAACTTGCCAGCTGTCTCCACTTGGTCATATACCAAGCTCACAGGGATTACTTGTCCATACGATCCTCGAGGTCCCACGCGGGCCATATGATTCGGATCAAGACGGTGTAGCGTGTCTTCACCATGGCCCAGGCTTCTCGGGCACCCATGCGACCTGCTGACGCTTTCCATAGTTCGAAGCGACGTCGAGCCCCTTTGAATAGGTCCGCCAAGTCTCCATAGTTTCTAGAGGGGAATCGCCCGCCATAAAGCCTTGGACATATTCTTCATGGCCTTCCAAGCTCGCTCGTGGATCCTAGAAAGCTCTTGCAACATGTCACCCTCAAAACCGGACACTTCCCTTTCGGCAGATATGACCTCTTTGAAAAAGCCAACTACAAAGCATGATCCAGCCTTGAAGTTCAAATCGGCTGATGAGATTAAGCTGGTTCATTTTGTTCCTGGCGATTCATCCAAGTAGTTTAGCATCAGCGCTAACTTGGATCCTAAATAGGAAAGCGCGCTCATCGAGTTCATCCGTGAGAATCGGGACATCTTTGCATGGAAACCTTCTGACATGCCAGGTGTACTGAGAGGACTCGCTGAGCACACTCTTAATGTTGATCCCACGTTTAAACCGGTCAAGCAGTTTCTCCGCCGCTTCAATGAAGAAAGACGCAAGGCCATCGGTGAGGAGGTAGCCAGGCTCTTGGCGGCTGAGTTTATCGTTGGAGTATTTCATCCAGGATGGTTGGCTAATCCGGTGCTGGTACTTAAGAAGTATGGCACTTGGCGTATGTGTGTGGATTACACGAATTTAAACAAGGCTTGTCCAGCTGATACCTTTGCTCTTCCTCGTATTGATCAAATTATTGATGCCACAGCGGGTTGTGAGCGTTTGAGTTTTCTGGATTCTTATTCCGGCTATCATCAGATCAAAATGGCAGTTAAGGACTAGGAGAAGACAACTTTTATAACTCCCTTTGAAGCCTTCTGCTATGTGTCTATGCCCTTTGGGCTCAAGAGTGCCCAGGTGACTTATCAGCGTTGTGTGCAGAATTGTCTTCATAAACAGATTGGGCGTAATGTTCATGCATATGTGGATGATATTGTGGTGAAGTCCAGAAAGGAGGAGACATTAATAGATGTTTTGAAGGAAACTTTTGATAATCTCCGGGTTTATAAGATGATGCTTAATCCGTCCAAGTGTGTTTTTGGTGTACCGGTAGGCAAGCTCTTGGGGGTTCTGGTGTCTAACAGGGGCATTGAAGCTAATCTGGAAAAAATCAAAGCTATTACGTCTCTGGATAAACCGATGTGTATCAATGACGTTTAACATCTGGCGGGCCGTATTGCAGCGCTGTGCCGGTTTATCAGCCGATTGGGAGAAAAAGCTATCCGTCTGTATCAAATGATGAAAAAGACACACAATTTTTTCTGGAGTGGTGTTGTTAATGCGGCGTTTGAGGACTTGAAGAAATAGTTGGCAGAGCCACCTGTCCTTGCTGCTCCGGTCGATAAAGAGCCGTTGTTGCTATACGTGGGTGCTAATGCCCGGGCTGTCAGTGTGGCCATTATAGTAGAGCGCAAGGAGGCTGGGAAGGAATACCCGGTTCAACGGCCGGCTTACTATATCAGCGAGGTGCTTATTGAATCCAAACAGAGGTATCTACATTGGCAGAAACTGGTGTATGGAGTCTTCATGGCAAGCCGGAAGCTTAAGCAGTATTTTCAGGGTTATCCTATCACCGTGGTCAGCTCTGCCCCTTTGGGAGATATAATCCAAAACAGAGAAGCAACTGGCCGGGTTGCCAAGTGGGCCATTGAGCTCGAACCTCACGGGCTAAAATAGATGCCTCGTACGGTAATCAAGTCCCAATCACTTGTGGATTTTATCAATGATTGGACAGAGCTACAGGCGCCGGAAGAAAAGCCGGATCACACTTATTAGACTATTCACTTTGATGGATCCAGGCAATTGGAGGGCTTGGGGGCTGGAGTCGTGTTAACTTCCCCACGAGGTGATAAATTTTGTTATGTTCTCCATTTAATGTTCCCTTGCACTAACAATGCAGCTGAATATGAGGCTTCACTCCACGGTCTTCGAGTGGCTAAGGAGATGAATTTAAGTTGGGTCAAGTGCTTTGGTGACTCGGACCTGGTGGCTCAACAAGTATCTGGTACTTGGGATTCCAAGGACCCGCTCATGGCAGCATATCGTCGAGAGGTGGATATTGTTGGTGGACACTTCAAAGGTTATCAAGTGGACCATGTGGACCGGCAAAAGAATGAAGTGGCGGACGCCTTAAGCCGTTTGGGTTCCCAACGTAAACCAGTTCCACCCAATGTTTTTCTCGATGTCTTGCATAACCCGTCGATCAAGCTACCTATAGAGGAGGATTTGGCTGTTCCTGATCCGGAGGCTCAGTTGGTAGCGGCTCTTCATGTTATCCCAGATTGGACGGTTCCATATTTGGCGTATATGAATCGAGGCGAGTTACTAGAGGATGAGACTTTGGCCAGGCAGATAATTTGGTGGTCCAAGTCAATGACTATCGTCAATGGAGAATTGCATCATTGTAGTGTAACAGGGGCGTTTCTGCGCTGCGTGTCTCCTGAAGAAGGCCGTGAGATTTTGCGTGAGATCCACGAAGGAGGTTGTGATCACCACGCCGGTTCAAAGTCCCTGGTAGCTAATGCTTTTCTTCACGGTTTCTATTGGTTGACGGCTCATGCTGATGCTAAAGACTTGGTCAAAAAGTGTGATGGCTGCCAAAAATTCTCACGGCGTGCTCATGTAGCAGCTCAAGAATTGAGGATGATTCCAATCACTTGGCCGTTTGCAACTTGGGGGCTGGATATGGTTGGGCCCTTTAAGAGATCCCAGGATAAGAAGACCCACCTTTTGGTGGCGGTTGATAAGTTAACCAAGTGGGTGGAAATAGAACCAGTCAGTAAGTGTGATGCAGCCATGGCGGTTCAATTCATTAAAAAGTGATTTTCCGGTTTGGCTTTCCACAGAGCATTATAACTGACAATGGCACTATAATCTGTCCAAGGGTGCTATGAAAGACTTTTGTCAACAAGAGCACATCCGGCTTAACGTATCATCAGTGGCTCATCCGCAATCTAATGGTCAAGCTGAGAGAGCCAATCAAGAGATCCTGAGAGGCATCAAGCCCTGGCTTATGGTTCCCCTGCAGAGGACGCCGGGTTGTTGGGTGGAGGAGTTACCTTCTGTATTATGGAGCATCAATACCACGCCCAACAGATCTACGGGTTACACGCCTTTTTTCATGGTTTACGGAGCAGAGGCAGTTCTCCCTAGTGACATCCATCATGACTCGCCTTGTGCGGCGGCTTATGTTGAAGCTAACAATGAGAAGGCGCGACAGGAAGCACTTGACCTGTTAGATGAGGAACATGACATTGCAGCAGCTCGGTCGGTGATTTACCAGCAAGATCTGCGTCGTTATCACGGCCGCCGGGTCAGAACCAGAACGTTTAAAGAAGGTGATCTGGTGCTCCGGCTCATCCAGGATCAGACTGATATGCACAAGTTATCCCCGCCTTGGGAAGGACCCTTTGTGGTCAGCAAGAATTTGCATAACGGGTCATACTACCTTATCGATGTTCGAGAACACAAGGACTCATGTACATCGGAGGAGGAGACCCACCGGCCGCGGAACATTGCTCATCTTCGGCCTTACTACACCCGAGCCATAGGCTCCTCTCATGTACATATTTTTGACAATGTATATATTATGATAAATATAATAAATCGGCATCCCTGCTAAAGCGGGGCCTCTACTGTTTTCCCTTAAAGAGTATTTGATTACATGGGGGCTTATGTTTATAAAGTGGAGTTCTGACTACCCTCTTGATCCGATTATCAAGCCAATATTATCATAAGAGCACAGCTCTGGTTACTTCGGTAATCCGGCTATCAAGCCAATATTATCATAAGGGGCCAAAGAGAGCTTGTTGCACAGCACAACTCAAACATAGGCACCCACTGAGCACTGCTCAAAATGTTAACTGGGGGCTCTTGTTGCACATCAACAAAGAATTTTAATGACCCTTGTAATAGTCTATCAAGCCAGGCTTGGAAGCCAGGTGTATTCACCTAAAACCCTGGGTTAACCTGCCTTCATCAAGTAAGCCACTCCGCCCAGGTAATCCTGGTATGACCCGCCGAACGTTTGGCAAGTCAATCTTATACAGACCCTGAACTTGTCAAAGTTAAAATGACGATTGGTTAATGTGAGGTCCATCTTAAAAGGCTTTGCAAAATGTTTTAACTCAGTGGCCTGGCAGCCCATGAAAAGCCTCGATTTTGGGCCTGGCAGCCCATGAAAAGCCTCGCACCTTCTCATGATTTTATTTCAATAAATTTTCTCTTTTGTTGAGGTTTACAGCATTTTTTATGATAAACCGATGTTTATTGACTCGGCCTGGTTGTTGACTATAAATCACCACTATTAAATAATCCGGTGTTTATTAACCGGTCTGGTTTCGATTACAAATCGCCAGTATCATATACAGATAATCTGGTGTTTATCACAACCCGGTACAGTTTTATTATAAACCGGCAAAATATTAGAGGAGTCATTAATACCCAAGATTGGGGTTATCACCCTTACTACAAAAGTTGGTAAAACCAACGATGTGATTCAATATCATAGGTATGATATATTTCATATTTAATTATTTAAAAATGCAGCCTTGGTTGTAAACCCGGGTCATGTGTTGGGCATTATGACCCGTCTGGCGATAAACTGCCAGGACACTTTAAACTTGTTGTATGTAGAAAGAGGTTGAATAAAGCTACTCAGAAGGATAAGCAGACATAATATAATGATGGCGGATTAACAATGTCATGCAAAATGAATATGCACGATGGCATAGCAGACAAAGTATTTCAACTAGCCCTATTACAAGGCGCTTTGATGCCCAAAAGAATAACTGTTTTCAGCAAGTATTGTGGTACGCATAAGGCTAAACCGGCTCCCGGTTCATGATTCCTCGTCGGGCTGGCTTGACGACTGTGGGTCGCCTTGCACCGGTTCATCCTCCTCCTCTCTACCCAGTGGCTGGAAGTCAATGGTTGCCCAATTGATCCCAGTTAGGGCTTGGAATACAGCTACATTGCTTATAAGCACAGAGGGTTCAACATCAGGGGCATAAGTATGCTTACGGATGGGCAGGATGAGATTTTGCACATCATGAGTTGGCGCGCTAACCCACTTGTTGTCAGCATCATAAACTGAATGATAGTGGGAAAGATTGGTTTCTTCAGCCAATTTGCTAGCCAAGGGGCGCATTTCCTTCGTCAAAGCTCGGAGATCGTCATTATCAAAATCTGTTCCATCCTCCTTTAAGCTTGGATAGCCGTTCCACACGTCAGCCGGTCAAAGATCAGGTACCCATGCTTTCACCCGGGTTAGTGCGGTCAGAGCACCTGCTCTAGCAGCTGGTCTTTTTAACTCTCCAAACCGGACAGGCAACATCGACAACTTCTCTAAGGTTTCCATGATCGAAGTTGGGGGCGGCTTGTTATGAGAGGCAGTACATATGATCCGTTGTGCACCGGTATACAATTTCTCTATAAGTGTATAGGCAGCCTTCAATTTCTTCTGCATGTCAGAGCCCAGATGCGTAATGTGGGTTCCTGCATTGTGATGAACATTGATAAACCGGCAATTTATGGGATAATACATGTGAAAAGCTTATAATAAGGATACTTACCAAACACAAAAGTGGTCATGGCGTTTATCTACTGCTTCAAGCCAGTTAGCTCTTCTACCATCGGTTTAAGGGCTGCTTCTGCATCCTCAGCCCTTTTCTGCAATGCGGCTTTCTCTATGTCCCAATCCGCCTATTCCTTCTTGAAATTCTCCTTCAATTTCTCCATGGCTGCTAAGGCACTGGACAACTCATCTTTGGCTTTGGAGGTTTCTGCTTGCTGGAACTTGAGGTTTTCTTGAAGATCAGCGGTTTGGGATTCCTTTTTGCTCAGCTCAGCCTGTAAGAGACATACATATCATGAGTTGGCAGAACATATTTGAAGTACCAAGCACATAACAAGTTATACACTTGGCACTTGGGGGCTAATGCCTATTTGCTTGTTATCAGAAGTTTTTACAAGTCCCAATCTCAATATAAGTATTGTTCCTAGCACTTGGGGGTTAATGCATATTTGCTCAAAATAAAATTACAGGACAAAAGTCTCGGTTCATCTTGAAAAGAATAAACCGGCCCTTGGGGGCTACACAGACGAAAGTTGCAAGTCCGATATTCTAAAAGTCCCGGTTCATCTTGAAAAGATAAACCGGCCCTTGGGGGCTACACCGGAGTTGATATTAGAAATTTGACAAGGGAGAAACAGTATTGCAGAGTTAAGCAGCGGTTACCTCATATCGCTCTTGCATCAGGCTCACTAAACCGGCATCATAGTCACGGCTTGTGTACAGACGGTTCAAATAGCCAGAATGAATGTCTTGGGCATTGAGGTGGGCATAGCTTGACAAATCCGCATTCCACTTACCTTTGTCCATAGCAAAAACTTCTTCCTTGGTACTATTCTTTGATAAAGCAACATGATTGCCAGGAATGGTGTGGCCAAAGCCAATAATCCTAATATCATCCGCACCATCATCAACAGCCTTGACTGGGCTTGATGGTTTATCACTAGCTCAGACTGGGCTTGTTGGTTTATCAACATGGCCCATTGGATCAACTTCTTGTTCAACGAAAAGATCATGATCCGGTAGTGGCGGATCATCAAGCATGGCGTCATCATTTGTTTCTACTGGTTCTGGAGTTTTTTCCGGTTCAGTCACCACATTACCATCAGCCGGTTTACTTAATTTGGACTTTTTGCTGGGTCTAGGCCTGCCACTGAGAAGGATAAACTGAAAAGTCAGTACATTGAGTAAACATAAAGAGTTAACAGTAAATTAAAACTCACCCATGAACCGTCTTGAGGGTTGGAAATTGTGTGGCCGTCGACTCACCAGATGATGAATGAGGTGTTTCCTGATAGTTTGAATCAGACGGATTAAGAGGCTGTCGGAAATGACCCGCTTTGGGATAAGAAACATCATGAGTATATGCGACCTCCGATCGATGTTTTCGGATCGGAGTATTTGGTAAACTGGCTGAAGTAATTGCTTGGCCGCTATGCTGGGTTGTGCGACGAGCTTCGTGTTGCTGCTTCTTCAAAAGAAAGTTTGGGTCCAAGTGAGCTAGGGGGTGAGAAAATCTTACTTTCCGGTTTGCTTGACGGATTTTTTGTGTTGGCAGAGGATCTGAACCGGAGGAAAGGATAATTACCTCTACGTCATCAGCTTGGCTGGCTTGAGCGTTATCCTGATAATAGTCATTGTCAACGAGGTGTATGAAAAGGGAGCCAAGCGAGTCAAGTTCTACCTATGATTCCAGTTTATCCAGATCATCATCAACTTTTAATTCGGAAGAATCAGCGGTTTTCTTTTTGACAGGTTTCTTGATAACCTTAGTCTCGGGGCGAGATGTCTTTGCTGGTTTATCCTGTGATTTCCTCTTCCAGAATGGATCATCACCCTATCAAAGATTGACGAAATTTTGAGAGGATATTTAAGAAGATCAAATTAAAGCAATAGTGAAAGGATCCTTACAGCTGGCGGTTTATTGGAAGCACAGAAGGGATTCAAACCTGTTTTGCTGCAAACAACAACCGGTTCATCGAGTATCTTCTTAACAGATTCAGTAATTTCATCTTCCTTTAGCTGAATGTCAGTATGTCGTTGAGGGTCTTTCAAGTCCCCTGTGTACTCACACATTAAACCGGGGCGTCGGCTTAGAGGCAGAATGCTCCAGGAGATCCAGCAATGAACAAAATCGACGCCTCTTAAACCGTTTGCAACGAAGGCCCGGAGCTTTGAAAGCTGTGGTGCATACGATCGTTCCTTGGCGCTAAGCCATTGAGGAAATGGATGGGTATTGGCAAGCTGGTGAGGACGATAACCCGGCAAAGGATTCTCGCCAATTGGGGACGTATCTCTTGGCAGTAAAACCAAGTCTGATTCCAGTCCTTGGGGTGACTATGATGCTTGGCATGAGGGAAGCTGACATCCTTCCTCTTCTGGATTGCCATCCCGCTAAGTTCAGTATTGGGCCCGTCTATAAATTCTGTACAATGGTTCAAGTGGAGGAAATCCCTAAACAGTTCAACCGTGGGCTCCTCTTGCAAGTAAGCCTCACAGAATACTTGAAAGTTACAAACATTGGACACAGAGTTTGGTCCAATATCTTGAGGATGGAGTTGGAAGCTAGCAAGCACATGACATAATTTTTTTGATCTGGGAGGGCTAAACCCTCGGGCCAGATGATCAACAAATACAATTACTTCTCCATCTTCAGGTTTAGGAGGATTTTCTGGACCAGGAACTCTCCAGTGGATGAAATCCTTTTTTGCTAAAGAGCCAATGTCGACTAACCCGTTCAGTTCTTCCTCGGTAACCCGGGACGGAACCTAGTTACAAGAATAAAAATTGCTTGGCCATTTCAAATGAAAAGCTGAAATTATAGATAAAATGCCGGTTTATGAGTCATGGTTAACAAGTATAAAGCGTCGCAAGGTCAGCAGGAGAAGATGTTGAGGCATATACACATTGTTAAACCAGAGTCGGACATTAGAAGGGTTGCAAGTATTACTGAGACGGCGGTTTAAGAGGGGACTAATGGTATCTACCGGATGATCATTTTCTATTGCTAAACCGCCTATGCGGGTATGGAAGAAACAGATCTGAAATAACCAAGTGATGAAAAAACAGGTTTCACAGATTGATATGATAATTTCATATCTACAGCATGTTAATAAATCAAGGTATTTTCAGACCTATGATACATGTACTTAAGCAGTTCATCAGATCCAGATGGGATTACTCTATAGAAAGGATGCACTAATGACAAGAAGGGGGATTATAGCTACAACCACACAAGAAAACATAAGATTTATACTCGCCATTTATGCCACGGAGAAGAACAGGGAAGAACAACACTAGAGCTTCAATGAACTCACAGAAATCCCTAATGGGATCTATGGGAGGAGCAAAGAAAAAACTTACCAGGGCTGTTGAACGCGGAGGCGCGCCGGCGGAGCTCTGGTCAAATCAGGTTGATGCAGCGGCCGTTGTTGGGGCAGAGGCGAAGGTCGACGGTGGCGGCAGTGCTCGGGCACTGAGGCGGTGCAAGGTGGAAGAAAGGCAAAGAGGCAAAGTGATAAAAGGAAAAGAACCCTTGGTCCTATTTATAAGACGAAGGGATAAGCGACAGGCGTGGGAATCAAGGAGCCCAAAAACTGAATATATGACAGAGCTGTCGCCTCGGTCTTCGGAGGCTGATTAATAAAAGTAAGGTATATATGGTTTTTTATGAACAGGTGACGTCATGGCAGTACTATAATCCTAGAAGATGATGTCATGGCGGATTGCATGATTTACTTGAAGGCGCGAAAGAAGAAATTTTCTTAAGTGTTAAAGATTGACATGAACATGTTCAAATCAATCTGGGGCCTAATGTTGGGGATGTAACTATTGAGTATAAACCGCCCAGGAGGGGCCGGGTTATACATGTAAGGATTTAACCATATTGAATCCCATGAAGACAAGGAGTATGGCGTTTTACTATAGAGATCTAAAAGGCCCAGGGCCCAAAGGCGGATTAGGGCCTGTAGACATAAACCGCCATATGGTGTGTAACTTGTGTTGTACGATAGGAAAGGATAGAAACCGAGCCGAACACGTTTATGAGCCGGCCTCGGGATTCTGTAAACCGTCGGGCGTCATCTTGTGTATATAAAGGGACGACCCGACGGCGGTTCAGGGACAATAGACAACAACTCGAGAGCCAGGCAAAGCGGATTCACTCCCTGGTCATCGAAACCCTAGCAATACCACAACAACTAGAGTAGGCCTTTACCTTCACAGTAAGGGTCCGAACTAGTATGAAATTCCTTGTGTCCTTTGTCCGCTTTAACCCCTTTTAAGCTAACCCGTCGCGATGGCTCCACGACTAAGTCCTCACACTAGGACATCTGCCGTGACAAAACCACCACAGGCTGCCCAGTTAACAAACCTGTAGGAACAGTTTTATGAAAAACTTTCAAGATAAGGGACTATAAGGAGAGCTAGGTATAAGGGACATACTGAACATGCCGCCTTTTATCCTCCGGTTCTCTTCCATGGCACTTGAGAGTTGGGCTCTTACGTCCTTTAGCTCTTGTTCTAGCCAAACATTTTTATCCTACGCTTGGTTTCTTTTATCTATGGCTTGCATCAATACGTGCTTACCAGCAGCTCTTTCCCCTTCGCCAAATTTTTTGTCCGCCAAAGCAGCCCTTAGCTCCCTCTCCATTTGGTCGGTCGGCCCTGTTGCTGTATTACAATTAGTATGTACTTAACGACTCAGTGATCAGCACAAATATCATATTGTCCAGACACCATTGTTCTTACCACCAGCATCCTTTCCGGATTTCTTCGAATTTTCCAATTCGGTGGTGACAGTCGTGAGGTGGGTCCGGCACTCTTCCAGCTCCTTGGATAAGGAGTTATTCTTTTCCTGAAGCACTTGCAAAAACACAATGATCCTCAAATCAGTTGTACCAACTGCTTTAAGTCTCGGGGGCTACTGGCATGGGAACACTGAAATGTACACTTACCCGCATATCTTTTGAAAGCCGGTGAGTGGCTCCAGTGAGTCTGTCTTGAGCAGCTCGGATATAAGCATCTGCAGAGCTGAGGGCGTTAAACGCCTCCTCAGAAAAGGCTGGGTCACGCATGGCTGCTTTCTTCTGTCGGTGAACCGTCGCAACCTCCACTTCGGAATTAGTAACCGACATTCCATCCGAATCCTCTTGAAGGGGACAATCCGGCGCTAAATCTGCATTAACCCTTGATGGGCCGGATGTCGGATTGGCCGGAGCTTGATTTGCAGGATTTCCAGAAATAGTCCGATGTGTGTTCCCCCTAAAAGGAAAAAACAAAGCGGAAAGTTGTAATACCGACTTCACCACCAAGCGTGTGTCAAAACGAACATACCTCTTTGAAGGTTTGGTGGTGTTCGCGGTCCTATTTCGCTTCAAGGCCTCACCCGCTGCAAGCGTCGCCCTCTGGGATGATGGTCTTCGCACAGTTCGGCGTGAGGAGCGCCACCCCTTTTGAGCATGGAAAAGTGTGGTGGGTAAGGCGCACTGGGAATCTTATCTTTGATGAGATATTGTCACATCCCTAGTTCTGGTATGACCTAGACTAGCTAGTCATGTGTGCATCATGTCTAAATGTCATTTAAATTTGAAATGGGGGTTGAACAAACCCTAGCATCAAATTAAATCAAATAGGCTCAAGTAAAATCTTTTTCAATGAACCCAAAATTCCCTTCAAAAATGTTCATAATTTATGGAGCAAGGTGAGCCTAAACCAAAAATGGAGGACATTTTTCGAGGACATAAATGGGCTTTGAATTAATCCAATATGTATTTGAATTGGAGCTTTAAAATTCTATAAATATTTTTGCAGCTCCAAATATTTTGAAACTTGCTAAGGGTCTCTTGAATAATTCAGTTAGTGCCCATAAAAAGTTTCAAAATCTTACAAAATGGTTTAGTGCCAAACTAAATCAAACACAATTAAAGAAAACAAAACAAAACAGAAGAAATAAAACATACAAAGGAAAGAGCCTTACCTGACTTGCGTGCCTCGCCCAACTCCTGTTTTGGCCCAGCCCACAGGGGCAACACCGACTTCTTCCTCCTGCAAGGAGGAGAAGCAGCTGCGTGCCTGCATGCGCGCGGCCGACGCCACCGCCTCCTGCTCCAGCACAACGCCCCGGCTCTTCCAGCCACACCAGTGAGATGCCCAGACCCCCCCGAATCCTTCCCCCCTCTTAGCTCTCTCTCCCATCGCCTGCACCCCTCTCTCTCACCCACTCAAGCGCGCCGGTCGCCACCATCGCCGACCACCGCGGCCACCAGTCTCCCAACGACCAGCCCGCTACTCCACGAGCTCCGCCTCGCTGCCGCGCACCTCTACGCCGGAACCCACGAGCCCGGAGGCCCTGTGAAGCCTCCATCGTCATCATCTTCCTCGCCTCTGTCCGGCGATCGCCGTCGCTGATTCACCGGATCCCCCGCGTCCTCGAGCTAGCTGAGCACTCCATCAACCTCGGTGTGAGCCCCTCTTCTTTCCGCCTCACCTCTTTCTCTCTCTCTCGTGGACATCCCATAGCTAGCCTACCTGCCGGGCCTAAGAGGTCCTGCCACCATGGCTCCTCATCGCCGTAGCCAGGGCCACCGCAGCTCACTTCCGAGCATGGAACCGTGCTCTGTACCTCACCAGGAGCACGTCGCACACACCAGCGCATTCCCTAGTGCACCGCAACACCGAACCCGTCGTTGCCCGAGCTCTGGTCATCGCCGCGGTGCTCGTCGTCAACGTTTACGGCCACCCCAGGCCCGGAGACCATCACCGTTGGATGCGCCGCTTCGCCATCGCCCCGGAGAACCCAACCGCGCACCGAACGGTGCGTTAGAGCGGTTTTCCGGAGCTCCTGGCTGCCGCTGACCTCGTCGGCGGCTTAACGCAGCGGGTTTGACCCCGCTGACCCGTTTTGACCCCTGTGGGTCAATGACAGGTGGGGCCAACCCCCTGCTAACTATAGCTTAGGATTAGTCTTTGGATAATTAAACTGTTAATTAATGGAGTCACTGACCAATGGACCCCACTATCAGGTTTGACTCTGGTCAGCCCGGTTGACCTGCCGACGAAGGCTAACGCGGTGCCGACGCAATAAATGTTTTCTGGATTATTTCTATTCTGGAAATTCCAGAAAATTAGGAAAACTTATAAAATTCATAGAAAATCAAACATAACTCCAAATGAAATAATTTATATATGAAAAATTATCAGAAAAATTCAATCTATCCATCTGTACCATTTTCATGCATGTTTAAGCATCCTGAAGCTACTGTACATGACAATTTGAATTAATGACATTTGAAATGCCTTATGTGGAGTTTGAATTTGAACCCTTGGTTCAAATCAATTTCATTAAAATCACTGCTAGTTGCATTAGCTCAAATCATAGCATGTTGCCATGTCATGATCATGCATCATATTGTTGCATTGCATTGATTGTGTTTCTTCTCTGTTGTCGGTGTTTGTCCCCTCTTAGTGGACGTAGTTCCGACGATGAGTTCGATGACACCAATGAAGAGTTATGCTACCTTCGGAAGTGTCAAGCAAGCAAACCCCCTTGTTCATTCTGATACAATCCCACTCTCTCGCTCTTGCTCTATTTTACCGCATTAGGACAACAACGATTCAACTGCTATTTGTTGCGGTAGCTGAACCCCTTTCCTCTGCATGACCTGTCATTGCCACCGTAAATAAATGAAACCCACTAGCATGAGTAGGAGTTCTTTGAGCCCTGATGTGCCTACTCATTCATGAAGGAAATATGCCCTAGAGGCAATAATAAAGTTGTTATTTATATTTCCTTATATCTTGATAAATGTTTATTACTCATGCTAGAATTGTATTAACCAGAAACATAATACATGTGTGAATATATAGACAAAGAAAGTGTCACTAGTATTCCTCTACTTGACTAGCTCGTTGAATCAAAGATGGTTATGTTTCCTAACCATAGACATGAGTTGTCATTTGATTAACGGGATCACATCATTGGTGAATGATATGATTGACTTGACCCATCCGTTAGCTTAGCAACTTGATCGTTCAGTTTTACTTATATTGCTTTGTTCATGACTTATACATGTTCATATGACTATGAGATTATGCAACTCCCGAATACCGAAGGAACACCTTGTGTGCTATCAAACGTCACAATGTAACTGGGTGATTATAAAGATGCTCTACAAGTGTCTCCGAAGGTGTTCGTGGTGTTGGCATAGATCAAGAATAGGATTTTTCACTCCGAGTGTCGGAGAGGTATCTCTGGGTCCTCTCGGTAATGCACATCATAATAAGCCTTGCAAGCAAATGACTAATGAGTTAGTCACAAGATGATGTATTATGAAACGAGTAAAGAGACTTGCCTATAACGAGATTGAACTAGGTATGGAGATACCGACGATCGAATCTCGGGCAAGTAACATACCGATGACTAAGGGAACAACGTATGTTGTTATGCGGTTCGACCGATAAAGATCTTCATAGAATATGTAGGAGCCAATATGGGCATCCAGGTTCCGCTATTGGTTATTGACCGGAGAGATGTCTCGGTCATGTCTACATAGTTCTCGAATCCCTAGGGTCCGCACGCTTAAACGTTCGTTGACGATATAGTATTTAATGAGTTATGTATGTTGGTGTCCGAATGTTATTCGGAGTCCCGGATGTGATCACGGACACGACGAGGAACTCCAGAATGGTCCAGAGATAAAGATTGATATATGGGATAATAGTATTTAACCTCTGGAAGGGTTCCGGAATTCACCAGAAGGGGTTCCGGATGTTTCCCGAAATGTTTGGGTACGAGAACACTTTATTTGGGCCAAAGGGGAAAGCCCACAAGGTTCTTGGAAAGCGTAAAAGGAAGTTTTGCGGAGTCCAGGGGCCAGACGCCAGGGTCCCTGGTGTCTGGGTCCAGACGCTGGGAACCCTGGCGTCTGGCCCTGGAGTTCGAGTAGGACTCTTGCCTTTCGGGTGAAACCGACTTTTTGGAGGCTTTTACTCCAAGTTTTGACCCCAAGGCTCAACATATAAATAGAGGAGTAGGGCTAGCACCCAAGACACATCAAGATACACCAAGTCGTGTGCCAGCAACCCCGACCCTCTAGTTTATCCTCCTTCTAGTTTCTGTAGTGCTTGGTGAAGCCCTGCAGAGATTGTTCTTCATCAACAACCGTCACCATGCCGTCGTTCTGCCGGAACTCATCTACTACTTCGCCCGTCTTGCTGGATCAAGAAGGCGAGGAAGTCATCGAGCTGAACGTGTGCTGAACGCGGAGGTGCCGTATGTTCGGTACTAGATCGGGACAGATCGTGAAGGTGTATGAATACATCAACCGCGTTGATAAACGCTTCCGCTTTCGTTCTACAAGGGTACGTAGACATACTCTCCCCTCTCGTTTCTATGCATCTAGTAGATAGATCTTTCGTGCTCGTAGGAAAATTTTGAAATACTATGTTCCCCAACAATTCATGCTTGTTGTCATGCCTGCTACTTCTTAGAGTTGAGTCAGGTCTGATTCATTGGAGATGAATTGGAATGTGGTCATCATGTCCTACTATTGAGAGCTAAGTGTGTGAACACGATTTGCACTACAAAAAAGACACATCCGTGACATTTTCGGCCGAACAAAACTTTTTTCTGTCATACTTATGACACTTCTATGACAATAATTGTGACAAAACACGGTATCATCATAGATGTGGTGGGGTCCTACTTCTATGACGAAAAATCATGACAGAAAATGGGCTTTTCATCCTGGGCGGGCCGGAGACGCGACATTCTTTGGGCAGTCCATGACGGAAAAAACCGTGGTAGAAGCGAGCGCGAGGAAAATATCGGGGTGTTCGTGGTTACGGTGGGTGGTCGGGGCCGAGCGATGCGCGCTTCTCTCGTACACGCACGCGCGTGGGTGCGAGGCGTTGGGCTCTATCTGAACCCGAGCGAGGCATTGGGCTCTAACTAAACCCGAGCGATTGCACTGCAGGCTACGCATTACTAAACCCGAGCGATCAATCGATGGCTGTTAATTGAACCTGATCGAGCGATTCCTTCGTTACTGCTGCTAACTGAAGCCGATCGATGCTGCCTCTGCATGAACAGTGAGTGTTGCTAGGGGGGGGGGTTGGATGAACAGTTCCCGGTGGGGGTAGCTGAACAGGACCCCGTGGTGTTGCCTATGCATGAACATGACCCCGTTCGATCGAGCCTGTTGGGGCTGCATGAACAGGACCCCGTGGAGGGCTGCATGAAGAGGACCACCCCGTGGAGGGCTACATGAACAGTAGACGGTGGAGGGCTGGATGAATAGTAGCCCGTGGAGGGGTGGTTGAACAGGAGCCCGTGGAGAGGGCTGGTTGAACAGTAGCCGGTGGAGTACCGTGCGGTGGAGGCTGAACAGTCGCAGGTGGAGGCTGGAGGAGGCCGACGGTGGATGAACAGTAGCCCATGGAGGCTGGAGGGGGTCGACGGTGGTGATGAACAATATCTCGTGGAGTCCCGTTTTGCGGTACGCCACACCGCTCCCGATGAACATGACCCCCGTTTCGACTGTAGCGCTCCAACACAAGAACGTTTCCTCCGTTTTGCGGTACGCCACACCCCTCTCGATCAACAGGACCCCCGTTTCGACCGTAGCGCTGCAACACAAGTCTGTTTCCTCCGTTTTGCTACACCCCTCCCGATCAATAGGACCCCCGTTTCGACCGTAGGAGGTCCGTTTCCTCCGTTTTGCGGTACGCCAGACCCCTCCCGATGAATAGGATCCCGTTTCGAACATGGCTGGTCAAACACAAGGATGTTTCCTCCGTTCTGCGGTACGCCAGGCCTCGTTTCCATTGGTTGTTCTGTCCAAGCCCTCCCGATGAACACGACGACGAATTCCGTCCCGACGCAGCCGGTTCGCTCCCCATGAACACGACGACGACGCTGTTTCTCCGTTCCGACTCAGCCATGTACATGAGCCCTGGCCGTACGTATGCGCGAGTAGGCGTTCAAGACCCTGCCCGTATGTACGTACGTGGTCGTATTTTCTTTCTTGCACACTGGCCGCTGTACGTACGTGTACATGCTACGTGCGCACCTCTACTATGACACGTGCGCTCCTCAACATCGACCAGTATGTACATACACATTCGCGACCAGAATGACAACGCTACGTATGCTTCGACCAGGTGGGTCCCGACTGTCAGGCACTCCC
>LR738713.1:123304501-123316472 GCA_902687465.1 Secale cereale | reverse complement strand
TGTAGCGCTCCAACACAAGAACGTTTCCTCCGTTTTGCGGTACGCCACACCCCTCTCGATCAACAGGACCCCCGTTTCGACCGTAGCGCTACAACACAAGTCTGTTTCCTCCGTTTTGCTACACCCCTCCCGATCAATAGGACCCCCGTTTCGACCGTAGGAGGTCCGTTTCCTCCGTTTTGCGGTACGCCAGACCCCTCCCGATGAATAGGATCCCGTTTCGAACATGGCTGGTCAAACACAAGGATGTTTCCTCCGTTCTGCGGTACGCCAGGCCTCGTTTCCATTGGTTGTTCTGTCCAAGCCCTCCCGATGAACACGACGACGAATTCCGTCCCGACGCAGCCGGTTCGCTCCCCATGAACACGACGACGACGCTGTTTCTCCGTTCCGACTCAGCCATGTACATGAGCCCTGGCCGTACGTATGCGCGAGTAGGCGTTCAAGACCCTGCCCATATGTACGTACGTGGTCGTATTTTCTTTCTTGCACACTGGCCGCTGTACGTACGTGTACATGCTACGTGCGCACCTCTACTATGACACGTGCGCTCCTCAACATCGACCAGTATGTACATACACATTCGCGACCAGAATGACAACGCTACGTATGCTTCGACCAGGTGGGTCCCGACTGTCAGGCACTCCCTTGCGTGCGAAGATGTAGCTGGTGGGTCCCAGCAGTCAGGGGGGCGA
Organism: Secale cereale; assembly: GCA_902687465.1. Classification (NCBI taxonomy): domain Eukaryota; kingdom Viridiplantae; phylum Streptophyta; class Magnoliopsida; order Poales; family Poaceae; genus Secale; species Secale cereale. The sequence continues at coordinate 123,315,777 of LR738713.1, read as the reverse complement.
ATTGTTTTTTTTGCCTGGACGCACTTCCTTGTGTGCGAAGATGCAGCTGGTGGGTCCTAGCAGTCAGGGGGAAACGTTTTTTTCGCGGAATACGGTGGCCCATCCGGTGGGTCTCCGCTGTCAGGTGGAGGAATAATTATTTTGCGCGTAATAAGGAGGCACTTCCTTGCTGCAGCCGTGGACCCAGCTGTCAGCCTCTCCACGTACAGTCCACGTCCGATGGAAGTCGTTCCTTGACCATGTTGACCACGCCGCGCTGAGAGCACCAGGGCGGTGGACGACCACGAGGCCTAGGAAGGGGACGACGCTCAGCCGGGGAAGATGCGGTAGTGGAATGCCCATGCGTAGAGGAGTACGAGGGTTCACTGGTTCGCTGCGGTGTGAGGCTACCATCGCCGCAGAATAACAGGGGGTGTGGGTGAGTAGAGGGATGGCTTGGCCAGCGGTCGGAATAGTAGGGGGCGACGAGGCCTCCGCGGAAACACAACCGGCCACGGGAGGTAGGAGCATGCGGCACGACCGGCGCTGCTTTGGGCGGCTGGAGCAACAAGACCACATGTTGAAGAAGCACTACGGCCGTTGGATGGACATTGTACAGTCACTGGAGCTAGAATAGTTCATATTGACTAAGTTGACAAAGGACTCCGTCCCCGTCAACTTAGTAGGCCCACAAGTCAGCCTCCCACCAATGTGGGTCCCAACCAATAGGGGGAGAATTCATTTTTTTGTGCGTAATAAGGAGGCGCTTCCGGTGGGTCCGAGCTGACAGCGGGGGGAACATTTTTTCGCGCAATATGGTGGCTTGTCCCCTGGGTCCTAGCAGTCAGGAGGAAACATTTTTTCGCGAAATACGGTGGCCCGTCCGGTGGGTCCCTGCTGTCAGGTGGAGGAATAATTATTTTCCGCGTAATAAGGAGGCACTTCCATGCTGCCGTCGTGGACCCAGCTGTCAGCCTCTCCACGTACAGTCCACGTTCGATGGAAGCCGTTCCTTGAACACATTGACCACGCCGTGCCGAGAGCACCAGGGCGGTGCACGACGGCGAGGCCTAGGAAGGGGACGACGCAGAGCGGGGAAGACGCGGCAGTGGATGCCCACACGTAGAGGAGTACGAGGGTTCACTGGTTCGCTGCGGTGCGAAGCTGCCGTCGCCGCTGAATAACAGGGGGTGTGGGTGAGTAGAGGGATGGCCTGGCCAGCGGTGGGAGTAGTAGGGGGCGGTGAGGCCTCTGCGGCATCACAGCCGGCCACGGGAGGCAGGAGCACGCGACACGACCGGCACTGCTTTGGGCGGCTGGAGCAAGAAGACCAGAGGTTGAAGAAACACTACGGCCGTTGGATGCATACCGTACGGTCACTGCAGCTAGAATCGTTTATATTGACTAAGTTGACAAAGCACTCCGTCCCCATCAACTTAGTAGGCCCACAAGTCAGCCTCCCACCAAGGTGGGTCCCAACCAGCAGGGGGAGTATTCATTTTTTTTGTGCGTAATAAGGAGGCACTTCCGGTGGGTCCGAGCTGACAGCGAGGGGAACGTTTTTTTCGCGCAATACGGTGGCCCGTCCGCTGGGTCCCAGCAGTCAGGGGGGAAACATTTATTTCTGGAAATACGGTGGCCCATCCGGTGGGTCCCTGGTGTCAGGTGGAGGAATCATTATTTTCTGCGTAATAAGGAGGCACTACCTTGCTGTCGTCGTGGACCCAACTGTCAGCCTCTCCACGTATAGTTCACATTCGATGGAAGCCGTTCCTTGACCACGTTGACCACGCCGCGCCGAGAGTACCAGGGCGGTGGACGACGATGAGGCCTAGGAAGGGGACGACACAGAGCCGAGGAAGACGCGGCAGTGGAAGCACGCGCGGAGAGGAGTACGAGGGTTCACTGGTTCGGCTGCGGTGTGAGGCTGCCGTCACCGTGGAATAACAGGGGGTGTGGGTGAGTAGAGGGATGGCCTGGCCAGCGGTGGGAGTAGTAGGGGGCGGTGAGGCCTCCGCGGCATCACAGCCGGCCACGGGAGGCAGGAGCACGCGGCACGACCAGCGCTGCTTTGGGCGGCTGGAGCAAGAAGACCAGAGGTTGAAGAAGCACTACGGCCGTTGGATGGACATCGTACGGTCACTGCAGCTAGAATCGTTTATATTGACTAAGTTGACAAAGCCCTTTGTACGGGTCAACTTAGTAGGCCCACAGGTCAGCCTCCGAAACGGTGCGCCCCAGATGTCAGGGGGAGGAATCATTTTTTGGGCGGCTGAAGCAAGAATATCCGAGATTGAAGAAGAAGCACGACATCCGTTGGATGGACATCCAACGGCCACAGCTGCCAGAACCGTGTGTTGTTGACAAAGCCTTGCATACGCGTCAACTTAGTTTTTAGGGGATGCATTAACTTAGAAGGCCCACAAGTGTGGCAGAGAACATATAACCCATTTGCGATTTGTAAGAATGTACAACCCATTTTTTAATTCTAATGGAATTTACTACATCACATTTACAGTTTGTTAAAAGTACAACCCATTTTCTAACTTGGACAACGATTACTAATTTTAACCAACCGCTCAAAACAGAATTCAAAAAACAAATCCCACATTTTTATGGGATCCGGAATATTTTTATCCAAAATTTCTAGTCAGATTAAATATAATTTCAAAATAAAGTTGTATTACGTTAAAATCCAACGAAATATTGCACGCGCAATAAGTAATGAAATTAAAATTTTCAAATTCCAAAAATAATATATTTTTTAAACTAATTACGCGTTTGGTGCATTTTTTTATAGTTATTGCCCAGTTATTATAATGACATCCCATTTATTATTTCTTAAAGTCCATTTTCTTGTTAAGCCTAATGCATACCTCGTAGGAAAGTTTGTAGCCCAGCGGGGCGAAGAATAACAAGTTGACCCAGATATTGTGTACAACTGTCGGCCCAGTAGCATTGCCGATGTTCAGAAAAAAGGCCTGTGTAGTATAGTACAACGTAACATGGCTACTCAGCCCACATTCAGTGACGCCGGAAAGGCCCAAACAAGGCTTCTGTACAACTTTTTGAAGTCACTGAGCTCAATTAATAACATAAGAAAAAAGTTAGATTACAGTGGAACCTAATTAAAGCTGTCACGGGCAAAGAAATAATTCAATGGGTCCCACTTGTGCGTGTGTGCGGGTGTGTGTGTGTGTGAGAGAGAGAGAGACCCATCGGTCGATGCTCGTAAATACATCTTTCAGCCATATGCATTGCTGATGCTTAGTAAAAACTTATATAGTTGACACGATCATATAGAGCATCATAGCACACTCAACTTGCATACAAAAATTTCATGCAGGCGGTACAATCAGGATGGAAGCAGTGGATCGCTACAGGTAGGGCTATGTTGAAACCAACGAACTCGTACATAACGGTTCATCGTCTTTATCAATGACAGGGAAATATCTTGAATGATGTGCAAAGAAAACAGACAGACAACACAATAAGTTCTGCTATCACATTAAGTTGACGTACATCCCTTTCTAAAAAAGTTCAGGTACAAAATTAGAACAGGTCACAATCAAATGTACTGGCACATTAGTGCTTCACACCCATAGCTCAGATTTAACTAGTATCTGACAAGATTCAGTTGTTACCTCAAATTAGAGCACATCCAGCAGCCAGCCCCGCCTCTTCTCCCAAAGAAGCAGTGGCCTCCGTCACGCGATGGAGTAGGCCCTGTGCCATCCATCGTTCCGAGCAACATGAGGAAAGTCTGACGTTGAATCCTGTAATGGACGTCGTCGACGGACCCTGGCACCAACGGTGGCGGCAGGACTTTGATTGATGGATTGACCACTTCTTCGACATGCACAAACACTCGATACATGTACATCCCTAATATGGTCTGCGGCGGCCTTGGTGGCGACAAATAGTACAACCCCGGTTCCTGCACCGGTATCTCAACACCAATCACCTTCGGTATGGTGGACGACTTCTTCATCCATGCCATAACCGTCAGAGCCCAGCTGTCTGGAGGAACAAACATACTTACGAGCTCACCTCCAAGGTCGTTGATAAGCTCATTCATGGACTGGCTATTCCAAGCACGTCGAGGCATGCCGTGGAAGGTAAGATTTGTTAAAAACTCAAGCTCAAAGGGCACGGAGCCCCATCCTGGGTCTCACCGATCAAAGATCACCAGCGCGCCATCGCAGAACAAACACTGGGAAGATTCGAACACACGACTGCAGTCGAAAGTTGTCCGGAACCTGACGAAGAAATCAGCCGGTGGCGGACAGACTTCAACGAGCAAGTCACTTATTTGGATGCTGTGCGCAATGCCAAGAGCTTTGACAAGGTCGTCCGGTGAGACCGGAGGCCGATCGCCGTTGATGGTTACCATCAACACTTTGCTGGCAAACTGGTCCTCAAGCGCCGCCATGCCACTGTTGAGCGACAACACGTAGCGACCGAAGGTAGGACGAACCTCAGGATCTCCGGCTCGGAGATCCGCGTTGACCGGCGACATGATAGTGAGCTTGAGTACAGGGAGTACAGGAGGGGGATTTGGGGGAACTGGAGTAGGAATCGAGATTCCAGAGGTGGGGGAGGGGCAGTAGATTGGGGATGACAAGGTAGCTTGAATTTCGAACACGCGCCAATATGCTCTCTGCGCGCAAGCGCACGAAAACACTGGTGGCGCCCCCATGTCGTCCTAAGAGTCCTTATTCATTCTTTTTTGGAGAGCCCGGCCTTTTTTAGGATCTTTTGAGAGCCCGGCCTAAGAGTCATAATTGACCTGTTTGGCATTGCATTACTACTCGGCCCATATTCAACAACACCTCACTGGCCCAAACAAGTGCACATCATCGAAAAGACACTGAGCTCAAATTATATAACTTGAAAATAGGAGATACACTCTGAACACTGATGTATGGTGATGCCCTCATTTAGCCCACCATTAGTTCGAGACAATAAACAGTTCGAAACAACGATATATACAACATTCAAACACTGACTAGTGACTACTACTGACATAAACATCAAGACATGATAGTTCATAAGAAGTCTTGCTACACCACCAAAACGCACCCATCTGCAATGCTTAGACTCTCATGATCCAGGCGAGAATGACATTCTAAACAGAGCCAACTATTACATAGTAAGAGTGACATAGACGAGTATGACCAAATGACAAGGAATATGCATAACAAAAGAAAGAACTACCCATCCAGAACAAGCAGCAACGACAACAAAGTGATTCGAAGAGATGATCCAACACCATCATAATTTGCAGCCCCGCTTCAGCGACCAATGATCCGGAGATACCAGTACTCCACCCTTTCGACGCAACAACCCAATTACCTATCAACCTGAAGGCTTGAACCACATCACTGCCTGTCGTAATTGAGACATCCAAGGATCAAAGTTAATCCGGATGCCTTTGTCATTCTCACCTTCTTTTGGTTGCAGGCTGTATCGTTGACAATCAGGGGAGTTTGCTCCTGAACTCCTAGGGCTCGCCGTGTAGACACAATTTTCCATAGCAAACAGAGCCTCTCTGCCATCAAGGTCCTTGCCAACGGTGATCTCCTGGTTAATCGGATAATTGAGTCCGAGAAACAGAGAGTGTAAACCAAGGCTGTTTACCCGCCTCCAACTAAAAAATCCTGAAGGCCCCAACAAGCTGGTATCCTGCTCATAGACGTAACATCCACTGTCCGGATACTCACATATTTCATGGTTCTTGTATACAGTGAGGGTTTTGCAATATAACTTTTCCGGCTCATGTGTCTGAATGATCATCAGTCTTTTGCCGTCGTCTGATCGAGCGAGGAACCAGTTGGGCTTCCCTGTTTTTGGCAAAGGTGGTGTGATTACAAAGGGAAGTAACTGTAGGGACACTGCATCATATCAAAAAGGACAGGCATTGTTGATGTAAGATCAACATTGTTCAGAGTATGAGTAGGATAATGCAAGAAACAACATTGATATGTTCCTGTTGGAACTGGGAGGAAAATACAGGGAAATGTATACTAGGTTAGATAATATATAAGTGCCATGCATGGTTATACTCATGTTATCTCGCAATCGATTCTTCACAGGAAACTACCATGTCATGCACGTTATGGAATCATGTTATGTCCTCACAAACAAATTCTTCAAGGTAACTAACAGACCATGCATTGTTATATACTCATGTTCTGTGGGCAAAATTTTTGTGAGAATATTATTCTAGCCATTGATTGCTGAAGGGTGAATATAGGTATGTACACATGGTAAGCATTACAGGATTTCACTACTTCCAAATATAGAGTTCTCCATATGCACATTTACTTCCCTAAAGTATGGTTAGATGAAACCAACAGTGTGGTGCATGTTTCTACATCATGAAATGAGGAAACTAACATGGCCATTGATACACACTCATATTTAGTAGTAGTATATAGATTACTGTAAAATAAGGAGAATATCCATATATTTCTAACCGTTTGATTATTCAGGGGTACAAATTGGCTGTAATAACATGATCACAATCGCATGAATTAACTCATTCCAAATATAACTGATTTACGGCGTCTCTAATACATTGCCATAGTTATACTCAAATTCTGCTCAAACAGGGATATGCCAATCATCACAAAAAGTTCAAAGAGTGTCATGGCGTCATCAACTTACACGTGTCGTCCCAACAATACGTTGTGCCATCTACTTTGTCGATCACGTAAATGATGCCATTGTGTTCAATAGCATCACAGAAGTGTGTATCAGCTTTGACGATGATCCACTGCGAGCTGAGTTGTCTCCAGCTAAAGAAGGCACCGACGTAAAGATAGGAGAGTCCGCGGTCGAACAAGGCAATTAGCTTGAAGTCTGCGTAATTCGCATGTCGTGTGGGCACTTGGCAGATTACAATCTTCTGCAAAACAAGTTCCGTCCAACTAACGTGGTAATCTAGATGACTAGGACCACGATGGTAAAACTCTATATAATCCAACGGAGGAAGCATAATCTCATGGGACGTCTGGAAGTTCACAAGCACCAACTTATTTCCGTCTTCTCTGAAGGCAAGCATCCAGTGGGAGTTCATGCCGACCCAGTACATACCTGCCAAGAAGTTTCGGGCGATGGTGATCGGATCGAAGTCGAGGGAAATGATGTACGGCGACCCACTACATACCTGCAAAGAAGTTTCGGCTAATGGAGATCGGATTGAAGTCGAGGGGCATCACATACGCCTCCGTATCATGGTGAGCCAATCTCGCAAGACCAGATAGTAGCAAGCAGGGTGTCTTGAAAAGCTTTGGCCTCGCTTTGATGATGGCCGTGTGCATGCCCCTCTAGCATGTAGCCAGCCGCATGGCGCTCAACATATCCATACACGAACAACAGAGGTCGAGGACGTCACTGGGGAGATTGCTCCAATCACGGCTCATATGGATCCTGCGCGGTTCGCGTTCGGCCATGGTGTAGTTTGGAAGGTGGGGTTTTGGGGGGCTTGATTTACGGGGGAGAAGGCTGTCTGTGCTAGAGCGGCTAGCGAGGGAATAGTGGTACTGGGGGAGGCAAGAGAGACGAGGGTATGCAGGGGGTACAGTGAGATAATGAAGAGTGACCTCAGGATCTCCAGCGAGACAGAGATGGAGATGGAGTGGTGCTAGGGGAGAGGGAGACGAGGCGAGGCATACTATAGAGCAGCGGTGACAGTGACTACATAATGCACAAGGTGAGGCTGACTTTGGTAACCCGAACACGCTGCCTGGACTGGTGTCACCTCGGGCACAGGGTCTTTACACTTCACTGCGAGGACCGGATGAATAATATTATTTTGACCATCAAGTGTAACAGAGTTGTACTACTACTACTAGTAGGAGTAGTAGGAACATAAGTAGTAATCCTGTGCTAGCATGCCTCTGGGTTCACTTCATCCTCTAGGTATCATCAATATTGCGAGTAGAACCAAATTCTTGTTTGCATAGGTCCCACCTGTCAGGAGGGGTGCAGAAATGAAAAGGAATCATTAAATGTCTCGCCACGGTGATTCGAAAGAGTGACCTCAACTAGCCATTGGCATATGTAGCACTGGAAGGATGGGCACGTATAGGGACAGGCCCCACTCTTCAGCCTACCCGCGTAGCCTTTTCGTTTAGTCTACCTAGCCGTCTAATCAACTGCCTGCAGGCCATTTCTACCATTTACTTCTCCATCGGGAACCGATTTTCCTCGGCTTCTTCACTACTCCTTTATCTTCATTTGCATCCAAACCACACTGCATTCACATTGTTTTAACCTCTTCACATCCTCCTGGAGTAATTCTGAAGCCCCTATAAATAATCATCTTCTTCAGTTAGACTAGCCACCTAATCCTAATTCTCCAAACCATAGCCCTCCGGTCCAGTGGTTCCAAATGGCGAAAGAGATCGAGATGCAGGTTTTTAGCGTCCAACATGTCCTCGTCGAAAGCTCGTTGAGCATAGTTGCCATAGTCACCGACCACCCAAGGGTTGTTCGAAAGTGGAGCAACAATGTATCCAACTCCCTCCAAAAGGTGGAGATGAATGTCATTGGTCTCGACGCAGAGTACACGGAGCGTGCCACTGGGAAGATCCAACGCGCCGCCATCCTTCAGCTGTGCCTCGAAGATGATGTTTTGGTGTACCACATCATACACGCGCCCTCCATACCAGGTGAGCTTCACGCTTTCTTGTCTCGGGAGGACATATACTTCTGTGCGGCAGCCATCGCAGGAGACAAACAGAAGTTGGAGCCGTACAACCTTGATTTGAATAGCATCGCTGACCTACAAACCAGAATAAAAATTCCTGTAGAAGATTGTGATAAACCGACACCATCCCTATTCGACGTAGCAAATTTTGTGCTAGGAACAAATCTTCAGAAGGGTGACGAGATGCTGGCATTAAGGTCGTCTCGATGGGAGAATTATCCCTTGACGTACGAGCAGATAAAATATGCTGCCCTCGATGTCCGTGTGAGTTTCGAGATAGCTGCAAGGTCCAGAGAGCTTGTTGCGAAGCTGTCTCCCACAGAAAGTGTGAAGGAAAAGAAGAAGAAGAAGAAGAAGATGCTGCACCAGCAGTAGGGCATTATGGATGGATGAACTATTTCCTCTCTTGTAAAAAATATTCCCACTCTATGTATAATGATATAGATGGACTATTTCGATGGTGTGCATGTCTTTGGAACAAGTAGTAGCATGGGTCTGCTTGACTATAAGGAACTATTTATCCGCCTAGCTTTCTCTACTACTCTTTTGAGTGATCGGTATGCAATGCATGTGTCCATAGACATGACAGCTTGTCCATGGAAGTTCAACTACGGCGACCATCACATTTCATCCACTGCCACTCGCGATTCCCATGACGCCGCTCCAACCCACGACACCATGTCCCCCGACGTGCGCCTCACCCCTCTCGGCAGCACCGCCCCTCTGCCTTTGTGTGCATGACATGTGAGCCACCTTAAATGTGGCGAGCATCAAGTTTCTACCACAGCCACACGCGATTCCCACGACGCCGCACGAACACATGACACCACACGCCCCGCACCATCGAATTTTCATCCAGCGGCTGTGACACATTTCGTCCCGGGCATCAGTCCTAAGCTGGAGTACTTCTGTACTACAGGTAGTACCCGCCGGTGTGGCCATCTACGCCTCGTAATGCCCCGACGCCCAGCTGTGGCACCCTCGCCACGGCCACGCCACCACCGGCCGGTTCATCTCGAACTAGTGAGTCGCGAACCACACCACCACCATGAGAATGACATGTGGGCCAGCCGCATTTAAGGTCCGCACGTCATTGACTCATAGGCCGGGCACTAAGCCACTAAAGTTCGGTCCCGTGGGACCTGAGAGGGAAATGTAACTCCTGCGGCAGGCCTTGTGGTGCTCCACAGTACGAGCTCGTGCCAAACCCGGAATTTGTTTCTTACTACTACCAAATACTAGTAAGGTACACGTGCATTACACGCATGAGATTCTGGTGGTTTGTGCATTATGCTTCTACATGTGGAGTCTTCTTGATTCTACATGTGGCAGAATATGGTGGAATGTAGATGATATCCAACGACCAGTAGTGCTCGGATTTGCCATCTTTGTACCGTCGGATTGGCTTCATCCAACAACCAATTTTCAAAGTTATTCACACAGCATATAGGGGGTATAGATATAGATGTGCCGGCCCGTTGCAATGGATCCAAAGTATATATGTTTAGTGGAGTGCACTCTAAACACATTATATATTTATTTTTCTCTAACCTTTCGTAGCCATGCAACCAAGCCACATAAGCTTCATGGGTGCCCCCACATCATATTATTCATACTACATTGATAGAAAAAAAGATAAATCACCCAAAACAAGATCTTCCCGTTTTTTCCTACGATGTTGTGCCGTGCACGTACCTACTAGTTGTATAGTGGTAGTACTAGTTCTATAGTGGTACTAGTAGGAGTAGAGTAGTACGGAATGCTCCTTCTCTATCAACGTGCCCACCTGACACCAAATTTCTTGGCTTCCGTGCTACATCTAGATCTTCCCCTCGTTTCTGTTTTCCAACCCGGTGGCGGGCGGGGTGCGGTTTGCCAATAGTCGGTTTGCTCAACGGCGGTCCCACATGAAAGTGAAAATGCTAGGCAACACGCCTTCCCTAAGCTATGTGTCGTGCCGGACGGGCCGTGGAATACTCACGATTCCCGGGCGTGTCTGTGTGGGGGGGGGGTGCGACGTGAACGCGGCAGCCCTTTTACTAGCAATGTGCTCGTGCGTTGCGAAAGATCCAAAGTAGTAGAATAGTAGTACTTGTTCACAAACTTGAAAGAAATCACTCTTGTTTTGATATACTCCTAATATATTACTCCCTCTGTTCCTAAATATTTGACTTTTTAGAGATTTCAAATCGACTATCACATACGGATTATATACACATATTTTGAAGTGTAGATTCACTCATTTTGCTCCGTATGTAGTCACTTATTGAAATCTCTAGAAAGCCAAATATTTAGGAACGGATGGAGTACTTTTCACTCAAAATATATTTCTCAGGCTGTTTTGATGAGGTGAGGGAGGGATGTGGTTGCTTTCAAGATAATAATGGGTTTTCTTCAAATTGGAGCAGAGAAGTGGGCTATTGTTGCAAAAATGCCACAACTTACCTAACAGCCGTTAGATGCAGATCTAATGGTCAGAAACGACGGATGGCAGACACACCACCATCACCTACTGAGTCTTTTATAGGAGTATATATATATTTCTCACGCTATTTTTATGAGGTGAGGGAGGGATGTGGTT
>LR738713.1:123262980-123288683 GCA_902687465.1 Secale cereale | reverse complement strand
AACCTGCATCTGGTGTGGTGAAGTAACTGTGAGCCACAGAGGACTCAGCAATCCCGTTCCCGGGTAACAAGACTATTTAAGCCTTGGGTGAGGACAAGGCTGAAGAAAGAACGAGAGGTGAAGGAACAACAAGAGTCTGCAGCAGCAACTAGCACTAACTTACGTAATAGAGAGCGAGAAGAGAAGTGCATCGGTCGCAAGATGATCACGAAGTGATCCTAACTAAAGCCGGTCAAACATAACCCCACCGTGTTCAACTCCCGAATCCCTATTCGGAAATTGACAGTCACGGTACACACGCTGGTAGTGTATTGGAAACATTGTGTCAAGTTATCTACAACCGGAATTAACAAGCTCCCATCTGCCACATAACCGCGGGCACGGCTTTCGAAAGTTCAAACCCTGCAGGGGTGTTCCAACTTGGCCCATCACAAGCCCACGATCCGCGAAGTCGCAACTCCATAGGTGGGAAGACCCGAGTATTCTCGGAATCCCGTGCTCAAGTTAAACCGAACTAAGGTAAGGCTAATCCAGCAAATCCTCCCGGCGTGTCGACACCCTGATAGTAGCCGCGCGTATCTAAGTCTCAGGACACGACCGGATGGGCGATTCTACAGGTATACCAGATACCTCGGGTTGCCCCAAGGCGGCCCTGCAGACTCCCCGTTTGGGACCAACACCATCGGCACTGGCCCCCCCTGCTATGTAGAAATTAAGAATCTCCAAGGAGCGCCCCCCTTATGCAAATTAATTAATTAATTAAGTTATTATTATGAGTCAAATAGTACCAAATGTTGGGACTTGCTGGAAAAGACTTAGCACTTAGCGGTTTATCAAGGGGGTCCCATACACCCCAACCGTGTTAGGAACGCATAATCAAGGAACATAACACCGGTTTATACGGTTCCTAACGGCATGAGTGGAACAAAACACCAAGCAAAAGGCTTAGCCTTCCACCCTGCCAGTATATAGATGATTTCATTTAAGCATTTACATAGTGTGATATAACCCAACCAAACTTCAACATGAAGCAAGCATCTTCGATCTTCACCTGCAACTAACAATGCTATAAGAGGGGCTGAGCGAAGCGTACTTAGCCAAGCAACGGTTTGCATAGGTAGGGTGGTTAAACAGGTTCATGGTTACAAGTAGGAGGCTGACAAGAAAGACATGGGCATCGAGGCAAAACTATAGAGCAAAACTACTAGCAATAGGCAAAGATAGTAATGGTATCCGGGTTCGGTCATCTTGCCTGGGATTCCACAAGGAAGAAGAACGGATCCAAGAAGAAGACGGAGCAACAGTCGAGAGAAACCTCACAACTCCGGAACGAAACCGAAGCTAACAAGAGAAGCAAACCGGAAAGAAAGAAACAACACGGTAAACACACATATCATCAACATGGCATACGATGCACAACCAAATATGATGCATGTCCGGTTAAATATGCAAGGCATGGCAAAGGGCACAAACAAAACTACAAGTTAAGTGGAGATCAATATGCAACGAGTTGCATATTGACGAAACACCACATTTTAATTATTTAGTTGACTCTCGTTATTTACAAGACAAGATTAATGTTTGTTAACATGGCAAGAGGTGAAGCATAAAGAAACTACACTAATAAGGCAATTTAAATGAGGCCGGAGAATAACAACATATCCGGAAAATCCCCATGAGCATGTTTAGTAATTATAAGCAAACAACAATTAAACATTCTCATGTTGGTATCATGATGCGGATGACATGATCAAGTTTTATGCAAGTTTTATTAAAAGGTTAACATAAGAGATATGAAACATTTGTCGCCGTGGTGGAATGAAAAGGGTGCCACGGCAACGATCCGAAAATGATGCAACGCATCATATCGGTTCCGGTATCTCGTTGAGAGTCCGGTGCAAAAGATGGATGGCGTGAGCGAGTCAAACGAGATGATGGGGTGATCCCGTTGCCGTGTTCCCACGAGTCGGTGGCGAGGCAACCGAGGAACATGACAAGGACGAAACGGGCACGGAGCACACACGGGAAACATTTCATACAACACACAACAAGCAAGCATCACACGGGTCACGACTCGGGGTTATACCTTCGAAACACTCGTTTCGGGGCGGTTCGAGATCGTAGTGGAAGTAGTGGTACTCGCGGTCGGAGAGGAAGTAGTGGAAGTAGACGTTCTCGTAAGTCGTAGAGGAAGTAGTGGTTCATGTTTCCGAAGAGGAAGAAGTCGTTCCGTAGAGGGAAGTAGTTGTTCTCGTTCATCGGAGAGGAAGTAGTGGTTCACGTCATCGTGTCGTGGTACTTGGCGAATTCCTCGTTTCCGAGCGACGGTAGTGGTACACGCGACGGTAGTCGTTCGGGTCGTCGTGGTACTTGTCGGTCATGTAGAGGTACTTGGCGTTCGACGGCGTTGTGGTACTTGTTCACGTAGTCGTACACGGATGTAGTGGTACTTGTTCCGTAGCCGTTCACGAGCTCGTTTTCCGTAGATGTACACATAACCGTAGAGGAACTTGTTTCGAAGAGGTACTTGGTCGGTTCGCCGGGTACTCGTTCGGTCATCTGTCAAGTCAACAGAAGCAACACAAAACAACACAAAACAAACTACAGCACGGAGACAAGGCCACGACAGCAGCAAACAAGACGGTCTCGGACACGGCGAGGAGGGGCCAGCAGAGAAGCTCCTGGCCGGGCGCTGGAGACGAGGCAACCGAGGTGCTGCTGGTCCTGGCGAAGCGGTCGGTGAGGAAGGAGCCTGGCCGGGCGCGGCGGTCCTGGAAGGAGACGGAGGGGCGCCTGGCCAGCGGACGGAGCGCTCGGGCCTGGCCGGCTGCTGGCCGCTGGCGAAGGCGGGCGCGGTCGCCTGGCTTCTGGAGACGGGGACGCTCGAGGCAGGCTGGTCGAGGGCTCCCGACCTGCCCGTCGGCTCGCTGAGCGCGGTCCTCTTGCGGGGCCGCCAGGGGCGAGGGGAGATGGAGAGGTGGCGTCCGGCTCCCTGAAGAAGGGCGCGGCGAGAGGAGGAGGGAGCCCGCGCGCGGGGCAGCTCGTCGGGGCCCTGTGCGAGGCCCTGCGGCGGAGCTCGGTAGGGGGAGGAGAGAGCGAGACAGAGGGCTCGAGGGATTTGGGCTCTCGGGGGAACGAGGGAGCTTCGGGACGAGCGAGCGGGGACTGAGAGAGAGGTGCGCGAGGGAGAGGGAGATGGGGATCGAGGGCTGCGGCGGCTGAGGGAAGGGGCGAGGGGAGAGGCTCCTGGCTAGGGTTAGGAAGTGCGGGCCAAGGTGGGCTGCGGCCTGAGGGAGTTGGGCCGAGAAGGAGGACTAGAGGCCCAGGAGGGAAAAAGGGGCAGGAGGAAGGATGGGCCAGGGGGCCTGGGCTGCACTTTTTTTATTTCCTTTAGCAGAAACAAAAGACAAGAAAAAGAGGAGGTGGTTAGGGCAAGAATTAGGACAAAGGAGTATTTTTCTCGGGCACATAAAAAATAAGCACGACCGGAGAAAAATATAAAAGGCCAGATCGGAAAATAATTCAAACATATTTGAATTTAATTCAAATAGTTTTGAACTAAAACTTGATTATTGAAGTGTCCAAAAATGCTCCAATTTTTGGAGGAACCTCGAAACAACGGAAAGAATTATTGGCAAGATTCTTGAAGGTGAAACTCGAAGTGAAAAGACATGGGGAAAAATTATGCAAGTGTGTTATGGTGATTCCGAAGCCATGGAATATTTATTAATATAGCTCCATAATTATTAGGAGGCTTTTATATGTTATAAAGAGAAGACATTCTTCCCTCGATTTAAATGGACCGAAGGTCCACACGATTTATTTGGTTGCAAAAATTAATGAGATGATGGCATGATGACATGATGCAATGCAAAAATTAAATAACACAAGCACAAAAGGACACACGGGTAACCCGGAACATCTGGAATCTTCTGGAATCTTCTGGGATCTTCTGGGACGTCGGTCTCGGGCGTCACACTTCTGCTACGTGTCTATGCCTTTTGGGCTCAAGAGTGCCCAAGCAACTTACCAGCGTTGCGTGCAGAACTGTCTTAAAGGGCAGATAGGGAAAAATGTTCATGCTTATGTGGATGACATTGTTGTAAAGTTGAGGAAGAACGAGACGCTGATAGAGGACCTAAAGGAAACCTTTGATAACCTCCGAGTCTATAAGATGATGCTTAATCCGGAGAAGTGTGTTTTTGGTGTTCCAACTGGCAAGCTCCTCGGATTCTTGGTATCAAACAGAGGAATAGAGGCCAATCCAGAGAAGATCATGGCGATCACATCGTTGACTAAACCAGTTTGTATCAATGATGTCCAGCGTATCGCTGGCCGGATTACAACATTAAGCCGATTTATCAGCCATTTGGGAGAGAAGGCAATTCCGCTTTATCATATGCTGAAGAAAACAGACCGGTTTATATGCAGCGATGCTGCAAACACCGCGTTCGAGGACTTGAAGCGGCAATTAGCAGAACCACCGGTCCTTGCTGCCCCTGTTGATAAGGAGCCGCTGCTGTTATACATGGCCGCCAATGCCCGAGCAGTTAGCGTGGCAATCATGGTCGAGCGCAAAGAAGCAGGCAAGGAATATCCGGTTCAGCGCCCGGTTTATTATGTCAGCGAGGTCCTAATTGAGTCAAAACAAAGATACCCACACTGGCAGAAGCTGGTGTATGGCGTGTTTATGGCAAACCGGAAGCTGAAGTACTACTTCCAAGGCCACCCAATAACTGTTGTCAGTTCAGCTTCGTTGGGGGATATAATCCAGAACAGGGAAGCCACTGGCAGGGTAGCAAAGTGGGCCATTGAGCTTAGCCCACACGGATTGAAGTATGTGCCACGTACTGCTATCAAATCCCAAGCATTGGTAGATTTCATCAATGATTTGCAAGCACCAGAGGAGAAGCCAGATCATACATACTGGACTATTCACTTTGACGGTTCAAGGCAATTAGAAGGCTCGGGGGCTGGAGTTGTGTTAACTTCCCCGCGAGGTGACAAATTTTGTTATGTCCTCCGCCTAATGTTTCCTTGCATTAATAATGCGGTTGAATATGAGGCATTGCTTCATGGCCTGCGGATGGCTAAGGAGATGAACTTGAGCCGGGTCAAGTGTTTTGGTGATTCAGATTTAGTGGCACAACAAGTATCCGGCAAGTGGGACTCTAAAGACCTTCTCATGGCGGCTTACAGACGAGAAGTTGAAGCAGTTGCAGGATATTTCAAAGGATATCAGGTGGATCACATAGACCAGCGGAAAAATGAAGCGGCCGATGCTCTAAGCCGGCTAGGTTCTCAGCGTAAACCGGTGCCACCGAATACCTTTTTGGATGAGCTACACAGCCCGTCAGTTCAGGTACCAACGGAGGAAGATTTGGCTGTTCCTAATCCGAAAGCACAACTGGTTGCGGCACTTCATGTTATTCCGGATTGGACACTCCCTTACTTGGCGTACCTGAGCCGAGGAGAGTTTGCAGATGATGAGATTGAAGCAAGGCAGATAATCCGGCGGTCCAAGGCCATGACAGTTGTAAACGGAGAACTTCATCACCGCAGCGTTTCTGTAGCGTTTCAGCGGTGTGTATCATCCGAAGAAGGCTGTGGCATTCTTCGAGAGATTCATGAAGGAGATTGTGGTCATCACGCCGGTTCAAAATCCTTGGTAGCTAAAGCTTTCCGTCATGGGTTCTACTGGTTGACAGCCCATGCTGATGCGGAGGATCTAGTCCAGAAATGCGATGCTTGTCAGAAATTTTGACGGCGTGCTCTTGTTCCAGCACAGGAGCTGCGGATGATTCCAATTACTTGGCCGTTTGCGACTTGGGGGCTTGATATGGTCGGGCCTTTTAAACGATCCCAAGATCAAAAAACTCACTTGTTGGTCGCAGTGGATAAGTTTACAAAGTGGATTGAGGCAGAGCCTGTGAGCAAGTGTGATGCGGCAACAGCAGTTAAATTCATCAAGAAGGTAATTTTCCGGTTTGGCTTTCCACGCATCATTATCACTGACAATGGCACCAATCTATCTAAAGGAGAGATGGAAGAGTTTTGTCAAAGGGAGCATATTCGCCTGGATGTGTCTTTTGTGGCTCACCCTCAATCCAATGGTCAAGCTGAAAGGGCCAATCAAGAGATTTTGCGAGGTATCAAGCCCCGGCTTATGACTCCCTTGCAAATAACACCAGGGTGCTGGGTTGAGGAGTTACATTCTGTTCTCTAGAGCATCAATACAACACCGAACAGGTCCACAGGCTACACACCTTTCTTCATGGTGTACGGTGCTGAAGCGGTTCTTCCAAGTGATATCCGCCACGACTCCCCACGGGTGGCAGCTTATGTTGAAGCAGTCACTGAGCAAGCAAGACGGTACAGTTTGGACCGGCTGGATGAAGAGCGTGACATAGCAGCAGCACGGTCTGCAATTTATCAGCAGGACCTGCGCAGATATCACAGCCGCCGGGTTAAAACCAGGACGTTCCAGGAGGGGGACTTAGTACTCCGGCTCATCCAGGACCAGACAGATATGCACAAGCTATCCCCACCTTGGGAAGGGCCCATTGTGGTCAGCAAGAACCTACACAATGGTTCATACTACCTGCTGGACGTTCGAGAACACAAAGATTCACGGACATCAGAAGAAGAGACGAAGAGGTCGTGGAACATTGCCCTCCTGCGGCCTTACTACACTTGAGCCATGAGCTCCGCTTCATGTATCCTATATATATTATGATTAATAAATAAACCGGCACCCCTGGTAAATCGGGGGATCAGCCTTTTCTCTTCTAAATAAGTGTCTTATGAAAGTTAATACAGATACTTCGAACAGTTTATTTTGCTATGCAGGACAATTCTATAAGGGACCAAACAGGACTTGCCTTTCAAGTGCAACTCCTTCATAGGAACCCTACCTCCAGGATCACTAGGGGGCTACGGATCAGATGTGAATCCTCGCTTAAATCCCTTCTGGTCCGGTTTATATGATCGTCTTCACATCAGCGCCCTTTGGAGTACATCCTTTGATGGCAAAAGAAAAAAAAATTGCCCCTTGGTTGATACATCCTTTTATGGCAAAAGAAAAAATGTTCTTGCCCCTTGGTTGATACATCCTTTGATGGCGAAAGAAAAAATGTTCTTGTCCCTTGGAGTACATCCTTTGATGGAAAAAGAAAAAAATTCTTGCCCCTTGGTTGATACATCCTTTGATGGCAAAAGAAAAAATGTTCTTGTCCCTTGGATTACATCCTTTGATGGCAAAAGAAAAAAAATCTTGCCCCTTGGTTGATACATCCTTTGATGGCAAAAGAAAAAATGTTCTTGTCCCTTGGAGTACATCCTTTGATGGCAAAAGAAAAAATTCTTGCCCCTTGGTTGATACATCCTTTGATGGCAAAATAAAAAATGTTCTTGTCCCTTGGAGTACATCCTTTGATGGCAAAAGAAAAATTCTTGCCCGTTGGTTGATACATCCTTTGATGGCAAAAGAAAAAATGTTCTTGTCCCTTGGAGTACATCCTTTGATAGCAAAAGAAAAAGTTCTTGCCCCTTGGAGTACATCCGTTGATGGCAAAAGAAAAACGTTCTTGCTCCTTGGATTAAATCCATTTATTGGCAAAAGAAATCATTGCTCCTTGGATTGCACCCATTGATTGGCAAAATAAATCATAGCCCTTTGGGTCGCATCCATTGATTGGCAAATATGGAGCCTGGCAGCTCGCAAAAAGCCTCGACTAGATGGTCTTATTTGCAAACGGTGTTTTGTGTTTTGTGATTTTTCAAAGTTCTCTATGGTTTTTTGATCCGGAACTGGGCAACTTCAAAGTTGACCATGTATTTACAAAAGTCTGGGTCATAGAGCACCAGCATGATTTAAACCGGTAGTTACTATAACCCGGAACAATCGTTGGGCAAACACCAACAGAGCCAAGAGCCTCCTCGGAATCTACAATGTCCACCGGGTTAAGGATGTCAAGCATGTTTAATTAAAGGTATGAAAGTATCTTTTGGGTATAAAGCAGACACTCGCTCAACATATATGCCTATGAGAGTACTATAATCAGTCCGGCGGTAAACCGCCAGGACATTCTCTTAGTGTTGTCTATGCAGATTCAGGTAATATAAAGGATCAACCATAGCAGACAAGGGATTAAAGTTGGCAGATGCCAAATCAAAGCTGTGACATCCGGATTAAGACAGAAAATGTTTCGAACTATCCTATTACAAGGCACTGGCAAAGCCTGAACGGATTAAAGTTTCAAGGCAACAGATTACAGCAGCTAAAAGTTAAACTGAGCGGCTTATGCTTCTTCTTCCTACTGCGAAGGCTGAGGATCGGCTTGTTCCGGAACTTCTTCGTCTTCTTGAAGCGGCTGAAAAGCAGGAACACGCCAGTCGATCTTGGATAGTGCACGGAAGTACATCTCCTCAGTAATGAGATCGGACGGATCAACATCTGGGGCGAAAGTATGGACGCGCACTGGTGGAATTAGATTCTCGGTGTCATAAACCGGCCGGTCCACCCGCTCATTCTCTAAGTCATATGCCGGATGATACCTGGTCAGGCCCGCTTCATCAGCAAGCTTGCTGGCAAGAGGGCACATTTCCTTAGTTAAAGCACGAAGGTTCTTGTCAGAGAAGGCAGATCCATCCTCCTTGTTGCTGGGGTACCCGTTAATAGCTTCCTCCGGATCAAAGTCCGGAACCCATGCCTTGGCTCTAGTCAGCGCTACAAGAGAGCCGGCCCGTGCAGCAGATTTCTTCACTTCTTCCAAGCGTACAGGCAATGTAGAAAGCTTCTCCAAAGTACCTTGGATAGTAGTGGGGGCCTCTTTGTAATGGGACATCGCACTTATAATCCTTTGAGCGCCGGAATACAGCTGCTCAACCAGAGTAGCCTTGAGTTTCTTTCGGATATCATCCCCAAGGTGGGTGATGCGTCGCCCTGCATATGATTATTACAGTTAAACCGGAGCAGAATAAAGATTGCAGAGATGAAAGCATATGTAAATTACGTGCTCACCAAAGATGGCAGAGGTCATAAGCTCTATTTGTTGCCTTAAGCCGGCCAGCTCTTGCGTTACCGGATTAAGGGCCTCTTCAGCATCCTTTGCCCTCTTTTCAAGAGCGTTCCTCCGCACTTCCTAGGCTGATCACTCTGCTTCAAAATCTTTTTTCAATTCTTCAATATTGGTCAAGTTCAGCGCCAGCTCATCCTTGGCCTCAGCAGAGGCAGTTTCGGTGGCAGCAAGTCTATTCCGGAGCTCAGTTACTTCTGCAGCCCTCCGGGTCAAGTCAGCCTACAAGAAAATCAAGTGGAGTAGACGACAATTAAGACAAGTGTCAAGCACATAAGCAAGTTATCCACTTGACACTTGGGGGCTCATACATTTGGAAGTACCGGTTCACCTACAACAAAGCTAAACCGGAACTTGGGGGCTACTACGGCATAAAGACAGAAGTACAAAGAAGGCAAAACAAAGACAAGTGAAGGAAGGTACCTTGTATTTATCCTTCATCATATTAACCAAGCCCAATTCATAATCGCGGCTGGTATGAAGCCGGTTCAAATACCCGGAATAGAGTTCCTGGGCACTCAATTCGGCATAGTTGGACAAGTCCGTGCTCCACTTGCCCTTCTCTTGTTGAAGCTTCTCCGCTTTAGCAGTGTGCTTGGCCAAGATGATAGGCTCAGCAGGAGCGGTAAAACCTGTCCCGGTTATCTGAACATCTGGAGAAGAGGCGGTGGTTGGCTGAGAAGGGGCAGCAGTAGGAGCCGGACTAGCAGGAGCCGGATTAGTCCGAGGAGGGCTAACCTGGACAGGACTCGCAGGTTCCATGACATTTTCCATATTCGTGTCTCCCGGAGCAACAATGTTATCATGGTCGATGGGAGCAGGATCGTCAATTTGAGTTGCAGGATCGCTCTCTGGAGGGATGACTTCATCCGGATCAGCCGCCGGATCAGCGATAGCAGTTTCGGCAGCTGCTTTGGTGGCCTTTGCTTTCTTGCTAGGCTTGGGCTTGCTGAAGGAAATTGAAGGGACAATGAGAATCATCAAGGAACAAATACAAATATAAACCGGATGATGAAAGGAACTTACCCAGGCACGGTCTTCAGCACAGGAACCTGTGTGGCAGTCGATTCACCGGAAGATGATAAAGGTGTCTCCTGATAGTTAGGATCAGACGATTTAAGCGGTTTACGTATAAGTCCGGCCTTTGGATGGAGAAGAGTTGGAAAAAGTAAAACCTCAGAGCGGCGTCTGCGAGCCGGAGTAAGAGATATTCCGGAGGATTCAACTACATTGCCGCTATGGCGCGTAGTCCGGCGTGCTTCATGCTGCTGCTTCTTCAAAAGAAATTTGGGGTCCAGTTGAGCGTAAGGATGAGAAAAAGGGTACTTCCGGGAGGCCCGACGAATTTTGGGCACCGGCGGTTCAGAGTCTGAAGAAAGGGAGATTACCTCAACTTCTGTCGCTTTACTTCCTTCAGCCAAATCATGTGGGAAGACACTGTTAAACATAAATCTGGATAAAAAGAGATCAAACATATCAGGATCAACTCATACCTCAGAATCCGGATCATCTTCCTCAAGATGTGAACCGGAGGCAGCGGTCGCCTTCTTCTTCTTGACAGCGCATGTCTTCCGGCGTGGCTGTTTGCCTGACTTGTCCTGAGGTTTTCTTTTCCAAAAATGATCGTTGGCCTGTGGAGAAGATGAAAGATAAATAGAAGATAATTGATATGGACGGATTAGAAACAAACAAAAGGGGTCAGAAAAACTTACTGCTGGCAGTTTGTTGTTCTCATAGTATGGAGCCAATCCGGTTTGACTGCACTCTTCGAGAGAAATGTTGAGCATTTTCTTTGCGGATTCAGTGACGTCCTTCTCAGGAAGCATTATGTCAATATGGCGTTGAGGGTCATCCGCCTTTCCGGTATACTCATACATCAGACCGGAGTGCCGGCTCAGAGGAAGGATGCTCCAGGCAAGCCAACAATGAACAAAATCGACTCCAGTCAACCCGTTGGCCATAAAGGCCTTAAGCTTGGCAAGTTGAGGGGCAAACCGGTCCCGCTCTGAGGAACTAAGGCGCTGCGGCAGGGGATGATCCTCAGGAAGACGATGTTCACGGTCACCCGTCAGTGGGTTTTCTCCTCAGGAGAGGTATCTTTGCAATAGAACCAGGATTGGTTCCAGTCCTTGGGGTGTGTATGGAGAGCAGCGTGAGGGAAGACCACATCTCTTCTCTTCTGAATACTAACACCGCCCAGTTCATGATGTGGTCCGGTAGTAAACTCTATCCGCCGGTTTAAGTGGAAAAAGTCTCGGAACAAGTCTACTGATGGTTCTTCTTGAAGGTATACTTCCGAGAAGACTATGAAATTGCAGACGTCTGATATAGAATTCGGACCTATATCTTGAGGATGGAGCTGAAAAGCGGCCAGCACATCACGGAAAAACTTAGAACCGGGAGGGCTAAAACCCCGGGCCATATGATCAAAGAAAACGATGATTTCTCCTTCTTTAGGGGTAGGAGGACACTCATTCCCTAGGGCCCACCATTTCAGAACCGCTTGGGGGCCCAGAATACCAATTGAAGCGGCATTGGTTAAGTCCTCTTCCGTAATGCGGGAAGGAACCCAGTTGCAACAAACGAAGTGCTTGGCAGCCATCTGAGCAAAAGGAAAATGCTGAAAAAGTACAGTGTAAAATCCAAATTATTAAGTACTGAAGCATAAACCGGAGTGTATCATCAAATTATATCGACGGTTTAGACAGGGGACTAATGGCATTGCAACCCGGAAGCAGATGTGAAACAAGCTGCTACCGGTTTATGATAACAAAAAAAAGATGAGGCTAAACCGTCGGGCTCATGGTTAATTCTTTGCAAGAATATATGATTGGTTAAACCGGTGAGTAACTTACAGATCTATCAAGACGAAGAAACATGTTTCTACAGAAGGCTAAAGAAAAAATGGATCTGAGCGATAAAAAAAAGATGAAATATACGCAAGTCTGATACAGGAAGAACTACGAAAGATTTCTACAGATCAAATGAATCTAAGGGTTGGATCTAAGGTCCGAATCTAAGTTTAAACGACGGAGCAGGAGCGCGTTCGAGACAAATCCAGGGTTTGAATCTACTGCAAATATAACCTACAGGGTGAACAACAAAGCTTCGAGGTTTCATGGCGGAAGCCATGGAGGAACCCTAGATGAAAGATCTACAGCAAGAAGAAAGGAATACCTGAGAAAGAAGGAGATGGCGGCGAAGTACTCTGGACACGTTTCAGGGTGATGCAGCGGCCTGGCTGGACGACGGCGACGAGCTCGAAGGCAGCGGCGGAGTTTCGGGCGACGGAGGAAGAAGAAGTGCGGAAGGAAGGAAAAGAATAGGGCTCAGCGGTATTTATAAAAACTGGTGAGGTGAAACGGCAAGCGCGGGAATCAAGGAGGTCAGAGATTGGATAAAGATTCCATTGTCGCCTCGATTTTCGGGATAGCCTTTAAACAAAGGTAACGAACAGCTGTGAGCAATAAATGCGGAGGTGATGTCATGACAGAATAAAATGATTTCTGGAGATGACGTCATAGCCGGTTTACAAAGCAGAGAAGCTACAAGGAGGAAATTTATGCAGGATTTAGAAGACTGACATGTCAGGGATATTACTAGCAGGTATAAACTGGCTAGGAAGATCCAGATTATATTAATGTAGCTATGTTATCGTAAGACCAGTAGAGGTTACGGCCCATGAAGGCTTAGGGCCCATATGTAAAGTTGACGGTTTATGAACCGTCCTATCATGTAACTTGCGGTATAAGGTAGAAAGGGTAGAGACCGAGGCGGACACGATTATGAACCGGCCTCGGGACTCTATAAACCGGACCGGGTGTTGCCTCCTATATAAAGGGACGACCCGGCGACGGTTCAAGGACAGGCAACAACCCGTCGAGACTCAGGCAAGCAATCCGCTCCCTGTTCATCGATGCCCAAGCAATACCAAACCAAACTAGACGTAGGCTTTTACCTTCCTCGAAGGGGCCGAACTAGTATAAACCCTCTGTGTTCTTTGTGTGCTTTAACCTCTTCAAGCGAACCCGCGCGATGGCTCCACACCTAAGTCCTCTAAATCGGATATCTGCCGTGCTAATTCCACGACAGCAGGGTTAGATTGACAATAAGGGGTTGTTTAGTTCTAGGCCTAGGAGTGCCACACTTTACCATACAATTGTTGCCAAACTTGCCTAAGGGAATCTTACCAAACACCCACCTAAGTTGGTCAAACTTGCCTAACCTTAGGCTTAGTCTCAAACCAAACAGCCCCTAAATGTTCTTTCTCAATCACTGCACAACACTGATCACTCCAATCCAAGACCAAGTGACCAGAAGCCAGAAGCACCTATGGAGGCGATGGTCATGAGCGGCAGTTGGCTGTGCCAAATCATCCAAGGCGCCGGCCTGCGGCCCCACACCGCGCATCGTTTCCAGATGGTGCTGGCGACCGCCGACGTCGTAGCCCTCGTCGACGCCGGCTTCGCCTCTCGCATGGACGACATGATGGTCAACTCCATCCGCAAGTTCACCACCGTCAAGAAGCGTGTAGCGAATGCTCCTACTGGTCCTGCCAGCCACCACGCTCATGCGCGAGGGAGGGACGCAGCTTCATTGACTTACAACTCCTGCCTTTGCGTCTATGATAGGTGGGCCCAACAGGTGGTTGGCCCACCTGTCATGCAGCCAAAGGCAGGTGCAGTTAAGGTACCGGAGCTCTGTCCGCGAGGGAGAGTGCGTTGTAGTAATCAAACTTATCGGTCTTGTACGAGTTGACGCGACACATCAAAACACTGCACTCGATATAAGTCTTTTTACACATTTCAAAACTACAACATACGGATGTATGTAGACATATTTTGCTTCGTATGTAGTCACTTGTTGCAATCTCTAAAAAGACTTATATTTGGAAACGGAGGGAGTACAACGCATGCATGCATGCCGTGACTTCCCTTTTGATACTTACATGTGTTGATTTGATGCACCTTGCCAAATTTTGACTATAAATTTAACTAACCAAATTTTCATGCATGTCACAAAAAATTACGGGGCTGTTTGGATTGTGACTATGTTTGTCTTATGTTGCCACATTATTTTTCCCACACTTGCCACACTTGCCTAACTAGAGTTGCTCAAATTGTTAGACACACTTTGGCTTGCCTAAGGGACTTGTACCAGACTTGAACGATACAAAGTGCGACCTGGCACACCGTAACACCACATGGAACAAGCGGGTAGCTATCTCAAATAACAATCAACAACTAAAAAAACGGCGACCTGGCACGTAGTACACAATTTTAAACGATTGTTTTGATGGAGTGAAAAAGGAAAACTACCCCACTACATATATATAGGCAGGAGCCTCCGCGCTTGCTTGCTAGGGTTGCTCTATTCACGCACTCTCATCCTCTCCAGATCTAAACAAGATAGGGGTGGCAACACTGTCTTTTTCGCTTTTAAAAAACACTGTCTTTCTATCCTCACCGCTGGTTACAGATCTGGACGTATCCCCCTCCGTCGGTGAAGGGGAGGAGGGGCAGCGTTTAGGCCGTCGTCGACAGCGAGGGAGGAGACCCACTGCCGGCCGCACCGTTATCTCTGGCCGAGCGCCGGCGCGGGAGGTCCTCCGATCCCTTCGTCGTTGCCCTAGTTTGGGCGGATCCAACCTCCCGCCGCCCACCTATCCACATTCGGATGACCTTTAGGTATATCTTCCTTCGAAACCGCCTTAGCTCTACTTCCCCAGCTCGCTACGTCGTTGCATGTGCATCATTTTCTACCTCTCAGCCCCTCTCGATCGGATGGTCCAATGCCACCTATTTTTTTCTTCTATTGTTAGAGGTAAAGCTACTTCATGGAGTCGAATCTTGTACTTGGTTCAAACAAGAAATAAAGTGGGGGTGGGGGAATTTAGTATGTAGTACACCGGACTTGGTACAAACAGGAAGGAAAGGGGGTGAAAGTAGTACATACTGGTCATCCAACTGGTCTCTTGGTCGAAAAGGGAAATATAGGGGTAACGCTGAACATAGTGGTATGACTAGGACTTGATTTGCTATCCTCACTTAGGAGTAGGTGGCTAGAGTGAACAAAAGTGGGACCAACCCAGATATGTTTCTTGGATGTTTGTTTCTTGGGGCAACAAACTATGAATCACCACTTTATGCCCCTGTTTAGGTACATGGTGCGACATATTTTCGTGTTTTGATCCTTTTTGGATGGAAATTTAGGATCTGACCCCTGTTAGAATTTTTTCGGGATTTGACCCTTGTTCTTACCGCCACCGGCTCTGGCGGTAGGGTTAGACGGGCTACCGCTAGGGCCCCTAGTGGTAGGGTGCTTATACACGTCAGCACTTGGTCACACGAGTTCCTACTATCTTGATATATGTATTTTATTTATTTGATCCATATGTTTAGGTACGCAATAGTGGCGCAACCATCGCCCATTCATCTCCAACATGACCCTTCTGCCTTGCCACTTCCGTACGTGTACGAGTCCTTCCCCGAGCTTCTACAGCCGGTCGGAGCTTTTTCAGACGAGTTCCTACAGGAGACGAGGGCAGTGCGGTGGCACGAGAGGGCATAATGGATCACCGACGATGTGAAGTGTTGGTCGCAGAGTGTGAAGGAGTTCAAGAGAGTGATTGCAGAGATGGAGGGAGTTCCAACTATCTCCCGTGAACGCCGGGAAGAGACCATTGAAGTTGCCAAGCAGCACTCCAACTAGGAGCTACACAATTTGGCCGGAGGATCTACTTCGAAAGCAATTCGGAGGAGAGAGCCAGGATGCTGCCCCCAAGTGCATCGGCGTTTGATATCATCAGCTGGGGAAGGGCGGAGGCGAAATCTCCAGCGGGCAAGGAAAGGTGGGAGTGCTTGAACGGTCGGATGTCGACCAGCATTCCGCCTCCGCCTGAACCGGTGGATCCGCTGCCGTATCTGTCTCCATGGCCAGGCCCAGGCGTAACATACAAGGGGGGGGGAGGTTTACCCGCCCTATAAACATGTCTATTGCATATGCATCTATGTTTTAGTAGGGGTTGTCAAACTATGTGGACAAGTTTTCTATTTGCAATTTCCTACTTATGAATCTATGTGTAAACTGTTTGATATTTTCTATGTGGAACCTTTATTAATATGTGCTATGCTGGACTGCTGGTGCACCCACCGTCCCATGCCCTTATACCAAATATTTAGTTGTTCTTAATCTAATGCCCCTGGTAAAAATGAAGCCATGCCACTGTTATAAGCCATGACAAGTTTAGCCAAATGTTTTTTCCTGTAATTGTTTGAGACTCTGACTGTTTCCTCTGTAGCATTTTGTGTAAACAGGGATATCCATTTCACCTAGTTGCTGTGGTGACCTTTTGGTGCACTGCACAAAACTCTTCTTAAAAGAAGTGACTTTTGTGCTGTTTAACTGGAATGTCAGAATGGAACAGTTGGTTCATTTTGGTGGAACTACACAAAGGGAGATCTGTGTTCCAATCCTCATCATCCATATTAGCACCATAACCTTCCTTTAGGTAAGAATGATATTTAATGCATGTGTTCATCTCTATTTTGCGACTACCATGATAAAATAATGCTATTTTTTACTAGTACACTTGTACTCTCTCACAGACAAAACCAATTCTGAAATAGAAGGCCAATCATGTACTTGGTTTCACCAACTGGTGAGGAGAATGAGAAACAGAGCATGAAGAGAAAGAAGAAGAAGAATAAATAGTGCCAAGGCGATCTTGCTGAAGCCAGAGGCCTCAGTCGAGGCCATTCAAGGGCTCCGGCAACGACTACCTTACATGTGAGACGATCCTCCAGGGATCCCTTCCATTTCTACTGTCTCACTTAATTAATTAGGAGTACTTAAGTACCACTAATTTATTGCTGCCTAATTTTCCTGTCGGAGTTAAACAAATCTTTAGTAGCACCATATGCTGAATCATGTACGTGTGTATGTTTGTCTATGGAGGTGAATCATGTGGTGGAGCAGGGAGGGAATATTATTTGTGTCATGACATAATGGTGCTATTGTTTTGCATGTCAATTTATTACCATTGGTTCAATGAGGCAATGTTTCGCGTACTGTCCATCATGAATTTGATGCTACTGTTTAATATGCTAATGTCCTTCTATCCTTTCTCACTAAGCTAATGAAGGTTTCACCTTGTTCCTACTTGTGCAAACAGGGATCATGTTGTGCCAATCATACATTTCAGTGGAACTACACAAGACAATACAATGAACTGTATCCCAGCCTATGCTTTAATTTTGCTGGAAGTTCTTGATAATCTTTCGATATAATCTCAGCACTGGTAAATAAGAGTGACTTCAACCATAAATTTGAAGTGCACAAAAATATATACTATTGAGTGATTCCAGTGAGTGCTTTATCATCTCTTATGGGACTACATGAATAAGCTTTTTTCCTCAGGTTGATACGGGCCAAAGGTCTTCATCCACATTAGTTTGCTGTCATCTCTATTTGTATTGTGCTACTGTCATGAGAAACTCCTTTATCTTTGCACGTTAAAGTTTTGCAACCTATGATACATGGCAATGCTTTGAGTGTTGAGCTAATTGGCACTAATTAAATAAACTAATACCTATCTTTAAGCAAGACTACTATGTTTCTAACTTTACACATTAAGATAATGAGGGTGCTTCTATTTGTTAGTGTATGTTTCATCAACTAGTCCCACTATTACAGTAATCTCACTCTCTCAATATATGTGCCAACATGGATGCTCAATTTTGGTGGAACTGCTCAAAAACTTTGGGTGCTTCATTGCCTCGGCAACTTCCGTCATTCCCTGTCAGACGCTAATCTGGCCCTGCTTTCTTCCTTTGCTATCAGTCACTTTGCTTATCTCGGCTTCCAGTCAAAGGAAAAAGTAATTGATATGCTACCTCACACAGGTTGGTACTGGTCTTTATCCTGGTAGTTGTGCTTGTCATGTATTGGTAATTTCGTATTGTGCTACTGTTTGCTGATTTTATAAAGGAGTAACTTGGAGCCTGAACTCGCAGGCAAATCATTGCATTGGTTGATTTCAGTAGAACTGCACAAAAAGATCAGATGGACAGATACTTATGCTGCTGGTATGTACTCCAAAGTTCACTCAGACAAGCATCGATGTTGACAAGAAGTGCCTATATTCATTCGAGTATCAACTGGCGTCAACCAATTGTCAAACTCCAAGTATTAGGAGAGTGAACGCTAAAAATATTGCTCGGCACATAGCCTAGAAAAACATAGTCCAGTCTTTGGTCCCAACTTGTGCCTTTTGGTTATCGGCAGATATGGTAGCGAACTGTATGGCATGGGGTCAAAAGATTCCAGACAAGTTGGTTGACGCGTATATTCATCTGGCACTTAATCAGTCTACACGCCAGAGATGCTCCATTTCAGTTGAACTGCAAAAAAAAATTGGGTGGTTCATTTTCTCAACCGCCTCCTTTCTCGTCTGCAATTCAGAATTTTGGCGAGCTACAAGACCAAGATGAGTGAGTAAACTAGTTGGATGAAAGTAGTGGCCAAGTTGCTCAAACCTCCCTCGCACGAGGCCACTATTTGAGGATAATCCAACAAGCAAAGTTTAGATTGTCTATGCTGCCTCTTATGTACTCAAAAGTTTACTCGTACAAGCATTAATTTTAGCAAGAAGTACCTTAGACTAAACACCATTTACCAGTCTGCAATGTAGAATTTTGGCGAGCTACAAGACCAAGATGAGCCAG
Source organism: Secale cereale (assembly GCA_902687465.1). Classification (NCBI taxonomy): domain Eukaryota; kingdom Viridiplantae; phylum Streptophyta; class Magnoliopsida; order Poales; family Poaceae; genus Secale; species Secale cereale. The sequence goes on along the minus strand of LR738713.1, from coordinate 123,269,881 downwards.
TAAACTAGTTGGATGAAAGTAGTGTCCAAGTTGCTCAAACCTCCCTCGGCACGAGGCCACTATTGGAGGATAAACCTACAAGCAAAGTTCAAATTGTCTGTGCTGCCTCTTATGTACTCGAAAGGTTAATCGTACAAGCATTAATTTTAGCAAGAAGTACCTCCGACTGAACACCATTTACCAGTCTGTACCCTAGGTAATTAAAGTTCGTCCGTGGATCATATTGGCTGTGATCTCAATCATTTGGATGCATAAACATATTGAACGTGTGTATATCTGAATCTTTTTGTGAATTATCTATGAATATTGTTGTGTGATCTATCAATCATTTGGATCCATAGACATGCTGAACTTGTGTATATATGAATCTTTTGAGTTGTTGATAGTGAATGTTGGCTATGAATATGAACATGTCCTATGAACCCAAGTTTGATACGAATGTTTACCTTTTCTGTTGTGCTTGTGTGTGAACTTGTTAGTATGCCTACTGTGGGGTATGTGACGTGTGGGTATCAACAGCACACCTTCCCAAGAAGAATTGCACATGCTTTGTTAGGGTAGCAACGGCGCATCAGCTCTTTTTAATCTTTTTGCTCTGTCTTGCCCCCTCCCCCGCTCAACCCCTGTCGTAATGTTTTCGGCCTCAAAACAAACATAGTAATGCGTTGTTTTGGGGCTTGATGAAAAATCGAGTGCTGGTTTCTATAGGTTAGCCCGCCCAGCAAATGGGTTGCTAGTCCACCACGGACTGGGAGGCTAAAAATACAAGTTGTATTGCGCAGAGGCAAGTAAAAAACGCCATCGAGAGCCATCCACTAAAGAAAAAAAGTCGCTCCTGATGTGCTTCTTCAGTCATGCCACCGGCCCCCTCTATAATCCAATTCGCTCGGGGATCTAGTATCATTTTTTCAGAGGGAAAACAAGTATCAGCTAGGCCTAGGTTTTGTATTTTAACATGCGTATCCCAATACATACGATGGTAGTGGTTTCAACTTATTTTTTGAGGTCCATACTGGCCTATGGGACGGAGCAGAGCAGATGACACCCCACCCACCTCGCCGCCGACTTCCTCGCGACGGTGAACCTCCCTGCCCTACACCCCGCCCCCCATGCCGAGAGTCGACAGATCCACATGCTCGCCTCCTCGCCCGGGCTCGACAATCCCGTACATGCCTCCCCCCTTCGTGTACCGGGCCTTCCCGGAGATGCTGCGCCCAATTGGGTCGGTGTCACTGGAAATGCTGTAGGCGAGAAGGATGCGGAGGTGGACGAAGCGAGCGACGCGGATCCGCGATGACGCATCCTCCTACCTCCTGTGCATGAAGGAGTGGAGGGCGCTGCAGCAAAAGGCGGAGGCGGAGCTAGATCCGGAGATGAAGGTGTGGGCGTCATGGGGAATCGAGACCTATGGTGCCAACGCAGATTATGAGCTCCTCAATCTGGCACGAAGGATCTATTTCGAGGGCAATTGGGACGAGAAGAGGAGGATGCCACACCCGACCGCCTACCCAAAGGATTTCATCAACTGGGCGCGAGCAGAGGCGAGGAGCACAGATCCGCGGCGGCAGGCGAGATGGGAGTGCATCGAGGGGAAGATGCCGTCGGCGCCGCCTTCAGAGTTGGAAGAGGTCGACCCTTGGCCGTACCTCTCCCCTGCCCCGGCCATGGATTGAGTATTGGGGCATCCTGCAATAGTGGCAATATTATACCCAAGTGTCACGAGTGGGCGAGGCAATTTTGGCTGGATGCGGCGATTGCATAATTTCAGGATGTGGATCGTGGACTGGAGCTTGCAGAGGGCATGGAAGAAGACACCCAAACTTACTCTGCCTACCACTCTGTTAGCCATGTTTGAAGTTTTTAATCTGGGGGCGCTGGCTATTCATGGACTTAACTTTGCTATGCTGACTTTAATTCCAAAAGAAGCTGATGCTTCCAGCATGAAAAAGTTTAGGCCCATTAGTTTGCTAAATTGTAGTTTCAAGATCTTCACCAAGGTCCTCACAAATAGACTAGCTAGGATCCTGCAAAGGCTTATAGCTAGTAACCAGTCAGCTTTCCTTAAGGGTAGATATATCTTAGAAAGTGTTGTTACAGCTCATGAGATTCTGCACTCCATACACTCTACTAAAAGGCAAGGCCTAGTGCTTAAGCTAGACTATGAAAAGGCTTTTGATAAAGTCGATTTGGAATTCCTTGAAGAGCTGCTTAGAAAGAGAGGCTTTGGAGATAAATGGGTCCATTGGATCCTCCAAATCTTCATGAGGTCAACATCTGCCTCTTAGGGTCTTGGGTTAAAAGATACTATGAAGGTGAAGGGAAACCCTGGAAGATGATGATTAGACCAGAAATATATGATAGGCAAAAAATGTTTTTGCCCCTAGCGCCTCCACCAGTACCTCTAGGTTCTGGAAAGGAGTGAAATCTATCATCCAAACTTTGAAATTTGGGTATAGATAAAAAATAGGGACAGGAGACAAGATTAGGTTTTCGGAAGATACTTGGTTTGGCACCTCCCCCCTAGCAGTACAATTCTAGCGCGTCTATGTGATTTGGAATGAGCAAAACAAAAGTGTCAAAGATGTCTGTGATGGTGAAACACTAAACTTAACCTTTAGGAGGAACTTTGATAGTCTATTGATGGAACAATGGTACCAGCTAGTGGAGATAGCTAAAGAAATCATCTTCGATGGTGACTCTGATGTTCTGATATGGCAACTTGAGAATAAGGGTGTCTACTCCTCTAGATCTTTGTACCACATGATTAACTTTAGAGGGGTGCAACCCCTGTTTCTGCCAGCTGTTTGGAAACTGGCAGTGCCTCCGAAGATTCATGTCTTCCTTTGGTTGTTTTCCCAAAACAAGCTGATGATGAGAGACAAACTTAGGAAAAGACATATAATCAAGCCGCTTGATTGTGCCTTCCGTGCTGAGAAAGAGACAACCCATCATTTATTTTTTGACTGTGTTGTAGCCAAAAATATTTGGTCGTTTGTCAATCTCTTTTTCCAAAAGAACTTGGGTGCAAACTTTGAATCTGTGGCCCGACATTGGATCTCTAATAAAAAGAATTTAGCCTTGAACGTAGTTAGTTCTGTTGTCCTTTGGTGTTTATGGAAATATAGGAACTCTATGATTTTTAATAACACCATTTGGACTTCTATTAATCAGGTGTGGAGACTGATACACAGGATGATCAAGTTCTGGGTGATTCTGATCCCAGAAACAAGCAAAACCCGTGTGTAGGAGTTCTTGAGTGCGCTGGCAAAGCTACTGCAGCAACCCTTGATGATCTCATGTGGCTGAAGAAGAACCGTGGATTGGATGCTGGGGTATGCTGGGACAACCACAACATCTCTGAAGACGGCGGTTTCTTTTCTCCGGCCAAGAAGCGTGACACTGATGGCAAGACCATGGTGAACAGCCCCGTGTCTACCCTTGCAATCTGCCGGTCGCCCCAGGCGGCTATGGCACCACCACTCAAGCGGAGGGGAGCGGGCGAGTTGTGTGGGGTGATCACTGGTTGACAGGCGCCTGTTTTGCCTTCAGTATGTTTTCATCTTGTCCTTTGGCTCTTGTCGAGCAGGGATGTAATTTTTTGTTTTAGTCTAAACTGGTGAACCTTAGTTTCAGTAGTTACTTCGACAAAGAGACGCTGTATGGTTTCATTCTGGTTAATGGAACCGGGGAGAGGCCTCCCTGTACTTCGAAAAAAATACCGGCCTATGGGCTTTTTCTTAAAGATCGGCAGCCCAATGTATTTGTTAACCACATTATATATATTTATATTATTACTATTATCGTATATTTTATAGAGACTTATATATACATTATAAAAACATCCCATGTGTTATTAACTTATAAAAGTAAATGTTTAACAGAAGTTGGCAAGCAAAATCCTGGTTGTTTTTGACTCACTGGCAAGGAAAATCCTGGTGATTGCGTACAAAAGCTTGCGAAGATTTTAAGGACCAATGTAATAATAACGCGCTCATTTTTATTTTGAGCAATAACTCGCTAATTTGTTAATTATGTATATAAAAATGTGCCTCTCTAGTTTATTTTTGATATTAATTGCTCCTTCTAACATAACATTATATATATAACGAGCCCAGCTAATTCATGTATTTGAAGGAAGTGCAAATGGGCTGGGATTCCTTAGATAATATAAATGGGCCGCATTGACGCGAAATTATTTGTTCACCCAGCCCAGCAAATGGACTGTACATTCTAGAAAACATGTGTTAAATATATGCCACATTTTTGTAGGCTGACATGTCGGCCAATAGGTCGAAGCCTACGCAGGGCGTTGTCAACTTGGTCGGCATGCACCTTCAATCTCTCGTCTTCTTCCTCAGCGTCGCCGGGACCGCCTGGTCCGGCCTCCAGTGGCTAGCCGGCTAGGCTATCCCTCCACCCCTCCACACCTCCTGTTATTCTCCACCGACTACAGCCCCATGCCGCACCAGAACCAGTTATAACCCTTCTCCTCCACTCAATCTGCAACTCCACTGCCGCGCCTTCCCATCTCCGAGTCGTTCCCGTCCGGGGCCTCATCGTCGTCCACCGCCTCGCTGCGCTCAGTGCGGCGTGGTCAGCAAACGGGTGTCATTGAAAGATGACTGTACGTGGAGAGCCTGACGGCTGGGACCCACGAGGTCCATGGTCGCACACAAGGAAAGTTCCTCCTTATTAAGCTGGAAAAAAATGTTTCCTCCACCTGACAGCTGGGACCCACTGGCTGTATCTTCGCACGGAAGGAAGTGCCTCCTTGTTATGCGAAAAAAATTATTCCTCCCATTGACAGCTGGGACCCGTCAGATTTGGTGGCTGACTTGTGGGCCTACTAAGAGGACGTGTACGCAGGGCTTTGTCAACTCAATCAACAAATGATTCAAGCAGCTGGACCGTTGGATATTAATCCAACAGCCGTGCTCCTTCTTCAACCTCTGTTCTTGCTCCTGTCTCCCGTGGGCGGCACCGCGGCTGTTCTGCCGCGCACCCGAACCAGTCAAGTTTCCCACTCCTCTCCATCTGCGACTCCACTGCCCCGTCTTCCCCATCTCCGGGTCGTTCCAGTCTGGGGCCTCGCCATTGTCCACCGGCCTTTGGTGCGCTCGGCACGGTGTGGTCAACGTGGTCAACAACCGAGAGTCATCGGAAGATGACTGTACGTGAGAGGCTCACAGTGGGGACGCACCACGCCCATGGACGCATGCATGCAACGGAACGCGGCATGGTCAACGTGGTCAAGGAACGACTTCCATCGGAAGTGTACTGTACGTGGAGAGGCTGACAGCTAGGTCCACAGCCGCAGCAAGGAAGTGCCTCCTTATTACGTGGAAAATAATGATTCCTCCACCTAACAGCAGGGACCCACCGGATAGGCCACCATATTTTGCGAAAAAAACATCCTGACTGCGGGACCCACCAGACGGGTCACCGTATTTCGCAAAAAAACGTTCCCCCCGGTGTCAGCTCGGACCCACCGGAAGTGCCTCCTTATTACGTTGAAAAAATGAATACTCCCCCTGCTAGCTGGGACCCACCTTGGTGGGAGGCTGACTTGTGGGCCTACTAAGTTGACGGGGACGGAGGGCTTTGTCAACTTAGTCAATATGAACGATTCTAGCTTCAGTGACCGTACGATGTCCATCCAACAGCCGTAGTGTTTCTTCAACCTCTGGTCTTCTTGCTCCAGCCGCCCAAACTAGCGCCGGTCGTGCCGTGTGCTCCTGCCTCCCATGGCCAGCTGTGATGCCGCGGAGGCCTCACCGCTCCCTACTACTCCCACTTCTGGCCAGGCCATCCCTGTACTCACCCATACCCCCTGTTATTCTGCGGCGACGGCAGCCTCACACCGCAGTCGAACCAGTAAACCCTCGTACTCCTCTCCACGTGGGCATCCACTACCGCGTCTTCCCCGGCTCTGCGTTGTCCCCTTCCTAGGCCTCGTCGTCGTCCACCGCCTTGGTGCTCTCGACGCGGCGTGGTCAATGCGGTCAACGACCGACTTCCATCGGAAGAGTACTATACATGGAGAGGTTGACAACTGGGTCCACGGCCGCAGCTGGGTCCACGGCCATAGCCTAGTTTTTTTGTGATTTGCCAAGTCAGTCGCTTTGTCAGGCATGTTGGGTTGCAAATCTTTCAAGATGAGGAGAGCTTCATTCGGCTGGCCGAGAAAATGGCCTATCAGTAATGAGAAATGGGTTGTACATTTTTAAAACACATCAAACCGGCAATTAGTTTCAAATTTCTTTTTTTCATTTCGAGATTTTAAATTGCATTGATTTTTATGCGTGGACAATTTGTTGGATTTTATATTGATATACATTTATTTTTTAAACCAGTTTGAATTTGACTTGAAATTTCGGGATTAAAAACAGTTCGGACCGCACCGAAATATGCAAAATTTCTTATAATTTTTTAACCGTGGCCACAATATGGGCTGTAATGCTAACAATAAGAATATGGGCTCCAAACAAAACCTTAATAATTAGCAAATGGGCTGTAAATTCTTAGAAATAATGGTAGATGGGTTGTATGATGTTTTCCACAGATTTAAGGCTTTCCTAAAAAAAGGTTGATGCACAAGCAGTGACTGTTGGATGTCCATCCAACGGCCGTCGTGCTTCTTAAACCTCTGCTCTTCCTGCTCCAGCCGCTCAAAAAAGCGCCGGTGGGACTGCCTGCTCCATCCTCCCCACGGCCGGCTGTGCTGCCGCGCAGGCCTCACCGCCCCACCGTACTCCCATCGCTGGCCTAGCCATCCGTCTACTCACCCACACCTGCTGTTATTCTCCGGCGATGCCAGATGAACCAGTAAACCCTCGTACAGTCGTACTCCCCTCCGCGTGGGAAACAACTGCCGAGTCTTCCCTGCCTCCGTGTCGTTCCC
>LR738713.1:123238223-123249644 GCA_902687465.1 Secale cereale | reverse complement strand
CCCCCCCCCCCCCCCGAGCTTGTGCCCCACGCCAAAAAATCCTATAGATACAAAAACCTCCAGAAAATAATCTAGATCGGGAGTTCCGCTGCTGAACGCCTCTGTTGCACCGAAAACCAATCTAGACCCGTTTTGGCACCCTGCCAGAGGGGGAATCCCTCTCCGGTGGCCATCTTCATCATCCCAGCACTCTCCATGACGAGGAGGGAGTAGTCCACCCTCGGGGCTAAGGGTATGTACTAGTAGCTATGTGTTTGATCTCTCTCTCTCTCTCTCTCTCTCTCTCTCGTGTTCTTGAGATGGCACGATCTTGATGTATCGCGAGCTTTGCTATTATAGTTGGATCTTATGATGTTTCTCCCCCTCTACTCTCTTGTGATGAATTTAGTTTTCCCTTTGAAGTTATCTTATCGGATTGAGTCTTTAAGGATTTGAGAACACTTGATGTATGTCTGGCATGTGCTTATCTGTGGTGACAATGGGATATCACGTGATCTACTTGATGTATGTTTTGATGATCAACTTGCGGGTTCAGTGACCTTGTGAACTTATGCATATGGGTTGGCACACGTTTTCGTCTTGACTCTCCGGTAGAAACTTTGGGGCACTCTTTGAAGTACTTTGTGTTGGTTGAATAGATGAATCTGAGATTGTGTGATGCATATCGTATAATCATGCCCACGGATACTTGAGGTGACAATGGAGTATCTAGTGACATTAGGGTTTTGGTTGATTTGTGTCTTAAGGTGTTATTCTTGTACAAACTCTATGATAGATTGAATAGAAAGAATAGCTTCATGTTATTTTACTACGGACTCTTGAATAGATCGATCAGAAAGAATAACTTTGAGGTGGTTTCGTACCCTACAATAACCTCTTCGTTTGTTCTCCGCTATTAGTGACTTTGGAGTGACTCTTTGTTGCATGTTGAGGGCTAGTAATATGATCCAATTATGTTATCCTTGTTGAGAGAACTTGCACTAGTGAAAGTATGAATCCTAGGCCTTGCTTCAACGCATTGCCATACCGTTTATGCTTACTTTTACCACTTGCTACCTTGCTGTTTTTATATTTTCATACTACAAAAACCTATATCTACCATCCATATTGCACTTGTATCACCATCTCTTCGCCAAACTACTGCACCTATACAATTTACCATTGTATTGGGTGTGTTGGGGACACAAGAGACTCTTTGTTATTTGGTTGCAGGGTTGTTTGAGAGAGACCATCTTCATCCTACGCCTCCCATGGATTTATAAACCTTAGGTCATCCACTTGAGGGAAATTTGCTACTGTCCTACAAACCTCTGCACTTGGAGGCCCAACAACGTCTACAAGGAGAAGGTTCTGTAGTAGACATCATAAATTTGTACTCATGTTTGCTTAATTATGTTTTTGCAGAGAGACCTCGGTCTCACAAGTGGTTCCGCATGGACTTCGACGTTTAGCTTGATACCTCAGCTACGATCTCGTACCCTTGCGAGGGTCTTGTAGATAGTCAGGCTTCTCAGCCTTTTCCATTTGTAGTTGTTTGTACTCTGACGTGTTATGCTTCTATTGCTTGTATGCTCTGCATGTTGGGCCATGAGACCCATGTTTGTAATATCTGGCTCCTCGGAGCCTAATGAATAAATACTTTGATTCATAGAGTTTTGTTGTGATGCCATGTTGTATTTGCACATATCGAGCATATTGTGTGTATGTTATTGAAATGCTTGGTATGTGGGGGATCCAACACCTAGTTGTTTACCCTTGGTAGCCTATCTTATGGGGAAATGCCTCCTAGTGCTTCCACTTAGCCTTGGTAGCTTGCTACTGCTCCGGAACACATTGATTGGCCGGCATGTGTCCTTCCTTGCTCATGTGTCCGTCCCCTATGGGGAAATGTCACACGGTGTATACATGAGTCCTGTTAGCTTGCTACAGCCCGGCAACACCAGCTGCTGACCGACACGTGCATTGTTGGGTCATGTATGCTTGTCCCTGTAATTTAGCGCCACTTTTGGTTTATAACTAGTCATGTCGGCCCGGGTTCTCTATCGTATGGATGCTAGCGACACTATCATATATGTGAGCCAAAATGCGCAAACGGTCCCGGGCCAGGTAAGGTGGCACACGTGGGGATACCGTGCGTGAGGTCACAAAGTGATATTATGTGTTACATGCTAGATCAGTGTGACTTAGAATCGGGGTCCCGACAACTTTGGTATCAGAGCCCGACTGCCTGTAGGATTACCAAGCCAAACTGGTCAAAGTCGTGTCTAGAAATTCTATAGTTATATAAGGGAATTGATTATGGAAGGGAATGTAAAGCTCTTTTACTTCTTTACCCTATGCCCTTCTGATCCGAGTCATCCTCTTCTTCTACAGGGTTAAGAAACTAGGCTTCTCATTCTATTTATCAGGATCACGTTAATGGTGGATTCAACTCTCAATTCAGTATCAAGTATTTATGTTTGTTAAACTGTTGGTCTCAGAACCTTGACATTGTGATGTTGAGTGGTTATGCTACATTTTTGCATGGATCTCAAAATATTTTTGAGCAATTACAGCTGTTATGTTGTCCGGATCATCCCAGGTTTCTAAATAGTCTGGTGCATTTGCAAATCCCTTCTTCCCGTTTTCGATGTTCTTTTGGGCCAGATTAAGCACACTAAACGGTCTGTTGAGGTACTCCATTGCCTTGGCATATATGTTGGAGCTAGTATTATGACCCTAGGCATCCTAGAGAACCACCCAGTAATCTAGCAATGCTTTATATTTTGAGTGTGATGATGTTGGCCATCATTCTCAAAAGCATCTCGTGATGCCATTTGTTAGTAGGCATTCTATTTCTATGTTCTTGAACCCAAGATCCACTCTACTTACTTCATGTTGATAGTGTTTGCTCGTACCTTTAGGATATTAGTAACCTTGTGATAGTCATCGAGGTCCATGGTATGCCATTCTTCCAATACCATGAACCATTATGGCAGAAGTTCTTTTGAACCAAAAGATCAAAACCAGAGTGCTCTTGACGAGTTCTCGATTCCATGTTGTGACTCTGCCAGTTCTACCTTTCTGCATGGGTTATCCGGAAGAAATATGTTGAACTAGTTTGACATGCTAATCCATGCATTCACAACTCAGAAAATTTAATGTTCCTTTGGGTTGTCCCTCTTTAGTTGTATTATGACCCCCGTCTATCAGTTGATAGTCAGGAGTAGTTGCGCATTCGTGTTCATCGATGCCTTTTACTCTTGTGGTCCGTCAAGCCATTCTATTTCAGAATGACTAGGAGAAACAAACTCCGGTACCTCGCTGTCACACCCTGATTTTCATGTCACATTGCTTAAGCTAATTTCTATGTTAAAAATGTGGATTTGCAAAAACTTTTGAGTGTTTTTGACTTTGCTTGATTTGACTTTTGTCTGCTGTTTGCTAGTGCTCTAAAAATCAAATAAATCCTCCAACCCTTATACTTCATCTCCTTGAACCAAAACCTTTTCCCAATGATCATGCCATGTGTATAGACCAGTATAGAATTTTCCTATAAAAATATTTTTGGCCAAATGGTATTTTCTAAAATTAGTTTTCCAAAAACCCCTGAATTGAGGTTTGCACTGCAAGTACCTTATTTAGGGTGTGAAAATCTTTCAAAAAGTATATTTGAATCCTATTAGGTATAGGACTCCCAGAAACCACAAAAGTATAATTTTAAAAGTTATTTTTATATTTTATTTAAAAGCTTTTTCTTAAGGCCAGAAATGGTCTTTAATAGGGAAAAATTATTTAATCATTTCAAAAATATTTGCCAAAATTCAGGGAGACTCATAGGACATATATTGTCCATATATAAGAGTTTCAACACATGGTCATGTTCAAAATATTGAACAAATCCTTCCAAAACCCTTTCTGGATATTTCAAGCTTTTGAAATATTTACAAAGGAAATATTCTCCAAAAATTCCAGGGAAATTCTATCATGTCATATATGACATATTTGATGATCTTGCAAAGCCTCATGCCTTGAAGATCAAGGAAACATCCTCTAATCCCCTCAAAACCATATGTCTACATTGCCAAACTTGTCCAAATGCTCTCAAATTTGGTGCACATGCTAGAATGGCCTAATAAGGCATCTAGACCAAATGGCACAAGATTTGGAATAGAGCAACTTGATCAGATCACCTCAAAACCCTTTCTGTTCAAATGCAAATTCGAACAACTTTACATTACCAACTTTTTATCTGGAGCTTCAAACTTTGTGGGCATGATCAATACCCCAAATGATGATGCTACGCCAAGTGGTGCATCAAGGGGAGATGATTTGCTTAACTCAAACATGGTGAAACCATTTTTGTTGATTTCTAGGGTTCACCAAAGTTACATTGGCTAGTTTCTTCAAATGAGCCCAAATTTGGTGAAGCACCCTATTTTTACTTATTATTCAATCCTGTTAAGTGCCATGTCAAGTGGAGGTCATTTGCTTGACCAAACACTGATCAAACACCTTCTGGCTTTTTACTAAAACCCTCATCTTGATCACTTTTACTCTTCTCCATGGCCTCAACTTTTTACCACATGATCATTCAGCTACTGGCTACCTCCAGTAACTTCCCCATCACCCCAGCTCCATTATTGAGGGGTAAGAACCCAAGTTTACCCTGCTGGACAGCAAATTTTCACCAAGTCACCAGCACCCTCTTTCTCTCTCAGCATCTCCAGGGCATCCAAGGCCTCAGGACAATTCTTTACTCCTCCCCTGACCTTCTGGACACTCTTGGGCACGTTGGTTTTGACCGGAGCGGCGAGGGCGCGAAGGTGCCAGCCATACGCGCACTCTGGAGCACACAACAGTGCGGACACGCACTGTAGCTCCAGCCAATCAGCCACCCCCGACAGCCTCGGGCCACTCCCTCGCGCCAGTCGACGCTCCTCGACGTCCGCGACCGCCCCGGCGCTGCCCCCCCCACCTCCTGCGCCCTCCAGTGATCATCGTCGCACGCGCACCGGCCGCCCGCAACGGCCACTCTTCTGCCTCGCACGCGCGCGCGCTCCAGAAGCTCCCCGCTCCTCCTCTACTTTTCCCTTGGACTGGACCTCGTCCACGAGCGCCCTAGACATGCTCAGGAGAGCCCGATTGGCCTTCAGCAACGACCACGACCTCGCCGGCGCACAACCCCGCGGTGAACCTTGGGCTAGCCTATAAAAGGCCTCCCCGAGCCCCTCTCCGTACTCCATCCACTCCCTCACTCTCCAGTAAGCCTCCCTGAGCAAAGCACGCTCCCTCCCGAGCCCTCCTTTCTCCTCCTCTGTCGCCATTGCCGCCACGGGGCCCTGCTCTAATTCGGGCACCCCGGCCTCTCCCTCTCCACCTAGCCACCACCGGAGCCTCTCACGCAACCCCTTGAGCCTCCCCGTGCTTCACCAATCCTCCCCAAGCCGCCGTGCGCTCGAAGCCCAAAGTGGCCGGAGCCCTCCTCCGCCACGGTTGGACACCTGCTCGATCTGGTCCTCCCCGGCAGGCGTGTCACCCATGACCGGATGCGCCTCTCCGCGCTGGTCGTTCCGGTGGCCGGAGCGTCGCCGGAGACGGCCTGAGTCGACGGGGCCACGCCGGCGAGCGCTCAGCCGCGCCTCCTCTGCCTCGCCTCTGTCCGCGCGGGAGGAAGAAGAACCTGCCACGGGGGCCCGCGGGTCAGCGACCCCGGAGGCAGGCCCCACCGGTTTAAGTGGAGACGGCTACGGCATAGCCCGTCTCCCCCGCGTGAAAACGCATTTCCAGGAAGCCGCCTTCGACGTGGCCGGGTTCCCTGCGCGCTGCTGTGCAGTTGGGCCGGCCCAGAGCGGTGCGGCGCTATACTGCGCCCAAACCGCAGTATAGGTATAAAACCCCCTTCCCTTTTCCATTTTCTTTATTCAGCAACTTCAAAAACCCACAAATAATTCAAATGAACTCCAAATTGCATGATTCAAATTTCTGGTAGTCTCTAAAATCATGCTCTATCACATGGTGCAACATGCACATTATTCCAGAAACATTTCTTTCACAAATATTTATCAAATGCCTTTATTTCATTTCTGTGATGAACTTTAGAAAATCACAGAGAGCTCAATCTTGATCCAAATGCAGTGGTTCAAATTCCTGGATGATTGTCATGTCCAAACTTAGTTTTGGAACATTTTTATTAATACTTTCTGTACCCCACCAATTATTGAGCCATTTCTTCATATTTATCAGCTTTGCAAAATCCTAGGAAATTCATTTCAATTCCAAATCCAATGAAACCAACTCCTAGATGCTTCTAAAATCATGACTTGATGATGGGTACCTTTGCTCATCATTCAAGGAAATATTTCTGTATACTTCTTTCCAATCCATAAACCCCTTGATTCCATCACAATGAAATGTTCCAAACTACCTATTGATCCAACACCTATGTAACCACCTTGGTTATTTTTCATATGACCAGAGGTATCCTAGAAAAGTCCAACTCCTATTTTTAGAGCACTTTCCTTTTTGCTTTGGTTGTGTTGCTTATTATGATTGTTTCCGTCGTTAGTTGACGATATAAATGGAGTATTCGGAGATGGACCCGAAGGTTTGAAGACTCGGAAGAATAAGGCAAGCAGCCCTTTGACCATGTTCAAGAAACCTTTTTATGCATGTCTCATAGCACCTTATTATTCAATGCATCGGAATCATGTTGAGGTGGAAACCACTTTGGTTGCTACCCCTGTTACTTTACTGTTGAAACTTGCATCAAATATGACCCTACCTTCCTATGAGGGTTATGCGGGTGGGAATTGATGGATGTATGCTATAGTAGTTGGCTACGCAAAATGGGTCGGGGTTATGCATTGGGAGAAACAAGTGTGGTCTGACATACTTGCAAATGACCCAGTGGGTGCCACTAATGCCCCTGGGAGTTGATGAGGAGCTAGGGCACTACTTGGTGAAGAATTAGTGTGCCGAGGCTTGACGGAAGTGTTGTTTACAGAGATGGATTAGATTTATGTGTGACTACCGTCCCAACCAAACATGCGCAACCACTCTACCCTTATATGGGAAAGGGCATTATTGATTACCTAGGTCGATACTAGCATGGTGCCCGCATTACTAGTGACGGGGGTGACTTGAGGTCACTCTCGGGACGGGGTCGTGCTTGGATAGGCGGCCATGACTGTTTTCACAGGGCACCGAACACACCGTTGGTACCCCGTGTCAGTGGTATGTGATGAATATGGAGCGAGTCTCCACAATTATTAAGATGTGAAATGTGGGCACGGGGGTTACTACCAATCGAGTGGACTCTATGTTAGTGTTGTCTAGGGAAAGATAGTGATCGGGTGCTGAAAGCACATTTGCTCCCTGGGTGGTTTTGGTAATTAATGACAACATACTTTGTGGTTGGACTAATGCTTTTATCAAGTATGTTTCAGAAAATTCAATCACATTGGTATGGCAAAAGGACTGAAGAAGTGGACCCCTCAAAATGCTAAGGCAAGCATTGGCAAAAGCTCAAGACTCCATTTTTGGTTTAGTGATCCAAGATCACATTGAGTCCATAGGAAAAGCCAATACTATTAAAAGGGGATGAGGTTGTGTTGATGATCTGGTTGCTCAAGTGCTTAGTGATATATCTCCTTAAACTATCAGCAACCTTCACTACAATATACACTCATAAGTAATCTCGGTCCCACCGATTATCCAAACTTAGTCACACCGAGATGAACCACCTCAGCCATAAGCCAAACCGTAGAAAAATCGGATATTCCGAGTTTGAAATCGGTTTCACCGAAACATGGGCTGCCAAGCTTCTGTAACCTTCTGTCATCAAATCGGTGTCACCGAGATGATGAAGTCGGTCCCACCGAAACTGGCATGCTCCTGTCTTGGCTCAAATCGGAATAACCGAGATTGTATTTTCGGTCCCACCGAAAACCCCAACGTTCACATTATTTGAACTTTTGGTCTGACCGAGTTGTCCACTTCGGTCTCACCGAGATTGCTCAATTATGTGTGTAACGGTTGGATTTTGTGTGGAGGCTATATATACCCCTCCACCCCCTCTTCATTCGTGGAGAGAGCCATCAGAAAGAACTACCACTCCTACCTTACACTTTCTGAGAAGAGAACTACCTATCCTTGTGTTGAGATCAAGTTGCTCCACTCCCACCATATGAAGCTTGATCTCTAACCTTCCCAAGTTGCTTTCCACTCAATCCTTTCTTCCACCATAGCAAAATCAGTGAGGAGAGTTGAATGTTGGGGAGATTATCATTTGAAGCGCAAGAGCAAGGAGTTCATCATCATCTACAACATCTATTACCTTTTGGAGGGTGGTGCCTCCTAGATTGGTTAGGTGTCGCTTGGGAGCCTCCGTCATCGAGATGTGGAGTTGAACCAAGAAGTTTGTAAGGGCAAGGAGATCGCCTACTTCGTAAAGATCTACCCCGAGTAAGGCTAGCCCTCCGTGGGCGTAGGCCATGATGCAATAGACAAGGTTGCTTCTTCGTGGACCCTTCGTGGGTGGAGCCCTCCGTGGACTCGCGCAGCCGTTACCCTCCGTGGGTTGAAGTCTCCATCAACGTGGATGTACGATAGCACCACCTATCGGAACCACGGAAAAAATCATTGCGTCTCCAAATTGCGTTTGATCTTCTCCACTTCTCTTTACTACTTGTGCAATTTACTTTCCGCTGCCCATACTCTAAAATTGCATGTGTAGTATGCTACTTGACTTGTGTGTTATGCAAAATCTGCCAAAATCTGTCCTTGATAAAAGACAGAATTTTTATCTTGTCGAGTAGTCTAATCACCCCCCCTCTAGACACTCTCACCTTCTTCGATCCCTCAATTGGTATCAGAGCTTTGGTCTCCATTGCTTTGGTTTACACACCATTGGAGGAAGATGGACGTGTCTACGTTTGGGAGTGTTAGCCATAGAGTGCCTATTCTTAATGGAGAGTCATATAACTCATGGAGGTCTGAAATGCTTATTATCTTTAAGAAGTACAATTTGTGCAAATATGTTGAGACCCTCTATGTGCCTCCTTTTGATCCCTTGCACCCTACCATGGATGAAGAGCTTGATTTGCTTCGTAACCTTAGGACTGTAAATCTTATAATTAGAGAGTTACCCGATAACTTGCTTAAGCTCGTTACAAACTTTGAGTGTGCCTATGCTATGTGGAAGTTCTTGGAAGAACTCTATCCGGACTACTCTTTGAGAGGTCTTGATAAAATTCTATACAAGACTATTGAATTTGATAAGATGCACCCCAATGATCCCAACTTTGATAAATGCTTCTGTGAGCTTCGTGATCTTATGAAAAAGAAGGGTGATCCCGGTCTTATCAATGTTTTAATTAGAAATGCTCTTGCATTGCATTCCGAAGACTATTGTCACATTGACAAAACTAATACAATTAGTTATCAAATTGACCTAGGTGTTGATGATGAACAATCTATGGGTCAATATGATGATGAGCATGAGCATGATGATGATTACTCCAATTCGGACACCGAGCTAGACAAGATCATGAAGAGTCTCAATCTTATGGCAAACCTGAGAGACTACATGTCCGGCGGAGAAGAGTGGATTCTTGATAGTGGATGCACCGATCACATGACCGGAGACAAAGACATGTTTCGAGAGCTTGCAAAGAACGATGGTCCACGCAAGTATGTAACTTTTGGAGACAACTCCAAGGGTAAGGTACTTGGCCTTGGTAAGGTGTCCATATCTCATGATAGCTCTATTCAAAATGTCATGCTTGTAGAATCTCTTGGATACAATTTACTTTCCGTGTCTAGATTTGCTAACTTTGGATTCAATGTGCTATTCACCAAAGTAGATTGCCAAGTCTTTCGTCGTGACAATCAAAACATGGCATTTACCGGTATCCGTAGAGGTGATCTATATATTGTTGATTTTACTAAGAAAGCCCAACCTAGAGCTTGTTTCATTGCTAAATCCTCTAAAGGTTGGTTATGGCATAGAAGGCTTGGGCATGTTGGTATGCGTAATCTAGACAAGCTGATCAAAGGTGATCATATTCTTGGCATTAAAGATGTTTTCTTTGACAAAGATAGACTTTGTAGTGCTTGTCAAGCAGGAAAACAAGTAGGTGGAAGTCATCCCGTGAAGAACATCATGACCACAAAGAGACCGCTTGAGCTTCTTCATATGGATCTCTTCGGTCCCAATGCTTACAAAAGTCTTGGTGGTAACTCCTTTGGTCTAGTTATAGTTGATGATTATTCCAGATTTACGTGGGTATTTTTCCTTGATGACAAATCGCAGGTTCAGAGAATCTTCAAGACCTTTGCCAAAAAGGCCCAAAATCAATTTGAGGTGAAGATCAAGAAAGTTCGGAGTGACAATGGAACGGAGTTCAAGAACGCCAATGTAGACTCTTTTCTCGATGAGGAAGGGATTCTACATGAGTTCTCGGCTACGTACACTCCTCAACAAAATGGAGTTGTTGAGAGGAAGAACCGAATGCTCATAGAGATGGCGAGAACGATGCTTGATGAATACAAGACACCGAAGCATTTTTGGGGAGAAGCAGTCGAGACAGCTTGTCATGCTATCAACATGCTTTATCTTCATAAGCTCCTCGGCAAGACATCATACGAGCTCCTCACCGGTAACAAACCCCAAGTGGGATACTTTCGTGTCTTTGGTTCAAAATGCTATATCCTTGATAAGCATCGTCGGTCTAAATTTTCTCCTAAATCTCATGAAGGCTTTCTCCTTGGTTATGGATCAAACTCCCACACCTACCGTGTCTACAATAATTTCACCCGAAAGGTTGAAGAGACGGTAGATGTGAAGTTTGATGAATCTAATGGCTCGCAAGTAGAGAAAATGCCTATTGATGTAGGAGACAAGGACCCATCGGAAGCTATCCAAGATTTATCTATTGGAAAGATCCGTCCCATGGAAGTGAAGGAGAGTACCTCATCTACATATGTGGAGCCACCTACCTCACGGCGAGATGAACGTCAAGGCAACATGGAGGCCTCCACAAGTGGAACTCACCAAGATGAGGAAGTGCAACAAGAAGATCCACCACAATCTCCTTCTCCACCGCCTCAAGACAACACCAACAACAATGAAGAAGAAGAAGAGGAAGATGAAGATGATGAGGAAGCTCAGCCACAACCTCAACAAAAGCTATCCCGAGTCCGAGCAAGAGTCAAGAAAAATCATCCCGTGGAACAAATGATGAACGACATCAACTCCGGGAGAATTACTCGCTCTAAAACTCGCTTAGCTAACTTTTGTGAGCATTACTCATTTATCTCTAGTATTGAACCTATGAAGGTAGAAGAAGCACTTGAAGACCCGGATTGGGTGAACGCTATGCACGAAGAACTACACAACTTCGAGAGGAACAAGGTATGGACTTTGATAGAGAAGCCCAA
>LR738713.1:123219087-123235944 GCA_902687465.1 Secale cereale | reverse complement strand
GCTCAGATCAATTCCTCGAAAATCTTTCACAAATTCATTGCAAATCCTTTGAAACATTCCTCGCAAAGTGAGCTGAATTATTTCTGTATTTCCTTGGAATTAAACTCGGCGTCACCGATTTAAATTTTTCGGTCTAACCGAAAAGGATCTACCCTAAGTCCCTGACTTTCGGACCCACCGATCCATCTAATTCGGTGTCACCGATTTATCTCTTCCAGGATATCTTCTTCTGCAGCTCCACTCAATGATTCTCTATGCATGTTCCTATTTGCCCTGTTGTGATTCTTAAGGATCCCACTTCTTTCTTTCCATCTTCCCTGATCTTCCTAGTTTACTGTCCTTTTCGGCACTTGATGTCAAAGGGGGAGAAGACTTAGGGGGAGAAGAGAAGACTTAGGGGGAGAAGAAAAGCAATCTTATCTTAAGGGGGAGAGAATCACATCAAAGCTTTGTTGTGTCTTACATTGGACATCATTCTCTTTTGGCATCATTCTTTCGATTTTGCTCTTTCCATCACACCCCTTGATCTGAGAGAACTCAAAGGGAGAGGAATCTTCACAATTGATATCTTATGGAAAGCAAAATCTCTCAGAGTTCAATGAAAATCTTTTAGTTTCGGAGACATGTTTGCTGATTCAAGCCTGTGCTCAATATGAGACACTCCTTATACATGTCATCCCTGGCTTGGTACTCTTAATGTTCTTGCAGTTGGTTGAGGGAATACTCTTGTGTTATCTAACCTTGTTTTCCCAAGTTTATCCATTCAGGTACAATGCCAAGGAACCTCAAGGTAAGTATATGCACCTTGCAGAATGTGCATGATAGTGACTTGCTTGTGAATACTTGTTTGCAAGAAATCACCATGCACATATGCATTATCACTCACTTCTTTTCATCTGCTCTGATGCATATAGCCAAGCTGCATGTAGCACATCTTGCTTATCTCTCTTGTGTGCTTGAGGTAGTCCAAAACCAAAATCTATGAAAATCTTGCACACTTGTAGGGGGAGCCTGTGTACTACATGTTTGTCAAAGCTTTCGTGATAATTCTGTCTTTCTTTCAATAAGCTTTGATGTCTTGTTTAGTGTGATTTTAGTGTGTTGCCATCAATTACCAAAAAGGGGGAGATTGAAAGCACATTTGCTCCCTGGGTGGTTTTGGTAATTAATGACAACATACTTTGTGGTTGGACTAATGCTTTTATCAAGTATGTTTCAGGAAATTCAATCACATTGGTATGGCAAAAGGACTGAAGAAGTGGACCCCTCAAAATGCTAAGGCAAGCATTGGCAAAAGCTCAAGACTCCATTTTTGGTTTAGTGATCCAAGATCACATTGAGTCCATAGGAAAAGCCAATACTATTAAAAGGGGATGAGGTTGTGTTGATGATCTGGTTGCTCAAGTGCTTAGTGATATATCTCCTTAAACTATCAGCAACCTTCACTACAATATACACTCATAAGTAATCTCGGTCCCACCGATTATCCAAACTCAGTCACACCGAGATGAACCACCTCAGCCATAAGCCAAACCGTAGAAAAATCGGATATTCCGAGTTTGAAATCGGTTTCACCGAAACATGGGCTGCCAAGCTTCTGTAACCTTCTGTCATCAAATTGGTGTCACCGAGATGATGAAGTCGGTCCCACCGAAACTGGCATGCTCCTGTCTTGGCTCAAATCGGAATAACCGAGATGGTATTTTCGGTCCCACCGAAAACCCCAACGTTCACATTATTTGAACTTTCGGTCTGACCGAGTTGTCCACTTCGGTCTCACCGAGATTGCTCAATTATGTGTGTAACGGTTGGATTTTGTGTGGAGGCTATATATACCCCTCCACCCCCTCTTCATTCATGGAGAGAGCCATCAGAAAGAACTACCACTCCTACCTTACACTTTCTGAGAAGAGAACTACATATCCTTGTGTTGAGATCAAGTTGCTCCACTCCCACCATATGAAGCTTGATCTCTAACCTTCCCAAGTTGCTTTCCACTCAATCCTTTCTTCCACCATAGCCAAATCAGTGAGGAGAGTTGAGTGTTGGGGAGATTATCATTTGAAGCACAAGAGCAAGGAGTTCATCATCATCTACAACATCTATTACCTTTTGGAGGGTGGTGCCTCCTAGATTGGTTAGGTGTCGCTTGGGAGCCTCCGTCATCGAGATGTGGAGTTGAACCAATAAGTTTGTAAGGGCAACGAGATCGCCTACTTCGTAAAGATCTACCCCGAGTAAGGCTAGCCCTCCGTGGGCGTAGGCCATGATGGAATAGACAAGGTTGCTTCTTCGTGGACCCTTCGTGGGTGGAGCCCTCCGTGGACTCGCGCAGCCGTTACCCTCCGTGGGTTGAAGTCTCCATCAACGTGGATGTACGATAGCACCACCTATCGGAACCACGGAAAAAATCATTGTGTCTCCAAATTGCGTTTGATCTTCTCCACTTCTCTTTACTACTTGTGCAATTTACTTTCCGCTGCCCATACTCTAAAATTGCATGTGTAGTATGCTACTTGACTTGTGTGTTATGCAAAATCTGCCAAAATCTGTCCTTGATAAAAGACAGAATTTTTATCTTGTCGAGTAGTCTAATCACCCCCCCTCTAGACACTCTCACCTTCTTCGATCCCTCAGGTGCTACCCCGGGTACCTGAGGTACCGCGGGTCGTGGATGACACGGAAGTTCCCCGGATCTTGTGGGTAAAGTGTGCAACCTCTGCAGAGTGTCAAACTATTCGAATAGCCATGTCCGCGGTCAAGGACAGTTGGGTGGTGCTACTTAGACTATGTCCATAAGTTTCTGAGAAACAACACGATTCTGAGATATTGTTGATGTGATCGCGAGAAAGACACAATGAGCTTGAGCATGAGTTGATTACAACTCTTTCTCGATATTGATGTCTGTGACCTCCTGATACTTGTTACAGACACATGCATATCCATGTTATATGTTGATCATACTTGCATATGAAAAACTAGCTTTCCGCAAAACTACCAATTTAGCAGTAGAGCCTTGCATAAATTATTCTGTTATCACACTTGGGTTGCTTGCGAGTACATTCAAAGTACTCATTGGCTTGCCACTGGTTATTTTATTGGCCAGGCATGAGAGAACAGGTTATGATAAAGATTTCTTGGTGACGAGCATGCGAGCTAGGACGCTTCCCAGTCAGAATGCTTGTAGGGTTAAGGCAGATGGCATGGGTCCCAGTTGTCTTTGAAGATTTCCGCTGCGATGATATACTCAAGACTTGACCATTATGGTCCTATTTGTGTAACACGGTATGTAAGGATGTAAGACTCTTGTTATTCAGCTTCTGTGTGTTCAGTGAGCATTGATCTCTGGGATCACTGTACACGTGCATTCGGTGATCACGACTTATGAGTCGGGGTCCCCACAGAGCTGGTATCA
This sequence comes from Secale cereale, assembly GCA_902687465.1. Lineage (NCBI taxonomy): Eukaryota > Viridiplantae > Streptophyta > Magnoliopsida > Poales > Poaceae > Secale > Secale cereale. The sequence goes on along the minus strand of LR738713.1, from coordinate 123,232,529 downwards.
GAGCCATCCTGACTTTAGGAAGCCTTAGTTAGCATGGTCGTTAGTTTGGGTAAAACTATTTCCAAAACTATTAGTAGTTTTCAAAACTATCTATACTTCTCTTCCCTTCTCAGTTTTTCGAAAACTAGGCTACACTTGATCTCTTCCCCTTCAAAACCCTGGTCGCTAAAACCCTATGCCCCTGACCACTGGATTTTCTGTAATCCTCGTGGAGTGCACCTTGCCGAACACTCACCCACCACTTTTGCACGCAAGATTGGTGACACCACGACAAGACGATACCAACGGAAGATACATCCTCGATGGATAAGGACATGAAGACCCAGAAGATGGTGCAACCCTAGCCTACGATGACCATGGCCTGAGTTGTGCAAAATCATGATATACATCGCTAATAGAGTAATCATGTCACTACCGTTGTTGTATCGGCAACCACCGGTAGATGAGAACCTCGCCATTTGGTCCGCCTCACTATAGTGAGCAGGAAAACGGTTCTCTTCATCCCCCGCTCTTGGTGTCAATGTTTTCATCAACGTAACCGACATGTTGGACCTCTATTATGCCTTGTTATTGTCATTGCATACGGATCGCCTACCTGGTACCCTCGACGCCCCAGAAGGCACAAGGGATCGTCATGATTAAAGAGACAAGAGAAGACAAGTCAACGCCAGCTACAAGGACTAGACCCCGAGACCTCTAAATCACTTGCGAGACTTATTCCACTTCTCTCCTCTTCTGAACTACTCAGCAGTGACAACCCTTTGCGTTTGTCGTAGCATCTCTTGTCATATTGACTCTTCTCCAACCTTCTTGTAGATGGCCGTCGCCCCCACGAGACTCCTCATGATCGGATTTCCACCACTCCTAAGGGACTGCCTCCAACAATGCCACTATCCTTTGGAGCCGATTTACACCCTGCACGAACTAGACAATGGTGAATTCAAGACGGAATTCTATGCCAAAGTGATTGTACCTGCCAAGACCTCACCTCAAGGCTGGTTCTTTATCGGACCACCTATGCCCACTAAGGACCTGGCCATACAGCAAGTGGCCTACGAAGCCCTTCTTCGCCTTCAAGACCTCCTCCCAGAAATGAAGGAAGGTTGGGCTACTTGTTACCTGCCCAGCAAAAGCGGAACAGGAACCACCTCGCAGGCTATGATTCCCCCAGGAGATGAAGACCCAACTCTCAAGCTCCAGACCCGCTTCGCCCACACAGCCGATTACCTTCTGCGCAACCTCACGGAAGAATTCCTCAAGTCCCGCGAGGATTTCCCTTCACTTCTACATCTCCACTGCCTCGAGAAGAAGAAGGTGATCGAGCGGGAACAACAAATTACTGCCCTACAGGTCTACATTGCTAATCAGAAGCAACATATCGAAGAGCTTCAAGGAGCTCGCCATCGGACCCCGCGAAGAAGGCATAAGGCTAGACTACCATATCTACGTCATGAGGGACCAACGTCAGGCCACCAGAAACAAGACCCAAGACGGGATAACAGCCTCTTTGCTTCCATCACATGTTACGAGTGTGGTGAGCTCGGGCATATCAGAAGGATGTGCCCCAGCAAGCAGCCATCTGTCAAGCCACCGGAAGACCCACAAAGCTGAAGACTGAAGGCCTTCCTCCTCATGACTGTCAATCCGAGGACCCCTAGGGTAGGATGAGTCGTGTACCCCCTTATGCGAAGTCGAGTCTATGTAGCGGTTCATATGAAACCATGTCATGTGTTGCTTGTCCTTATCTGTTTGTGTTTTCGATATAAGTCACACTTTTGCCTTGGACAGCATGTACGCGACTATATCACCTATCTTATCGTAACAAATGTGTGTGGCCTTTACGGCACGTGGTTGTTTGTTCTTTGACTATAAAAAACCCCTTTAGGCGTTTTCCCTCCTCTACGCTGCTTCTTCCCTCTATTCTCTCTCTCCCCAATTGAAGACCTGCAAGACAAGATGCACCAAGGATTCTGCCTCGGCAACCAACTGGCACTGAAGACTCCTGCCACAACCTCCGTGACCAAGTGCAACCCCGTAGAATTATGTTTAACCCTCCAGACCAGTAACCCCATTCCTAGGCCTTTGAGACTTCACGAGACACTCCAGCACGAATCCTTAACCATGTGCCTAACCCATGGTAAAAGCGAGAGAACCTGTTAAGCCTTTGTAACCTTGCACGACACTGGGTTCGTAAAGGAACTTGTGGACACGGTGAACAAGCACATTTTCATCCTAATATAGCATGAGAACTGACGATGCCATAGATAGACTAGTTCGAGGATATTGGACGGATGACTTGGTGGTTTATATCAGTGACTTCGAGGAATTATCTGAGACCTTGGAGGATTGTGAGGTTATCACATTGGTGGGATCATGACTTGGGAAAGCAGGTAGGAGTACCCGTGGGACATGAGATTTGGATTTAGGTAAGTAATTCTGGTTGGTATAATGCTGGATATGTCTGCATGGTTCGGAGTAAGATTGGATTTAGGCCTATGATCCTGATTTTGATATCATGCTTCTCGGTGAACAATAACCTAGGAGATTGGATTATTTGTCGGAGTTGATTTAGGGATCTCTATAATCGTGATCTTGGAGTTTACTGACCCGGATGATGGGAATTTGGTGGACTTACTATCATTATGCGCAGTCCTTCCGAGTATTTGGGGATTATAGGGACTTGAGATCTTGAGAAACACCGTAGATATTGGATTTGTAGAATTATTGGATTATGTGGTGATTGATGGTAATTATCGGGCTATTGGATTTGATCTATAGGAAGGAAACAAAATCTTGGAGTGGCATATGACGTGTTTCCTTAGAATAGAGATGCAATATTGTGAGCCTTGCAAGTATAGGTTGAGTGCTTGGATTATGGAGTTTAATTCAAGCTTAGCAGCATGTATGATCTACCCTTGGATTTTAGGGGTAGACATACATATGGATTTGGGGATCATAGACAAGTATATTTTTGTTAGACCGTCTCTTGAGAATCATGAGGATATGTATGGCATGAGTGGTGATTGAAGCTGGTCTATGCTTTTTCGTTCGGAGTACTAGATAGAGCTATTGGCATCTCAGAAACTGTGCTTAAGGATAAGATGATATATGTTCACTCACTCACTAGAATCCTTGAAACCCTTAAGCCTCACCAAGCCACAACCTGGTCAGATTCCGACCACGGGCCTTGGCTCTAAGTCGGGAAGGCCTCTACAAATACTCAGCGGAGACCACCACCAATACCCCAGCTTACCTTGCGTACCCCCATAGACCTCATGGAGAATTGGACAAGTTGGGTAACATCATTATTTGATGGCCTACTTGTCTGCCCGAAGACATAGAAGAGTCGGACAGCTGGATAGAAGACATTGAAGACCGCCCTATCAAGAAGGAAGATCTACACCGACCACCGTCATCAAGAAGTAAACTTCCGCGTCGAAGACCGGACGTATCTGCAAACCAAGATGTATCAAGACTTGAAGGCACGATTCTGGTGGCACGAGATGAAAAGAGAGATTGCAACCTATGTTGCAAAGTGTGATGTGTGCCAAAGGGTCAAGGCTGAACATCAGCGACCCACTGGATTGCTTCAACCACTCAAGGTTCCTGAGTGGAAGTGGGATAAAGTCGGAATGGACTTCATCACTGGATTACCAAGGTCGAATAGAGGACATGACTCTATCTGGGTCATAGTCGATCATTTGACCAAGGTGGCCCATTTCATTCCTGTCAAGACCACTTATGATGGCAACCGGCTGGCAGCTCTCTACATCGACCGAATCATAAGTCTTCACGGTATTCCCAAGGAGATTGTGTCAGATCAAGGAACCCAGTTCACCTCAAGGTTCTGGAAGAAGTTCCAAGAAGCCTTGGGAACCAAGTTATCTTTCAGCACGGCTTTCCACCCACAGACCGAAGGTCAGACTGAGCGAGTCAATCAGACTCTCGAAATCATGACTCCGAGCCTGTGTCTTGGCATATGGAGCCAAGTGGGAGGATTGTCTCCCTTTTTGCCGAGTTCTCCTATAACAACAGTTACCAGTCGAGCCTTCAGATGGCACCATTTGAGGTGTTGTACGGACGCGGATGTCGCACACCCCTCAACTGGTCAGAGACTGGAGAAGGGCTAGTATTTGGACCGGATATTCTCCGCGCGGCAGAAGAGCAAGTCCAACTAGTCAGAGAGCGTTGAAGGTAGCCAAGTCAAGGAAAAAGAGCTATGCTGACACTCACCGTCGGAACATGAGTTTCCATGTCGGGTACCACGTGTACCTCCGGGTAACTCCTCTGAAGGGAAACAAGCGTTTCCACGTCAAGGGGAGGCTCGCACCAAGGTTCATTGGACCCTTTGAGATCACTGCAAGTCATGTGGTAGACGGCTCCCCAGCTAGATCTACCACCTGAGATACCCTCCGTGCACCAAATCTTCCATGAGCCCCCCACTCTGGAAGTATTTCTTACCTCCTAGCTAGCCCGATGCCCGCAAGGACATCGATCACCGAGCCTTTGACAGCTAACCCAACCTAACCTATGCAAGAGACCCCTCAGCAACCTCCATCAAGGAAGGCATCAAGCAAGAAGCCATACCATCAAGCACTTCAAGATTCCAAGGAGCACCACTCGGAAGCAGAACCAACAAGAAGAAGTGAAGACTACCCCGTATCCAAGACTCCGCCTTTCTTTCCACGCCTAGTCTGGGAATCTCGGGGACGAGATTCTTGTAAGGGGGGTAGGTCTGTCACACCCTGATTTTCATGTCACATTGCTTAAGCTAATTTCCATGTTAAAAATTTGGATTTGCAAAAACTTTTGAGTGTTTTTGACTTTGCTTGATTTGACTTTTGTCTGTTGTTTGCTAGTGCTCTAAAAATCAAATAAATCCTCCAGCCCTTATACTTCATCTCCTTGACCCAAAACTTTTTCCCAATGATCATGCCATGTGTATAGACCAGTATAGAATTTTCCTATAAAAATATATTTGGCCAAATGGTATTTTCTAAAATTAGTTTTCCAAAAACCCCTGAATTGAGGTTTGCACTGCAAGTACCTTATTTAGGGTGTGAAAAATCTTTCAAAAAGTATATCTGAATCCTATTAGGTATAGGACTCCCAGAAACCACAAAAGTATAATTTTAAAAGTTATTTTTATATTTTATTTAAAAGCTTTTTCTTAAGGCCAGAAATGGTCTTTAATAGGGAAAAATTATTTAATCATTTCAAAAATATTTGCCAAAATTCAGGGAGACTCATAGGACATATATTGTCCATATATAAGAGTTTCAACACATGGTCATGTTCAAAATATTGGACAAATCCTTCCAAAACCCTTTCTGGATATTTCAAGCTTTTGAAATATTTACAAAGGCAATATTCTCCAAAAATTCCAGGGAAATTCTATCATGTCATATATGACATATTTGATGATCTTGCAAAGCCTCATGCCTTGAAGATCAAGGAAACATCCTCTAATCCCCTCAAAACCATTCGGTCCATATTTGAAGTTTGAGCAACTCTACATTGCCAAACTTGTCCAAATGCTCTCAAATTTGGTACACATGCTAGAATGGCCTAATAAGGCATATAGACCAAATGGCACAATATTTGGAATAGAGCAACGTGATCAGATCACCTCAAAACCCTTTCTGTTCAAATGCAAATTTGAACAACTTTACATTACCAACTTTTTATCTGGAGCTTCAAACTTTGTGGGCATGATCAATACCCAAAATGATGATGCTACACCAAGTGGTGCATCAAGGGGAGATGATTTTCTTAACTCAAACATGGTGAAACCATTTCTGTTGATTTCTAGGGTTCACCAAAGTTACATTGGCTAGTTTCTTCAAATGAGCCCAAATTTGGTGAAGCACCCTATTTTTACTTATTATTCAATCCTGTTAAGTGCCATGTCAAGTGGAGGTCATTTGCTTGACCAAACACTGATCAAACACCTTCTGGCTTTTTACTAAAACCCTCATCTTGATCACTTTTACTCTTCTCCATGGCCTCAACTTTTTACCACATGATCATTCAGCTACTGGCTACCTCCAGTAACTTCCCCAGCACCCCAGCTCCATGATTGAGGGGTAAGAACCCAAGTTTACCCTGTTGGATAGCAAATTTTCACCAAGTCACCAGCACCCTCTTTCTCTCTCAGCATCTCCAGGGCATCCAAGGCCTCAGGCCAATTCTTTACTCCTCCCCTGACCTTCTGGACACTCTTGGGCATGTTGGTTTTTACCAGAGCGGCGAGGGCGCGAAGGTGCCAGCCATACGCGCGCTCTGGAGCACGCAACAGTGCGGACACGCACTGTAGCTCCAGCCAATCAGCCACCCCCGACAGCCTCGGGCCACTCCCTCGCGCCAGTCGATGCTCCTCGACGTCCGCGACCGCCCCGGCGCTGCCCCCCCCTCCTCCTGCGCCCTCCAGTGATCATCGTCGCACGCGCACCGGCCGCCCGCAACGGCCACTCTTCTGCCTCGCACGCGCGAGCGCTCCAGAAGCTCCTCGCTCCTCCTCTACTTTTCCCTTGGACTGGACCTCGTCCATGAGCGCCCTAGACATGCTCAGGAGAGCCCGGTTGGCCTTCAGCAACGGCCACGACCTCGTCGGCGCACAGCCCCGCGGTGAACCTCGGGCTAGCCTATAAAAGGCCTCCCCGAGCCCCTCTCCGTACTCCATCCACTCCCTCACCCTCCAGTAAGCCTCCCTGAGCAAAGCACGCTCCCTCCCGAGCCCTCCTTTCTCCTCCACTGTCGCCATTGCCGCCACGGGGCCCTGCTCGAATTCGGGCACCCCGGCCTCTCCCTCTCCACCTAGCCACCACTGGAGCCTCTCACGCACCCCCTTGAGCCTCCCCGTGCTCCGCCAATCCTCCCCAAGCCGCCGTGCGCTCGAAGCCCAAAGTGGCCGGAGCCATCCTCCGCCACGGTTGGACCCCTGCTCGATCAGGTCCTCCCCGGCAGGCGTGTCACCCACGACCGGATGCGCCTCTACGCGCTGGTCGTTCCGGTGGCCGGAGCGTCGCCGGAGACGGCCTGAGTCGACGGGGCCACGCCGGCGAGCGCTCGGCCGCGCCTCCTCTGCCTCGCCTCTGTCTGCGCGGGAGGAAGAAGAACCTGCCACGGGGGCCCGTAGGTCAGCGACCCCGGAGGCAGGCCCCACCGGTTTAAGTGGAGACGGCTACGGCATAGCCCGTCTCCCCCGCGTGAAAACGCATTTCCAGGAAGCCGCCTTTGACGTGGCCGGGTTCCCTGCGCGCTGCTGTGCAGTTGGGCCGCCCGAGAGCGCTTCGGCGCTATACTGCGCCCAAACCGCAATATAGGTATAAAACCCCCTTCCCTTTTCCTTTTTCTTTATTCAGTCAACTTCAAAAACCCATAAATAATTCAAATGAACTCCAAATTGCATGATTCAAATTTCTGGTAGTCTCTAAAATCATGCTCTATCACATGGTGCAACATGCACATTATTCCAGAAACATTTCTTTCACAAATATTTATCAAATGCCTTTATTTCATTTATGTGATGAACTTTAGAAAATCATAGAGAGCTCAATCCTGATCCAAATGCAGTGGTTCAAATTCCTGGATGATTGTCATGTCCAAACTTAGTTTTGGAACATTTTTATTAATACTTTCTGTACCCCACCAAATATTGAGCCATTTCTTCATATTTATCAGCTTTGCAAAATCCTAGGAAATTCATTTCAATTCCAAATCCAATGAAACCAACTCCTAGATGCTTCTAAAATCATGACTTGATGATGGGTACCTTTGCTCATCATTCAAGGAAATATTTCTGTATACTTCTTTCCAATCCATAAACCCCTTGATTCCATCACAATGAAATGTTCCAAACTACCTATTGATCCAACACCTATGTAACCACCTTGGTTATTTTTCATATGACCAGAGGTATCCTAGAGAAGTCCAACTCCTATTTTTAGAGCACTTTCCTTTTTGCTTTGGTTGTGTTGCTTATTATGATTGTTTCCATCGTAGTTGACGATATAAACGGAGTATTCGGAGATGGACCAGAAGGTTTGAAGACTCGGAAGAATAAGGCAAGCAGCCCTTTGACCATGTTCAAGAAACCTTTTTATGCATGTCTCATAGCACCTTATTATTCAATGCATCGGAATCATGTTGAGGTGGAAACCAGTTTGGTTGCTACCCCTGTTACTTTACTGTTGAAACTTGAATCAAACATGACCCTACCTTCCTATGAGGGTTATGCGGGTGGGAATTGATAGATGTATGCTATAGTAGTTGGCTACGCAAAATGGGTCGGGGTTATGCATTGTGAGAAACAAGTGTGGTCTGACATACTTGCAAATGACCCAGTGGGTGCCACTAATGCCCCTGGGAGTTGATGAGGAGCTAGGGCACTACTTGGTGAAGAAGTAGTGTGCCGAGGCTTGACGGAAGTGTTGTTTACAGAGATGGATTAGATTTATGTGTGACTACCGTCCCAACCAAACATGCGCAACCACTCTACCCTTATATGGGAAAGGGCATTATTGATTACCTAGGTCGATACTAGCATGGTGCCCGCATTACTAGTGACGGGGGTGACTTGAGGTCACTCTCGGGACGGGGTCGTGCTTGGATAGGCGGCCATGACTGTTTTCACAGGGCACCGAACACACCGTTGGTACCCCGTGTCAGTGGTATGTGATGAATATGGAGCGAGTCTCCACAATTATTAAGATGTGAAATGTGGGCACGGGGATTACTACCAATCGAGTGGACTCTATGTTAGTGTCGTCTAGGGAAAGATAGTGATCGGGTGCTTACCCCGGGTACCTGAGGTACCGCGGGTCGTGGATGACACGGAAGTTCCCCGGATCTTGTGGGTAAAATATGCAACCTCTGCAGAGTGTCAAACTATTCGAATAGCCGTGTCCGCGGTCAAGGACAGTTGGGTGGTGCTACTTAGACTATGTCCATAAGTTTCTGGGAAACAACACGATTCTGAGATATTGTTGATGTGATCGCGAGAAAGACACAATGAGCTTGAGCATGAGTTGATTACAACTCTTTCTCGATATTGATGTCTGTGACCTCCTGATACTTGTTACAGACACATGCATATCCATGTTATATGTTGATCATACTTGCATATGAAAAACTAGCTTTCCGCAAAACTACCAATTTAGCAGTAGAGCCTTGCATAAATTATTCTGTTATCACACTTGGGTTGCTTGCGAGTACATTCAAAGTACTCATTGGCTTGCCACTGGTTATTTTATTGGCCAGGCATGAGAGAACAGGTTATGATAAAGATTTCTTGGTGACGAGCATGCGAGCTAGGACGCTTCCCAGTCAGAATGCCTGTAGGGTTAAGGCAGATGGCATGGGTCCCAGTTGTCTTTGAAGATTTCCGCTGCGATGATATACTCAAGACTTGACCATTATGGTCCTATTTGTGTAACACGGTATGTAAGGATGTAAGACTCTTGTTATTCAGCTTCTGTGTGTTCAGTGAGCATTGATCTCTGGGATCACTATACACGTGCATTCGGTGATCACGACTTATGAGTCGGGGTCCCCACACTCGCCCATCTCTGGGATTGGGTCAAAGCAGTTGTATTCCGCAGATGAAGAATGCTAATCCATCTTCTAATCTATTCTACCTTGGAGTATTACCATCTATATGTCAAGAATGTCATGGGAATTGCACCACCTCATATTAACTCTTGATACAATGATACTTCTCGCCATCATCGTTTATTCCTCGGTCTCCATGTTGTTGTAATTGAAATACTGACAAGTGAATCATGATGTGTGAAATTAATACTCCTAGCATCTCTGTTGCTTGGTAGTTAATGGACGATAATCTCAGTCATAGTGTGTTGGTTACTGAATTATCATTCTAAGATTGATTGTGCTACCTAGTCCTTATTTCTGGTGTACTCTCCGATCAATGAGTTAGGATTGTATTAATCCCTTGCTCTTTTGATCATATCGTCTTGCCCTGAAAAGCAAGATTGTTCTCGAGCTTAGTAACATATCGGCGGTTCGTGATTTTCCGGGTATCTTCTCGGAAGTATTACCAGGTTGTCCCCTGACTGTTATGTTGAGGTCGTGATCAAGTTGGGTTCTTGTAACCACCCCTTCTCCAAGAATCTGTGTTGGATACCCCTAAGCTAGTTGGTTAAGCTAAACAACAAATTGGATAGTTGGAAGATAAAAGTTTGTTTAGCTTAGTTCATTGATACGTCTCCAATGTATCTATAATTTTTGATTATTCCATGCTATTATATAAGATGTTTTGGATGTTTAATGGGATTTATTATACACTTTTATATTATTTTTGGGACTAACCTATTAACCCAAAAGCCTAGTCCAGATTGATGTTTTTTGCCTATTTTAGGATTTCACAGAAAAGGAATATCAAACGGAGTCCAAACAGAATGAAACCTTCGGGAGAGATATTTTTGGAACGATATCTTCATGGGAGAATTGAGAACCACGGCAGAGGGCACATGTGGCGTCCACGAGGGTGGGGGCACGCCCCCTCCCCCTGGGCGCGCCCCCTGCCTCGTGGGCCCCACGTTGCTCCCTCGATGCCCTCCTTTCTTCAATATATACCAATGTACCCTGAAAACATCGAAGCAACAGAGAAAACCCTAATTCCACCGCCGCAACCTTCTGTTCCCGTGAGATCCCATCTTGGGGCCTATTCCGGAGCTCCGCCGGAGGGGGGATCTTCCACAGAGTGCTTCTACATCAACACCATCGCCTCACCACGAGTTGTGAGTAGTTTACCATAGACCTTCGGGTCCATAGTTAGTACCTAGATGGCTTCTTCTCTCTTTTTGGATCTCAATACCAAGTTTTCCTCGGTCTTCGAGGAGATCTATTCGATGTAATCTTTTTGCGGTGTGTTTGTCAAGATCCGATGAATTGTGGGTTTATGATCAAGTTTATCTATGAGAAATATTTGGTTTTTTCTGAATTCTTTTATGTATGATTATAATATCCTTGCAAGTCTCTTCGAATTATCGTTTTGATTTGGCCTACTAGATCTATAGTTCTTGCAATGGGAGAAGTGCTTTGCAATCTTGTGGTGTCCTTTCCCAGTGATAGCAGGGGCAACAAGGCATGTATAGTATTGTTGCCATCGAGGATAAAAAGATGGGGTTTATATCATATTGCTTGAGTTTGTCCCTCTACATCATGTCATCTTGCTTAAAGCATTACTCTGTTCTTATGAACTTAATACTCTAGATGCGTGCTGGATAGCGGTCGATGTGTGGAGTAATAGTAGTAGATGAAGAATCGTTTCGGTCTACTTGCCATGGACGTGATGCCTATATATAATTATCATGCCTAGATATTCTCATAATTATTCGCTTTTCTATCAGTTGCTCGACAGTAATTCGTTCACCCACCGTAGAAATCTGCTATCATGAGAGAAGCCACTAGTGAAATCTATGCCCCCCGGGTCTATTCTCAACATATCAATCTACAATCTACTTTACTTTGCTATTTTTACTTTCTGTTCTTATATCCAAAAATACCAAAAATATCAAACTATCCTATCTATCAGATCTCACTTTCGTAAGTGATCGTAAAGGGATTGACAACCCCTTATCGCGTTGGCTGCGAAGTTCTCATTTGCTTGTGTAGGTGCGAGGGACTCGCGCGTGGTCTCCTACTGGATTGATACCTTGGTTCTCAAAAAACAAGGAAAATACTTACGCTACTGTGCTGCATCGCCCTTTCCTCTTCGAGGGAATACAACGCAAGCTCGAGAAGTAGCAAGAAGAATTTCTGGCGCCGTTGCCAGGGAGGCTTACGCAAAAGTCATATACCAAGTACCTATCACAAACCCTTATCCTTCGCATTACATTTATTTGCCTCTCGTTTTCCTGTCCCCCACTTCACCCTTGCCGTTTTATTTGCCCTTCTTTTTGCTGTGTGTTTATCGTTCGCTTGCCCTCATGTCTGAGATGGGGGAATATTTTATCGAGAAGGGTAGTAATGTTGAGGGCAACGTCTATGTTGACCCTCCGAATGAAACTACCACCTTACATATTAAGAAGTTTTGGGTTGGCAGTGGTAACATCATTGGAAAAGGAGGTCTTCAAGACTTCTTTACTTGTGTCGGTGCTTTGCCCACTATGGGTGGTTCTATTCTTCATAGAACTAGTAGCCTTGCGGATGCCATATCTATGCTTGTAGTTGAAATCGAAAGGCAATTTATCCATGTGCATCCTTGTATTCAGAGAATCTTTATGGAATTCTCCAATATTGAGCATTCTTCTGTTAAGCGTGCAGCTACTATCTTTTTGGCTCATGAATTCAGATTTATCATGAAAGAGGCCAAAGAAATCTTTGCTCATTACGGGGTAGATGCTGGTCGACCTCCCATAGAGGCTATCTTATTTAATCAAGAAGACATAATGCGGTTGCGATCTCCTGATCATGTTGCTTTTAATGAAAACCTTAGAAAAAAGGTTCCTACCGATATCTTGGTTGATAGAATTTCTAAATTGAATGATAATTTTGCTATTCAAAACAATGGGTTAGGTTTTTCCTCGAGCGAAGGCTCAGGACCTTCTGCCAAAAGAATGCCTATAATGATGAATTGGTTGTACACTATAAAGGGCCAAAAGAGGAACCTATACCTCCTGAGCTTGATATGGGGGACTTTTGTCCCATTAAATTTAGCCCTTTTGATTACTTTTGCATGCCACAAAGAAAACTTGCTTTTGAACGTAGGGAATATGAGATAAGTTTTCGCGATATATCTTATCATTATGGCAATACCTAGATCTATCCTTGCATCATGCCTAGCTAGGGGTGTTAAACGATAGCGCTTGTTGGGAGGCAACCCAGTTTTATTTTCTTTGTTTTTGCTTCTGTTAAGGAATAAATATTGTATGTAGCTTCTTTTTAGATGTGGTTTTTTGTTTTAATTAGTGTTTGAGCCAAGTAGAACCTTTGGGAAGACTTGTGTGAAGTTTATATGATCTTGCTGTAAAAAACAGAAACGTTAGCGCTCACTAGAATAGTCACCAGATTTTACTGGCGAGTGCTATTTAGAGATTTTTTTTGCAGATGATTAATAGACAAATTCCTCACATTTACCAATTTATTTCAATTTTTTGGAGTTACAGAAGTATGCAAAAGTTACAGATTACTACAGACTGTTCTGTTTTTTACAGATTCTGTTTTTCGTGTGTTGTTTGCTTATTTTGATGAATCTATGAGTAGTATTGGAGGATATGAATCATAGATAAGTTGGAATACAGTAGGTTTAACACCAATATAAACAAAGAATGAGTTCATTACAGTACCTTTTAGTGGTGGTTTGTTTTCTTATACTAACGTAGCTCACGAGATTTTTGGCTAAGTTTTGTGTTGTGAAGTTTACAAGTTTTGAGTAAGGCTTTGATGGACTATGGAACAAAGAGTGGCAAGAGCCTAAG
>LR738713.1:123155291-123219077 GCA_902687465.1 Secale cereale | reverse complement strand
TTTTTTTTGCAGATGATTAATAGACAAATTCCTCACATTTACCAATTTATTTCAATTTTTTGGAGTTACAGAAGTATGCAAAAGTTACAGATTACTACAGACTGTTCTGTTTTTTACAGATTCTGTTTTTCGTGTGTTGTTTGCTTATTTTGATGAATCTATGAGTAGTATTGGAGGATATGAATCATAGAGAAGTTGGAATACAGTAGGTTTAACACCAATATAAACAAAGAATGAGTTCATTACAGTACCTTTTAGTGGTGGTTTGTTTTCTTATACTAACGTAGCTCACGAGATTTTTGGCTAAGTTTTGTGTTGTGAAGTTTACAAGTTTTGAGTAAGGCTTTGATGGACTATGGAACAAAGAGTGGCAAGAGCCTAAGCTTGGGGATGCTGTAACGCTCCGGATGTAAAACTTCCTTATATGGCAATATATGCACCGTCATCTTAATCAATTCCATTATGGGCTCATCCTTCATTTTGGGTATTTTGTGTTTTTGCGTTGAGCGTGTGTGCATATCATCCATGTCATGAGCATTGCATTGCATTCGTGTTGTCACTTGCACCAGGTCTTGTTCATCTCTCCCAGTTGTCCGTTTCGGGTTCCAAAACTCTCACACTTGCCCGTCGCACCTCTCAAGCCTTTGTTTCGTGAGTGGGTTAAAAACATCCTCAGAATGGGCCGAGAGTTGACGAGTGGTCTTGGTATATCACCGGTAGACCGCCTATCAAGTTTCGTCTCGTTTGAAGGTCGTTTGATACTCCAACGGTTAACCACGTGGGCTAAAAACCCCTATCTCTTTTGGCCCAGCACCTGTCCACAACAGCCCACAAGCCCATCCCAACCACCTCCATCCTCTCGGTCGTTGGATCGTGATCGTGTGGGCGAAAACTGCACCTCATTTGGACACTCATAGCTCCCTCTACCTATAAAAAGGCACCTCCCCCTCCATTTTTCGGGTAAACCCTAGTCCCGAGATCCCCGCGCCACCAGACGCGTCCAGCCCGCGCCGGACACGTCCGCCGGACGCGCCCGAACCAATCACGGGCCGCCACCTGTCGTCTGCCGCCATCTCCACCCTTCGCCGCCGCCGGACCCGTTCGCCGCCGCCCGTGCCCTCGGTTCTCCCGCTCCTCTCGTCGACCGCCGCCTCACGCGCGCGCCGCCGGAGCTTCTCCGCCGGCCGCCGCCCCGCGTGCTCGCAACTGGCCATCTCCATCGCGACCGCCGCCGCCCTTCGCCACCGGTGCCGCCGCACCGACCGCCGCCGCCCGCCGCACCGACCGCTGCCGCCCTCCGGCCTCGCCTCCCCGCGCTGGCGCGCCACCGAGCATCCCCACCACCGGCCGCTTCCTCGCTGGCTCGCCGGAGCTGCCGGTCCGGCCGCTCCCGATCTAGATCTGGATCCGGTGGTGGGATCAGGTCCACCACACCACGGAACCAAACACGCCACCGTGTCCCGGATCCCTCCGTCCCGCTCCACTTCGTCCAGTGTTGACTTTTTCGGAGGGGTATATTTTCTCTAAGTTCCAGATCCATTTAAATTTATTGCCTCCTTCATCATCTGGTAACTTTGTGCTCGGTGCTCCGTTTTGCATGTATGATATATCGAAATGTTCATCTCGAAGTGCTCTACATGTTAGCATCAGTTTCATGCATGATAGGGTTCATGTAGATGTCTTAATCTTCGTTGCAAGACTGCTTCGTTATGTTACTGTTTCAGCACTAGTTGTGTGTTAACATTTTGTTGGCATGTTCCTGAGGTCACAACTTGGTGCATGTTGGTCCAAATGGAGTGTATGATATGTCAAAATGTTCGTCTTGTGATGCTCTTCATGATGGATGCTTTTGCATAGATGTTAGGTTGCATTATGCCATGTTTAACCATGTTGCAAAAGTGCATGTGGCTGTTAAGTTTCTGAAAATTATTATGAGATGATGTTTTGTCTTGTTCATGTATATTCATCCATGTGTCATATGAGCTAGGTGTCAATATGGGTTTTGCTCATTGGAATGTGCTCTACACGATAGATTTATTTTCATGCCATGATATGTCTTGAGATGAGTGCAACAAGCTTGTTAACATGCCATCGTGATGTTAACTTTCTACTAAGGGTGAATCTGTTAATTTTTATGTCATGTTTCCATGAGGCTCCCGTCATTGTTGTGCATGATTAGAGTTGTCCAGTAGGTGTTCCTTGATGTATATGTTATGCTCTAGCTATACATGCTCTTTTTTGCCATGATGAGTTGATGTATCTTGTTGTTTTCAGCTCTCAAGTTGCTATAAAATGTTTTTGTCAGCATGTTATCAACAAGTTCAGTTTTGTCATGTGAATAGCTAGTGTTCTATGCATCCTATGACCATGTTCTTACCATGAATAGCTTCACAAATATGTCTTCTTGTTGTTGGTTATATTCACATACCATGCTATGCTTTGAGATGAGTTGCACAAGCTTGCAAACATGCCTACTTGTTGTTGTTGCTGCCATGCCCAAATTTTCACTAAGTCTGGATAAACTTTTGCACTTTTGCCATGATGTTTGTGGCATGTTCTAGTATGTTGTAGAAGTATCCATGTCGTTATTCTTGAATAGCATGTTATGTATGTTATTGCCATGCCTTTTTCTTGCTTGTTGGAGTGTTGTAGCATACTTAAACTTGGTCACTTAGTGGGCAACTTGCTGTTTTTGGCAGATTGCATCGTGTAGTGTTTTGCTTGTCTTTTGCAAACCGTGCATCCGTTTTCCATGATCTTTATATTGTTTTCAACCGAAATCTCCCCCTCTATCCAGTGGCTTACTTGGTTGCCCTAGATGAATCCATTTCCATCATCTTCTCCTTTAGGCTCGTGAGCATCCTCATGCATACGCACATCATACTTGCATCCCATGTCATGTCTTGCATCATGATGTTTGTGAATTGCACTTTGATTGATATTGTACCGTTGTTGTGCTCTTGTGTTGGGTAGAGCGGGAGCCGATACCGAGTTCAAGGATCTTGTTGAGACTGAGTTTGAGGAACCGTCATACCATCCCACCGGCGACTTACCAGGCAAGATGACCGTTCCCCGTTATCACCTCTATCTTTGCCTTGCTAGTTGTCTTGTTCTTTAGCTATGCCTCGATGCCTATTCTTGCCTTGTTAGCCTCCTATTGTTGCCATGAAACACTCTAACCGCCTTCCTAGCAAACCGTTGATTGGCTAAGTACGCTTTTGCTCAGCCCCTCTTATAGTGTTGTTAGTGGCAGGTGAAGTTTCGAAGATTCCTCCATGTCCAGACTTGTTTGGGATAACAGAATATATATCTTAATTAACTTAATGCACATATATATTGGCAATGGGTGGAAGGCTTGGCCTTCCGCTTGGTGTTTTGTTCCACTCGTGCCACCTTAGGACCCGATAAACCGGTGTTATGTTCCTTCATTTTGCGTTCCTAACATGGTTGAGGTTTATGGGCCCCCCTTGATAATTTGCTCTACTTAAAACTTTTCCAGCAAGACCCAACATTGGTTCTACATTTTCTTAACAACTAAAACTTGCATAGGAAGTTGCAAACCCGAGTTCTTAATCTACAACCCCGGCCAGTGCTCCTCATGAGTGTTGGTCCAAACTGGGCGGACCGCAGGGCCGCCTTGGGGAAACCCGAGGTATCTGGTATTACCTATAGGATGTCCCATCCGGTCGTGGCCTAAAACGAGATACGAGCGGCTACTATGAGGGTGTCGGCATGCCGGGAGGTCTTTCTGGATTAGTTTTACCTTTGTCGAAATATCTTGAGCACGGGATTCTGGGAATACTCGGGGCTTCCCAATTTGGAGTTGCGACTCCACAGATCGTGAGCTTGTGATGGGCTAAGTTGGGACACCCCTGCAGGGTTTTGAACTTTTGAAAGCCATGCCCGCGGTTATGTGGTAGATCGGAATTTGTTAATATCCGGTTGTAGATAACTTGACACCATATCCTTAAGAATTCACTACCTGTGTGAGTAACCATGATGGTCTCTTTCTGAATGGCTTTGGGAAGTGAACATGGTGGGGTTATGCATGAACTTGAGTAGCTAGCATCACTTCTTGATCAACTTGGCGATCGTTGGCACATACTCTCTTCTCGCTCTGAACTTGTAAGCTAGTTTCTTAGTGCTTGATGCAAACACTTTATTGCCTCACCACACCTAAGGATTTGCTAGTTTTGATACCCGGGAATGGGATTGTTGAGTCCTTGTGGCTCACGGATTACAACACGCACCAGATGCAGGTACAACCGAGAACGATGCAGGAGATGGGTCAGAACTTGAATGGGAGTTCAATGAAGAGCGTGGTCGTTTCTATGTTACGTATCCCGACGATCAGTAGTGGTTCCTACTAGGGGCGATCATGACTTGTGTTCGTGGTATCTTTTCTCGTTTGGATTTCGTCCGTAGTCAGACCCTATGTTATTTGGATGAATGTATGCTATTTAATTCATTGTGTGACGTGGTGAGTGTAAGCCAACTATTTTGCTCTTTCATCCCTGTACTTTTACATGAGTTGTGCAAAGATACCATGCTTGTGATCATTCCAGAATGCGCTTCTGTCTGTAAGTCGTGCCTCGACACGTAGGAGATATAGTCGTATCCTGGGCATTACAGATGCCCAATTCACCCCAAGGTAAAATTCAAGGAAAACCAAGAGCCTAAGCTTGGGGATGCCCCAGGAAGGCATCGTCTTAACTATACTCGAGACTATATTTTTATTCACCACATGATATGTGTTTTACTTGGAGCGTCATGAATAATTTGAGTCTTTGCTTGTTAGTTTTCCACAATCATCCTTGCTGGACACACCTTTTTGAGAGAGGTAAATATGGCCTAGAATTTGTTAGAACACTCTATGTGCTTCACTTATATCTTTTGAGCTAAATAGTTTTGCTCTAGTTCTTCACTTATATCTTTTAGAGCACGGTGGTGATTTTATTTTGTAGAAATTGTTGATCTCTCATACTTCACTTATATCCTTTTGAGAGTCTTTTTGAACAGCATGGTAATGTGCTTCGGTTATAAAACTAGTCCTAATATGATAGGCATCCAAAACGAATGTAGTAAAAACTTTCATACAAAGTGCGTTGAATATGATGAGAAGTTTGATACTTGATGATTGTTTTGAGGTATGAGGATAGTGATATTAGAGTCATGCTAGTGGAGTTATTATGAGTTTGAGAAATACTTGTGTTAAAGTTTGTGATTCTCGTAGCATGCACGTATGGTGAACTGCTATGTGACGAAGTTAGAGCATGAGGTATTTGTAGAGTGTCATTGTCGGGACCCCGATCCTAAGTCACACAGGTCTAGCATGTAACACATCATATCACTTTGCGACCTCACGCACGGTATCCCCACGGGTGCCACCTTACCTGGCCCGGGACCGTTTGCGCATTTTGGCACACGTATATGATAGTGTCGCTAGCATCCATATGACAGAGAACACGGGCCGACATGACTAGTTATAAACCAAAAGTGGCGCTAAATTACAGAGACCGGCATCCATGACCCAGCAACGAACGTGTCGGTTATCAACGTATGAACCCAAGTCGTAGCAAGCTACAAGGACTTAAACGTGACATTTCCCCTAAGGGACAGACACAGGAACGAAGAAGGACACATGTCGGCCAGCCTAAGTGTTCCGGAGCAGTAGCAAGCTACCAAGGCTCAGTGGAAGCACTATGAGACATTTCCATGTAAGATAGGCTACCAAGGGTAAACAACTAGGTGTCGGATCCCACACATAGCAATACACATTACACGTACGCATAACATGCAAGTATGTGATGTACAACATGGCATCACAACATAACTCGACATCTCATATAGATAAAGGCCCAGAAGAGCCAACATAGCATTTATTACAAACAGGGGTCACATGACCCACATACACAGCATACAGGCAACGGAAGCATAACATGTCTGAGTACACACAACTACAAATGAAAAGGGCTGAGAAGCCTGACTATCTACAAGACCCTCCAAGGTACAAGTTCGTAGCTGAGGTAACAAGCTAAACATCGAAGTCCATGCGGAACCACTAGTGAGTCTGAAGTCTCTCTGCAAAAAACATAAATTAAGCAAACATGAGTACAAAGGTACTCAGCAAGACTTACATCAGAACTAGCTACTTATGCAACAGTATCAACAAAGGGGTGGTGGAGTTTGACTGCAGCATGCCAGCTTTGACTCGGTGGCTATCCTAAACTACGACTGCAAGTAACTCTTTTGAGGTGGCGCACGCGAGTCCACATATGCACCAAACAATACGCCACTATGGATCCGCTCCTGTCACCCTACGAGAAGGCCATCCATAGCACTCACACTTGTCTTGAGAATTTTAGAGTATCCACTTTCACTTGTCTATGTACCACGTAAGCATCCAAGAAGTCCATAACCGCGGACCCGGCTATTCGAATAGATCATGTTAACCCTGCAGGGGTGTACTTCTTCACACACGCTCTCGCCACTTACCGCCATGTACACGTCGTGTATCTCGGCAACCTTCAAGCGGAAGCCTGGCGAGGGTGTCGGCCACGACCTGACTAACCACACAAGACTCTAGTCCAGGTTTATCGCCTATTTGGGTTCCATCCGTAAGGAGATCCGGCCGGGGTGTTGCTCACGGCCCCAAACGATGTGCGCAGGGTTCCCAAGCCCACCTCGACGGATGGATCTACGCTTGGTACACCGTGTCACGATGCCTAGTCTGTCCCAAGCCCACATGTACCGTGTGCCACTTGGTAGACTACTAGAAGTAACTACAAACACCAGAAACTAGTTGCAACTCCTGGACAGAGATCTAGTTGATTAATAAGTCGAGAGGGGTCGAGTTACCAGAACCCAATGTGTTGTAGCAGCTAGTCATTGGACAACTTACATAGAACTTAGTTCTTAAGGACGGTTCCAGTGAGACAACCCACCATGTACTCCTACATGGCCTCTCACCGCTACCTTTACCAAAACGTGTTCACACACTTAGCTCTCAATAGTAGGACATGTTCACCACTTTCCAATTCATCCCCGATGAACCAGACCTGACACAACTCAAAGCAATATCAGGCATAACCGGAAAGCATGAATGAGTAGGCACAACATGGCTCAAACAACTCCTACTCATGCTAGTGGGTTTCAACTATTTACTGTGGCAATGACAGGTCATGTAGAGGAAAGGGGTTCAACTACCGCAGCAGGTAACAGTTGAAACTTTGTTGTCCTAATGCAGTAAAAGAGAGCAGGGGTGAGAGAGTGGGATTGTATCAGAATGAACAAGGGGGTTCTGCTTGCCTGGCACTTCTGTAGATAGTAATAGTTCATCATCGGCGTCATCGAACTCATCGTCGGAACATCGTCTACTGAGAGTGGACAAATACCGGCAATAGAGAAGGAACACAATCAATGCAATGTGACAATATGATGCATGATCATGACATGACAATATGCTGTGGTTTGAGCTAATGCAACTAGCAACAATTTAAATGAAGTTGGTTTGAATCCAAGATTCAAATTCAAACTCCACATGTGGTTATTTAAATGTCATTTAATTGATTTGACCTGAACAGCAGATATAACTTGTTCAAACATGCACGAAAATGCCATAAACAGATTCCTTGTATTTTTCTGATCATTTTTCATATATAAATTATTTTCATCTGAGCTACGGTTGATTTTATATGAATTTTAGAAGTTTTAACTATTTTCTGAAATAAATAAATCATTTCTGATTTATTTAAAATCCCAGAAAACAATTAATGTATCAGCATGATGTCACTCTGGCGTCAGCAGGTCAACATGGTCAGTCCAGGTCAAACTTGACGTTTGGGGTCCACACGTTAGTGACACTGCTAAGTAACAGGGTTAATCAACACTAATTTAAACCTAACACTAATTAGTCAGGGGCCTGGGCCCACACATCAGTGAGCCACGGGCTAATCCTACTTTAGTTAAACCTAAACTAGGTAATTAGCAGGGGCTGGCCCCACATGTCAAAGACCCAGGGGGTCAAACCCTTGGTCAGGCGGGTCAAACAGGCCAGCGGCTCGCCGCCGGCGAGTGCCGAGACGGCGGGGCGCGTCGGAAAAACGCTACGGGCGGGGGTTTGGCGCGCTGAGGGCACCAGGGCATAGCCCTTGCTCGGCCGCGTCGAGGGATGCATGCAGCGGCGCCTCCGGTGACCCGAATCGACGGTGGCGTTCGAAACGGCGGCGGCCAGAGTTTGGGCAACGACGGCTGTGGCGCTACGATGCACGACAAGGCGAGCTAGAGGCTCCGTTCGTCTCCTGGGAGCAATCCGAGCACAATGACGAGCTCAGGTGCAGGCTACGGTGTCCGTAGCCACGGCGGCGATGAAGCACGGCTCCGGCGAGCTTCGGAGCTCATGGGGACGACATCTACGGCGAGAGATGGACCACGGGGTCAGGGGAAAATGCTGGCAGAGATCACCGCGGTTGCGACGGGCGTCGAAGAGGGCTCGGGGTGGTGTTGTGGCCGGCGAATTGACAACGGCGAGGACGAAGCAGAGGCGGCGATGGAGACAACTGGGGCAGCGCCCTGCTGTTCCTGGTGTTGCGTGCGTCGACGAGGAGAGGGAGAGCGAGACGACGGAGCTCGGGGACATCTTGGGGTGTCGTCGGGATGGCGGTGGCCGCGGTGGTGGCAAGCGGCGGCAACGAACCCGTTCGGGTGGTGAGAGAGAGGTCCGGGGGAGAGGATGAGGACGAGGGAGAGTGAGAGAGCGAGGTAGGGAGGTGCGTGGCGTTTCCAGGCACACCAGGGTAGCGGTGGGAAGAAGGAGGTGGCGCGGCGCGTGGCCAGCGCGCACCGAGCATGCTCCCCTGTCCTCCTGGCGTGAGGACAGGGATGACTGGCAGGGGAGGCCCAGGTGGGCTGGGCCGCAGGTAAGGCCAGGTCAGTTACTCTCTCTCTCTCTCTCTCTCTCTGCTTTTCTCATTCTTTCTGTTTTCTCATTTCTGTAATTGTTTTGGCTTTATTAAAAATGCCAGAGCATTTTCAAAAATCATGAGACTGATTGGGGCCACTGTTTTGACTATTTCCAACAGCCAACATTTCAGCTCCTGAATATTTGGACATTTAAAATAATATATAAAATTTAAATGCCCAAATGCAAATAAGGTAAGATTTAATTCAGTGCCCAAAATATTCCACAAAAATGTTCACTATTTTTGGTTTGGTCTCAAAGCCTTGCCAAAATTATCAAACACTGATGAAGGCACTTTGGGTCATTGGAAATATTTTTAGGTTGAACCTAGTGGAGTTCTTTTGGTGCCAGGGTTTGAACATCCCCAATTCAAGTTTAAAAGAAAAATTAGACATGATGCACATGATCATGCAGAGACAAGCAAAGGCTAAGCTATAGGGCTGTGACAGTCATCCTTTGTGTGGAGGTCGAGGGTGCGCAATGGTTAACTCCTACCAACCTCCCCCCTAGGAGCATCCGTTTATTGCTTTGTTTTGATGACTCGTAAATTTTTGTAATAAGTATATGAGTTCTTTATGACTAATGATGATCCCATGGATTATACGCACTCTCACCCTTCCACCGTTGCTAGCCTCTCTTATACCGCGCAACTTTTGCCGGCACCATACACCCACTATATACCTTCCTCAAAACAGCCACCATATACCTTCCTCAGAACAGCCACCATATCTACCTATCATGGCATTTCTATAGCCATTCCGAGATATATTGCCATGCAACTTTCCACCGTTCCGTTCATATGACACGCTTCATATTGTCATATTGCCATGCATGATCATGTAGTTGACATCGTATTTGTGGCAAAGCCACCATGCATAATTTTTCATACATGTCACTCTTGATTGATTGCACATCCCGGTACACCGCCGGAAGCATTCATATAGAGTCATACTTTGTTCTAGTATCGAGTTGTAATATCGAGTTGTAAATCAATATAGTGTGATGATCATCATTATTAGAGCATTGTCCCAAAAAAAGAAGGAAAGGCCGAGAAAAAGGAAGGCCCAAAAAAAGGAAAAAAAAGGGATAATGCTACTATCTTTTTCCACACTTGTGCTTCAAAGTAGCACCATGTTCTTCATGATAGAGAGTCTCATGTTTAGTCACTTTTATATACTAGTGGGAATTTTCATTATAGAACTTGGCTTGTACATTCCAACGATGGGCTTCCTCAAATGCCCTAGGTCTTCGTGAGCAAGCAAGTTGGATGCACACCCACTTAGTTTCTTTTGTTGAGCTTTCATACATTTTTAGCTCTAGTGCATTCGTTGCATGGCAATCCCTACTCACTCACATTGATACCTATTGATGGGCATCTCCATAGCCCGTTGATACGCCTAGTCAATGTGAGACTATCTTCCTCCTTTTTGTCTTCTCCACAACCACCACTCTATTCCACCTATAGTGCTATATCCATGGCTCACGCTCATGTATTGCGTGAAAGTTGAAATGTTTGAAAAAAATTTAGTATGAAAACAATTGCTCGGCTGAAACAGAGGTTGTGCATGATATGAATATTTTGTGTGATGAAGAGGGAGCATAGCCAGGCTATATGATTTTGTAGGGATAACTTTCTTTAGCCATGTTATTTTGAGAAGACATGATTGCTTTGTTAGTATGCTTGAAGTATTATTATTTCTTATGTCAATATAGACTTTTGTCTTGAATCTTTCGGATCTGAACATTCATGCCACAATAAAGAGAATTACATTGAAAATTATGTTGGTTAGCATTCCACATCAAAAATTCAGTTTTTATCATTTACCTACTCGAGGACGAGCAGGAATTAAGCTTGGGGATGCTTGATATGTCTCCAACATATCTATAATTTTTTATTGTTCCATGGTATTATATATGATGTTTTGAATGTTTAATGGGCTTTATTATACACTTTTATATTATTTTTGGGACTAACCTATTAACCCAAAGGCCCAATCCAGATTGCTGTTTTTTTGCCTATTTCAGGGTTTCGCAGAAAAGGAATATCAAACGGAATAAACCTTCGGGAGAGATATTTTTGGAACGATATCTTCACAGGAGACTTGAGAACCATGGCAGAGGGCAGACGTGGCGTCCACGAGGGTGGGGGTGCCCCCTCCCCCTGGGCGCGCCCCCTGCCTCGTGGTCCCCATGTTGCTCCCCCCTGGGCGCGCCTCCTATATATACCCATGTACCCTAAAAACATTGAAGCAACAGAGAAAACCCTAATTCCACCGCCGCAACCTTCTGTTCCCGTGAGATCCCATCTTGGGGCCTGTTCCGGAGCCCCGCCGGAGGGGGGATCTACCATGGAGTGCTTCTACATCAACACCATCGCCTCACCATGAGTTGTGAGTAGTTTACCACAGACCTTTGGGTCCATAGTTAGTACCTAGATGGCTTCTTCTCTCTTTTTGGATCTCAATACCAACTTCTCCTTGGTCTTCGAGGAGATCTATTCGATGTAATCTTTTTGTGGTGTGTTTGTCGAGATCCGATGAATTGTGGGTTTATGATCAAGATTATCTATGAGAAATATTTGGTTCTTTTCTGAATTCTTTTATGTATGATTATAATATCCTTACAAGTCTCTTCGAATTATCGGTTTGGTTTGGCCTACTAGATCTATACTTCTTGCAATGGGAGAAGTGCTTGGCTTTGGGTTCAATCTTCCGGTGTCCTTTCCCAGTGACAGCAGGGGCAGCTAGGCACGTATAGTATTGTTGCGATCAAGGATAAAAAGATGGGGTTTATATCATATTGCTTGAGTTTATCCCCCTACATCATGACATCTTGCTTAAAGCATTACTCTGTTCTTATGAACTTAATACTCTAGATGCATGCTGGATAGCGGTCGATGCGTGGAGTAATAGTAGTAGATGCAGAATCATTTCGGTCTACTTGTCACGGACGTGATGTCTATATATAATGATCATGCATAGATATTCTCATAATTATTCGCTTTTCAATCAATTGCTCGACAGTAATTCGTTCACCCACCATAGAAATCTGCTATCATGAGAGAAGCCACTAGTGAAATCTATGGCCCCCGGGTCTATTCTCAACATATCAATATAGAATCTACTTTACTTTTTTGTTTTTACTTTCTGTTCTTACATCCAAAAATACCAAAAATATCAAACTATCCTATCTATCATATCTCACTTTCGTAAGTGACCGTAAAGGGATTAACAGCCCCTTATCGCATTGGCTACGAAGTTCTTATTTGTTTGTGTAGGTGCAAGGGACTCGCGTGTGGTCTCTTACTGGATTGATACCTTGGTTCTCAAAAACTGAGGGAAATACTTACGCTACTGTGCTGCATCACCCTTTCCTCTTCGAGGGAATACAACACAAGCTCGAGAAGTAGCATTCACCTCTAAGGGATATCTTCTGTGTGTGTGTGTGTTGAAGAAAGATGATATCTTCATAAATTGGTCCTCGTGATCAGTTGTTGGATCTATTGTCTGGTCCAAACTTTGGTTTGAGTGTGGGATATCCTCAAATCAAATCAGAACCAACGATGTTCATAATGTTGTCTTACTCATGGTTGATCCCTCGAGCATACACCGTTACATCTTTGGTTCTGACCAATGCTATCATCTTGTTCACATCATTGTGGAATTCCTCTTATATAGCAACCTGGATGAATTGTTGTTGAGCCCATCAGCAACATTTTTGTCTCCTCCATGATTCGTGTTAAACATCCAGCTAGTATTGGAAAATTTTATAAGCATTATCTTCATGTCCCGTTCATGATGGATATGTTCGGATAAAAGAAGTGATTTCCTCTAATACATGTGCATTTGATGCACGTTGCCGTCGTGAATTCGGGAAAGTCAATGTTGCCTCCACTGGAATCATCCAAGTCAGTCATGCTTGTGCGATTCTATGGTCTGTTAGACTGATCATCTTCGTTCCATATGTATCCCTAGCACACCAAGCCACTGATTGATGTGTTCAAGGATAATAAGTTCTAAGTGCTAATCCTGAAGGTCCCAGACGGATTTGTACAAGATTCTGTTACCCTCAATGATGGTTCCCAACCAAAACTCGATAGTGTTTTTTCGTAAGACTTCTATGTGGTCATGCTTGTCTGGGACAACATGTTCACATGTATGTAGTAGAACCAGCTCATGTTTTGGAGCTTGCTATCATAGTTCATTTCCTCAGAATCTCGCAACGTCATCTCGTCAATTTGTGATGCTACCCTCCCTTTTCTAGACATATTGTCTGAAATGTCCCGTTACCAACCAGATCTGAATCTCACGCAGATATGTTGGTTGGAACATTCCCAACATTTGCATTTTATTCCCAGCTTGCACCCGCCTTTGTGTCATTTTACTATGGCCTGCCTTCTCGGTAATTGTCATCCAGGATC
Source organism: Secale cereale (assembly GCA_902687465.1). Taxonomy (NCBI): domain Eukaryota; kingdom Viridiplantae; phylum Streptophyta; class Magnoliopsida; order Poales; family Poaceae; genus Secale; species Secale cereale. The sequence continues at coordinate 123,205,698 of LR738713.1, read as the reverse complement.
ATCTTCAAAAGTGGGTTTACCATGGGTCCCATCCATTTTCGTTGATAACAAATATCAACCATTGTGTTGTCTTCAACAAGGTAGTCCATATCATCTATTCTAGTCTAGGTATGCCATTCGTCCGTGGTCCTTCAAACGATCAATTATGAATTGGCTTAGGTTGGTATGAAGAGTTCCAATGATCTATGTATCAAAAGTAATTGTTTTCGCCACTTAAGGGAATAATTCTACGAGTCACCTCCTCTAAGGTGCCCCGTTATGGAATCGTGCCAAGTTATCTCCTCGATACCTCGAGACTCCTTCACCGTCTTCTTAAGCGGGAATTGTTGCTTTGAACCTTCGTCGTTTGTTCCTTCCATCCCCCTGATGTGTGTTTTGTCTCTCAACTCAAGAGATGTTCTTACGTCAAACTCCATTCGAGGAGATCGTTTTATGTAGACTTCCCTTTTGTCTTCATAGTGTTGGCATGAATGTCTCGAACGCAAAGATGTAAAGATCAAGATGATGCAATGAATCAACATCTTCGAGAAGGACAGTTGGATCATGGAGATTGTGATAGTTTGTGTCCCCTCCTTTCTCTTACATCACGTCTTGAATGTCGGGATGAGATTCTTGTTTAGTGGGGGTGAGTTGTCACATCCCTAGTTCTGGTATGACCTAGACTAGCTAGTCATGTGTGCATCATGTCTAAATTTCATTTAAATTTGAAATAGGGGCTGAACAAACCCTAGCATAAAATTAAATCAAATAGGCTCTCAAATCACAACATGTTGCCATGTCATGATCATGCATCATATTGTCGCATTGCATTGATTGTGTTTCTTCTCTATTGGTGGTGTTTGTCCCCTCTCAGTGGACGTAGTTCCAATGATGAGTTCGATGACACTAATGAAGAGTTATGCTATCTTCGGAAGTGTCAGGCAAGCAAACCCCCTTGTTCATTCCGATACAATCCCACTCTCTTGCTCTTGCTCTCTTTTACTTCATTAGGACAACAACGATTCAACTGCTATTTGTTGCGATAGCTAAAACCCTTTCCTCTGCATGACATGTCATTGCCATATTAAATGGATGAAACCCACTAGCTTGAGTAGGAGTTGTTTGAGCCCTGATGTGCCTACTCATTCATGCTTGTTGTCATGCCTCCTACTGCTTACAGTTGAGTCAGGTCTGATTCATCGAGGATGAATTGGAATGTGATCATCATGTCCTACTGTTGAGAGCTAAGTGTGTGAACACGATTTGGTAAAGGTAGCGATGAGAGGCCATGTAGGAGTACATGGTAGGTTGTCTCATTGAAACCATCCTCAGGAACTGTGTTCTGTGTTTGTGATACATGAACAGTTACTACCACGCATTGGAATGCTTAACTGCCCCTCTCGACTTATTAATCAACCTGATCTCTGTCCAGGAGTTGCAACTAGTTTCTCGTGTTTGTAGGTAGTGTTAGTAGTCTACCAAGTGGCACCCGATACAGGTGGACTTGGGATAGGCTAGGCACCGTGGCCGGGTATACCAAGCGTCACCCATTTGGTGGGCTTGGAACCATGTACACATCATTTGGCGCCGTGAGCGACACCCCGGCCGGATCTCCTTGCGGATGGAACCCGAATAGGCGATAAACCTGGACTAGAGACTTGCGTGGTTAGTCAGGTCGTGGTCGACTCCCTCGTGAGGCTTTCGCTTGAAGGTTGCCGAGATACACGACGTGTGCATGGTGGTAAGTGGCGAGAGCGTGTGTGAAGAAGTACACCCCTGCAGGGTTAACATCATCTATTCGAATAGCCGCGTTCGTGGTAAAGGACTTCTGGGTTGCCTGTACAGTTCATAGACAAGTGAAAGTGGATACTTTAAAATGCACAAGATAAGCGTGAGTGCTATGGATGGCCTTCTCGTAGGGAGACGGGAGCGGATCCATAGTGGTGTATTGATATGGTGAATATGTGGACTCGTGTGCGCCACCTCAAAAGAGTTTCCAGCAGTCATAGTACAGGTTAGCCACCGAGTCAAAGCTGGCTTGCTGCAGTTAAACTCCACTACCCTTTGTTGATACTGATGCATATGTAGATAGTTCTGATGTAAGTCTTGCTGAGTACATTTGTACTCACGTTTTCTTAATTATGTTTTTGCAGAGAGACCTCAGTCTCACTAGTGGTTTCGCATGGACCTCGACGTTTAGCTTGATGCCTCAGCTACGATCTTGTACCCTCGGGAGGGTCTTGTAGATAGTCAGGCTTCTCAGTCTTTTTCATTTGTAGTTGTCTACACTCAGACATGTTAGGCTTCCATTGCTTGTATGCTCTGTATGTTGGGCCATGAGACCCATGTTTGTAATATCTGGCTCCTCGGAGCCTAATGAATAAATACTTCGATTCATAGAGTTTTGTTGTGATGCCATGTTGTATTTGCACATATCGAGCATATTGTGTGTATGTTATTGAAATGCTTGGTATGTGTGGGATCCGACACCTAGTTGTTTACCCTTGGTAGCCTATCTTATGGGGAAATGCCTCCTAGTGCTTCCACTTAGCCTTGGTAGCTTGTTACTGCTCTGGAACACATGGATTGACTGGCATGTGTCCTTCCTTGCTCATGTGTCTGTCCCCTATGGGGAAATGTCACGCGGTGTATACCGGAGTCCTGTTAGCTTGCTATAGCCCGGCAACACTCGCTGCTGACCGGCACGTGCATTGTTGGGTCCTGTATGCTTGTCCCTGTAATTTAGCGCCACTTTTGGTTTATAACTAGTCATGTCGGCCCGGGTTCTCTGTCGTATGGATACTAGCGACACTATCGTATACGTGAGCCAAAATGCACAAACGGTCCCAGGCCAGGTAAGGTGGCATCCGTGGGGATACCGTGCGTGAGGTCGCAAAGTGATATGATGTGTTACATGCTAGATCGGTGTGACTTAGGATCGGGGTCCCAACAGATATGTCCTGGGTACTTACGTGAGAAGAAGGAATGAGGCCAGGGTAATCGGCTACAATAGCCACCACGGCGCCCTCACGGCAGGCTTGATAGAAGTCTCCATATTCATCATATCCGGGGCCCGCATTTCGTTGTCGGTCCTCTGGCTGTGGGGCGGGACTATTAATCCCCTCGATCACCTTCCTCCACTCCTGTCGGGAAAAACCAAATTCAGTTCGGTCAATATATCATAACAAAGAAAAATGGGCGAATATAGCGGTCACGAGATAGACGTACCCAGTCAGGAGGATTGTACATAGAAATACCCTCCCGGCACTTCAAACGAAGGAAGTGTTGCTTCTATCCCTTATAAAGACCTTCCATGATGATGGCCAGAGCGGCAGGGTCGTCCGGACCTGGGCGTAAGCAGAGTGAGGCATCATTCAGGCCATTATAATGCCACATTGGAAATCCTATAGCTTGGAGCGGTTGCACGCATCGCTTTATTGAAATCGCCATTACTTCAATTATAGACAACCCCGAACTGGCGAGCAATCTGATCTTGCCGGTCAGTCTGCTAACCTCCGCTCTCTCTTCTTATGAGGGACTGCGGGGACACTAGTAGAAAAGCTTCTTTGGAGGATCATTGGAATATTTGGGGAGGCTTTGTTGAACTGGAACCGGCAGGGCAACGTACTCAATATAAAACCACTCCAAAGACCACTCTTCGGATGCCTTCTTTGGAGTACCGGGCAAATAGCCTGTCCCGGCTATGCGCCATACTTCGGCGCCACCAACTTCACATATGGATCCCTTTTTCGAACGAGGGACAAGGTAGAATAACTTTCACCACAGCTCAAAGTGAGGCTCGCAGCCCAAGAACAGTTCGCATAAAGTGACAAATCCCGCAATATGCAGGATAGACCCCGGCGTAAGATCATGCAATTGAGGAAGGGGTGGACGGGAAAACCTACGCCTCTTAGAAGGAAGGGGACAAAATGTAACATCCCGATTTTTTATTTGGATGTTATCATAGATCATTCATATGCATTCATTATTTGAGCATCTTTGAATTAGAGTTATTTGAAAATTGATCCAAAACTTTAAGCAACTCAAGGACCCAAGTGAGAGAGTTGGAAGTTTTCCAAAGAGAAGCCCACTATTTTATTATTTTCAAGTGGGGTTGGATCAATTTTTTTTGCCAAATTTCATTTTTCAATATTTAAAATAAATGAGAGAAGATAATATGACTTCTTCAAAAACAAAATAAAAATATTGGAATTTGATTTTTGAGTAAAAATAATTGTTATTGGATTTTAGTTGCATCTTGTTATTTTAAAAATTGCATTAAAAAGTTATTTTAATTTTTAGGCATAATTATTTATGTCAGAAAAAATGTTCACTAGGTCATATATAAGACCATATATTATTGTGATTTTTTTGATTTTTTTAGTATTTTATTTATATTTATTTTTGGGTTATTTTTCTTCTTCGAAAAATGTTTTTTAAGGTTAGCCGCCCGGCCAACCAGGCCAGCGCCGGCCCAGCAGCCAGCCAGGCCGCCGCCTCGCGCGCGCGCCCCTGCGGTCACCCCCGACCCCGCAGCGGAGTCCCGCAGCCACACGCCACCGGTCGCCGTCCGCCGCTTGGACTCTGCCACTGCCTCCGTTTCCCCTCGCCCAAGCCGCGCCGCCCCCAACCTATAAATACGCAGCCCCCACCTCGTTTTCATCCCCGCCACGCTGCCCCGAGCCCCGCGGCCACCGCCGCCACTCGCCGAAGCTCCACCGCCGCCACCGCCTCTAGTCGCTGCCGCCGTGCCTGACACCACGACCTTGCCTACCGCACCGCCGCGCCGCGCCGCCTCGCCTCGCCCCTCGCCCGCAGCCGAACCCCGCCGGAGCCGCCGCCGAGCCGAAGCCGCCACCGCCGCCTCTAACCTCGCCACCGGCTGGTTTTTCTTGCCGCTTTTTTTAGGTAAACCCTAGGCCATTTTTTTATTTGTTTTAGTTCGGTTTACTTAGGTTAGAACAGTTTTTTTATAAACCTCGTTAGTTAGCGAATGTTCGTTCATTTAGGGCTGTTAGTGGACAGATTCATCTGTTAGGTTAAAACAGTGAACGTTCTTATTTTAGATTTGTTTTTAAAATAGCCAGGGGCCTATCCGTAGTTTTTGTTTTTACAGTTTTGCCCCTGAACTTCTTTCGATCACAACTTTTTACTCGTTTATCGGAATTAGGTGAAACCAACGCCCACGTTTTTGTTGTAATCCCCTCTGTCCAGTTAATCAACTCAAACTTGTTTTTGAAAGTTTTAAAAATTTGAATTCAACTAGTTTGATTTTGAACTTCGTTTGATCATAACTTGAGTTTCGTAACTCTGTTTTCATTGATTCTTTTTGCAAATTGAAGCTCTTGACGTAAACTTTCTGATAAGGCCAAATACAATTAATTTTTTATGTTACAAGAGTCGTTTGCTCATTTTCGAAGTCTTTCGAGTTTTGTTTTCCAATTCTGTTGCATGATTGCTTATGTATGCTATTGTTTCATTGCGATAGAATTCCCAGAGTGCGAAGGTTGCTACTACGAGTCTCTAAGTTTCAATGATCGTCAGCAAGGCAAGTTCATACTTTGATCATACTCTTCAATACCCAGTTTTACTTGCATTAGTTATATCCTCAAACACTTGCATGAGTAGGACTGGTTATATGTGATGATGCTTTGTAGTCCATGAGGTAGGAACCCAATGACTTGAGATCAAACCCGGGAATATACGTGTTGTTAGTTTATTGCTTAGCCATGCTTGTAGACGTGGATTGGTATGAGAGTTATCATGAAAGTTGTGAGTGTAATAACAACTAAGGGATTCTTTAAGGTGGAAATTAATACACATCTGGGTGGATTGGTTGTGGCACCCTGGGGATGGACCAGTGGTTGCCGGGGCACCTGGGGATATACCAGTGTTGCCCAAGGAATGCCACCCAGGCTCAAAGGGATCATATATCTTTCATGCCTTAAAACTTCCGTGTGCAGCCACAAGCCAATATGGGCTTTGGCATAGTTGAGTAGGTTGTGTGAGCTCTTTCAGTGGTAGACTAGCAGATGTAGCGAATGTAGGTGAATCGGTCTACCCGGAGTAAAGAGTTAATGCTTCTGAAAGACTGGTCATCCGTTTCTCAAACACCATGCAGTGCGAGATATTAAACGGAGGCGATCGAGTCTTGTGGGGAAAAGTGCACAAACCTCTGCAGAGTGTACAAACTATTCATGAGTAGTCGTGTCCCCGGTTATGGACATCTTGAGTATCCTGGTATTTGAATTATGGATTGATCTCATCACTTGATTTTAATTTGTTGGGTTATAATGACTTTAGTTGTTTTGGGATTGAGATGGGGGTACCATGCTCAATGTTCATGCTTAATTTTAATTAAGTAGTAAATAAAATGCATTCCTTTGTTGTAGGGAAAAACTAGCTTTATGCAAAAATTAACCTTACAGCCTCCACCAGCCAAATATGCATATAGTTGTAGACATTGCTCATCCTTATTACAGTATGTTCATACCAGCATATTCAATGTGCTGACCTACACGGCTGTAACGTATCATGTTGCAGAGTTTTCAGACAAAGAATAAGGAGTGATATGTCGTTGTCATGCACTCAATGTTTGTCGTGGAGTTGGATGGACTCAACTACTCTTCATAGTTTCCACAGTTTATTGTTTCAGATGGCCTTCAGCCATTTTCGTGTAAAGGATATTGCCTCTTCGAGGACTTTTCGATGTAATAAGTGTGATTGAAACTCTGTTATAAATCCTCGAGTACTATGTGTGTCAGCATACCGATCCAAGGATGACACTGAGCACAGAGACTTCGATTCATTGGAATCGTGGTCGCTACACAAAACATACCCGCTCTCCATTGGAGGGGTTGGGAAAGCTCTCCGCCAGGGCTTGATTGTCAATGGAAGTTAGTCTGGCCCGGACGGGGACTAGATCCTCAGGAGGAAGATATCCATGTGCTTGAAGCGTTCTCAGGTGCGCATGGGATACAGAACAACTTTTCCAATCACCTGCTTGAGGGTCATGAGGGCGCGAGAAAGAGCTTGGGGCGCTGGCCATGTTTGAAGATTTTTTGCAGGCACTAGGGATTCTTCCGCGTGGAATGGAATGGAGAGGCAACTGAGATCTAATCTCTTATATAGGGTCCTTCCCTACACATTCAAGGGGATAATTGTAAAAATACCAAGACGGTTCACGTTCGTTGGACACGTGGAAGCCAAGGTGATGGTGGTGAGGAATCGACGGAATACAATATTAAAAGAAGCCGAACTATCATCCAGAAGGACTCACCTTGCAAGACTGAAGACATGAAGCCGGGCAAAATCTCGTCCTTGAAGGCAAGTCCGGGGGCTACTGAGGGAGTCATGTATTCAGGGATCCTCAGGTGTCCGGGTCGATGAAGTTGGGCCGTATTGATGGGCCACGAAAGTACAAGCAGAAGACTCTCCCCCGTATTCGGTCAGGAGTCCAATGTACGTAGAAAGGCAAGCTTAGAGTCCGGATGTATCTATTACTTCCTCCCCAAGTCACCCTTGTAACCCTAGACCCTTTCTGGCGTGTATATAAGCCAGGGGGTTTAGTCTGTAGAGAGGAACATCAGAATCATAACATTCGCATAGGCTAGGCATTAGGGTTTAGCCACTACGATCTCGAGGTAGATCAACTCTTTTAATCATATTCATCAAGATTAATATAGCAGGAAGTAGGGTTTTACCTCGATCGAGAGGGCCTGAACCTGGGTAAACATCGTGTCCCTAGTCTCCTGTTACCATCGATCCTCTAATGCATAGATTGGGCCCCCCTACCCGAGAACTGTCTGTTTTGACACCGACAAGCACCAAAAGTGTACTCCAATATGATATTTAACTTATCCACACAAATGAAAAATGTAGATTAAAAAAGTGTACATGAATAATATAGAGTACCTGAATAAGTGGGGAGCCAAACACCATATTGAACGATTTAACTGGATCATCAATTGCACCCAAGGTCTATAGTTTAGGCGCATAGACCACAATTATTTGTGAAGGTGCATAACACCAATGAAGAAGCAACCTTTGAAGTGAAGGGGCATCTTCGATGATGAGCTCCTTGATGAGAAACGTAGCATGCAATTTCAAAAAAACATATGCTCACGCAAGATCTATCTAGGAGATGCATAGCAACGAGAGGGGGAGAGTGTGTCTATGTACCCTCGTAGACCAAAAGTGGAAGCATTTGACAACGCGGTTGATGTTGTCGAATTTCTTCTAGCTTCGACCGATCAAGCACCGAACGTACGACACCTCCGAGTTCTCCACACGTTCAGCTCGATGACGTCCCTCATCCTCTTGATCCAGCAAGATGTCGAGGAAGTATATGAGTTTCGTCAGCACGATGGCATGGTGACGGTGATGGTGAAGTGATCCACGCAGGGCTTCGCCTAAGCACCGCGAGAATAAGATCGGGGATGTAAACTATGGAGGGGAGCGCCGCACACGGCTAACAATTGATGTTGTTTATTCTAGGCGCCCCCTCACCACATATATATAGGTGGGAGGGGAGGAGAGGCAGCCAAGGGGCGCCCAAGTAGGCTAAATCCTACTTGGGGTATTCCCCGATTCGCCCCCTTACCATATTTAACCAGAGAAGAAAGGGAGGGGGAAGAAGAGAAGGAAGGGGGGCCGGACCCCCTCTTCTCCTTCTCCAATTCGGCCGCCTACCATAGGGGGGTGCGCCACCCCTTGTGGGCTAGTGTGCTCCCCTCTCATGGCCCATATGGCCCATATACCCCTAGGGGGTTCCGGTAACCCCTTCGGTACTCCGATAATTACCTGATACACTTCGGAACACTTACGGTGTCTGAATACTATCTTCCTATATATATCAATCTTTACCTCTCAACCATTTAGAGACTCTTCATCATGTCTGTGATCTCATCTGGGACCCCAAACAACATGCGGTCACCAAATCACATAACTCATATAGTACAATATCGTCATCGAATGTTAAGCATGCGGACCCTACGGGTTCGAGAACTATGTAGACATGACCGAGACACCTCTTCGGCAATAACCAATAGTAGAACCTGGATGCTCATATTGGCTCCTACATATTCTACAAAGATCTTTATCGGTCGAACCGTTATGACAACATACATTATTCCCTTTGTCCATCGATATGTTACTTGCCTGAGATTCGATCATCGGTATCTTCATACCTAGTTCAATCTCGTTACCGGCAAGTCTCTTTACTCATTCCACAATACATCATCCTGCAACTAACTCATTAGTCACTTTGCTTGCAAGGCTTCTTATGATGTGTATTACTGAGAGGGCCCAAAGATACCTCTCCGATACTCGGAGTGACAAATCCTAATCTCGATCCATGCCAACTCAACAAACACCTTAAGAGATACGTGTAGAGCATCTTCATAATCACCCAGTTGTGTTGTGACGTTTGATAGCACACAAGGCATTCCTTTGGTATTCAGGAGTTGCATAATCTCATAGTCGAAGGAATATGTATTTGACATGAAGAAAGCAATAGCAGTAAAACTGAACGATCATTATGCTAAGGTAACGGATGGGTCTTGTCCATCACATCATTCTCCTAATGATGTGATCCTTTGATGAAATGACAACTCATGTCCATGATTAGGAAACCTTAACCATCCTTGATCAACAAGCTAGTCTAGTAGAGGCTCACTAGGGACATAGTGTTTGTCCATGTATTCACACATGTATTAAGGTTTCTAATCAATACAAATCTAGCATGAATAATAAACATATATCATGAATAAGGAAATATAAAATAACAACTTTATTATTGCTTTTAGGGCATATTTCCTTCAGTCTCCCACTTGCACTAGAGTCAATAATCTAGATTACATTATAATGATTCTAACACCCATGGAGTCTTGGTGCTGATCATGTTTTGCTCATGGAAGAGGCTTAGTCAACGAGTCTGCTACATTCAGATCCGTATGTATTTTGCAAATCTCTATGTCTCCCTCCTTGACTTGATCATGGATGGAGTTGAAGCATCTCTTGATGTGTCTGGTTCTTTTATGAAATCCGGATTCCTTTGCCAAGGTAATTGCTCTAGTATTGTCACAAAAGATTTTCGTTGGACCCGATGCACTAGTATTACACCTAGATCAGATATGAACTCCTTCATCAAGACTCCTTCATTTGCTGCTTCCAAATCAGCTATGTACTCCGCTTCACACGTAGATCCCGCCACGACGCTCTGCTTGGAACTGCACCAACTGATAGCCCACCATTCAAAATAAATATGTATCCGGTTTGTGACTTAGAGTCATCAGGATCGGTGTCAAAACTAGCATCTACATAACCATTTACGACGAGCTCTTTGTCACCTCCATAAACGAGTCCTTTTTAGGTACTTCAGGGTGTTCTTGAGCGCTGTCCAGTGATCCAATCCTGGATTACTTTGGTATCTCCCTGCCAGACATATGGCAAGGCACACATCAGGTCTGGAACACAACATAGCATACATGATAGAACCTACGGCTGAGGCATAGGAAATGGCTTTCATTTTCTCTCTATCTTCTGCAGTGATCGGACATTGAGTCTGACTCAGTTTCACACCTTGTAACAGATGCAAGAAACCTTTCTTTGACTGATCCATTTTGAACTTCTTCATAACTTTATCAAGGTATGTGTGTCGGATTCAGGGTTCCGCAAAACCCTTGCAAGTTCGAACACTGGGGTGCGTGCGAAGAACTCAACTCCCCCTGCCAGTCTACCAACTATTTCTACGAACTAGCTCAAGGAACAAGAAAGAACACGACACAAGGAAAATTACCCAATTTCAAGCCACCTAACGGTGAGTGGCCCTACTCCTGCAATGTGGTGGATTGCCTCAAGCTGGGCTGTGGAAGAACTAGTACAATGGGCGAACAACCGCGCGAGGTGTGTTCTTGGGGGTGTGTGTCTAGAGGGAGGTCTCAATGATCTGTTGGATCTTGGATCCGACCCCCCCCCCATGGTGGTGGCTATCCTATATTTATAGTGGCCTTGGTCCTCTTCCCCTAAAATATAGGCGGCAAGGGATCCCACAACGGCCAAATTTGAAGGGAGACAACTAGTACATCTTATCTTGACTAAAGGTGGTCTTCGCCTGCAAAGCCTCTGTTCCTCACGCCATGGTGGGCTCGACAATGACCTCCGTCCTGCCGTCCTGGCGATCCTCGTTTGTTGCATGGAAATGGAAACCTTTGCTTGATTCCTCGGGACTCTGCGTCTGCGCTTACCTCATTAGCACCAAAGAGGAAACTGGTCGTCAAGCGCCCGCTGGCGCCCGCCTGGCCTTGGTCATCATGGCTTACGTCATCTGAGCCTCACGAGGTGAGGCGCGCATAGAGTTATATACCCCTCAGGAGCCAGCCTGGTTGGACCGCTCCCTCCAGAGGTCTTGGTGTCATTCGCTTTACGAGGCTTGGCCCCCAGGGCGGGTCTTGAGTGCCGATGCTGAAGATTGGTCGTACCAGGCCGGCAAGGGAGCCGTGTCATGGGTTGCAAGCAGGCAACTCTAGGTACCCTGGTTCCCAGAACACCGACAGTACTCCCTGGCCCAAGGCGCGCTCGGACTTGGCTTCGAGGCGAAGCCAAAGGGCAAGGGCGAAGCATCGCGAGCCCCAATCGCCTGTGGCCGAATCGACGTGTGGCGCCTTGATGGGACGTGGGTGTTTGCACTTCCCCATGCTGCCTCGGCAACCATCCAAACTTTACTGGAGCTCACCGCATGCAAGTAAAAAATCATCATTACCTACGATCATGGAGACCGGCGGTGTCGGATTCAGGGCTCCACAAAACCCGTTAAGTTCGAACACAGGGGCGTGAATGAAGATCTCTCCCACTCACATCTACCTAGCGCCTTGCTCTTGTATCAGTGGAAGGATTCAAGCGAATAACAAACAAACACACAAGAGTTTATCCAGGTTCGGGCCACCGCGAGGTGTAAGACCCTACTTCCTGCTTTGGTGGATTGGCTCCGGGTGAGCTAGAGTATGAACTGGTACAAGGGTTCCTGAGCTCAGGAGGCGAGCTCAGGAGGGTTAGGAGGCTAGTGTTCTTGTCCTTGTGCGGTGGTCAAGTGTGTGAGTCGACCCCCCCCCCCCTTCGTAGTGGAGGTCCTAGCAACTTATATAGGCGGCCACGGTCCTCTTCCCCTGAAATGTTTAGGCGGGAAGGGATTCCACAACGGCCATTTTTGAGCGGGAACACAAGGACGTTCCTACCCTGACAAAAGCAGTCTTCGCCTGCAAAAGGATTAGGCGGTGACACGGTGGTGGGCTCGACGGTGCATCCTCCTTATCGTCCTTGCGGTCTTCGATCTTGTTGCACCAAAGAGGAAACCTTTGCCCCGCTCCTTGGGAACCAACGACTGTGCTGTCTCCTTTGCACCGAAATGGCAACTATACAGCTGGTGCACGCTGGCACTCGCTGGTGCGGTGCGTCACTGCTGACATCACTGCCTCCTCCTGAGGCAGGCTTGGCCTTGGATTCTCCGCCCCTCCGTAACGCCTTGCCGAGGGGGTCTTGGCGTCGTTCTCCTCACGAGGCCTGGACCCACGCGAGAGTCTTGAGCAGCTGGTCGATCATCTAGGCCATACCAGGCCGCTTGTAGGAGCGCGTCGCGGCCCGTAGACAGGCAAGTCTGGGTACCCTGGTTCCCAGGACGCCGACAGTAGCCCCCGGGCCCAAGGCGCACGCGGAGTTGGCTTCGTGACGAAGCCTTAGTCGAGGACGAAGAGTCGCGGGCCCCAAAAAGGCTGCGGGCCAGGCCGGCGCGTTACGGTTGGATGGGACGCGAGCGACTCCGCTCCTCACGTCGTCTTGGTAACCGTGTGACTTGACAAAAGGGGGCCTTTCTCCGTTGGGGGAGTTATCGCCCTCCTTCCTTCCTGCTTAGATTTCTTCCCTTTGCGCCTCTTGCCTTTCTGCATCCTTCGGCCTTCCTTGACCATGGCGAAGAAGAACAAGGGCACCGCGTCGGCGCCTGGATCTGCTTCTTCTCTTGACACAACGCTTGAGGAGTCCTCCATCATCAGGGAGGAGGACTACTCAGAGGTCCAGCCATTCCTGTCGAGCTCCAACAATGAGCACGGCCAGACGCAGATCTGGGCTGGATCCACCATGGCGCGGACCCTACCAAAGTCATGCTACCCCTTCTTCCTCCATAGCATCTCCGTGGGGCTTGTGCCCCCTTTCTCCGAGTTCTTCTACGCCATCCTGGAGCACTACCATGTGCATGCTCTCCATATCAAAACTCGTTCCATCTTCGTCTTGTCGCTCTTCGCCTTGTACTGTGAGGCGTTCGTGGGGGTGAGGCCGACGGTCGCCCTCTTCCGCCACTTCTTCTCCATGCATCAATACGACGAGGGCCCGTGCTCGGGCTGTGTTTCCTTTGTCTTCCAGCGCCAGGGCTATCGCCTGATGACGGCCGGGAAGAAGGTAGAGTCCCACCGGAAGAGGTGGGTCTATCTGGATGCCCAGCGCACCCATCCTCTGTTGGCGCTGCCTACTGCCCATCCAGAGAAACTTGACGGCTGGCGCCACGCGAAGCTCACCGGCCCTCTCGTCGGGCCGGTCTTGGCGAAGATTGATGCCGACCTGAGCTCGAGGCTCGAAGTAGGCCAGATCGTGAAGGAGTTCTTGAGGCAGCGTCTGGCTCCGCTGTAGGCTCACTCACGGCCCATGTGGGAGCTGACGGGTAATGGCGACCGGCTCCGACTGCTCCCAGGGATGATGGCCGAAGAAGATCTGGAATTCACCTCGAGGGCCCTCCTGGGGATGGTTCCGGAGGATCTTGCTGGGGCATTCTTGCCGATGTACAGCCGCCCTGACAAGGCCGAGCTGCTAAAGGCCATGCCGGACCTTGGTGCGCCCGTGGGCGCTCCGCTCATGTTCGATGTGTCTTCTGGAGATGACGATGAGGGCGACGACGGGGGCGATGACGGGGGCTCGGAAGATACCCTGGACGACAATGGGGACTCCTTCGAGGTGTTCGCCGAGGCGGCAGGTGCAGGTGCCGCCGGACGGACCTAGGCGATCACCCCGCGTCGGTCCAGACGCACCGTGTCTGGGGGATGCAAGGTGGCGACCCCACCGAAGGGTCCCACGCCGGCGAACCTAGCGGTCGTGCCCAGGACTGTGGCCTCGCGTCTTACCCAAGCCTGGGCCGTCGGCACGCCCAGTGCGCCAGGGGCTGCTGTTGACTCACTTGTGAAGAGAAGGGCGCGCCTCACCTCCGACGAGTAAGTGTGCAATTTCTCACTCATTCTTATTTCCTGTGCCCCTGATGCGCTCTCCTTTGATGCTGCAGCCTAGGAGGTGCGATGAAGAGGGTGAAGGGGGAGGTTCTGCCGCGGTGCCCTGCTCCTTCGGCTGCTGGTGCAACCTCGGGGAAGGATGCCGCGGCGTTGGGCGCCTTGGTTGGCCGGGCCACCGCAATTGCGGTGACGGTGCCACCCGAAGACGTCCCTGTCTCCGGTGAGGTTGCGGAGTTGGATTCTACTTCGGCTGCTATGGCGAGGGGGGCCGGAGCCCCCGAGCCCCTGGCCGAGCAGCCAGTCTTGTCGGTGCACGTGCGTCGGCCGGCGCAGCCTAGTCCCGAGGCTTTGGATGCTGCCTCCGCAGCGCTGGGTCGTCTTCGCGCTGACCTGCAAAACAACGACGGCCACTTGACAGAAGGGCGCCTGTGGCTGATCCACGGGTGGCTCCTGGCAGACGAGTGTGCACGGGCCTCCTGGGATCAGGCCTTGGCGGCTGCTACCAAGGGTCAAGAGGAAGCTGCGGCGGCCGCGCTGGCTCGCGACGCCGCACGAGCTGACTCCGCGTCCTTCGAGAAGCGCTGCCTCATGGCAGAGAGCGAGCTGGGGGCCCTCCGCGATTAAGACTCTAGGTGCGCCCTGGAGCTCAAAAGGTTGGAGAAGGAGCTCGAGGCGGAGAAGGCCGCGACATCCCGACTGCAGCAGGAGTAGCTTGCTGACCACGCTGCCCTGGAGAAGCTGAAGGTTGAAGCTGAGCAGGCCAGGGCGGCCCAAGCCGCTCGTGCCCAGGAGTAAGCTCTCGCGGCCTTGGTGACGGTAAGTCCCAAGGACCTTGCTGCCTTTGACCTTGAGGCCCGTGAGGCGCTGCATGCCGCCTACGGGGAAGGGTTCGAGGAGCCGCTGGCCACCCCTGAGGGAGGTCGCGCGGGCTTCCTGCTGCGCTCGTGAAGTCCCTGCATGGTGTTACGGCCGTGATTGGCCAGTTAGCCGATGTTGAAGGTCGTACGCTGCTTATCTTGGTCCTAACGCAGGTGTGCCGCCACCTAAGCCTTCGCGACCCCACCCTTGACCTGGCCTCGCTGTCCGAGCCTGTGACCGCAGTCATGGAGGAATCGACTGCCGAGGCCCTGAGGGCGAAGGTCACATCGCTGGTGGATGCATTCCTCCAGTCTACCGTTACCGCGGCCGAAGGGGAGACGACCGGTACTGCTGCGCCCGGCGATGTTTGATCCGTCCTGTTTAGTGAGAGGAGTGCGAGTGCCTCGGGGAGGCGTAAGAACCTTGGTTGAATTTGAAAAAACTTGACGTTATTGTAATAGCTAGATGAATCCATGATTGCTTCCTTTCATGTTTGCTTTGCGTGCTCTGCGTCGGTAGGGCCCAACCCCGCGCATACCTCGACCGCCGTTGAGCCCTCTGGGTGATCGGGGTTACCGTAGTAACTAGACTCATTGTTGAGCCCTTCGGACGCCAGGGTTATCGGAGTAACTAGACTCAAGGGGTGAGGGGCTACGTGGCCAGTGAGGCCCTTGGGTCGCGATGCCCAAGGGTCCCCCTTGACGTTCAAGCGATCTCGTTTTCGTTCTGCGTCGGCAGGGCCCAACCCCGCGCATACCTCGATCGCCATTGAGCCCTCCGGAGGACCGGGGTTATTGTCATAACTAGGCTCAAGGGATGAGGGGCTACGTGGCCAGTTAGGCCGATGGGTCGTGATGCCCAGAGGTCCCCCTTGACGTACGAATGGCTCTTCATGAAGGAGAACAAGCACCATACCTTGCCCACGAGCCTTCGCCTTGGATGGGGCACGAGAAGGCCAGGTGTTTGGGCACCTGGTAGGGTGGCGTCTACCAGGCGTGACCTGAGCATAGCCCCTGTGCCTAGCCCCCCTCGCGACACCCATCCAAGGAGAAGCTGTGAGCGTCGTGAGCTGAAAAGCTCCCTGAGGTTGGTGCGACCACTGGGGGCCACCATCTGTTGTTTATAACTAGCGCGGAGCATAGAGCTACCACACTTGCGCGGAGTGTGGGCATAACCGCTCCTTTGTCGTATCGGCCAGCGCGGAGCTTGGTGCTTCCACAGGTTCGTGGGCATAACCGCTCCTCGGTTGGATCTGCCAGCGCGGAGCTTGGTACTTCCACTGGACCGAGGGTGGGAGCCTCCCACCGGGAGAGACTCCGGGGCATGTACAGCCCCGTCCTGACGCGTGGCTAGCATGGTAGGACAGCCAAGGTGTATATGGGCCAACCTCGGGACGAGCTGAATGACTCTGACGAAGTTCTCGTGAGCTTACGCATCACTCACGAGACCCTACCCTGAGGCGGGTTGCGCCTGAGTCTTCTTCTGCAAAATGTGAAAAGAGAGGTGTTGTGTCGACCTGCACCGAGTGCATTTCCAGGGGACATTGCATGAGAAGGCCGCAGCACCAACGACCCCAGGAGGTGATGTTAGCGGGACCGGCCGGTAAGACAGAGCTCAGCCGCTGGATTTATCGACGCTGCAGGGACGGACCCGGGCACAGACGCTGTGCCCAGTCTTCTCATGCCACGATCCAAAAGAAAAACAGACGCGCGTTGTTCCCGCGTGAGCGAGGCACCTGCCACGGGCCCCTAATTACCCATCCATGATTAGCCCATGCGAGAACAAGGCACCAAGGACCATGGGAGGTGCCGTCACGGAAATGGCTCGATAGGCAGAGCTCAGCCCTTGGGTTTATCTACGCTGCAAGGACGGACCCGAGCACAGTCATCGTGCCAGTCCTTAATCATGGGGCGGTCGCGAGTGGGCTCACAAGGGCTCGTGACCTTAGTTGCAGTGAGGACGCCAAGCATATAGATAATGCGAATGGAAAGAAATATCTGGCCTTGATCATGCAAAAAGGGAGAAGCCATGGGGGAACAGCCCCCAGCGGCCCGAGGATGATGCAGCCCGAGAGGCGCCCTCGTTTAGATACCTGAAGTGTCACCTGATACTTGCCGAAGGAGAGTTGGGGAAGCTGAAGACGCGAGTTGAGCGGGTCGCTCCTGAGGATCTTCGGGCTCCTGAGGCCCAGGGGCTCCTGAGGCTCTCAGTGGTCACGCGGGTCCGGCTCCCACTCCATCCGGACCGCCTGCCACTGAGCCTCCCAAGCCCCTAAGGCCTGCTGCGCAAGGTGCTGGAACATGGCAGCTGCGTTGCGGAAGCCGAAGAGCATGCGGACGTAGCTGCAGGGGAGGGCCCTCCTCTGGCCGACAGCCGTCGGCCAGAAGGGCTCCTAAGAAGCGGCTCGATTGAGACCCGCGATGTCGACGCAGACGCGGAAGCAGTCGCTCGGGCTGCGAGCAGGTGGACTTGGGGTTGTGCGGTTACGCCCACCGCGGATGAGTCTTGCATATTGAAGTTCCTCCGTAACTTGGTCGATGAAGTCATGAGCCCCCAGCGCTGGACGGCTCGCACTGGGCTCACAAAAACGCGCATCAAGATACGCTTGCAGGTGGTGCTCGAACACCTCCCTCGGGGCATGGGTCAGCTCAGGGACACTCCAGAGGAGAGACCCCGAGCCCGTCACAAGAGGGGCGTCGAGCGCACCTCCCTATGCGAGGGTGGAAGGCGCCTCGTCAGCAGGCGCGAGTCCTCAGGCCAGGTCGTCGGGAGCCCCCGTGTCCTGAGGTCCGTTGACGGGTAGGTTCTTGTTCTTCTTGGGGGCGGTCTGCAGGGCGAGGACGGCTTCATCCTCACCGGGGTATTCAGTTGCCGCGGTCTGGGTGGCACGCTCCAGGGAGCGCACCGCTTCCTTATCGTCGGAGGCGATCGTGATGTCTCCGCCGCTTCCGGGCATCTTGAGGACGTTGTAGCCGTGATAGGTCGCCGCCATGAACTTGGCAAGGGCAGGATACCCCAGGATGGCGTTGTACGGGAGATGGATATTGGCGACGTCGAAGTCGATGAGCTCGGTGTGGTAGTTGTCGCGGTCTCCAAAGGTGGCGGGGAGGCGGACTTGCCCCATCGGGAGCGTGGAGCCATCCGTGACTCCGTAGAATGGCTTGGTGGGGTGGAGCTGATCATAGGGAACCTGAAGTGTCTCGAAGGTCTGGACGGAGAGGACGTTGAGCCCTGCCCCGCCGTCGGTGAGGGTCTTGGTCACGAGGACGTTACTGATGGTCGGGGTGCAGAGCATCGGGAGTGCGCCTGGGGCCGCAGTACACTTGAGCTGGTCTTTGGGGTCGAAAGCGATGACTTACTTTGTCCACCTGAGGTTGCGCGCGGCGTCAGGCCTGGGAAGCGCCGCGTTCACCTCACGGGCGAACTACTTGAAGATGCGGTGAGAAGCCGGGGCGTGGGCTCCCCCCCCCCAGAATGCACGCCACTGCGTGCGATTCCTGGAAGCCCCCTGCCTCGTCTCCCTGGCGATTGTCATCGTTCCTTCTTGGTGGTGGTGGCAGCGGAGGCAGGCCTCCGTGGCCCTGAGGGCGACCATCACGAGGCTGGTCACGCCAGGGGGCGTCACGAGGCTGCTCCTACCAGTGGTCTTCACGAGGTTGCTCACGCCACCCTTGGCGCGAGTTCCTGCCGTCCCAGCGTCCTCCTCCTCGGCCTCCTCCACGGCCGTAGCCACGGTTGTCACGCTCGGGACGTGATACGTCCAAAACGTATCTATAATTTCTGCTTGCTCCATGCCTCTTATGGGTGATATTGCTATGACATTTATACACTTCCATACACTTTTGATCATATTTGGGCAAACCTATTAACTCAGTGCACCCCGGTGCCAGTTTCTGTTTTCGGCCGTTTTTGTATTTCAGGTTTTCACATTACGAGAACTGCCAGGAAAAATCCAGAAAAAATATATTAAAAATCAGCATTCCAAGAGCTACCGTGCGGCCAAAGTACAGCCAGGGGGACCCACAGGGGCTCCAGGCGGCCTGCCCAGGCGGCCCACCCCTAGGCCGCGCCGGGGGGGTGCCTGGGCCCCCCAGGACTCCCCCGGTGACCCCCTTTGGCATATATTTAAGGTCCGTCGAGAAAACCCTGATTCCGGACCCCTTTTCTCCAGACGCAATTGCGATCTCCGCCGCCATCGCCATCAAGCTTCGGGGGACCAGAATTCCTGCGCCGGCACCCTGCCGGGACGGGGAAGTGCCCCCGGATTCATCTCCATCGACGTTGCTTCCTCCCTCCATGAGGCGGGAGTAGTTCCTCCTCGGGGCTGAGGTTCTTAACAGTAGCTATGTGGTCAATTCTCTCTCCCATGATGTGATCTTCGTTGTGATCATAGGCTATGTTAATCTAGGGTGATCCCATGATATTTCCCCTTCCTCTATGTATTGGATTGATGTACTCACTTGTCTTTATCTAGTATAATCCCCGAGACCAAGGTGACAGCGGTCTATTGGACATGGATTAGAAAAGTATTTTCATGAGTGATTTCCTCTCTTGTGTGTTGATTGAAGATTGAGAGTCTCTTGGTGCTTGTCTTTGACTATCCTTTAGATATGTTGTGGTGATTGTGGGACTCTCTTTGGATGGTCGCGGTGACATTGGGAAATCCTTAGATTGAGAACTACGAACTTTGAGGTGTGCTTTTGTAGCCCTACATAATTCTCATCCTCTCTTGACCACGAAGGAATGACCTCCGAGTGTGTCCCCTTTGCATGTTTTATGGGAAATATCATGTGATTCGATTATGTTAATGTTGTTGGGAGTTGCCACTAGTGAAAGTATGAACCCTAGGCCTTGTTTCCACCATTGCAATACCATTTGTGCTCACGTTTACCACTTGTTTGCTTGCTGCACTTTTTATTACAGAATTATATTACTTTGTTTTGCCATCCATATTACTTGCCATTTAACATCTCTTCGCCGAACTAGTGCACCTATACATCTAACAAGTGTATTAGGTGTGTTGGGGACACAAGAGACTTCTTGTATCTTAGTTGCAGGGTTGCTTGAGAGAGACCATCTTCAACCTCTACTTCCCTGAGTTTGATAAACCTTAGGTCATCCACTTGAGGGAATTGCTACTGTCCTACAAACCTCTGCGCTTGGAGGCCCAACATAGTCTATAAGAGTAGAAGCGTGTGTAGACATCAAGCTAGTTCTGGCGCCGTTGCCGAGGAGGTGAGCGCTTGAAGGTATATCTTTAGATCTTGCAATTAAATCTTTTTGTTTCTTGTTTTTATTTCACTAGTTATGTTTATGGAAAACCGTGCTATTGGATCGTTGCTTCCGGGAAGACGCCCCACACCTGTGGTGGTTGCTCCTCCCCCTACTGAAATTGTGCCCTATAAAATACCAGCTGGTATTATCGATTATGTTTTGGCTAATCGTTATGCAGGAGACAGACATCCCGATAAACACTTGCTATATCTATCACAACTATGTTCATTATTTAAGCTTGCAGGTGTATCAAGGGAGTTTGTCATGAGGAAATTATTTGCCTTGTCACTGAAAGGAAAATCATTGGAATGGTATAGGCTACTAAATGACTCTCACCTACTGGAGTGGGAAGAGATCCAGTCTCTCTTTTACTCCAAGTTTTATCCTCTTCATGAAGTCCATGAGAACAGGAATTATGTTTATAATTTTTATCCTCATGACGGAGAGAGCATAGCTCAAGCTTGGGGGAGACTGAAAACGTTAATGCTAAAATGTCCTAACCATGGGCTCCCCAAAGATATGATTATTACTAATTTCTATGCGAGGCTTTCTCGACAGGATAAAGATTTGCTCGACGCTTCCTCTATGGGTTCTTTCACAAACAAAAAGATTGATGCTAAATGGGAACTCCTTGAAAGAATTCAACGCAACACTGAAGATTGGGAGATCGACAAAGGTAAAGAGTCAGGTATAATTTATGAGTATGATTGCATTAAGTCCTTTGTTGAAACTACAAGTGTTAATAAGTTTAGTGCTAAGTTTGGGCTTGATTCTCAACTCCTTGTTGATTTCCTCAAATCTTTTGCTTCACTTCTTAATATGCCTAAGGAGGATTGGATCAAGTATCATAAACATTTTAAAGAGACTTGCAAAGAAAATGAAATTGTTCATGATGATTGCAACATGCATGATCCAATTCCTAAAACTGAAGTTTTATATAAGCATGTTAATTTTTGTGGAGTGGATAGACCTTGTGAAAGGCCTATGAATGAAGAAGAGAAGTATTGTAAGCAACATAAGCATGAAAGAACAATCACTTGGGTCAGAGATTTAAATGAAATTGCTAGAGAATTGTGTGACCTTTATCCTTTTACTTGTGAACTTTGCCGTATAGAGGGTCACTTTAATTTTCAATGCATGAACTTTCAAAACATAACTGTTAACCGGTTGTGTGATAACATGATCACCTCTGATCTTTATGATGAGCTTATGTTATTTTTGATGTGTGAAGAGTTATCAGAAAAGACTTCTTGGCTGGATGATAATGCCATAGGAATAAAAAACACTTTGCAAAATTGCCATCTCTATTGTGTTGTTAATTGCCATGAAAATGATTACCTAAGTAAGATTAGAAAGGAGGGAACTTTACCAAAGTATAAAAATGTCTCTTATATTTCTGCTAATAAAAAGGAGAGTCTCTCCCAAGTTTCCCCTATTGTTTCTAATGATAAACCAGGATATGTGGAGAAGCTTCATCTCCAACCACCCCCTCCTAAGGTGAAGAAGAAGAAAAAAAAGAGGAGGAGGAGGAGGAGCAAGAAGGAAGAAGAATGGGTATCAACCTGGCCTGAGCATATTCCTCCCATCAACTTTTATCCTAACGGTTGTAAGTTTAAAGAAGAAGGTGAAGTTTATTGCCTTAATTATCATCTTGATGATACGTCCGTAGGTACTATTGAAGATGATTTTGATTATGATATGCATGTTACTTATTGTGATTGGGAAAATGATGATAATGCTGCTTATGATCTTGGAAATCTTTTTGGTACCAACTCTGAAAGTGAAGATATGGGAAGCTCTAAGCTTGGGGATGATAGGATTGCAAATCCTATCCCCACTAGTGATGTGATAATTGATAATTCTCTTGCTAGTAAGAATAAAGACAACATGTTTACAAATATAGTTGCTAGCAATGATAATGCTCTTCTCTACCATGATGATGTTATAACTCCAATCTATAGTGAATATTTTGAAGTTATGCTTGTTTTGCCTTCCTATGCTAGTTGCTTCGTGCTTCAATGAATTATTCTATTGCAATATTCCTATGCATAGGAAGCATGTTAGGCTAAAATGTATTTGGCATTTGCTTCTTGATGCCCTCTTTTGTTCTTCAGCTCTTATTCTTACGAGAGCATCATTAAAGTCCTATGCCTAGCTTAAAGGCATAAAAGAAAGTGCTTTTGGGAGGCAGCCCACAATGAATAAAATTTTATTTTGCTTTTTGTTGTGTCTTGATATTGTTACTACAGTAGCATCATCATTGTATCTTTACTTTTCAACTTTGTGCCAAGTGTAGCCTCTGATTGCAAGAAAGTTCAAAAGTTGTGACGTGCTGTCCAGGAAACAGATTCTGTCCTTGGATAGAAAAATTCGTATAAAATCACCAGATCATCTTTTTGGTCTGAATTTTTTCGACAGCGTGCTCTATACAATTGTCTTTCGTGCATCTGTTCTGAGTTTTTTTATTAGAGTTGCAGAAGTGCCCCGAACAAATCATTTACTACCTGCTGTTCTGTTTTTCACAGATTCTGTCCTGTTTTGCCTTTCTTTCATTTTGCAAACCAAGAGCTTGCTTTTTCTTTGCAAAAACCTTTTGGCAATCTTGAGAAACAGTTGAACTTCAAGAATATCTTTATTTCCAGCAAGGAACAATTATTTTATTATGGGTACTAACCTCGCTAATCAGATTATGATGAGTAATGTATGAAGGGAGTTTTCAAGTGTGCGAGGGAAGATGATAAAAAGATTCAGGAGTGTCAAGCGCTCAAGCTTGGGGATGCCCCCGTGCACCCCCAAGAAATATTCAAGGAGACTCAAGCGTCTAAGCTTGGGGATGCCCCCGTGCATCCCCTTCTCCATCAACATTATCAGTTCGTCTTTCGTTCCACTATATTTTTATCACTTCATGTGTTATGTGCTATGCTTGGAGCGTCTTGCTTTTAGTTTCATTTTTAGTTTTCTTTAGCTTTGCTTGTTTTTCATAACGAGTTGGAACTCAGCTTTCTTTGTGTGGGAGAGAAACACGCTCCACTTCAACCTAGAACACAACATAGAATTTTCATGTTTATCTTTGCTGTGTGTGTTCTTTGTCTTTTAATAGCTACTATCATGTTCAGCTCTTAGTATTCATGCTTATCTTTTCAAAGAGCTTTTGTTTAGTTGATTGTTTGAACTCTCTTTAATTACCATGCTCACCTTATTAAGAGAGTTTGCTTCCGTTGCATTGGTTGATATGTCTATGATAAAGATGCTACGTGCATAATGGCGCTTAGTAGTTCATGTTTTCTTGTGGTTAGTCTCAAATAGCTGGGGGATTCCCAATGTGTTATTGGAGTACCAACTTGATTTGTTTGCCTATGATGTGGTATGGTTTAGTAATATCTTCCTTCAAGAATTTATTTTGATTGACTTGGCGTATGCTCACGCATATTTAGGACTGTAAAAAAAGTCTGTCAAGCCTTGATGATCTTTTGTTTCTGAGTAGCGATATAACTACCATGCCTGATTCAATGTTGCTTTGTCACTCTGCATGATTATGACCGTCATTGCTCTTTTAGTTGGTCGCTCCCAATCTTTTGCTAACCTCCACCTGTACTAAGCGGACTGACTGCTTGTGCATCCAAATTCTTTTAATCCAGTTATGCCATATGAGTCCACCATACCTACCTATATGTGGTATTTCACCGCCACTCCAAGTAAATTTACATGTGCTACCTTTAAAACCTTCATTTTTGCAATACATAGCTCATGGGAAAGTAGCTTAAAAACTATTGTGGTAAAGAATATGTCGCTTATGTATCTTATTTCTTATAAGTTGCTTGTTAAGCGGTATCCATGTTTCTGGGGACGCCATCAACTGTTACACTTTTGTTGAATATCATGTGAGTTGCTATGCATGTTCGTCTTGTCCGAAGTAAGGGTGATTTGCCATGAGTTGAATGGTTTGAGTATGCATATTGTTAGAGAAGAACATTGGGCCGCCAACCAAAGCCATGTATCATGGTGGAAGTTTTAGCTTGGACATTAATCCTCAACCTCTTATGAATGCTTAAGCATTAAAGAGGAGTCCATTATCTATTTTCTATGTTATCCCGGTATGGATGTCCTCAAGTTGAGATCTATCAAAAACGAGAAATCAAATGCGATTTATCTCCTTGGACCTTTGTACACGTGGCATAGAGGTACCCCTTTGTGACACTTGATTGAAACATATGTAATGCCATGATAACCCATGGAAATCCGAGCTAATTAGGACAAGGTGCGAGCACTATTGGTATTCGATGCATGAGGCTTGCAACTTATAGGATGTCTTATGCATAACACATATGAAGTATTACTACCGTTGACAAAATTGCTTCTATGTTTTCAAAATAAAAACTCTAGCACATGAGTAATCCATGCTTCCCTCTGCGAAGGGCCATTCTTTTACTTTTATGTTGAGTCTCCACCTTCTTTTAAAGCACCAACTACTGAGAGCATGATTGTCATTCTGAGTGTAATGTGCATTGTCCCAAAGTAGCATTGTCTTTTGCATGATTGTGATATCGTTTATTCTGAAATCATTGTATCTAGTCATCACTTAAACCTTGAAGGTGCCCCTACATTTATGTTTTGCTTCACTAAAGGGGGCAAGCTAGATATCACTTTATCATATTTGCATATCATGTTCATTGCAAATCTATTTGATGTTTCAGTATCATATTGTAAAACTTTCAGTTCTTTGTGATTTTCTCATGAGGCAACTTAATTACTACAGATTCATTGTCTCAGTAAGCTTTTGTCATATGACTATGAATAAGTCCTATATGGTTAATAGCATGTCACCACAGAAATTATTCTTGTTATCATTTACCTACTCGAGGACGAGCAGAAATTAAGCTTGGGGATGTTGATACGTCCAAAACGTATCTATAATGTATGCTTGCTCCATGCCTCTTATGGGTGATATTGCTATGATATTTATACACTTCCATACACTTTTGATCATATTTGGACTAACCTATTAACTCAGTGCACCCCAGTGCCAGTTTCTGTTTTCGGCCGTTTTTGTATTTCAGGTTTTCACATTACGAGAACTGCCAGGAAAAATCCAGAAAAAATATATAAAAAATCAGCGTTCCAGGAGCTACCGTGCGGCCAAAGTACAGCCGGGGGGGACCCACAGGGGCTCCAGGCCCCCTTTGGCATATATTTAAGGTCCGTCGAGAAAACCCTGGTTCCGGACCCCTTTTCTCCAGACGCGATTCCGATCTCCGCCGCCATCGCCATCAAGCTTCGGGGGACCAGAATTCCTGCGCCGGCACCCTGCCGGGACGGGGAAGTGCCCCCGGATTCATCTCCATCGACATTGATTCCTCCCTCCATGAGGTGGGAGTAGTTCCTCCTCGGGGCTGAGGTTCTTACCAGTAGCTATGTGGTCAATTCTCTCTCCCATGATGTGATCTTCGTTGTGATCATAGGCTATGTTAATCTAGGGTGATCCCATGATATTTCCCCTTCCTCTATGTATTGGATTGATGTACTCACTTGTCTTAATCTAGTATAATCCCCGAGACCAAGGTGACAGCGGTCTATTGGACATGGATTAGAAAAGTATTTTCATGAGTGATTTCCTCTCTTGTGTGTTGATTGAAGATTGAGAGTCTCTTGGTGCTTGTCTTTAACTATCCTTTAGATATGTTGTGGTGATTGTGGGACTCTCTTTGGATGGCCGCGGTGACATTGGGAAATCCTTAGATTGAGAACTACGAACTTTGAGGTGTGCTTTTGTAGCCCTACATAATTCTCATCCTCTCTTGACCACGAAGGAATGACCTCCGAGTGTGTCCCCTTTGCATGTTTTATGGGAAATATCATGTGATTCGATTATGTTAATGTTGTTGGGAGTTGCCACTAGTGAAAGTATGAACCCTAGGCCTTGTTTCCACCATTGCAATACCATTTGTGCTCACGTTTACCACTTGTTTGCTTGCTGCACTTTTTATTACAGAATTATATTACTTTGTTTTGCCATCCATATTGCTTGCCATTTAACATCTCTTCGCCGAACTAGTGCACCTATACATCTAACAAGTGTATTAGGTGTGTTGGGGACACAAGAGACTTCTTGTATCTTAGTTGCAGGGTTGCTTGAGAGAGACCATCTTCAACCTCTACTTCCCTGAGTTCGATAAACCTTAGGTCATCCACTTGAGGGAAATTGCTACTGTCCTACAAACCTCTGCGCTTGGAGGCCCGACATAGTCTACAAGAGTAGAAGCGTGTGTAGACATCAAGACGCTACCCGACGCGCCCGCTACGCATCGCCCTGAGCTCCTGACAGTCGTTGGTGTTGTGGCTGTGGACGTTGTGGAAGACGCAGTACGGTCGGTTGTCACTGGGGAGGTCATCGTAGCCGCAGCCATGCTTCACTTCTATCTCAATAGCCAGCACGGCGGGTCCCTTGCGCTTCGACTCCTTGGCCTTGGTCTTCTTGTCGCC
This sequence comes from Secale cereale, assembly GCA_902687465.1. Classification (NCBI taxonomy): domain Eukaryota; kingdom Viridiplantae; phylum Streptophyta; class Magnoliopsida; order Poales; family Poaceae; genus Secale; species Secale cereale. The sequence continues at coordinate 123,178,840 of LR738713.1, read as the reverse complement.
TGCCTCCACCTCAGGCAGCTCCTGAAGGGAGAGGCGGCCTTCCTCCGCTCTGGTGCACTTTGCCGCGAGCTTGAACATCTCGAGGGTCGTGCACAGGTCTTCGTGGATGGCGAGCTCCTCCCTCATCTTGATGTCGCGGACGCCATAGGAGAAAGCAGATATGATGGCCTCGTTCGAGACCCTGGGGATACGGAGGCGCATGGTGTTGAAGCATTGGATGTACTTTTGCAGGGTTTCTCCCGGCTACTGCTTCACGCGACGTAGGTCAGCAGCTGCCGGGGCTCGGTCGCGGGTGCCTTCGAAGTTGGCGACGAAGCGCTCGCGAGGCTCTTCCCAGGAGGAGATGGATCCCACCGGGAGGTTCAGGAACCAGGAGCGCGCGCCGTCCTTCAAAGCCACGGGGAACCAGTCGCCATGACCTGCTCAGTGCCGTTGGCCGCCTCGATGCTCAGCTTGTAGAGTTGAAGGAACTCCGTGGGGTCGGTGGTGCCGTCATAGCGCAGAGGTAGGTCCGGCTTGAACTTGCCAGGCCAGACGAGGCGCCGTAGCTCGGGAGCCAGGGCGCCACACCCGCGTACGCTCATGATCACAGGCGCCCCCTACACCTGTGACGTTGGTTCTTGAGGTGCTGGTGCCACCACCTCCTGTGGCGCGCGGACTGGGCATTGTGGGCCAAGGGGCCCACGAGCCCTTGCATCTGGGTGAGGGATCACCTGGCAACTCTCCTCATCGCGGGCGTGGGCTGTGTGGGGTTGCTCACGTTGAGGGGCCTCGCGCCGGCCCTCCTGGCCGGCGGGGTGAAGGTGAGGTGGAGCCGGGACCCCACGGCCCTCGTTCGCCGCCGGGGGCGATGGAGGACGCGAAGAGTGTGTTGGTGCAGGCGCTTCCCCAGCCGCGTTGACGAGCTCGGTGATGCGGTGGAGCCACTCGTCGTAGAGACCTTCTGCCGGGCGGTAGCGCAAGAGCTCCCGCGCCATCAGTAGCGCAGGCTGCTCGTAGACCGGCCCGCGGCGGACCAGCGAGGACGACGTTGCGGCCGGCGAGGGTGAAGGCGCTGCCGTGTGGCCGTCCCGCCGCACGGATGGTGGCAGCGAGGAGTTCTGCTGCTCGTGGACGGCCGGGTCGGTGGCGGCGTTGGCGACCGGCGAGTTGGGGTGGAGCGGTGCGCCGTTGCCCGAGGGTGCCGTCTGAGCGACGTTCGCAGCACGACGGGCGGCGCGAGCTCGGCGTGTGTCCATGGCTGTGGAGCAGGGTCGGTGACGAGAACGCGACGAGGTCGTCAGAGAGGCGAGATTTTGACACGCCCCCTACCTGGCGCGCCAAATGTCAGATTCAGGACTCCAAAAACCCGTTAAGTTCGAACACAGGGGCGTGAACGAAGATCTCTCCCACTCACATCTACCAAGCACCTTGCTCTCGTCTCGGTGGAAGGATTCCAGCAAATAACAAACAAACACACAAGAGTTTATCCAGGTTCGGGCCACCGCGAGGTGTAAGACCCTACTTCCTGCTTTGGTGAATTGGCTCCGGGTGAGCTAGAGTATGAACTAGTACAAGGGTTCCTGACCTGAGGAGGCGAGCTCGCGAGGGTCAGGAGGCTAGTGTTCTTGCTCCTCGTGCGGTGGTCAAGTGTGTGAGTCGATCCCCCCCTTCGCAGTGGAGGTCCTAGCTACTTATATAGGCGACCACGGTCCTCTTCCCCCGAAATGTTTAGGCGGGAAGGGATTCCACAATGGCCATTTTTGAGCGGGAACACAAGGACGTTCCTACCCTGACAAAAGCAGTCTTCGCCTGCAAAAGGATCAGGCGGTGACACGGTGGTGGGCTCGACGGTGAAATCCTCCTTATTGTCCTTGCGGTCTTCGGTCTTGTTGCACCAAAGAGGAAACCTTTGCCCCTCTCCCTGGGAACCAATAGATGTGCTGTCTCCTTTGCACCGAAATGGCAACCGTGCCGCTGGAGGACGCTGGCACTCGCTGGCGTGGTGTGTCACTGTTGACATCACTGCCTCCTCCTGAGGCAGGCTTGGCCTTGGATTCTCTGCCCCTCTGGAACGCCTTGCCGAGGCCGCTCCCGAGGGGGTCTTGGCGTTGTTCTCCTCGCGAGGCCTGGCCCCTCGCGATGGTCTTGAGCAGCTGGTCAATCAGCTGAGCCGTACCAGGCCGCTTGTAGGAGCGCGTCGCGGCCCGCAGACAAGCAAGTCTGGATACCCTAGTTCCCAGGACGCCGACAGGCGGTTCACCTCCTTCTTGCTATAAATGAGGAGGGATGGAACCCTGTGCTCATTTCCATCTCTCGCTGCTCGTCCTCCTTCCTTTTCCGTGCCCTTTGTAATGCCCCGGATGTAATACTTTCCCTTTATGGAAATATATAAACTTTGGCTTCATCAGTTCCATTCCGGGTTCTTCGTCTTTTCGGGTTTCGTTGTTTTGTTGTGTGCGTGTGTGCATTTCATCCATGTAATGTTGTCATGTGTATTGCATTGATTTTGTGTTGTCTTTTGCATCCGGTCTCACTCGTCCCTTCCCGTTGTCCGTTTCGAGTTCCGACACTCTCACACGTGCCCGTGGCATACCCGAGTGCTTCTTTCGTGTTTGGGAATGTAACGTTTCCGGAATGGCGTGAGACTTGTCGTGCGATGTTGTTTTGGTACGTGTAGGCCGCCTGTCAAGTTTCGTCGCGTTTGGAGTTCGTTTGGTACTCCAAAAGGTAACCTCGTGGGCTAAAAGTACCTCCTCTTTGAGGCCCAAGACCCCCTCCACAACAGCCCAACAACCCAGCTCAAACCTTCCCATCATCTCGGCCGTTGAATTCTGATCGCGTGGCCGAAAACCGCTCCTCATTTGGAGTCTCCTAGCTCCTTGTGCCTATAAAAACGTCCACCCCTCCATTTTCGTCCAAAAACCCTAGCCTCCTCCTAGCTCCAGCCGCGCCTCGTTTTCCGTGCGGGGCGGACGTGCACCTCACCGCGCGGGCCCGCCGGGCCCGTCCCCGGCCCCGCGGCCCGCACCGCCGCCGCGCCGCCTAGCGCTCCCGCGCCTTCGTCCCCGCGCCGCCGCCGCGGATCTCCGCCGCCGCCCCGCTCCCGGCCGCCGCGCCGCCACCCACAGGCGCCGGAGCACCGCCCGCCGCCGCCGGGGCTCCGCCCCACCGCGCCGATGCCGGCTCGCGGCCCCTCGAGCCGCCGCCCTTCCAAGCTTCCCCACCGGCCCTCGCCTCCGGGCCTCGGCCGCTGGTCGCCGCCCGCTGTTCCTCCGGCCTCCCGCCGGCCGGAGCCCGCAGAACCAGGCCGCCGGCCGAGCAACAGGCGCCGCCGCGCCGATCCGATCGGGGAAGCTCGCGATCCGCCCGATCCAGTCCCGATCTGGGTCTGGAAATCCTAGCGGGCCGCGACCCGGTACTCGCGACCCGTTGACCCGCTCTGACCCGGCGCCCGTTTGACCAGAACCCGATCTGCGTTGACTGCGAGGTGATCCCTCTTTTTGGCTAAGTCATTTTAGTTTTTCATTGTCTGATGCATTTTTGTGATGATGATAACTTTTACTGTGCTTGTCCGTTTTGTGCGTATAATATGTCAAAATGATCGTGGTGATGTGTACTATGTTTTGTTCCATTGTGTCATGCATGTTTGAGTCCATCTAGATGTCTTAATCATCATGACAAGAGTGCTATATGATATAAACTGCTGCTATTAGTTATTTCCATGCTATGTTTGATATGTGATAACTTGATGCATGTTTATCCAAATGAAGCAAATGATATGTCAAAATGTTCATCATGAGATGCTCTACATGTTGGTTGCTATAGGATGCATGATAGAATTCATATTGCCATGTTTATCTCCTTTGCAAAAGTGCATGTGGCTGTTAGGTTTTGTAACTTGTTACGAGATGCCTAGTTGAGGAGCTCGTTGCTATTGATGTGGTTGTCCCCATGTTGCATTGTTATATGTTTTGGATTCCCCATCATGTGTTATTTGCTGTGGTGCAAACCACTTGCCATGATAATATTGCTGTTTTAACACTTAGTGAAATTTCACTAAGTCTGGAATCTGTAATATCCGGATGCTATGTTTGCTTGTTGTTCTAGGCAAATCCATGTTAGTTTTGGGGTGGCTATTGATCATTCCTTGTTGTATATGTTGTTGTATATCCATCCATGCCCTCATATGCTCATTTGGGTTGCTGTAGCATATTTAATTCTTGCTCCCAAGTTGCTATAAAATATTACTGTCAGGTTTTTATTATCATGTTCAAAATGGTGTAGCTTGTTGCTATTGATCCATGCCTCCTATGGAGATGCTCCAATGGAGTTGTTTGCTGTAGGATATGTCTACTTCATGTCCATACTTCTTGTCACCAAATTTGAGTGCTGTAGAGTATATATTTCTTGCCCCAAAGTTGCTATGCGGCTGTTAATTTTCAGCCTTGCATTGTTTCCTGTTTCGGGTGTATCTTTTAGCCCGTTGCTTCGTTTTGGGTGAGTCCTACATGAAACTTGTGTGGTTTTGCATGTAGATTCATAATATCATCTTGTTAACATGTTTTGGAGTATGTTGCTTGATGTTTGGGTGCATCTTGCACCGTTGCCATGCTTATCTTGTCTTGATCATATCTTCTAGACCGTAGCTCCGTTTTAAACAAACTTTATATGAAACTTGACCAGAATTTCATGTAGATTATCATGGTGCATGTTAACTTGCTGTTTAACAACCTTAACTTAATGTTTGTTCAGATCTGTACTAATTTCAAACTATGCATATGAGGACTTGCCGGATTTGTCTTAAGTAGTTTCCGGCCTCATTTAAACCTGATGTTTCTTGTGTTGTTTCTCTGTGTTTCCTGCCTTGCCATGTTTTGTATCCTAAATGGACTTGTCTTGCATCCTACTTGCTTGAGTATGTTGTCATGTTTCTTGTGTTGTTTCTCTGTGGTTCCTATGTTGGCTTGCTGTGCATCCTATGTGCATCTGCAGTGCTTCCTTCGTACATCAGCCATGCATCCTGTAGTTTGCGCATTGCATCTTGTTTGATTTCGTGCCTCGTGTGCTCTTGTGTTGAGTTGGGCCAGAAGCCGAGACCGAGTACGAGAACGAGGTTACTATCGAGATTGAGAATGAGGAGCCCTCTTACGATCCCATCGACGACTTGACAGGCAAGATGACCTGACCCAGATATCATTACTATATTTGCCTATTGCTAGAAGTCTCGCTCTTTAGCTTATTGCCTCGATGCCCATGTTTGTCTGTCAGCCTCCTATTGTAACCATGAATCTGTCTAACCACCCTACCTATGCAAACCTTTGTTTGGCTAAGTAAGCTTCGCTCAGCCCCTCTTATAGCATTGCTAGTTGCAGGTGAAGATTCGAAGATTCTTGCTTCATGTTGAAGCTTGTTGGGATATCACACTACACTATATAAACTCTTAAACTAAATCATCTATATATTGGTAATGGGTGGAAGGCTAAGCCTCTTGCTTGGTGATTTGTTCCACTCATGTTGCCCTAGGAACTGTATAAACCGTTGTTATGTTCCTTTATTTTGCGTTCCTCACACGGTTGGGGTTATGGGACCCCCTCGATAAACCGCTTAGCGCTAAGGCTTTTCCAGCAAGTCCCAACATTGGTACTCCATTTGCCTAATAACTAAAACTTGCATAGGGCTTTGCAAACCCGAGTTCTTAATTAACAACCCTCGGGCCAGTGCTCCACATGAGTGTTGGTCCAACCGGGCCGACTACGGGGCCACCACGAGGAAACTCGAGGATTGGTATTTTCCTGTAGGTTATCCCATCCGGTCGTGGCCTGAGACTAGATACGCGCGGCTATTGTCAGGGTGTCGGCACGCCGGGAGGATTTGCTAGATTAGTCTTACCTTAGTCGGGGTATCTTGAGCACGGGATTCCGAGAATACTCGGGCCTTCCCACCTTGGAGTTGCGACTCCGTGGATCGTGGGCTTGTCATGGGCCAAGTTGGAACACCCCTGCAGGGTTTTGAACTTTCGAAAGTCGTGCCCGCGGTTATGTGGCAGATGGGAATTTGTTAATATCCGGTTGTAGAAAACTTGACACCATGCTCAGAACACACTACCAGCGTGAGTACCGTGACGGTCATTTTCCGAAAAGGGCTCGGGAAGTGAACATGGTGGGGTTATGTTTGACATGCTTAGATAGGATCACTTTGTGATCACCTTGTCGCTCGTGGCCTTCTCTTCTCGCTCTTCTTACGTAAGTTAGTGCTAGTGCTGCTGCAAACTCTTATTCTTTCTTCAGCCTTGTTCCACACCCAAGGCTTAGATAGTTTTGCTACCCGGGAACGGGATTGCTGAGTCCTCTGTGGCTCACAGATTCTACACCACACCAGATGCAAGTACCATGGTGAGCTACTCAGGTGACGGCACAGAGCTATACTAGGAGTACGATGAGGACCGTAGCCGTTACTATGTGCACTATCCCGATGATCAGTAGTGGTTTCTACTAGGGGCGATTCGGACATGTGGCTTTATGTATGTTTGGTATCTTTCATTTGGATCTTCACCCATAGACGGGTTGTGATGTTATTTGAATGATGTTTGGCTATGTAATGAATTGTGTGATGTGGCGAGTGTAAGCCAACTATCCCTTTTCCTTTTCATCCCTGTTTTTTACATGAGATGTGCAAAGATACCGAACTTGAGATCATTCCAGAATGGGCTTATACCTTTAAGTCGTGCCTCGACACGTAGGAGGTATAGTCCCATCCTGGGCATTACAAGTTGGTATTCAGAGCCTTCTCCGACCTAGAAGCCCCCACTGATTGATCAAATCGTTGACGATTGAGTCTAGGCACACACTTAAAATGTTTTGAGTCCTATATATATCGGAGAGTAGGATTTCTTTTGCTCCTCATCTCTTTTCACTCTAGTGAGGACTCCTGACGATTACTCTTGTCTCTTCTACTCTAAAAAATTCACCAAATTTTTTTTAGGAATCTCGCGAGTATTGTTTGGATTGTTCCGATGTCTTTGTGACGAGAACATTGTTCTCGATGCCTCCTGTCATTTAGGGGTTGTGGCAGTGTCCCGGGGAGTTGAGCTCCGAGGTGTTGTCGTCACAAATATATCGCATCAGTTCTAGAATACTTAAGACGGCCGACATCGAAAACTCTCATATGCGGTTAGTGGCAAGATAACCCCGACATCACCCAGTACTGGGGAGGTAGTTTGGGAGTATTGCCATAGCTTGTATAGTAGATGCGTTTCGAAGGTTCGAGGTAGACAGTTTCCGGAAAAAAAAACTGGTTATGTGTTGAAGGATGGATACAGCTGGATGTAGGATTAGAGTTGAGTGCGCGATGCTTCCCCTGTATCCCCAACACCTGATTGCATAACTAGAAACTTTCGTAAATTAATAGGTGGGTTCATCTAGTAGCTCATAGGCATTCTTCCAACGAATGCATGATATGGAGTTCGGGGTTCTACATTGAGTGAAGTATTTTTATGGCCGTTGTTCCGATCGGGAGTTGCATCTTAAAGGGTCCTTGGCTATGCTGATCCGGGGATTGCAAAACCCTTTTGTAACATGTTCCATAAGCTTTTAGCACGAATATGTTGAACGAAACTTCTATCTTGTATTTGTTCTATCTGCACCTTGTTGTTTTTATTTACCTTTTGTCTCCCAAGTGGCTTCTCGTGAAGATTGTCGTTATCATTAAACTATGAATTTCATTCGTTCCTCTTGTTCGAATTATTCTTGTGAAGACTATGTTGCAATTCTAGCCGTTGATTCAGCTTATATCTTCTTTCAATGAAATGGCTAATAGTGGTCATCTCTTTCAGGATGGCTCCTAAAAGGGTTCCCAATGCTAACCCAGAGGGTGAAGAGGTTCCTGATCGTCCTCCTTCATCTCCTCCTCCGTCTGAGGCCTGGAGAGTAATTATGCAAGCTACGAACCAGAACACCCAGATGCTTATGCAAATGATGCAAAATATTCAAGCAAATCAAGCAAATCAGGGTGCTCATGGGAACCAAGGCAATTTGTTCAACCAACCCCACTTTACTACGCTCAATCAGTTCTTGGCAAATCAACCAAAGGCATTCAGTTACTGCATGGACCCTCTCGATGCTGAAGACTGGATAACAGATATCAAGAAGCATTTCGAGTGCAGTAACATCAGGCCTGAGCACTATGTGAAGTTTGCAGCCTTCCAACTCAAGGACCAAGCAGCTGATTGGTAGCAGCAGTACAAAGACTCCAGAGCAGGGCGTGTAATCTCCTGGGATGACTTCTGCAAGGACTTTCGCTCTCACCACATTCCAACAAGTGTCATCGAGGGTATGCGTGAGCAATTCCGCAACCTGAAGCAAGGCTCTATGTCTGTCTACCAATATAATGTCAAGTTCCAGATCCTTGCCCGCTATGCCAAGCAAGACATCCCAGATGCGAAGAGCAAGATCTATCAGTTCCGTGGTGGTCTAAAGGATGAACTCCAACTTGCTCTCACCTTGTTCGAGCCTAATGAGTTTGATAAATTCTATAACATGGCACTTAAGCAAGAGGCAGCCCAGCTCAAGATGGAAGCTTCCAAAAAGAGGATCAGAGACGTTGTTCACTCCTCCTCATCTTCTCAAGTGGTCGCAAAGCAACAGAAGTTTTGGCTTCCACCTCCTCCAGTGATCCGAGCTCCCAACAACAACAACAAGAATTCTGGTGGCCGTGGTTTCTCCCACCCACACAACCAAGGCAATCAGTCCAAGTCGCAGTACCAAGCTCCAAGAAGTGTTCCTCCTCCTTGTCCACTTTCTGAGGTCACTTGCTACAAATGTGGTCTGAAGGGTCATTATTCCAACAAGTGCACCAACCCAAGGCGCCTTCCACCTCCTCCACCTGTCAGCACTGCTATTGTCAAGCACAATCCCAGGCATGCAAGAGTGAACCTGATGAGTGCAGCTCAAGCAGAAAATTCTTCAGATGTGATAATTGGTAATCTTCCAGTTAACTCTATTCCTGCAAAGGTCTTGTTTGATTCTGGTGCATCACTTTCCTTCATGTCATGTCCATTTGCATCTAAGCATAATGTGGGCACAGTGGACTTGCCAAAGAGGTTATCTGTTATTTCTCTGGGTAAACATATGACTTCCACTTCAAAGGCTCCGGATGTATCTATTCGCATGGGTGATTACCGCTTTCTGGCTTCTCCGGTTGTTCTCGGCAACTCCGACATCGATCTTATTCTTGGGATGGATTGGCTTTCTCAACATGATGCTCACATTGATTGTGCAAACAAGCAAGTCAAGCTTACTCATTCCAACGAAGATGTGATTATCTTCGCCTCTCGAGATAACACAATCAGGCTATTCTCTCTCAATGACAAGGGCGAGATTAATGCCATCTCTCAAATTCCGGTGGTCAATGAATACGAAGACGTTTTTCCTGAAGAGCTTCCAGGCATGCCTCCGCATTGTCAAGTTGAATTCGTCATTGAACTCGAGCCTGGTACTGAGCCAGCATGCCGGCGTCCGTACAAGCTCTCCCCTGAAGAGTTGAAGGAGTTGAAGAAACAGCTCGATCAACAAGAGCGTATGGGTCTGATCCGGCCTAGCACGTCTCCTTAGGGCTGTGGTGTCTTATTTGTCAAGAAGAAGGATGGCACGGAGCGCCTTTGCGTTGATTACCGGCCATTGAACAAGAAGACAATAAAGAACAAGTATCCACTCCCCAACATCAATGAACTGTTCGAGCAGCTCAAAGGAGCAAAATTGTTCTCTAAGCTCGATCTCCGGATGGGTTACCACCAAATTCGCATTCGGGAAGAAGATATCCACAAGACTGCCTTCAGAACGAGCTACGGCTCCTATGAGTATACAGTCATGTCATTTGGCCTCGCTAATGCTCCACCTACCTTCTCAAGAATGATGCACTACATATTCAACCCCAACACCAACGAATTCGTGCTTGTGTATCTGGATAACATCTTGGTATTCTCCAAGAATGAAGAGGATCACGAAAAGCACCTCCGTCTGCTTCTCGACAGACTCCGTGAACATAAGTTCTATGCCAAGTTGTCCAAGTGTGAATTCTGGCTCGATAAGGTCTTGTATCTGGGCCATATCATCTCTGCTGACGGTATTGCGGTCAACCCCGAGAAAGTTGAAGCGATTGTCAACTGGGAACCTCCTCAAAACGTCAAGCAAACCCGAAGCTTGCTTGGTCTTGCTAGCTATTGCAGAAGGTTCGTTGAGAACTTCTCCAAGATTGCCAAGCCTCTCTCCAACTTGCTGCAGAAGAATGTCAAGTACAAATGGTCTCCGGATTGTGATGTGGCATTCAAAACTCTCAAAGAAAAGCTCATCTCTGCTCCAGTTCTTACCCCTCCAGATGAGTCCAAGCCCTACGAAGTATTCTGTGATGCTTCTCTTCAAGGACTTGGTGGTGTTCTTATGCAAGACAAGAAGATTGTGGCATACACTTCTTGTCAATTGAAGCCAAGTGAGAAGAACTACCCCACACATGATCTCGAGCTAGCAGGTGTGGTACACGCCTTGATCACGTGGAGACACCTTCTGTTGGGCAGAAAAGTCGACATCTTCACCGATCACAAGTGCTTGAAGTACATCTTCACACAGCCGAACCTGAACCTTCGCCAGACTCGTTGGGTTGAGATGATCCAAGAGTATGATCCAAGCATCGAATACACACCTGGCAAGGCCAATGTGATTGCAGATGCCTTGAGCAGAAAGGCATATTGCAACAGTCTCCTTATCAAGCCGTTTCAGCCTGAGCTTTGTGAAGCATTCAGGAAGCTCAACCTCCAAGTTGTTCCGCAAGGCTTTCTTGCAAATCTTCAAGTTGCTCCTACCTTGGAAGATCAGATCCGTGAGGCCCAACTCAGTGATGCTATGGTGCAGAAAGTGAAACATGGTATTGCAAAGGGTACTCCCAAATACAAGTGCTATCGCGTTGACGAGAGAGATACCTTGTTCTTTGAGGACATACTTGTGGTTCCCAAGGGTGATCTCAGGAAGCTCATAATGAACGAAGCACATGACTCCCTCTTGTCGATTCATCCTGGAAGTTCCAAGATGTACCAAGACCTCAAGCAATCTTACTCGTGGAATCGCATGAAAAGGGAGATTGCCCAATTCGTGAATGAATGTGATGTCTGCAGAAGAGTGAAGGCAGAGCATCAACGTCCAGCCGGTCTTCTCCAACCTCTTCCTATCCCCGAGTGGAAGTTCGACCACATTGAAATGGATTTCGTCACTGGCTTTCCCAAGTCCAAGAAAGGCAATGATTCTATCTTTGTTGTCATCGACAAGCTTACCAAAGTAGCTCACTTCCTTCTAGTCAAAGAATCCATTAATGCAGCTCAACTGGCAGAGTTGTACACTTCCAGAATTGTGTCCTTACATGGCATTCCTCAAGTTATCTCCTCAGACCGTGGAAGTTTGTTCACATCCAAGTTTTGGGACTCCTTTCAGTCTGCCATGGGCACTAAGATCCGTTTCAGCACTGCTTTTCATCCTCAGACTAGTGGTCAAGTCGAGAGAGTGAATCGGATCTTAGAAGACATGCTCAGGGCTTGTGTCATCTCTTTTGGCATGAAGTGGGAAGATTGCCTTCCATTTGTCGAGTTCTCTTACAACAACAGTTTCCAAGCAAGTGCAGGAAAAGCTCCGTTTGAAATCCTCTATGGCAGAAAGTGCCGTACCCCTCTCAACTGGTCCGAGACTGGTGAACGTCAACTTCTTGGCAATGACTTGATCTCAGAAACCGAAGAAATGTGCAAAGTCATATGTGAGAATATCAAGGCCGCTCAGTCGCGTCAGAAGAGCTACTATGATGGCAAGCATCGTGATTTGGCCTTCAACATTGGTGATCATGTCTATATACGTGTTTCTCCTATGAAAGGCACCCAAAGATTCGGTATCAAAGGAAAGCTTGCTCCTAGATACGTGGGCCCTTTCAAGATCCTTGGCAAAAGAGGCGATCTAGCCAATCAACTTGAGCTCCCTTCCAACTTTGCAAATGTTCATGATGTGTTTCACGTGTCTCAACTCCGCAAATGCTTCAAGGAACCTGAACGCACCATTCCGTTTGAGGAGATTGATCTTCAACAAGACTTGTCTTACCAAGAGCACCCCGTTGCTATTCTCGAAGAAACCGAGCGCAAGACCCGCAACAAGTCAATCAACTTCTTGAAAGTTACGTGGTCACACCATAACGACCGAGAAGCTACGTGGGAACGAGAAGATCACCTTCGTTCCGAGTACCCTTCCTTCTTCCAGTCCTAGATCTCGGGACGAGATCTTTTCGTAGTAGAGGAGAGTTTGTAATGCCCCGGATGTAATACTTTCCCTTTATGGCAATATATAAACTTTGGCTTCATCAGTTCCATTCCGAGTTCTTCGTCTTTTCGGGTTTCGTCGTTTTGTCGTGTGCGTGTGTGCATTTCATCCATGTCATGTGCATTGCATTGCTTTTGTCTTGTCTTTTGCATCCGGTCTCACTCGTCCCTTCCCGTTGTCCGTTTCGAGTTCCGACGCTCTCACACGTGCCCGTGGCATCCCCGAGTCCTTCTTTCGTGTTTGGGCGTGTAACGTTTCCGGAATGGCGTGAGACTTGTCGTGCGATGTTGTTTTGGTACGTGTAGGCCGCCTGTCAAGTTTCGTCGTGTTTGGAGATCCTTTGGTACTCCAATGGGTAACCTCGTGGGCTAAAAGTACCTCCTCTTTGAGGCCCAAGACCCCCTCCACAACAGCCCAACAACCCAGCTCAAACCTTCCCATCATCTCAGCCGTTGAATTGTGATCGCGTGGCCGAAAACCGCTCCTCATTTGGAGTCTCCTAGCTCCTTGTGCCTATATAATCGTCCACCCCTCCATTTTCGTCCAAAAACCCTAGCCTCCTCCTAGCTCCAGCCACGCCTCGTTTTCCGTGCCGGGCGGACGTGCCTCCCACCGCACGGGCCCGCCGGGCCCGTCCCCGGCCCCGCGGCCCGCACCGCCACCGCGCCTTCATCCCCGCGCCACCGCCGCGGATCTCCGCCGCCGTCCCGCTCCCGGCCGCCGCGCCGCCATCCGCAGGCGCCGGAGCATCGCCCGCCGCCGCCGTGGCTCAGCCCCACCGAGCCACCGCCGGCTCGCGGCCCCTCGAGCCGCCGCCCTTCCAAGCTTCCCCGCCGGCCCTCGCCTCCGGGCCTCGGCCGCTGGTCGCCGCCCGCCGTTCCTCCGGCCTCCCGCCGGCCGGAGCCCGCAGAACTAGGCCACCGGTCGAGCAACAGGCGCCGCCGCGCCGATCCGATCGGGGAAGCTCGCGATCCGCCCGATCCAGTCCTGATCTGGGTCTGGAAATCCTAACGGGCCGCGACCGGTACCCGCGACCCGTTGACCCACTCTGACCCGGCGCCCGTTTGACCAGAACCTGATCCGCGTTGACTGCGAGGTGATCCCTCTTTTTGGCTAAGTCATTTTAGTTTTTCATTGTCTGATGCATTTTTGTGATGATGATAACTTTTACTGTGCTTGTCCGTTTTGTGCGTATGATATGTCAAAATGATCATGGTGATGTGTACTATGTTTTGTTCCATTGTGTCATGCATGTTTGAGTCCATCTAGATGTCTTACTCATTATGACAAGAGTGCTATATGATATAAACTGCTGCTATTAGTTATTTCCATGCTATGTTTGATATGTGATAACTTGATGCATGTTTATCCAAATGAAGCAAATGATATGGCAAAATGTTTATCATGAGATGCTCTACATGTTGGTTGCTATAGGATGCATGATAGAATTCATATTGCCATGTTTATCTTCTTTGCAAAAGTGCATGTGGCTGTTAGGTTTTGTAACTTGTTACGAGATGCCTAGTTGAGGAGCTCGTTGCTATTGATGTGGTTGTCCCCATGTTGCATGCTTATATGTTTTGGATTCCCCATCATGTGTTCTTTGCTGTGGTGCAAACCACTTGCCATGATAATATTGATGTTTTAACACTTAGTGAAATTTCACTAAGTCTGGAATCTGTAATATCCGGATGCTATGTTTTCTTGTTGTTCTAGGCAAATCCATGTTAGTTTTGGGGTGGCTATTGATCATTCCTTGTTGTATATGTTGTTGTCTATCCATTCATGCCCTCATATGCTCATTTGGGTTGCTGTAGCATATTTAATTCTTGCTCCCAAGTTGCTATAAAATATTACTGTCAGGTTTTTATTATCATGTTCAAAATGTTGTAGCTTGTTGCTATTGATCCATGCCTCCTATGGAGATGCTCCAATGGAGTTGTTTGCTGTAGGATATGTCTACTTCATGTCCATACTTCTTGTCACCAAATTTGAGTGCTGTAGAGTATATATTTCTTGCCCCAAAGTTGCTATGCGGCTGTTAATTTTCAGCCTTGCATTGTTTCCTGTTTCGGGTGTATCTTTTAGCCCGTTGCTTCGTTTTGGGTGAGTCCTACATGAAACTTGTGTGGTTTTGCATGTAGATTCATAATATCGTCTTGTTAACATGTTTTGGAGTATGTTGCTTGATGTTTGGGTGCATCTTGCACCGTTGCCATGCTTATCTTGTCTTGATCATATCTTCTAGACCGTAGCTCCGTTCTAAACAAACTTTATATGAAACTTGACTAGAATTTCGTTTAGATTGTCATGGTGCATGTTAACTTGCTGTTTAATAACTTTAACTTAATATTTGTTCAGATCTGGACTAATTTCAAACTATGCATATGAGGACTTACCGGATTTGTCTTAAGTAGTTTCCGGCCTCATTTAAACCTGCTGTTTCTTGTGTTGTTTCTCTGTGCTTCCTAACTTGCCATGTTTTTCATCCTAAATGGACTTGTCTTGTATCCTACTTGCTTGAGTATGTTGTCATGTTTCTTGTGATGTTTCTCTGTGCTTCCTATGTTGGCTTGCTATGCATCCTAAGTGCATCTGCAGTGCTTCCTTAGTACATCAGCCATGCATCCTGTAGTTTGCGCATTGCATCTTGTTTGATTTCGTGCCTCGTCTGTTCTTGTGTTGAGTAGAGCCAGAAGCCAAGACCGAGTACGAGAACGAGGTTACTATCGAGGTTGAGAACGAGGAGCCCTCTTACGATCCCATCGACGACTCGATAGGCAAGATGACCTGACCTAGATATCATTACTATCTTTGCCTATTGCTAGAAGTCTCGCTCTTTAGCTTATTGCCTCGATGCCCATGTTTGTCTGTCAGCCTCCTATTGTAACCATGAATTTGTCTAACCACCCTACCTATGAAAACCTTTGTTTGGCTAAGTAAGCTTCGCTCAGCCCCTCTTATAGCATTGCTAGTTGTAGGTGAAGATTCGAAGATTCTTGATTCATGTTGAAGCTTGTTGGGATATCACACTATATAAACTCTTAAACTAAATCATCTATATATTGGTAATGGGTGGAAGGCTAAGCCTCTTGCTTGGTGATTTGTTCCACTCATGCCGCCCTAGGAACCGTATAAACCGGTGTTATGTTCCTTGATTTTGCGTTCCTCACACGGTTGGGGTTATGGGACCCCCTCGATAAACCGCTTAGCGATAAGGCTTTTCCAGCAAGTCCCAACATTGGTACTCCATTTGCCTAATAACTAAAACTTGCATAGGGCTTTGCAAACCCGAGTTCTTAATTAACAACCCCCGGGCCAGTGCTCCACATGAGTGTTGGTCCAACCGGGCCGACTACGGGGCCACCACGAGGAAACTCGAGGATTGGTATTTTCCTGTAGGTTGTCCCATCTGGTCGTGGGCTGAGACTAGATATGCGCGGCTATTGTCAGGGTGTCGGCACACCGGGAGGATTTGCTGGATTAGTCTTACCTTAGTCGGGGTATCTTTAGCACAGGATTCTGAGAATACTCGGGCCTTCCCACCTTGGAGTTGCGACTCCGCGGATCGTGGGCTTGTCATGGGCCAAGTTGGAACACCCCTGCAGGGTTTTGAACTTTCGAAAGCCGTGCCCACGGTTATGTGGCAGATGGGAATTTGTTAATATCCGATTGTAGAAAACTTGACACCATGCTCAGAACACACTACCAGTGTGAGTACCGTGACGGTCATTTTCCGAAAAGGGCTCGGGAAGTGAACACGGTGAGGTTATGTTTGACATGCTTAGATAGGATCACTTCGTGATCACCTTGTCGCTCGTGGCCTTCCCTTCTCGCTCTTCTTACGTAAGTTAGTGCTAGTGCTACTGCAAACTCTTATTCTTTCTTCAGCCTTGTTCCACACCCAAGGCTTAGATAGTTCTTCTACCCGGGAACGGGATTGCAGAGTCCTCTGTGGCTCACAGATTCTACACCACACCAGATGCAGGTACCATGGTGAGCTACTCAGGTGACGGCACAGAGCTATACTGGGAGTACGATGAGTAACGTAGCCGTTACTATGTGCACTATCCCGATGATCAGTAGTGGTTTCTCCTAGGGGCGATTCGGACCTGTGGATTTATGTATGTTTAGTATCTTTCATTTGGATCTTCACCTGTAGACGGGTTGTGATGTTATTTGAATGATGTTTGGCTATGTAATGAATTGTGTGACGTGGCGAGTGTAAGCCAACTATCTCTTTTCCTTTTCATCCCTGTTTTCTACATGAGATGTGCAAAGATACCGAACTTGAGATCATTCCAGAATGGGCTTATACCCTTAAGTCGTGCCTCGACACGTAGGAGGTATAGTCCCATCCTGGGCATTACACCCTTCCATCTCGTCGAATAGTCCATGGCACCGATAAGGAGGTTCTCCACGACGGAGAAGGGCAAAGCTCCCTGAGAGGAGCCCGGGCCACTCCCACCGAAGAAGAGGCTGGATCGATCTCGTGACGCCGGCGAGGGCCCTGAAGTGACACGGCCTTGGCTGGAGCGACCTCCTCCAGGCATCCGGGTCCCTCTGTATGCCCTGGAACAAGGCACATGGCAGGAGGGTGTCGGCCAACCCACTGCTAGCGAGGATCGCTGGGGGCAGGCTGCGTCCGTGTTGCCTGCCGGCGTGCAGACGCACGCCGGGAGCTTGCCCCGCGAGTTCATCCTGTTGGCGGAGATGCCGCCGATGTCGTGGATACGACTCCCGAGGTTCTTCATCGAGCTGATGCCGCCGAGGGGACCTGTCGAGCTTTGGCTATAGCATGCCGGGTGCTGTAGCCCGGCTACTGAGATGGAGGTTGAATTTGTCCCTCCAGGTGATGTCTTCCTGACCCGTGGATGGGGCAAGATCGCCCGAGCTTGCCGTCCAGGAGGGGCCACTGCCATCCATTTCGAGTACGATGGAGCCTCCATGCTTTCCTTCAGGGTCTTTGGCGAGGACGGCTGGCGCCTGGAGTGCTGCCCTGGGAGAGGCGACCTGCACGGCACAGCCACGAGCACTGAACTTGCCCTTGGGCCTTGCCAGCAACTCCTCCAGCAGCGACAGCGAGTCCTCGGAGTCAAGCGATTCTCCGGAGACCAGCGATGACAATAGATACGAGCCACCAGCTCGCGCCACGCTCGGAGCAGGGCGTCGGTGTCTGTCCGGCATCGAAAGTGATGTTCCTGACCCGGTTCTCTTAGCTTCCTCCTTTGTTTCCCTGCGCGAAATCACGTCAAGCCCCGTGAGGGTATGTAAGATTGTAATACTTTTGTCTTAATGTCACCGCTCCTTGCTTAGCACCGGGGACATATATCTCGCCAGGGCATTGTATTATTTTTCGTTCTCGCAGTAGCTTGGTGCTCTACGCTGACATGACCCAGTCCCCAGGCAGGCTTCAGCTGCTGCTGGTATGCCAGGTCGCGATGCCGTGGTCAAGACCAGGGGGTGAGCGGCCCGAGGTCCGGTAAGATCCCTTTAAGCGCAATGCTCAGGGGGTCCCTTTTAGCGTGCACACAGCTTCCTAGAGGCCGAAAAGGAAAATAACATTTCCTGAGCGAGATAACAGGGATCAGAACGTCAGGTTACGCAGTTTAGGGTATCATATGGGGGTGACTTATCTTGCGATTAGGTCCTTGCGGGGTGTCTGGTTGTGCCCTTGTGAAAGTGCAGTATATCGACTGGAGGGGGGGTGAATAGGCGATTTTTATGAAATGCTTCAAAACATGATAGTTTTGAAGACAAAAGATAAACTCAATCCTATTAGTATGCAGCGGAAAGTCGACTACACTAGACAGGCCATAGTCATGTATTCAATGAAGTGAAAGTACGAATACTAATAGCAGCTAGGCAGTAGGGATCATGATGGAAGAAGGAATGAAACCAATCACAACAAGTAGCTACTCAGTGAAGTCAATCAGATAAGGCAAGCAGGCAATGACTTCACAACATAGAACAGTAAGTAAAGGGAAGGAAAGCATAGAACCAGTAGCTCGGGGAGGACAGTGATTTGTTAGACCAGTTCCAGTTGCTGTGACAACTGTACGTCTGGTTAGGGAGGCTGAGATTTAACTCAGAAGACCGCGTCTTCACCTTATTCCCCTTGAGCTAAGGACACCTAGTCCCCGCCCAATCACTCTGGTAAGTCTTCAAGGTAGACTTCCAAACCTTCACAGACTTCGTTCACCGGCGATCCACAATGACTCTTGGATGCTCAGAACGTGACGCCTAACCGGCTGGAGGAAACACAGTCCTCAAGTGTAATAAGTCTTCAGGTCACACAGACAGAAAGACTTCAGTGAAGCCTAACACTCTTTGGCTCTGGGTGTTTTGGCTTTGTCCTCGCAAGGATTTCTCTCTCAAACGCTTCGGAGGTGGGTTGCTCTCAAACGACAAAAGTCGTGTAATAACTCTGAGCAGCCGCCAATTTATGGTGTAGGGGTGGGCTATTTATAGCCACTGGGCAACCCGACCTGATTTGTCTGAAGTGACCCTGGGTCACTAAGGAACCGACACGTGTTCCAACGGTCAGATTTCAAACACTCACACGGCAACTTTACTTGGGCTACAAGCAAAGCTGACTCATCCAACTCTGGATAAGATTTGCTCTCATTGTCTTCGCTCAAAGACATAGGATTTGGTTGAGCATCACTTCAGTCACTCTGACTTAGTTCACTTGGACCCCACTTAACAGTACGGTGGTTCCTATGACTCAACAAAGAAGAAAAGGAAACAACGAAACATCTAAGTCTTCGCGCTCCATAGTCTTCACACAATGTCTTCTCTTGTCATAGTCTTCAATATGATTATCTTCATGTACCACCACTGTTGTCAATGTCTTCATACATTTTTAGGGGTCATCTCCGGTAGGTAAACCGAACCAATGAGGGACTACTACCTGTGTTATCCTGCAATTCTCACAAACACATTAGTCCCTCAACCAGGCTTGTCGTCAATACTCCAAAACCAACTAGGGGTGGCACTAGATGCACTTACAATCTCCCCCTTTTTGGTGATTGATGACAAACTGGTTGAAGTTTTTAACGGGGATAAAAGGTATGTGTAATTGTAAAGGATAAGGGTATTGTCTTCGTAAGTAGCAAAAGGCTCCCCCTGAAGATGTGCATATAGTTGATTTGCCTTTGAATGCAAATGCACATGGCAGGTTGTACTTGTGGAGATCCTCTTCGACTTATGAAGACAATTCATCATACACAATTGATATGTCGAATATAATGACATGCAAAATAAAAAATGGACGTCTGCAATAATGACTAAGTGTGGAATATAAGGTAGCAGATGCGGAATTTATCATCGCATTACAGAGTAGCAGAAAACGCAGCAGACGACCATCAGTTTAAGTGTTACAACTCAAAGAACCAAATGTAGCAAAAAGGAGAGTTGTAATCACTAGGCAGAAAATATAAAGCACCTGCCCATATGGACCCGCTTGAAGACTATCAACTCATATGCTTCTCCCCCTTTTGTCAGTAAGGACCAAAAAGGTTTGAAGACATAGAACCTCTACTCGTTCCCAGTTGGAGCAAGAGAGGATGCAGGGTCGATCTTGGTGTTTGGCGGTGCAGAAGTAGTTGGTGCAGTGTCGATACGCGCTGAAGTAGGAGGAGGTGAGGTAGAATCATCTTGATCATCGATCACCCTGGCGTCAATTGTTGCAGCGAAGGAGGAGTCTTCAGAATCTTCAAGAGACGGAGTTCGACGCATAACAACATTCCTTGGAGGAGTGTGGTCAAACTTGAATCTCTCTGTGAAGCCATTGTCTTGAAGATCCGCTTCAGCACTCAACAAGGTTAAACTCTTCCAAGACCTCCGACAGGTTTCATGAGTAACAAAGGCATTCTTGGTGGCAAGATTGCGAATGCGATTGACGTCCACCAAGAGGCTTTGCATCTGACGCTTTAGCCAGTAGTGATGCTTATCCTGTTTCTGATGGAGGGCAACCAGAAGCTCTCGGTTATTGAGAACACGAGATCACTTCTGAGGCCTTTGGGCAATGGTGCTCTCAGTAGCTTCGGTTTCAGCGTGTCGAGGTAGACGAGTACGGCCAGCCAGAGGATAAATGCGTGAGACTGCTGGAGCTCCTTCAATTTTCTGAGGGAAGCTCTGGTGATCAGCATTGTGAAGACTAACAGGCTCTTTGGCAGGCTCTTGGTATATAGCTTCAGCTGACATATCAACCTCAGGCAAGAATATATGATGGTTGCGAGCAGAGGGCTGATAGGTGATAGCTGAATGAAGATTTATGAGGCGCATAATCCATGGGGCATAGAATTTCAGACCAAACAGATCAGAGCCAGACATAGCCAATTGCCTAATGAAGAAATCTTGAGCATTGAAGCTGATGCCATTGAAGATATAGAAGACCAAAGTCTTCATGGTGCCTTCAAGCTTGGCTGATGAAGAATGTCCTTTGACAGGCCATAGAGTACGCCTGATGATATGATAGATGGTGTGAGGCAGGTACTCTAGGTCTTCAACAAAGAATTCCTTAGGATATTCAGCATCATTTGGCAGAGGCTTCATCATGCTGAGCATTTGGCTCATGTTGGGCTTGCGCTTCTGAAATATACTCTCCAAGGCTTCATTGTGCAATTGACAGCCAGGTTCATACAGGTCTCCTGGAGTGGGCAGGCCAGTAATCTCAATGAGTTCAAAGGCTTTGGCTTCATGATGGACATTGCATGTCATCCACTCAAGGACCCATGTCTTCGGATCCCTGCTGTAGCCTTGAATGTGGAGAGTTGCATAGAATTGCAGAAGCAGCTCTTCATTCCAATGCTCCTTGTCAGTTACAAAATTTAGCAGGCCAGCATCATGGAAGCAATCAAGAGCTTCCTCCAGACAGGGCAGACCAACAATAGCTTCAGTGTCAAGACGCATATGAGGGAAAATGCGCCCTTGATCATAGAGTACTCTTGAGTAATAACTGCGCTGCTGATGGCCCCAGAACCTATCTGATGATATTCTTGGCTTGGAATATGGGTTCTAGGCGCTGTCAAAGAATGTGTTGTGCGCAGTGAAGCTATTGGCATTGAACGACCCTTGAGAGGTGGCAATACCTGGAAACCTTGGCAGTCTTGGCTTAGGCTTCTGAACTTGAGGCCTGTGCTCAACATGATGATCAAACTGAGGACCAGCAGCATGCAGTCCAGTAGTAGGTGGGGGAGTCAGAATGGGCCACCGGACAGTAATGAGTTGATCATCTTTTTTGTATGCTTGCTCAATTGTATGGGGCCTTGGAGGCGGAACAGGAGCAGAGGCATTGGTTTCAGGCTGCTGATTTGCTTCAGGTGCAGCACTTGCTTCAGGAGCCATCACTTCAGGCACCGCTATGTCTTCAGGTGCCACATTAGCTTCAGCCATGACCACTTCATTGACTTCAGTGTTGGTGGTGGCATCCTCTAAGTTTGTAACCTCCACTTCAGGAGCTGGAGGGTCGGACACGTTCTCCTCGAGAACAGGGGGTGTGGCAGTACGTGCGTCTTCTTCCTGGGGTTGTTCTTCTCCTTGGGGTGGTTCTTCTTTGGCTGATGCAGCCGGAATATCTTCAGCCGCTTTGGCTTCAGATTCTGAGGGGTTCACAGTAGGAGCAACATCAGGTACAGATTGTTGCTCTTCTCCTTCTAGAACACTTGGGGTGACGACTTGAGGCCTTGGTCCTTTGCGAAGACTGCGAAATGCTGGTGACGCCTGAGGGGATGGAGGCTGTTGGGCCTCAAAGTCTTCATCTTCAAGCACCGAACTGGTGTCTTGAGTTGGTTGAGGTGTGGCTGGTGTATCCTGTGGGTGATCAGCCCACGAGTCATCCTATGCAATTGGCGTCAATGGACGACCAATGCTGATGCGTTTGCTGTTCATAAGAACAGGCGAAGATTCAATGTTGTACTCGATCTGAGGAAGGACTTCATCATCTTCAACATTGTCATGAGGACCAATGTCTTCAGCTGCGGTGGGGTCAACAGCTGGAATGTCTTCAGCCTCTGTGGGAGCAGGCTCATGGACTGTCATGCGACGTTCTCTGTGGGTAGATGCAGGGCGAGCAACTGATATGGGCTCGACAAAGATAGGCTCTTTGGAAGCAGCCTTATCCTTCTTTGTCTTGTGCTTCTTGGTGGGTGGAGCTTCATTAGTAGTTTGCTTGCGCTTGCGAGCTTCTGCTTCAGCCACCTTTGTCTTCTTGAGCTCCGAATGTAATGCCCAGTATGAGATTATACCTCCTACGTGTCGAGGCACGACTTAAAGGTATAAGCTCATACTAGAATGATCTCAAGTATGGTATCTTTGCACGACTCATGTAAAAATAGGGATGACATTGCAAAAGAGTAGTTGGCTTACACTCTCCACGTCACACAATACATTACATAAGCAAGCATCATCCAAATAACATCACAGTTCGACTACGGACAAAGATCCAAATGAGAGATACCATAAATAAATAACACAAGGTCCCGATCGCCCCTAGTAGGAACCACTACTGATTGTCGAAAACGTCACATACATACGACTACGCTCTTCATCGAACTCCCACTGAAGTTCTGATCCACCTCTTGCACTGTTCTCGGATGTACCTGCATCTGGTGTGTGTTCAAACTGTGAGCCACACAGGACTCAGCAATCCCGTTCCTGGGTATCAAAACTAACAAAGCCTTATAGGTGGGGAAAGGCTAAGGCTAATAAAGTGGCTGCAGCAAGCGCTAAGCAACTAGATTACGTGTTCAGAGCGAGAAGAGAGTAAGAGCCAACGATCGACAAGGTGATCAATAAGTGATCCTAGCTACTCACGTCAGACATAACCCCACCGTGTTCTTCTTCTCGAAACCCCTTTGAGAAGAGACAATCACGGAACTCACACAGGTAGTGTATTCTTAAGGATAGAGTGTCATGTTATCTACAACCGGATATTAACAAATTCCCATCTGCCACATAACCGCGGGCACGGCTTTCGAAAGATCAAACCCTGCAGGGGTGTCCCAACTTAGCCCATCACAAGCTCATGATCTGCGGAGTCGCAACTCCAAGGTGGGAAGACCCGAGTATTCTCGGAATCCCGTGCTCAAGATATTCCCGGCGTTCCGACACCCTGATAGTAGCCGCGCGTATCTCGTCTCAGGACACGACCAGATGAGACAGCCTACAGGAAAATACCAAATACCTCGGGTTTCCCCAAGGCGGCCCTGCAGTCTGCTCGGT
>LR738713.1:123116460-123155281 GCA_902687465.1 Secale cereale | reverse complement strand
TGAGCTCCGAATGTAATGCCCAGTATGAGATTATACCTCCTACGTGTCGAGGCACGACTTAAAGGTATAAGCTCATACTAGAATGATCTCAAGTATGGTATCTTTGCACGACTCATGTAAAAATAGGGATGACATTGCAAAAGAGTAGTTGGCTTACACTCTCCACGTCACACAATACATTACATAAGCAAACATCATCCAAATAACATCACAGTTCGACTACGGACAAAGATCCAAATGAGAGATACCATAAATAAATAACACAAGGTCCCGATCGCCCCTAGTAGGAACCACTACTGATTGTCGAAAACGTCACATACATACGACTACGCTCTTCATCGAACTCCCACTGAAGTTCTGATCCACCTCTTGCACTGTTCTCGGATGTACCTGCATCTGGTGTGTGTTCAAACTGTGAGCCACACAGGACTCAGCAATCCCGTTCCTGGGTATCAAAACTAACAAAGCCTTATAGGTGGGGAAAGGCTAATAAAGTGGCTGCAGCAAGCGCTAAGCAACTAGATTACGTGTTCAGAGCGAGAAGAGAGTAAGAGCCAACGATCGACAAGGTGATCAATAAGTGATCCTAGCTACTCACATCAGACATAACCCCACCGTGTTCTTCTTCTCGAAACCCCTTTGAGAAGAGACAATCACGGAACTCACACAGGTAGTGTATTCTTAAGGATAGAGTGTCATGTTATCTACAACCGGATATTAACAAATTCCCATCTGCCACATAACCGCGGGCACGGCTTTCGAAAGATCAAACCCTGCAGGGGTGTCCCAACTTAGCCCATCACAAGCTCATGATATGCGGAGTCGCAACTCCAAGGTGGGAAGACCCGAGTATTCTCGGAATCCCGTGCTCAAGATATTCCCGGCGTTCCGACACCCTGATAGTAGCCGCGCGTATCTCGTCTCAGGACACGACCAGATGAGACAGCCTACAGGAAAATACCAAATACCTCGGGTTTCCCCAAGGCGGCCCTGCAGTCTGCTCGGTTGGACCAACACTCAAATCAAGCACTGGCCTAGGGGGTTGATTAATTAATCCTCAGGTTAATTACTCCCTCGGCAAGTTTTAGTTGTTAGGCAAATGGAGTACCAATGTTGGGCCTTGCTGGAAAAGCTTTAGCGCTAAGCGGGTTATCGAGGGGGGGGGGCATAAACCCCAACCGTGTTAGGAACGCAAAATCCAGGAACATAACTGTCGGGACCCCGATCCTAAGTCACATCGGTCTAGCATGTAACACACCATATCACTTTGCGGCCTCACGCACGGTATCCCCACGGGTGCCACCTTACCTGGCCCAGGACCGTTTGTGCATTTTGGCTCACGTATATGATAGTGTCGATAGCATCCATATGACAGAGAACCCGGGCCGACATGACCAGTTATAAACCAAAAGTGGCACTAAATTACAGAGACAGGCATACATGACCCAGAAACGAACGTGTCGGTCATCAACGTATGAACCCAAGTCGTAGCAAGCTACAAGGACTTAAAGGAACAACGAGTGACATTTCCCCTAAGGGACAGACACAGGAACGAAGAAGAAAACATGCCGGTCAGCCTAGGTATTCCGGAGCAGTAGCAAGCTACCAAGGCTAAGTGGAAGCACTAGGAGACATTTCCCTGTAAGATAGGCTACCAAAGGTAAACAACTAGGTGTCGGATCCCACACATACCAAGCATTTCAATAACATACACACAATATGCTCGATATGTGCAAATACAACATGGCATCACAACAAGACTCTAAGAAACAAAGTATTTATTCATTAGGCTCCGAGGAGCCAGATATTACAAACATGGGTCTCACGACCCAACATTCAGAGCATACAAGCAACAAGCGGAAGCACAACATGTCTGAGTACAGACATCTACAAATGAAAAATGCTGAAGAGCCCGACTATCTACAACACTCGTCCAAGAACGTAGCTGAGGTACAAGCTACTTGTCAAAGTCCAAGCGGAACTACTAGTGAGACAGCAATCTTATCTGCAAAACATAAATTAAGCAAACATGAGTACAAAGGTACTCAGCAAGACTTACATCAGATCCTATCATACATGCACTTGTATCAAGATAGCAAAGTGGGGTTTAGTTGCAGCAAGCCAGCTTTGACTCAGTGGCTATCCTATTATACGACTGCTGGTAACTCTTTTGAGGTGGCGCACACGAGTCCACTAAGCACCACACAATACACCACTATGGATTCATCCCCGTCTCCCTACGAGAAGGCCATCCATAGCACTCACACCTTTCTTGAGCATTTTAGAGTATCCACTTCAAGTTGTCTATGTACCACGTAAGCATCCAAGAAGTCCATAATCGCGGACCCGGCTATTCGAATAGATCATGTTAACCCTGCAGGGGTGTACTTCTTCACACACGCTCTCGCCACTTACCGTCATGTACATCTCGTGTATCTCGGCAACCTTCAAGCGGAAGCCTGGCGAGGGTGTCGGCCACGACCTGACTAACCACACAAGACTCTAGTCCAGGTTTATCGCCTATTCGGGTTCCATCCGTAAGGAGATCCGGCCGGGGTGTCGCTCACGGCCCCAAATGATGTGCGCGGGGTTCCCAAGCCCACCTCGCCGAGTGGATCTACGCTTGGTACACCGTGCCACAGTGCCTAGTTTGTCCCAAGCCCACCTGGCCGAGTGCCACTTGGTAGACTACTAACACTACCTACAAACACCAGAAACTAGTTGCAACTCCTGGACAGAGATCATGTTGATTAATAAGTCGAGAGGGGTCGAGTTACCGGAACCCAATGTGTGGTAGTATCTAGTCATTGGACAACATACACATAACTCAGTTCTTAGGGACGGTTCTAGTGAGACAACCCACCATGTACTCCTACATGGCCTCTCACCACTACCTTTACCAAATTGTGTTCACACACTTAACTCTCAGCATCAGAACATATCACTGCACTCCAATTCATTCTCGATGAATCAGACCTGACACACTCTAAGCAATAGCAAGCAAGGCATGGTAAGATCACATCATGGCTTCAATCAACTCCTACACATGCTAGTGGGTTTCAACTATTTACTGTGGCAATGACAGGTCATGCAGAGGAATGGGTTCAACTACCGCAGCATAAAGTAGCAGTTGAAGTCGTTGTTGTCCTAATGCAATAACAGAGAGCAGGAGCGAGAGAGGGGTTGTATCGGAATGAACAAGGGGGTTTGCTTGCCTGGTATAACAACGTGTAGAGCACTGCTCCTCTGACAGGTACTCTGGAACGGTCTCCGGAGCAGAACCTATCGAGAAGGACGATGCCAGCAATCAAACACAAGCATATGCAACAATATGATGCATGAATATGGCATGAAGATGTGATGTTGTTTGAGCTAATGCAACTAACATTTTATTTGGTTGAATTCCATTTGAACCAAGGGTTCAAATGCAACTCTAAAATAAGCATTTATAAATGCCATTTACGTGTTTTCATATAATCAGTAGGTATAACTTCATTTTTCATGCATGAAAATGGTACAGATGGATAGATTGAATTTTTCTGATAATTTTTCATATATAAATTATTTCATTCTGAGCTACGGTTGAATTTATGTGATTTTTTGAAGTTTAAACATTTTTTGGATTTTTCTAAACAAAAACAATTCCAGAAAATTGTTTATTGCGTCAGCACTGCGTCATGCTTGCGTCAGCAAGTCAGCAGCGCTGACTCGGGTCAAACCTGACGTGTGGGGTCCACACGTCAGTGGCTTCAGTAAACTAACTGAGTTTGTTAGTCCTAACTAACTAGGCAGGGCCCACTAGTCAGTGTCCAAGTGACTAACCTAACTAGTTAATTAACACTAACCAGAATGATTAGTCGGGTGGGGCCCGTAGGTCAGTGAGAGAGAGGGGAGGTCAACTGGGCAGTGGGGGGTCAAACCACGCCGGTCAACGGGTCAAACCCGCCGGCGGCTCGACGCCGGCGAGGCCAAATACGGCGGTGATCTGCGGAATTCGCCTACGGGGCACCTTTTGGCGCGCGGAGCACAACTATGGGACGCTGGAGCTCGTCCGCATCCATTCCAGCAAGCAGCAGCAACTAAGGCGGCCGGAGCTCACCGGAAACGAGCTCGCGGCGGCGCCGGAGTTCGGGCCTCGTCGGAAACGAGGCTACGGGGCACGGGGAGGCCAATGGATGGGTGATACGGGCTCCTGGTGAGGCACTGATTGCGGTGACGTGCTCGGTTTTCAGCGTGCGTGGCTGTGGCCACGGCGACGGCATCGCCAGCGGCGGTGAGCTTGCGGTCACGGAGGGCATCGGGGCTTAAGCACGCGCGAGAGTGAGGGAACGGGGGGAAAGAAGGAGGAGCTCACGGCGATTGCAACGCGATGAACGGCGGGCTCGGGGAGGTCCTGGAGCGGTCGGGGCGGCGAGGGGGATCCACGGCGGCCGGTGGTGAAAACGAGCTCGAGGACGAGGCCTCAGGGCGTCGGGGTCGATTCCTTCGGCTTGGAGATGCACGGCAGCGAGGCGGAGCTCGGGGGCTCGTCGGAGGGGCGAGGGGGAGGCGGTGGCTACGGCAACGGCGATCGGCGGCGGCGACGTCGCTCGGCCACTGCGAAGAGCAGACGAGGGAGAGGGCAGGAGGGGGAGAAAGAGCGTCCAGGGGATCGGGGCGGCACCGAGGAGAAGCTTCGAGGTGTCGCCGCGCTGTCCAAGCGACGCAGGCGAGCAGGCAGGAGGCGTGGCGCCTCGCGCGCGCGTGCGGTGTCCCTCCCCTGCCTACTGGCAGAGGTAGGCGACGACTGGCACGGCCAGTTGGGCTGGGCAGGCCAGGCCGCACTGTGCTGGGCCAGCACAGGTAAGTCTCTTCCTCTTTTTTTTTGTTTCTGTTTTCTATTTCTGTATTTATGTTTTGATTTAGTTTCTAAACTAAATCAATTAATTTCTTCTGACATTTTTTGCAGGGACCTAGGAATTAATCCAAGCCCCTCAAAATAAAGAATCAGAATTTTGGACATATATAAAATATATAATAAATATATATCCAAGCAAATAACTATTGCATTAATTCTAAATGCCCAAAATAAATACTTATGAGCTCCTAATAATATTGGTTTGATTTTTTATTTCTAACCAATATTTTCAGAGAGCAACATGAACATTTTCTTGGACCTTTTTAGAGCAATTTTTATTTGGGTCATTTTCAAAAAGGGTTTCTGAGGGTTTCACAAGTCCTCAATTCAATTTCATTTGAAATTTAAACATGATGCAAACATCAAGACTAGCCTAGTGCATACCAGAACTAGGGTTGTGACAATAACACCGGTTTATCGGGTCCTAAGGTGGCATGAGTGGAACAAAACACCGAGCAAAAGGCCAAGCCTTCCACCCATTGCCAAGTATATAGGTGTGTTAATATATTTAAGAGATATTGTGATATTCCAACAACAAGTTCCAACATGGAGCAATCTTCATCTTCACCTGCAACTAACAATGCTATAAGAGGGGCTGAGCAAGCGGGTAACATGGCCAAACAACGGTTTGCCGGGAAGGTGTCAAAGGTTAGAGGTCTCATGGCAACAATAGCAGGCTGACAAACAGACATGTACATCGAGGCAATATCTAAAGAGCGAAACATCTAGCATAGGCAAAGGTAGTAGTGAGATCTGGGAATGGTCATCTTGCCTGGGATTCTGCAAAGAAGAAGAACAAGTCCATGAAGTAGTCGAACAAAACCTCACAACTCCGGAACGAACCCAAAGCTAACAAGAGAAGAATACCGGAAAGAAGCAAACAACACGGTAAACACACAAGCATGCACAATCAAGTATGATGCATGTCCGGTTTAAATATGCATGGTATGGCAAAATGCACAAACAAAGCTACAAGTTAAGTGGAGCTCAATATGCAACGAGTTGCATATTGACAAAACACCACATTATATTTAGTTAGTATAATGCCCAGGATGGGACTATACCTCCTACGTGTCGAGGCACGACTTAAAGGTATAAGCCCATTCTGGAATGATCTCAAGTTTGGTATCTTTGCACGACTCATGTAAAAGAGGGATTAAATTGCAAAAGGAGATAGTTGGCTTACACTCGCCACTTCACACAATACATTACATAAGCAAAACATCATTCAAAACATCACAGCCCATCTAAGGGTAAGATCCAAAAGACAAGATACCAAACATAACGTTAAACCACAGGTCTAGATCGAATCCTAGTAGAAACCACTACTGATCGTCGAAACGTCACAAGCATACGGCCACTCTCTTCATCGAGCTCCCAGTGAAGTTCTGATCCCTCTCCTGCATCAAACTCGGTTGAACCTGCATCTTGTGTTGTAGTATCTGTGAGCCACGAGGACTCAGCAATCCCATAACCATGGGTATCAATACTAGCAAAGCTTTGTGGGTAGGAAGAGGTAAAATGGTGAGGTTGCAGCAGCGGCTAAGCATAATATGGTGGCTAACTTACGAGTACAAGAGTAAGATGAGCATTTACGCAAACGGTCGCAACTAGTAGTGATCGCTAAAGATCCTGAACTACATACGAATCAAACATAACCCCATCGTGTTCTCTTCTCAAAGTGAAAAGAGACAGTCACGGTTACTCACACAGTTGTGTGTTTTACTTCGGATCATCTGTCCAGTTTTCTACAACCGGACATTAACAAATTCCAATCTGCCACATAACCGCGGGCACGGCTTTCGAAAGATTATAACCCTGCAGGGGTGTTCCAACTTAGCCCATCACAAGCACTCACGATTAGCTGAAGTGATAAATATAATATCATCACTCCTTATCTTAGGGAAATCCGATCAGGCTCGGCATCCCGGTGCACAAGACATTTCGACAATGGTAAAACAAGTCCAGCAAGACCTCCCGGTGTGTCGATACCCTGATAGTAGCCGCGCGTATCTCGTCTCAGGCCACGACCGGATGGGCGATTATACGAGTAAAATCAAACCTCGAGTTTCCCCATGGTGGCCCCGCATAACCCCCATTTGGGACCAACACCATCAGCACTGGCCCCCCTGTTATGTGGAATTCAGAACCCGGGGACGCGACCCCCTATGCAAATTTAATTAATTAATTAAGTTGTTATTATGAGCAAATTAAAACCAATGTTGGGCCTTGCTGGAGGAGTTTTATTCAAAGTCGAACTATCAAGGGGTCCCCATCCACCCATCGTGTAAGGAACGCAAAAATCAAGGAACATAATGCCGGTTTATCGGCGCCTAAGGTGGCATGAGTGGAACAAAACACCGAGCAAAAGGCCAAGCCTTCCACCCATGCCCAGTATATAGGTGTGTTAATAATAATAATAGATATTGTGATATTCCAACAACAAGTTCCCACCTGGAACGATCTTCATCTTCACCTGCAACTAACAACGCTATAAGAGGGGCTGAGCAAGCAGGTAACATAGCCAAACAGTGGTTTTGCTAGGAAGGTTTCAAAGTTAGAGGTTTCATGGCAACAGGAGAGGCTGACAAAAAGATGGGTAGCGCGAGATGTAACGATAGCATCGAGACAACTAAGCATGGCAATGGTAGTGAAGGTATCCAAGGGTATGATCATCTTACTTGGGATTCCACAAGGAAGAAGAACGGATCCATGTAGTAGACGGAGCAACATAGTCGAGCGAATCCTCACAACTCCGGAACGAAACCGAAGCTAACAAGAGAAGCAACCGGAAAGAAGCAAACAACACGGTAAACACACAAGCATAAACATGGCATACGATGCACATCCAAATATGATGCATGTCCGGTTTAAAATATGCATGGCATGGCAAAAAGCACAAACAACACTACAAGTTAAGTGGAGCTCAATATGCAACGAGTTTCATATTGACGAAACACCACATTTTAATTATTTAATTGACTCCCGTTATTTACAAGACAAGATTAAATGTTTTTAACATGGCAAGAGGTGAAGCATAATAAAACTACACTATTTAGGCAATTTAAATGAGGCCGGAAAATAACAACAACAATTCCGGTAAAAACCCCATGAGCATGTTTAGAAA
The DNA here is from genome assembly GCA_902687465.1 of Secale cereale. Classification (NCBI taxonomy): domain Eukaryota; kingdom Viridiplantae; phylum Streptophyta; class Magnoliopsida; order Poales; family Poaceae; genus Secale; species Secale cereale. Next base: position 123,147,257 of record LR738713.1, on the reverse strand, counting down.
TTTTAAGCAAACAACAATTCACACATATAATGTTGTTAACATGATGCGGATGATATGCTCAAGTTTATGCAATTTAGTTAAACATTAACATGAAGAGATACGAAGATGATAAGGAGTATTTGTCGCCGTGGTGAAAGGAAAGGGTGCCACGGCAACGATCCGAAAATGATGCAACGCAACATCTCGGTTCCGGTAACTCGTTGAGAGACCGGTGCAAAAGAAATATGGCGTGAGAGAGTCAAGCAAGAAGAAAGGTGGGGTGATCCCGTCACCGGGTTCCCACGGGTCGGCGACGAGGCAACCGAGGAACACGACAAAAGACGATACGGGCACGAAGCACACAAGGGAAACATCTCATACAACACAAGCATTCCACGGGTCATCGTCTCGGGGTTATACCTTCGGAACAATCGTTCTCGGAGGGGTTCGAGTCATCGAGGGGCGTAGTGGAAGTAGTCGTTCCGTTTGTAGTCGTACACGGGTCGACGGTAGTGGAAGTAGACGTTCTCGTTTCGTAGATGTTCGTGTCGCAAGAAGAGGTACTTGGCGCATCCGGTAGTCGTGGTACTTGTCGAGTCGTCGTTGACGTAGGGGTACACGTTCGTAGAGGTACTAGCTGTCTCGGCGACGGTAGTCGTTCACGGAGCTCGTTTTTCTGTAGATGTACACACTCGTAGAGGTTCGGGTCACGTGTAGAGGTACTTGGCACATCGCCATGTAGTCGTACTCGGGGTCGTCGTGGAACTTGTCGGTCTCGGGACTTGGCGACGGTAGTGGTACTTAACGGTCTCGGTCTCGACAACGTAGACGAACTTGACGGGTCTCATGTGTAGTCGTACTCGGCGAATCCGCGTGGTTGCACATGTCTTTGAGTTGTAGCCGAACTTGACGAAAAACCCACGGCGAGACCACAACGCTTAGTCTTGGCGAACAGAGGCAACAGCAACAGAGCGATGGTCCTCGCTGCAGAGGAAGCAGGGGTCAAACTCGTGCTCGACAGAGGCAGCAGCAGCGCAGGGGACTTGGCGCTGAAGAGGGATGGAGGCCGGAGCTTCTGGCTGGTCGGGCTGGAATGGATGGGGAGGCACGAAGCTTCTGGCCGGTCGGGCTGGAATGGATGGGGAGGCACGGAGCTGCGGCCTTGGCGGACGCCGGATGCGGATGTCAAGGCGAGGCAAGGAAGAGGCCCCGTGCGAGACGAAGCAGGGCGGCTCGGCTGCGGCCCTGGGGTCGAGGAGGGGAGGCCACCGCTCGGGGCAGTCGTGCGCTGCAGGCGCGCGCCGGCGGCGAGCCACGGAGGAGGCGAGGATCCCCGGCTCAGGGCGGCGCCGGCGCTGGGGCGCTGGGGCTCCTGGCGCGCGGAAGGACGATGCGGGCGCCATGGCGTCGACGAAGGAGGTCGGGCGTCCGGCGCTGACCTGGAGATGGAGGGCTCTGGCCGGCCTGGAGGGCGCGTCCGTGCGGCGCTGGCCTTGCTGGAGACGGAGGGCGAGGCGCAGTAGGAGGGAGCCGCTCGTTGCTGGGGTCGTCCACGGCCGGATCGGGAGCAAGGACTGGGGGAAGAGACGGGATCGAGGGAGGAGGGGTCCGGGCGAGAACGAGAGGAGGGGAATAGCGAAGGGAGCGAGGGTGCGGTCGTCCTGGCGGCGCTACGAGGAGGGAGAGCGAGGGGAGAGATGAGAGGCTCGGTTCGGGCTAGGGTTGGAGGAGGAGTTGGGCCGGGAGGCTGAGAGCAGGCCGAGTTGGGCCTAGGGAGTCCTAGTGGCCGGCTTGGGCCTGGCTGGGATGGCCTAGAGGCCATCTCTCTCTCCTTATTTTAACTGTTGCTGTTTAAAAAAAACAGAAAACAGCAAAGAAGAAAGAAAAGGAAGGAGGTGTTAGGAATAGGATTAGGGCATAGGGTAAAAATTCCCTGGACTCACAAAAATGTAAGGAATTAAATAAAATTGTTGGAGGGTTTTTTGGAAGAACCTCGATAAACGAGAAAAGAAATATAGGGAAGGTTTTGACGGTGAAACTTGAATTAAAGAGGCATGGGGAATATATGCAAGTGTGTTGGTTAATTCCAAACAAATGGAATATTTAATATAGCTCCCTAATAATATTGAGAGGCTTTTATATGTTATAAAGAGAAGTCATCCTTCCCTCGATTTAAATGGATCGAAGATCCACACGATTTATTTAAGTTGAGATGCAAAAGAAATATGACATGATGGCCTGATGACATGATGCAATGCAAAAAAATAAATAACACAAACACAAATGAAACACACGGGAGAACCCGGAACATCTGGAATCTTTTGGAACGTCGGTCTTCGGGCGTCATAGTTAGTTAACTCTCGTTTATTTACAAGACAAGGTTAAATGTTTTTATTAAACATGGCAAGAGGTGAAGCTTAAAAAAACTACACTATCTAGTCAATTTAAATGAGGTCGGAAATAACAACAACAATTCCGGAAAATCCCCATGAGCATATTTAGCAATTATTAAGCAACAACAATTTAACATTTAAAGGTTGTTATCATGATGTGGATGACATGATCAAGTTTTATGCAAGTTTATTAAAAGTTGACATAAGATATGTGAAGCATTTGTCACCGTGGTGGAAAGAAAGGGTGCCACGGCAACGATCCGAAAATGATGCAACGGCGACATCTCGGTTCCGGTAACTCATCGGAAGACCGGTGCAAAAGAAGGATCGACGTGAGCGAGTCGAACAAGATGATGGGGTGCTCCCGGCTTCCGAGTTCCCACGGTTCGGCGATAAAAGAGGGGCGCAACGGACACGGCGCAAACAAGTACTTCATCTCATACAACACATGCAGTCCACGGGTCATCGTCTCGGGGTTATACCTTCGGAACGTTCGTTCTCGAAGCGGTTTGAGTTCGTAGTGGAAGTAGCCGTTCTCGCGATTCATAGAGGAAGTAGGCGTTCACGTTTCGGCGGTAGTTGTACTTGTCGGGATCGTTATTGACGTAGGGGTACACGGGTCAAAGGCGTACTTGACGTTTCGGTCCATAGTCGTTCGGGCGTGGCGTTACTCGTTTTTGTAGATGTAGTTGACGGTTTCGAGTGCTCCGGGCGTCGCGGTACTTGGCGCTTCAAAACGTTCGTCATGGTACTTGAGGTCTCTGAACTTGTCGTTCTTGTTAAAACGAAGGGGTACTTGGTGTTTCCGGCGACGGTAGTCGTACACGGGTCTTCGGCGACGGTCGTCATACACGTTTCGTAGATGTTCGGGGTCGTCGTGGTACTTGTCGTAGGGGTTCTTGTCGTATCGTCGAACGTAGTGGTACTTGACGATTCTGGAGATGTGCATGGGTTGTAGTGGAACTTGGCAAAAATATGGGCGGTCTTGACGCATCCAGATCCAAGCAAGGCCAAGGGTTCGGGCACGAGCAGGGCGGTCGTCAAAGGCGAGGGAAGCGGCGAAACTCCAGCGCGGCAGGGAGCTCGACGGACGTAGTGGAGCTGGAGAAGCTCGGGCCCTCAGGTGCGGGAGTAGAGGAGGCCGAGGTCCAGGCAGCGGCCATGGCGGGCTCGACGAGGGGGGCTGGAGCAGAGGCCATGGGCTCGGGCGGCGATGAGGAGAGGTTCCGATGGCCTGGGGCGCGCTGGAGACGAGGTAGGGGCCTTGGCGGCGGACGGCGCGGCGGCGCTCGGCCTGGCGAGCATGAGGCTCGCGGGGCCTCGACGAGGAGCAGAGGAGGTAGTGCCTCGGCGGCTTCAGGCCCTGGTGCTACAGCGGGCGATGCGGAGGGTGTGCGAGGCGGAGGAGGCCGAAGTGGAGGGAGATGCGGGCGTTGAAGGCGGACGGGAGGGCGATGCAGGAGGGAGGAGGAGGGAGCGAGGGAGAGGCGGAGGGACGAGGGGAACGAGCAGGGGTCGGGTGCGGGGCGACCCGGCGGCGCGATGGAAAAGGGACGAGGGAGAGGGAGAGGATCGAGCGAGGGCTCGCTGGGCTAGGGTTAGGAGGAGGGAAGCGGGCTGCGGGGAGAGAGGTTGGCCTTGGGCCAGATGGTGCGGCCGGCCTGGCTGCAGGGAGATGGGCCTAGGCCTACAGATGGGCCGGCCTGAGACGAGGGCTACGGCTTGACTCTCTGTCCCTCTCTCTCTCTCTCTCTCTCTCTCTCAAATAAAAAAACAAAACAAAGAACTAAATAGAGAGGAAAAGAAAAGGGCACCTAGGGAAAGAATTTACACATGAGGGTAATTTTCTCGGGCTCACAAAAATGTCCACGGTCCACGAAAAAATAGGAGAGGCAAGAATGCAACAGTTACATTCGAACTCATTTGAATTTAATTCAAATGGTTTGAATTAGGGCATGGCTAGAAATGCCCAAAATGTTGAGACTTTAGGAGGAGCCTCGATAAAAGGGAAAGGAAAAGTTGGCAAGGTTTGAGGCAAGGAATTGCGAAAGAGAAGGCACGGGGAAAAATATGCAAGTGTGTTATGGTGAATTCCAAACAAATGGAATAATTTAATATAGCTCCCTAATAATATTGAGAGGCTTTTATATGTTATAAAGAGAAATCACCATAGTGAGTATCCCTCAATTTAAATGGATCGAGGATCCATACGGTTTATTTAGTTGAGTTTTAAAATTAGAAAGACTTGATGGCATGATGACATGATGCAATGCAAAAAAAATAAAGCAAGCACAAATGAAACACATGGGAAAACCCGGAACATCTGGAATCTTCTTGTCAGGACCCCGATCCTAAGTCACATCGATCTAGCTGTAACACGTCGTATCACTTTGCGGCCTCACGCACGGTAACCCCATGGGTGCCACCTTACCTGGCCCGGGACCGTTTGCGCATTTTGGCACACGTATATGACAGTGTCGCTAGCATCCATATGACAGAGAACCCGGGCCGACATGGCTAGTTATAAACCAAAAGTGGCACTAAATTACAGAGACAGGCATCCATGACCCAGCAACGAACGTGTCGGTCATCAACGTATGAACCCAAGTCGTAGCAAGCTACATGGACTTAAAGGAACAACGCGTGACATTTCCCATAAGGGACATACACAGGAACGAAGAAGGACACATGCCGGCCAGCCTACGTGTTCCGAGCAGTAGCAAGCTACCAAGGCTCATTGGAAGCACTAGGAGGCATTTCCCTGTAAGATAGGCTACCAAAGGAAAACAACTAGGTGCCGGATCCCACACATACCAAGCATTTCAATCATACACACAATATGCTCAATATGTGCAAATACAACATTGCATCACAACAGAACTCTATGACTCAAAGTACTTTATTTAAGTGGCTCCAAGAGCCATACATAACATATTCATACAGGTAGGGGTCACATGACCCAACACTCAAGTCATAGAGTCATACAAGCACAAGCGGAAGCTACATGTCTGGGTACAGACAACTTAGAAAATAAAACAGGCTTGATGTAGCCTGACTATCTACAAGGCCCTTCACAAGCTCCAGATCTCCGTCTGGGTGACAAGCTACTCGTCGACGTCAACGTCTATGTAGAACCCATCAGAAGGGGCAGGGTTCTCCTCTGCAACAGTTATTAAGCAAACATGAGTACAAAGGTACTCAGCAAGTCTTACAACAGAACCTATCATACATGCAACATTATCAACAGGGGGCAGTGGAGTTCATAGCAGAAAGCCAGCTTTGACTCTTGGCTAACCTATTCTACAACTCTCAACAGATTGCAAGATATTATTACGAACACGAGTCCTCTACTCACCACATCAATACACCACCGAGGATCCTCTTCCGTCATCCTATGGAAGGGCCATCCACGGCACTCACACTTGTCTTGAGGCTTTTAGTAGTATCCATCAACTTGTCTATGAACTGTAAGAGTAATCAAGTAGTTCGTACCGCGAACAACGGCTATTCGAATAGATTGATAACCCTGCAGGGGTGTACTTCTTCACACACGCTTCCACCACTTATCGCCATTTACTCGACATGTACTCGGCAACCTTCAAGCGGAAGCCCAGCGAGGGTGTCGGCCACGACTTGACTAACTACGCAAGTCTCTCGTCCAGGTTTATCGCCTATTTGGGTTCCATCCGTGGGGAGATCCGGCCGGGGTGTCGCTCACGGCCCCAAACGATGTGTACAGGGTTCCCGACTCACCAAACGGGCAACCGGTACACCGTGCCACGTACCTGTCGCATCACAACCCACCCCGAGGGTCAGCGCTGTGCACGACCTCCAGTAAACTACAAACACCAGAAACTAGTTGCAACTCCTGGACAGAGATCGAGGGTAATTAATAAGCCGAGAGGGTCCATTGGTTTCGGGCCCAATGCATGGTAGTAGCTGGAACTTGAACCACACATACAGATCTCGGGTCCTATGAACGGTTCCAATGAAACAACCCACCACGTACTCGTACATGGCCTTTCATCGATACCTTTACCAAACATGTTCCACACTTCCTTCTCTTATCGGTATGATTATTTCACTCTGGTCCATCACCCAGATGAACCAGACCTGACACAACTCTAAGCATAGCAGGCAACATAAACAAATAGCATGGTGGATCACACATCACATGGCTCAATCAACTCCTACACATGCTAGCGGGTTTCAACTATTTACTGTGGCAATGACAGGTCATGCAAGGGAATAGGGTTCAACTACCGCAGCAAGTAGCAGTTCACACGCTGTTGCCTTAATGCAGTAAAAGAGAGAAGGAGCGAGAAGATGGGTTTGTATCGGAATGATCAATGATTGCTTGCCTGATAGAGTGGTTGTCGGGTACTGCTCTTCAGCTGGATACGCAGAAGTATCCTCGGGAGCAGGACCTAACACGAAGAATACCGGCGATACAATCATTAAACAAACAAATGCAACAATATGATGCATGCTTATGATATGGTAAAATGCATGTGTTTTGGACTAATGCAACTATAACCAGAAGGGTTTTGAGTCTATTTGAATCAAAGATTCAAATTGGAACTCAAGCTATTATTTAACTAAGTGCATTATCATGTTTTAATGTATACAGCAAGGTTAACTTGCTCAAACATGCATGAAACCAGTGCCATTGGAAAGATTGGATTTTTCTGATCAATTTTCATATATAAATCTTTTCCATCTGAGCTACTGTTGAATTTATATGATTTTTTGAAGTTAACAGCATTTTCTGGAATTTCCTGAATTATTTTTAAATCTAAAAATCCCAGAAAATCCTTTACTGCGTCAGCATGACATCATGCTGACGTCAGTCAGTCAACAGGGCGGCCCAGGTCAAACCTGACTAGTGGGACCCACTGGTCAGTGTCACAGTTAGCTAATTAACTAATTAGAGTTAAATTAAACACTATACTAGGTTTGACTAGCAGGCAGGGCCCACATGTCAGTTACCCAGGGGGGTCAAACCCGTGGTCAAACAGGGCCAACTCGCCAGCGTTTAGCCGCCGGCGAGGCCAAACACGGCGGTGAGGTACGGGTTTTGTGCTCCGGCTGCCAAAACGACGACGGAGCACATCTACGCGTAGCTGGAAGCAAACCGCATCGAGTGGAGGTGGTGGCTGGCCTCGGGGTCGCCGGAATCGACGCCGGCGGCGAGTCCAGCGGCTGCCGGAGTTCGGGCGAAGTCGAAAACGATGGTGCGGTGCTCGTAGAGGTGCGTGGAGTGGTCCTATAGCACCTATGCGTGACAGTGAAGCTTGTGGGCACGGTGGCCGGGCCATTGGATGGCCGGAGCCTCGTCGGCGACGAGCTCCGCGGCGGCGCGTGCAGGTGAGCTACGTGTAGTGCGTTTTAGTGTAGGAGAGAGCCAACGGAGAGGGGGAGAACGAAGCTGGACTCACAGCGGTTGCAGAAAACACCGAATCGAGCTTGGGGGCGGTCGGAGCTGAGCGGGACGGCGAGGGGGATCTCCGCGGCCGGAGTTGGGGAAGAAGGGGTCGGTGTCACATCCCTAGCTCATGTCTGCCTAGTGCTAGGTTAGCTGTGCATCATGTTTAATTTTCGTTAACTTGAAATGGGGATTGATCAAACCCTAGCACTAAATGAACTCAACTAGGGTCAAGAATAAAATCATTTCCAATGACCCAAAATTCCTTCATCAATGTTTGATAATTTTGGCAAGGCATTGAGACCAAACCAAAAATAGTGAACATTTTTAGGGAATATTTGGGCTTTGAATTAAATCAATAAGTATTTAAATTGGGGCATGTAAATATTTTTAATATCTTTAAATGCCCCAACAATTCTGAAAATATTTGAGGGTCTCTGTAATAATTTATTTAATGCCCACAATTATTTTTAGGATTTATTAAAATGATTTGGGCTATAAACTAAATCAAAACAAAGTCAAAAGAATAGAAAACAGAAACAAAAATAAGAGAGAGGGAAGTTTTACCTGGCCTTACCTAATGGCCCAGCTGCGGCCCAGCACCGCTGGCCCAGCCCACCCCCTCGCGCATCGTCTTCTCCCCCTCGCCCCGAAGCAGCTGCGTGCCAGCGCACGCGCCGACCGCGCCACCTCCTGCTTCGCCGTGTCGCGCTCCCCTTCGACCCAAGCCAGGCGCCAAGGGACGTGGACGAAGCCCCCGCAGCGTTTCTCTCCTTCTCTGGTCTCATCCCCATTCTCCCCGCTCGCTTTCGAGCTCGACCGAACGAGGCTATCGCCGCCGCTCGTCACCACCGGGGCCACCGTCGCCCCCTCGCTACAGCGCCATGCCCGAGAGCTCCGCCGTCGACTGCTTCATCGAGAAGCCCGAGCCACAAGCGCCCGTCTGCTCTGCACCGCCCTCACTAGGCTTGTTCCCGACCGCCGTCGCCGGAGATCCCCCTCGCCGCCCCGCTCGCTCAGACGCCTCCTCGCCCCCTTCGTCCGCACCGTTCGTTTCACTGTGAGCCACTGCCCTCTCCCCTCCGTCTTGTCTCCTCGCGCGCGACCTGTAGCCGCTGCCCCGCAAGCACCGAGCGCCGCCGTCCGCCATGGCCGAAGCTCTGCTTCACACCGAGCTCGTCCCGCCTCCTACCGCTGCTCGTCGTGCTCCGGGTGCCCCACTGATGCGTCCCGGCCGCTCCGCTGCGTCGCTAGCAACCCGCAGCACCGCGCCCGCACAGACCCGAGCTCCGGCCGCCGCAAACCTCGCCGTCGGCGCTGTTTCCGGCCACTCCAGGTCGAACAGCTCGCACCGTTGGATGCGGCCGAGTGCCAGCTTTCCAACGGGACTAACCGCGCCCAAAACCGTCCTTTGTACACGAATCCCGACCCTCTCCGGCGAGTCACCGCCGCGGATTGAGGCCGCCGGCGATTAACTCCGGCGTGCTGACATGGCGTCGTCATTAGTGACTAACTAACCCAACCTAGAGTCACTGATAGTGGGCCCCAGTGCCTATTTAGTTTAGTTTAATTTTTCTGTTAAGTTTAGTTAAGTCTGTTTAACTGTTGTGTCACTGACGTGTGGACCCCACACGTCAGGTTTGACCTGGACCAGCCTTTGACCTGCTGATGTCATGTTGACGCAGTGCTGACGCAATAAGTGTTTTCTGGATTTTTAAATAAATCAGAAATGATTTATTTATTTCAGAAAATAGCCAAAACTTCTAAAAATCATAGAAAATAATCTATAACTCAGATGAAAATAATTTATATATGAAAATTGATCAGAATAATCCAAGGAATCTGTTTATGGCAATTTTCATGCATGTTAGAACAACTTATGGTTGTTGTTTAGGACAATTTGAGTAAATGGCATTTGAATAATCACATATGGAGTTTGAATTTGAACCTTTGGTTCAAACCAACTTCATTTAATTTGGTTGCTAGTTGCATTAGGCCAAACCACAGCATATTGCCATGTCATATTCATGCATCATATTGTTGCATTGCATTGATTGTGTTCTTTCTCTGTTTGTCGGTTTTGTTCCCTCTCAGTAGACGACGTTCCGACGATGTGATCGATGACACCGATGAAGACTCATTGATATCTTCAGAAGTGCCAGGAAGCAAACCCCCATTGAGCATCCCGATACAATCCCACTCTCTCGCTCCTGCTCTCTTTTATTGCATTAGGACAACAACGATTGAACTGCTTTTGCTGCGGTAGTTGAACCCCTTTCCTCTGCATGACCTGTCATTGCCACAGTAAATAGTTGAAACCCACTAGCATGAGTAGGAGTTGTTTGAGCCATGTTGTGCCTACTCATACATGCTTTCTGGTTATGCCTGCTATTGCTTAGAGTTCAGTCAGGTCTGATTCATATGGGATGAATTGGAATGTGGTGAACTTGTCCTACTGTGTGTGAGCTAAGTGTGTGAACACATTTTGGTAAAGGTAGCGGTGAGAGGCCATGTAGGAGTACATGGTGGGTTGTCTCACTGGAACCGTCCTTAAGAACTGTGTTCTGTGTAAGTTGTCCAATGACATAGCTACTACCACGCATTGGAATGCTTAAGTGCCCCTCTCGACTTATTAATCAACTCGATCTCTGTCCAGGAGTTGCAACTAGTTTCTGGTGTTTGTAGGTAGTGTTAGTAGTCTACCAAGTGGCACACGGTACATGTGGGCTTGGGTCAGACTAGGCACCGTGGCACGGTGTACCAAGCGTAGATCCATCCGACGAGGTGGGCTTGGGAACCCTGCGCACATCTTTTGGGGCCGTGAGCGACACCCCGGCCGGATCTCCCCACGGATGGAACCCGAATAGGCGATAAACCTGGACGAGAGACTTGTGTGGTTAGTCAGGTCGTGGCCGACACCCTCGCCAGGCTTCCGCTTGAAGGTTGCCGAGATACACGACGTGTACATGGCGGTAAGTGGCGAGAGCGTGTGTGAAGAAGTACACCCCTGCAGGGTTAACATGATCTATTCGAATAGCCGGGTCCGCGGATATGGACTTCTTGGATGCTTACGTGGTACATAGACAATCGAAAGTGGATACTCTAAAATACTCAAGACAAGTGTGAGTGCTATGGATGGCCTTCTCGTAGGGAGACGGGAGCGGATCCATAGTGGTGTATTGATTGGTGAATATGTGGACTCGTGTGCGCCACCTCAAAGAGTTACTTGCAGTCGTAGTTTAGGATAGCCACCGAGTCAAAGCTGGCTTGCTGCAGTCAAACTCCACCACCCCCTTTGTTGATACTGATGCATATGTAGCTAGTTCTGATGTAAGTCTTGCTGAGTACCTTTGTACTCACGTTTGCTTAATTTATGTTTTGAAGAGAGACTTCAGTCTCGCTAGTGGTTCCGCGTGGACTTCGACGTTTAGCTTGTTACCTCAGCTACGATCTTGTACCCTTGGGAGGGTCTTGTAGATAGTCAGGCTTCTTAGTCTTTTTCATTTGTAGATGTCTGTACTCAGACATGTAATGCTTCCATTGCCTGTATGCTCTGTATGCTGGGTCATGTGACCTCTGATTGTAATAAATGCTATGATGGCTCTTCTGGGCCTTTATCTATATGAGTTGTTGAGTTATGTTGTGATGCCATGTTGTACAGCACATACTTGCATGTTATGCGTACGTGTAATGTGTATTGCTATGTGTGGGATCCGACACCTAGTTGTTTACCTTTGGTAGCCTATCTTACAGGGAAATGTCTCCTAGTGATTCCACTGAGCCTTGGTAGCTTGCTACTGCTCCGGAACACTTAGGCTGGCCGGCATGTGTCCTTCTTCGTTCCTGTGTCTGTCCCTTAGGGGAAATGTCACGCGTTGTTCCTTTAAGTCCTTCTAGCTTGCTACGACTTGGGTTCATACGTTGATGACCGACACGTTCGTTGCTGGGTCATGTATGCCTGTCTCTGTAATTTAGTATCACTTTTGGTTTATAACTGGTCATGTCGGCCCGGGTTCTCTGTCATATGGATGCTAGCGACACTATCATATACGTGTGCCAAAATGCGCAAACGGTCCCGGGCCAGGTAAGGTGGCACCCGTGGGAATACCGTGCGTGAGGCCGCAAAGTGATATTTGTGTTACAGGCTAGACCTGTGTGGCTTAGGATCGGGGTCCCGACAGTCGGGGACGTCTCCAGGGCGGGCGAGCGCTCGGGGCTCGGCCTGCTCGATGTAGTCGAGGACGGCGAAGATGACGGACACGACGACAGGGCTCAGGGACGACGGTGGACGCGGCTACTACGACGGTGCGAGCACGGCGGCGTCGGCCATGGTGCGGGGAGGGCGAAGGAGAGGAGCTGGGGAGAGTGGAGAGTGTCAGCGAGCTCGGGGACGAGGTGGTCGATCGATCCAAGCCTCCAGGGCGGCGAGGGGAGGAAGCAGGGCGACGGGCAGCTGCGTGGCGCGCGTTGCGGCCGCCGTCGAGCACCTGCCTGCCTGCCTGGCCGAGCCAAGCAGCTCGCTGGAGCGGCAGCTGGGCTGGGCCGGCAGGTGGGCCGGTTGGGCGCCAGGTAACTCCTTCTCTCTCATTTTTCCCTGTTTCTTTTCTGTTTCATTTCTTTGCAACTTTGTTCAATTATTAAAAATGCCAGAACATTTTTATAACTCATAAAACTAGCCATGCCCACTGTATATAATATGAACAGCATGGAACATTATAGTTTATGATTATTTGGGCACATAATATATTTTATAGCATTTAAATGCCCAAGTGTAAATACCATATGATTTAATCCAGAGACCTTAGATGTCCTAGAAAATTGTGCACCATTTTTGGCAGAGGTTTAAGACCAAGGCAGAAATGATGAACATTTTTGAAGGGCATTTTGGGTACATTGGAAAAGATTTTATCAAACCCTAGTTGTTAAAAGAGGGGTGCTGGGGTTTCTGTCATTCCCATTTCAAGTTTCTTTGATAAGTAAACATGATGCAGACTCTAGCTAGTCCTAATGCAAGTGCTAACTAGGGATGTGACACTTCTGGAGTGCCGGTCTTGGGGCGCCACACCGAAGCAGTTGGGGTGACCTTAGGCTTCGTGCCAGTCATGCTGGCAGGGAAGACTATGCGAGGCATTTCCTGCCTTGATTCTTCAGCTTCAGGCACAGGTTGCTTCTTCTTTTTCTTGGCAGCCATCCTTGGGTCAATGCCAGGACGCCCAAGGGCCTTGCGCTTTTCAGCTTCATTGAAAGCTTGAACGCATTTGGTAGCCAAGTCCTTGATTCGCTCACGAGAACCTTTAGCTTCATCACGCCTCTGGCGAAAGGCTTCCTTGAGCTCATGCATCATGATTTTGAAGTTCTGAATCTCTTGGACGCTGAGCTTGTCCACATGCTTCTTGAACTGAGCCTTTTCATAATCGATCTTTTGCTTCAGCTCGACAATTCTCTGAGCCAGAGCTAGCTCAGAAGCAATGGCGCCATGGAAGGAGACGCTGAGGCCAACTGGAAGTTGAAGATCGTCGAAGCTGCGGTTGGGGGTGTCAAACCATTCATCAATGAAATTGTTGACCACTTCCACGTCGAAGAGCGGCAAATCATTGAAGATTTTAGCATCTTGCTTGCTCTTGATCAGTTGCTCCAGAGCATCGTCACCAAGATCCTCATCGCTCGAGAGATCAAGGGCTTCATTGGCAGTCTTCAGAACAGCGTCAGGAGTGAGAGCAAGATTGGGGTTGTGCGAGGGCTTCTTCCTTAGCTGTCTACTCTTGGAGATGCGAGAGTGCTCCGTAGACTGCACACTTGGTGCTGGTGGAGCAGTGGCCAAAGGCTTCACTCTAGAAGCAATTGGTGGAGTGGTCTTCGAAGCCTTGGATTTCTTCTTCTTGGGCTTCGGGGTTGCAGGCGCTTCTTCAGAATCAGCGTCATCTGCAGGTTGATCCACATCCGCCCCTTGAACCCTGATGTGACTGATGAGTCCTTCTAAGTTGTTGAAGGGCCCAACCAGATTTGGTTCAGCTTCGCGCGTGCCATCAGTGCGGGGCGTAGAGGGGCCAGGATTGAAGTCTAATCCCCAATTCTTCTTGTTCTCTTTGGCTGAGTTCTTGGCATATTGAAGATTTTGCTTGAAAAATTTGTCGTCGCGACACCAAAGCAGAGAAGTAGGATCAGCATCAGTAGGTTGAGGCCCTCTGACCATGCAAGGGTAGAAGCCTTGAGCAATGGCTTCAGCACGAGTCTTGGGTGGAAGATTTTTATAGGTGATATCTCCCCATGGATGCTTGATGGCGTTCTTTTCAGCATACTCTTGGGTCACGAACCTGTACTTGAACCACTGTTCAGCCCAATATCTTCGAATCCATTGGATTCGTGTCTTCCTCTGATTATAATCCTCCTCTGGATCAGTCTTGTACATTTCACTTAGATCAGGAGGCAAATCTTTGGAGGTGTTGCCACGGCGCTGTCTGCCACCCTTTCTAACTGTCTTGTCAGTTGCCATTGGCTTCAATCTGAAGGGCTTCAAACTGAATGGCTTCAACACAGGCAAATGCTTCGGTCTGCTGGTCAGACAGGAATTGTCTTCAGGGGAGTGAATGTGACGCTGCAAGAATTCTGCAAATGAATGCAGACTATGAGAACCAAGGGATTCTCCCACGGACATGTACCTGTGACAGCATTAGAGATGCGATGGAAGGGGAAGAGGTCATATGCATTCTCAGAAGTTTTTGAAGATAAAACAGTTTTGAAGACTTTGACCTCATAGCGCAAAGACATTCACTCATATGATGAGAGTTGGTTCCAGATTTGTACGAATCCACGAATAGGTACAGTGAGGAATCTAACTATGTTTGAAGCATATATGAATGTACTAGGCAAGATATGAGATGCAGACATGATAGATCTATATATTTGTGTAGGCAGAAACCTCTTGTGGTAAAAGTGATGAATCTTTGTGGATCAAGAAGATGGTAAAAGGAAGTTTTATTTACCACACGATGAACTGCTTAGACGAAGAGGAGTTGGATGCCCAGCAGTTCGATCTTCCGTGCCCTAACTTGGCGACGGGGGACAGCTACGGTGACGGCGGAGTAGAAGATGTCCACGGTCGACGTGAGGACGGCGTCGACGAGGTTGCAGCAGCGAAGTGCTTCAGCGTCGGCGTCGTCGAGAGCTAGCGGAGGCGCTAGGGTTGGTCGAGGTGGAGAGGTGGTAGAAGAACTTTTGACCGTGATGGGACGTGCATTTATAAGCATGGGAGACGGCACAGTGCAATTACGCAGGTGCCCCTGGCGGTTCACATACGAGGGACACGTGGCGGTCATGTAACGCATTGGGAGTTGTCCCGCGATCCCAGGTACACCACGGTTGTCGGAGTGGTCATTCCGGCTTCTCCGGATTTCAGGCATAAAGGATGGAGCATTAAAATCAGATTTAAAGTTTGTCTCCGTATCTTCTGCTGACAAGGACGCGGAGAAGATATTCGACAGTTCCAACAAAATGCATATGATTTGGACAGACAGAGTGTGAGATGAGAAAGCATAAAGAGGTTAGGGCCCGATCACATTCACTTAGTTCAAAAGATTCAAATAAGAAGACATAGCTATAAGTGAATGCTGTAGAGGACTGAACACAACTATATATATATATATATATATATATATATATATATATAGGGTGGGTCTATTCTCATAACACCCCTTAAGACATTATTCTCCTAACAAAAAGCTTATTCTCCTAACAACCAACTCGTCCACTCCCCGGCGGCCAGCGTCCTCCCCAACCCCTCCCCCGCCTTCTAGCGCGGGAGCGCACGGTGCCCGGCGGGCAGCGTCCTCCCCCACCCCTCCCCCGCCTCCTAGCGCGGGGGCGCACGGCGGACGGCGGCCGGCGTCCTCCCCCACCGCTCCCCCCGCCTCCTAGCGCGGGGGCGCACGGCGGCCGGCGGCCGACGTCCTGCACCTCACCTCCACCCCTCCCCCCGCCTCGTAGCGGGAGCGGAGCGCGCGCCAAAGCGGCCGGCGATGCAGTCCGTCGGGGACGAAATTTCCGCGGCGGCGTTTAGGAAGCGACGCCGCACCTCACCTTCGCCCCAACAACACCTGGAGGATCCGCCCCTGAAGCAACCAGCCTCCGTGAAAGTGCAACTAATCCCCGGGTGGTTTTGGTAATTAATAACAACATATATATCATTGAACTAATAGTTACTTGAGAATCATTTCAGAGAAGTTCGATGATATGGGTATGGAAATGTCTGAAGAAGTGGACCCCTCAAAATGCTAAGACAAGCATTGGCAAAAGCTCAAGACTCTATTTTTGGTTTAGTGATCAAAGATCACATTGAGTCCATAGGAAAAGCCAATACTATTAAAAGGGGATGAGGTTGTGTTGATGATCTGGTTGCTCAAGTGCTTAGTGATTTAGCTCCCTCAACTATCAGCAATTTTCACTACTTAACACACTCATAAGTAATCTCGGACAAACCGATTCTGCAAACTCAGTCCCACCGAGATGAACCACCTCAGCTATTCTTCCAAACCCTAGAAATTTCGGTCCATCCGATTTTGAGTTCGGTCTCACCGAAACTGGACTGCCAACCTTCTGTAACCAATTGACATCATATCGGAATATCCGAGTTGTTAATTTCGGTCCCACCGAGAATGGCAAGCTCCTACCTTTGACTCATATCGGACACACCGAGATGGTATTTTCGGTCCCACCGAAAACCCCAACGTTCACTATATTTGAACTTTCGGTCTGACCGAGTTTTCACTTCGGTCTCACCGAGATTGCTCAAATGTGTGTGTAACGGTTGGATTTTGTGTGGAGGCTATATATACCCCTCCACCCCCTCTTCATTCGTGGAGAGAGCCATCAGAAAGTCTACCACTCCTACCATACACTTTCTGAGAAGAGAACCACCTACCCTTGTGTTGAGATCAAGTCATTCCATTCCTACCATATGAAACTTGATTTCTAGCCTTCCCAAGTTGCTTTCCACTCAATCCTTTCTTCCACCACAGCCATATCAGTGAGGAGAGTTGAGTGTT
The DNA here is from genome assembly GCA_902687465.1 of Secale cereale. NCBI lineage: Eukaryota > Viridiplantae > Streptophyta > Magnoliopsida > Poales > Poaceae > Secale > Secale cereale. The sequence continues at coordinate 123,130,419 of LR738713.1, read as the reverse complement.
GGGGAGATTATCATTTGAAGCACAAGAGCAAGGAGTTCATCATCATCAACAACATCTATTACCTTTTGGAGGGTGGTGCCTCCTAGATTGGTTAGGTGTCGCTTGGGAGCCTCCGTCTTTGAGATGTGGATTTGAACCAAGAAGTTTGTAAGAGCAAGGAGATCGCCTACTTCGTGAAGATCTACCCCGAGTAAGGCTAGTCCTCCGTGGGCGTAGGCCATGATGGAATAGACAAGGTTGCTTCTTCGTGGACCCTTCGTGGGTGGAGCCCTCCGTGGACTCGCGCAGCCGTTACCCTCCGTGGGTTGAAGTCTCCATCAACATGGATGTACGATAGCACCACCTATCGGAACCACGACAAAAATCTTCGTGTCTCCAAACTGCGTTTGATCTTCTCCACCTCTCTTTACTACATGTGCAATTTACTTTCCGCTGCTTATACTCTAGAATTGCATGTGTAGGGTGATACTTGAATTGATCATAATTGTGAAACTGCCAAAAACTGTTCATGATCTAAAGGCAGATTTTTTATATTGTCAAGTAGTCTAATCACCCCCCCTCTAGACATAATTTCGATCCTACAAGTGGTATCAGAGCTTTGGTCTCCATTGTTTTGGTTTCCATTGCATTGGACTCCATAAGCTTGGTTTCACAACCTAGGAGAGTATGGCGTCTAGTGAGGGTAATTATCGTAGAGGTCCTTACTTTGATGGTACAAATTTTGCTAGTTGGAAGCATAAAATGAAAATGCATATTCTTGGTCATAACCTAGCCGCATGGGGCATTATTTGTGTTGGTATGCAAGGTGATTTCTTCGAGGAAGGAAAAGTTCCGGATCGCGAAGCTACACCGGAAGAGTTGCGGATGTTGCAAAACAATGCTCAAGCTTGTGACATTTTCTTTAATGCTTTGTGCCTCGAGGAGTTCAACAAAATCAGCCGTCTTGAGAATGCTAAAGAGATTTGGGATACTTTGGTTGAAATGCATGAAGGTACTGAATCTGTGAAGGAATCAAAGCTAGATATTCTTCAAGGTCAACTTGACAAGTTCAAGATGAAGGATGGTGAAGGAGTCGCTGAAATGTACTCTAGGCTTGCTCTCATCACAAATGAGATTGCCGGCTTAGGAAGCGAAGAAATGACCGACCGATTCATCATCAAGAAGATTCTAAGAGCTTTGGATGGAAAATATGACACCGTGTGCACTTTGATCCAAATGATGCCAAACTACAAGACTCTCAAGCCAACTGAAGTCATTGGAAGAATTGTTGCTCATGAGATGACACTTAAGGATAAGGAAGAGCTTCACAACAAGTCAAGTGGTGCTTACAAAGCTACAAGTGATGCTCCCACCACCTGAAGTGACAAGCTAATTTCCAATGAAGAGATAAGCCTAATGGTTAAGAACTTCAACAAGTTTTACAAGAATAGAGGCAAAGAAAGAAGCTCAAAGTCTAGATCATATGATGAAAAGAGATCTTCTAGTCATGATCGAAACTGCTACAATTGTGGAAGACCTGGACACTTCTCAAATGAGTGTACGGCTCCCCACAAGAGAAGAGAAGAATCTCCAAGAAGAAGAGCAAGAGATGAGTCACCTCGGAGAGAGAGAAGGAGTAGAGATGATCGTTATGAACGAAGACCCTCTCGGAGAAGCAAGGACTCAGAGAGGAAAGACAAGTCATCAAGGAGCTACACAAGAAGAAGACATCAAGCTCATGTAGGTGAATGGGTCTCCGGCTCCGACTCCGACAATCAATCCGATGGAAGCTATCACTCCGACTCCGACTACAGTCAAGATGAAGGTGTTGCCGGACTTGCACTCGTATCCTCCAACTCCAACTCCTACGACTTATTTGATTCACCAAATGAGGGAATTGGAAGATGCTTCATGGCTAAAGGCCCCAAGGTAACACACCCTGAATTCATTGACTTTGATAGTGATGAGGATGACTTGCTTGGTGAAGATGAGCTCTTGCATGATAAATCTAGTGAGCTTAGTAATGATGAAAATGCCAGTAGTCTTTATAGTCGAGAAGAGTCGAATGACAATGCTATGAAGGAGATTGAGCGTCTAACTAAAGAACTAAACACTCTTAAGTTAGCTCATGGAACAACTCAAGAAGATCATAGAGAGCTCCTAAGATCTCATGAGAAGCTACGCTTCGAGAAGCTCACTCTAGAGCAAGAACATGAGTTTCTAAAAGCGATCAATGACGATCTTCGAAAGAAGAGTTCTTCATATCTTGCCAAACGACTTCTCTTGTCTAATTTCTTGCCACCTATTAAGACTAAGCATGACAAGCATAAGAAAAGTTCTTCCTCTAGTAGTAACAATAACAATGTTAAATCCAATATTGTTACTTCTAGTAGTTCTCTTGATTCCACTAACAATGTTTCAAGCCAAGTTACACTTGAGCAAGAAAATAGCTTATTGAAGGAAATCATAGAGAAGGGTGTCTACAAGAGTCTTGCCGGAAGCAAGAACTTTGAGGAAATTGTTCGCAAACAAGGAAGGCACCGGAAGAATCAAGGGATTGGTTTTGAGCGAAAGTTCAACGCCGAAGGTGTTGAGTGGGAAGAAGGTCAATACCCTACTCCACAGTTTGTTTCACAAAAGGAGAAGTATGATCCTACTTCTTCCAATGTGGAACAAGCTAAAGATGACCTTCCACCACAAGACCACAAGCTAAAGGCCAAGGACAAGCTTCAAGAGGAGATTGATGCATTCATTGAAGCACCTCAAGCCATGGTCAAGTGGGTTCCCAAGGACACATCAAGTTCTACTTCGTCAAGCTCAACTACAACACCAAGGATTCCCATCAAGATGATGTGGATCCCAAAGAAGAAGAACTAGAAGGTTCTTGAGGGTGACTCCGCCAACATACTTCACTCATATTCATTTTGGGAAGAACTTGTGCAATCAACTTCCACATCATGCACTAGTTCATGGAGTCACAAACCCTCTTGTTGGTAAGTCAAGGGACAAGGTAATCATTGCTTTCATGGACATCATCTTTTGTGAACTTCAATCTATGTCTGTGGATATCCTTGTTTGTTCCTTGTGGGACTAACCCATGTAGGTATTGAAAGTGCCCTAATCCAAAGGATAGCTCCCAACTCTTGATGATCTACATCAACATTGAGCATCCACATCTTCAACATCTACATGAAGTCTTCTACGACAACCCAAGGTTAGTTTGACCCTTTAAAAGGGGTTCTCACATCTAGGGGGAGCTTTGCTCTAAAAAATTGAGCTAAAGCATCTTCAAATGATGTGAACACATCAATGCTTTATGTAAAAGTGGTAACCCCACTTGTGCTTAAACGATGAGTATGACCTATGATCAAATGTTCTCATTTGGCTCCTAAGTCAATATACTCATATATAGATGACCTAGTCATCGACAAATTGTGTGCTAGTAGCTAGAGTATTGGTTGTGCATGTTTGACACATATTTCAGTTGCTATCTTATTGTGTGAGCATGTTGAATGCATGATTTTATTCATTCAAGGACATCCATTTGTTGTTTTGATTGTTTTGACTTTTCTCTGGCCAAATGGATGGACAAGAATGCCTAAGCACCTTCCCTAGCTATCTATGCTTTCTTGTCTCAAATTCTATTCATGCTCATATCACAACTTTGAACAAGTCATTTTCGGACCCTCCGAGTGAGGAGCACTCGGAGCCACCGATCCGTCTAAGGCTGACTTCCAAAACCTTCTAAGTCCATTTCGGTCTGACCGACTTCTCCATCTCGGTCCAACCGAAACGCTTAGACTGATCTAGGTTTCATCTCGGTGAAACCGAGTTATAAATCTCGGCGTGACCGATATGTGTAATTGCACAGCAGTTAGCCATTTCGGTGTCACCGAGTTTTTCAACTCGGTCCCACCGACAGTATGGGGATATATATACCTGAGGGCTGCGCGCGATTTAATTCTTCAAACCGTTTCGCCCCCAAGTCCCCTGCTGCCGTCGCCCTGGTCTTCGGATCGTCGCCGTCGTCGCCTGTGCGCCCTCGCCGCAGGCCTCCGCCGCCGTCAACGGTAATCTTCTCCGCGCCGTTGCCGCCGTAGAGGGACTCCACCAAGTTAGGGTGAGTCCCGATCCCTCTCGTGCTCCCCATCTGATTCTTGCACGATTGGTTTGCCATGTATCTATCCACGTTTGAGATATTCCCTAAACATCAGATTAGATCCTCTTAGTTTCGAGCGAAATTCTTAGGTTTAGGTTTCCACGGAACACATCTCGGTGAAACCGATTTTGAAAACTCGGAATGACCGATTTGGCCTCTGGCCATTGCACTGCACAGTTCGGTCTAACCGAGTTGTGCGAATCGGTGTGACCGAAACTTGGTCTCAGTGAAACCCTAGTTTATCGGCAGGACCGAAACCCATTTCGGTCTGACCGAAAGTGGTGTGTAGGTTTCTGTTATACACTTCGGATTCACCGAAACTGAAAATCGGTTTGACCGAAATGCATTCTGTGAAAACTCAAAACTAAGATTTGAACTCATTTTTTTTGCAAAAACCTCTGCAGTTGTGATAACTCTTCTACTCTGCCTATACCTTATCTTTTCGCAGGTTGTCAGCCATGTCAGATGTCAGTGACAGCCAGAACAGGTCTGAGTCACCGTTTGCAGAGATTCCAGAGGCAGATACTAGTCCTGAGGCTAGTAGTTCCAGTGATGATGGTGAGAGGAGCACCCCTAGTGGTTTGCCTCCTGCAGCCACCAGAACCAGAAAGAAGAGAAATTCTGATGATGAGGACTCTGACTTCGTTGCTGAGGAAGTTACCTCCAAGCCCAAGAGGAAAGTTGTTGCCAAAGAGCACCAAGGGCAGCAGTCGAGGAAAGGCACAAGCAAGGTCAAGCAGTCAGCTGTTGAAAAGAAGCTCAACTTGGAAGAGCCAGCTCCAAGTAAGGTGAAGAAAACTTCCAAGAGGAAGAGGGTAGTATATGCTGAACCTCATGTTGATGCTGCTGAAGAAGAAGAAGAAGATGCACCCCAGCCTCCTCCTCAGAAAGCTAAGTTCATGGGTGATGCTATTAGGGCTCAAGCCACTTCTAAGCCCAAGAAGCCTGCTCAAGCCAAGGCAGCTCCAGCCAAGCCCAAGAGGACAACCAGGAGCATTCCAGCTTCTGAGAAGAACAAAGGTGAGATGCCACCGTCTGAGTCTGAAGAAGAGCATGTGTTGCTTAAGCTCCGTCCTAAGTTGCCACTCCACAACGATGCTCATCCTCAAGCCGAGGATATGAAGGCAAGGAAGGATAAAGGTCTCGGGCTATGGAGACAGTCTGATCCATATGCCGTGAGGAGAAGGACTGCTGTGGACCCCAGATTCCACACCAGAGAGCAGCAGGACTTCTATGAGACCGTGCTGATGGATAAGAAGCCTATTGTTGCTGACACCAGGTATGTTGACTGGAAGTACATTGATAGTGAAGAGCACCGAGACTTCTTTCCCCATGTGCATGAGAGCTTCACTGCATGTGGAGTTGATGAGTTCGTGGGTTAGAAGCTGACAGATTGGAATGACGAGATGATCATGCAGTTCTACGCCACAGCCCACTTCTATCCTGATGGCAAGATCACCTGGATGACTAAAGGTCAAAGGTTTTCTTCGTCTGTCGAAGAATGGGCAGAACTTCTGAATGCTCCAGTGCAGAGAGAGGACGACATTGATGTCTATGGGATTCCTAAGAAGAGTCATGATTCCATGAAGAACATGTACAAGGAGATCCCCGCTGCTGATTTGGAAGGGTGGAAGCTTGGCTCAGTGTACTATCTCCAGGCAGGTCTGACCACCACAAACACTATTTTGAGGCATACCTTGATGCCCAAGTCTGGAGACCACCGCATGATTCGAGGCTATTCTATCAACATGCTGCACATTCTTGATGAGAAGGCACCTTTCAAGGTGATGGACTTAATGGTAGAGACCATTAAGAGGACTGCAGCTGACCAGAAGAGGTCGTGTGGATTTGCCCCGCAGATTCAGATGCTCATCAATGCCAAGTTTGGCACGGGCAAATTCATGTTGGATAGGAAGGACTTGCCACTGCAGCCAGAGCATGAGGACAACGTAGTTGTGATGGATGAGGAGGATCCAACCTCAGTTGAAGGACAAGCCAAAATTGAAGCTGCAAAGAAAGCCAAAGCTGACAAAGAGGCAGCAGCAGTAGCAGCTAAACCAAAGAGCTTCGGAGAGCAGATTCTTGAAGCTACCCAAAGGATTGAACAACGCCTGGCCAGCATTGAACAATCTCAGGAAAGCCTAGAGAGGATTGTTGAGGACAAGATCCACGCTCTGGACGTGAAGCTGACTGAGATTCAGGTGTCCGTCAACAAGCTTGAGGCGGACATGGAGGAAGCAAGGCAGGAGAGAGCAGAGCTCATGCAGGATGATCTAGTCCAGGACTCTCATCGCCAGACTGCTCAGGTTCCCAGAGGATCCCGATCTGCAGCTATCCCAGTGACTGACTCCAGGGCTACCACTTCAGCACCAGCTACAGCTCCAGCAGTTACTCCAGCTCCAGCATCCACTCCTCCAACGCAGACATCAGCAGAAGTCTTCGCCGATGCCGTCATTTCTACTCCGACATCTACCCAGACAGGAGCCACCAGCAGAGCCCACAGTGACGCTTAGTTCTATATCTTTTCGAACTTTTTGGTAACTTGTTGCCAAAGGGGGAGAAATTGTATAGATCATAGGGCTTCGAGAGAGAGAGTGCTCTTTCGTTCTTTTGCCGGTTTCCTTTGAGATACATTTGTTTCTTTTGGTCTTTCGATACTTTCAGTGTGCTTGCTACTATGTTTGATGCTACCTTAATGAGTGCTTGGTCATACTATGCTTTAATGTGTGCTTAATGATTATCACATGCTATTCCTTATTGTATGGCTATTTACTCTTGTCTTGGTGATTGGGTGCATGTTATTCATTCTTATCATTTTGTGCGCTCCACCAAGATGTATGTGACATGGAAGAGTGACCCATAATCCTAATCGATTGTGCATTTGCATTCAAACGCAAATTTTAAATAATGCACAAATTTAGGGGGAGCTCTTGTTTATCACATACTTCTCAAAGCGACGATATTATTCATTGATTATATCTTTTGTCGAAGCTTTGATCTATATGTTGTCATCAATTACCAAAAAGGGGGAGATTGAAAGTGCAACTAATCCCCGGGTGGTTTTGGTAATTAATAACAACATATATATCATTGAACTAATATTTACTTGAGAATCATTTTAGAGAAGTTCGATGATATGGGTATGGAAATGTCTGAAGAAGTGGACCCCTCAAAATGCTAAGACAAGCATTGGCAAAAGCTCAAGACTCTATTTTTGGTTTAGTGATCAAAGATCACATTGAGTCCATAGGAAAAGCCAATACTATTAAAAGGGGATGAGGTTGTGTTGATGATCTGGTTGCTCAAGTGCTTGGTGATCTAGCTCCCTCAACTATCAGCACCTTTCACTACTTAACACACTCATAAGTAATCTCGGACAAACCGATTCTGCAAACTCAGTCCCACCGAGATGAACCACCTCAGTTATTCTTCCAAACCCTAATTTCTCGGTCCATCCGATTTTGAGTTTCGGTCTCACCGAAACTGGACTGCCAACCTTCTGTAACCAATTGACATCACTTCGGAATATCCGAGTTGTTAATTTCGGTCCCACCGAGAATGGCAAGCTCCTACCTTTGACTCACTTCGGACACACCGAGATGGTATTTTCGGTCCCACCGAAAATCCCAACGTTCACTATATTTGAACTTTCGGTCTCACCGAGATTGCTCAAATATGTGTGTAACGGTTGGATTTTGTGTGGAGGCTATATATACCCCTCCACCCCCTCTTCATTCGTAGAGAGAGCCATCAGAAAGTCTACCACTCCAACCATACACTTTCTGAGAAGAGAACCACCTACCCTTGTGTTGAGATCAAGTCATTCCATTCCTACCATATGAAACTTGATTTCTAGCCTTCCCAAGTTGCTTTCCACTTAATCCTTTCTTCCACCACAGCCATATCAGTGAGGAGAGTTGAGTGTTGGGGAGATTATCATTTGAAGCACAAGAGCAAGGAGTTCATCATCATCAACAACATCTATTACCTTTTGGAGGGTGGTGCCTCCTAGATTGGTTAGGTGTCGCTTGGGAGCCTCCGTCTTTGAGATGTGGAGTTGAACCAAGAAGTTTGTAAGGGCAAGGAGATCGCCTACTTCGTGAAGATCTACCCCGAGTAAGGCTAGTCCTCCGTGGGCGTAGGCCATGATGGAATAGACAAGGTTGCTTCTTCGTGGACCCTTCGTGGGTGGAGCCCTCCGTGGACTCGCGCAGCCGTTACCCTCAGTGGGTTGAAGTCTCCATCAACGTGGATGTACGATAGCACCACCTATCGGAACCACGACAAAAATCTTCGTGTCTCCAAACTGCGTTTGATCTTCTCCACCTCTCTTTACTACATGTGCAATTTACTTTCCGCTGCTTATACTCTAGAATTGCATGTGTAGGGTGATACTTGAATTGATCATAATTGTGAAACTGCCAAAAACTGTTCATGATCTAAAGGCAGATTTTTTATATTGTCAAGTAGTCTAATCACCCCCCCTCTAGACATACTTTCGATCCTACACTCCGCCATGCATGACAGGGGGAAGCAAACTGCAAGGTTGACTACTACATCGCATTCGTCGTGGATGCGAACTGCAATGGTGCACGTCCAGCCTTCTCCCGCAACAATGGCGAAGGTGGAAAAAGCGCATGAGTTCCTGCAGCGGAGGTGGACTGCACGACAATAGCAGCAAGAGCTGCATCTGCAGAAGGAGGGAACTCCATATAAGGTAAGAAAATCAACATACCAACCCCCACACCCAGTTTGCAGTTTCGTTTTTATACCCATGCAGTCCCCCATATTGCGTCGACTGCAGTCACATGTGTCTCCAAGTGGAAAAACAGAAAAGGATACTTCGAAAAATAAAAAACGCTATATGGATCAAAATTGCAGTCCACATTGACTAAAAAAGTAGAGCGCTGTTCCTAGAGCTGAAGTGCATTGTTTCTTCACGTTAACTAACAGTGCCCCTGCTGTAGAATGACAAATTGAAAGTGCAAATTCTTACCGTTTGCAAAAATATAATGATATATAGAACGAAAGATGCAGTTCATTTCATTGTTGACGTGCATAAAAAAAAGCTTTGGCTTAATAACCTGCAGGAATTCACTATGCCTCAAAAACAGAAGATGCCTCGAATCATTTACGACCCCGAGCCCCTGAACTGCATTGGAAGAGAAGAGTGGGAGATGTCTGGATGGATAACACCTGAATTACCTAGGGGATTCTTTAACACAACAAACAGAACTGCCTACTCCGTGGAGGAAGATGTAGAGGATAAAGATGAAAACAGTGAACCAAACATCATTCGAGATGGAGAAGGCAGTGAAACAAAAAACCCGCAGGATGACGAGGAGGAGGACGACGATCTGGTCTTCATGGGGGAACACGCGCAGAAAAATGATGAGGAGGAGGATGATGACGAAGAGCAAATCATAACAGTTATGCAGCCAAGGTACACGCGTGTCTTTGAAACATTTGGTCAGCAGATCAGAACGGATGATATAGCACCTCTAGAAGCCGATGTTGAAACCCAGCAAGTTCGGCAGGTCCATGTGCAAACGATTCGTCGACAAAGGGACAGTGGAATTCCACCAAGGCCGCCTACTACCCAACAAAAGAATCGGAAACAGAATCAAGGAGGGCCGCAAGCAACGAAAAAAGTAAAGTTCTCCACACTCCTGCCTCCTCGCGATCCTCAATTACACAGGTCTGTTGTGACCCCTCCATGCCCAATAAACATCGGTGAGCTGCAAACACCGTTAGAAGAAAAACAGTACATGCACGTAAGCATCCTTGCCTGACTACTGCAGTTCAGTTATTACGCATAGTTTCAGCTTGTGCATTCTCATTAACAAAAAAAACATTCCATGTTGTGTGTGTGCAGGATGAGAACATGCTCCAAGAACTTGTGCCTGTGAAAGGTATGCAGTTCACATCAGAAGATGCGGCGCGAGAATTCTACGACACGTATGCAAGGCATGCAGGCTTCGGCACACGCAAAAACGGCGGATACAGAACAAACAGATACATCGTGTGCTCAAAGGAAGGCAGAAGCAAACAAACTGTCACTGATTATGACAGAAAGCGAGAAAAAACATCAAAGAGGATTGGTTGCAAGGCGGGGATGAGATTGAAAAAAATAAAGGATGTGTTTGTGATAGCAGAGATTGAGCTCAATCACAACCACAGGATGATTGACAGCCCGGCTATGCTTCTGCACATGCACTCGCATAAGACGGATGACCCGTTGCTCGATAAACTAGTGAAAGACATGCAGAGCGACAACCTCACGCACACACAAATGATGTCAACCCTGTCTAGGATGTCAGGAGGACTGCACTTTATGGGGCGCACCAGCCGTGACTGGGTGAACAGGTATGTTTACTAAAAACAAAAAAAATGATATATCGTCTATTTCATGCAGTCCGCTTTGTGCATTTTCTGTAAGTCCATAATGCTGAAAGTATATTGTTAATTCGACTGCAGGAAGCATCAATTCGCGAGGGAGGAAACAGAGGACGATGTGAAGAAACTCCTGGCTTTCTTTGAGAAGATGCAGCAAATAAACCCGGAGTTCTTCTATGATTACGACAAAGATGTCGATAACCGTGTGCGCAACATATTCTGGGCGAACGCCAGCTGCAGGGGATCGTACGAAGATTTTGGAGATTGTGTCACATTTGACACTACCTACAAGACAAACAAGTTCCACATGCCTCTGGGCGTCTTCGTTGGAGTCAACCACCACCTCCAAAGTACAATATTCGCTGTGGCTCTCATCAGAGACGAAACAATACCGACTTTCGAGTGGGTGTTCCGGACATTCTTGCGTTGCATGAACAACAAGCGGCCAATCTGCATACTCACAGGTATGCTGGAAAAAAAGAGTGAACTTAAATAACAATGCAGTTCACTGCCAAGTTTTGTAGTACATTTCTTACATCCAATGAAAAAAAAGGAAAAAAGCAGAAAAAGGATATGCAGTTCTCTCAATAACTCGATGCTTGTTTTTTTTCAAAAACATGCAGATCAATGCCCCTCCATGGATGCCGCGATAAAAAGTACGCTCGTAGGCACGCTGCACAAGTTATGCCGTTGGCATATACTGAAAAAAATACAAGGATCACATGTCCTTGCTGTACAAAGCCTATGAGAAATTCAAGGATGAGCTGACCTCCGTTCTCAACCACCCACTGATGCCATCAGAGTTTGAACGCGCTTGGCATGAGCTCATGGAAAAGTATAACCTGCAAAATGATGAGATTATGAAGGCGCTGTGGGCAGACAGAAAAGAATGGATATCGGCTTACTACAAGGAGGTGTTCTGTGCACGGATGACGTCGACACAGAGAAGTGAAAGCATGAACCGGATCTTGAAGAGGAACTTTGTCAAGGAAAGACACGACCTGCACATCTTTGCGTCCCAGGTGGACAGGTGCATCTAGACAAGGAAGGGCGTCGAGCACGCGGAGACCATAGCTAACGAGGTATATAAAACAGAGCAAAAATTTTAGAGATGGATGAGCAATTAATAAAAACAATACTCGCTTTCTTGATTTTTGCTGCAAAAAAGACAACTACTTAACTGGTTTTCTTTGTTTCACAGACGGAGATAAAGACTACTACTCAGTTTGGATTCGAGGTTCAGCTCTCCAAGATTTACACCAGGGCGGTCTTTGCTGACTTCAAGCAAACGCACTACCGCAGCACAGCCTTCAGATCAGAGCAGTCCACTGACAACCCAATGAAATATTTGGTGCGCCACTACAACCGGTCTGATGATTTTGATTGGGCAAGACACGAGTTCCAGGTGGTTGCTGATGTGACGAACGGTATCTACGAATGCGAATGCAAGCTGTGGACACACACAGGTAAGCGAGACAGGAAAACAAAAAAAATAAGCACACGTAAAACAAAATGAAGTTCACTTATTGCTCGTAGCAAAAAAAAAGAGATTAAAAACAAAAAAATATATAGTGAGGTTCACTATAGCAACAGACATAGGACCTATTTATAATGCAGTTCACAAAACCAAAAAAATGAAAAAATGTTGCCTATTTATGTGAAGTTTGCTGGCACGAGTAACCCAAAAAATTTCTTTTGCTGCAGGCCTGTTCTGCGTGCACATCATTTGCATGTTGGATCAGCTGCGGGTGGACAAGATACCTGAACAGTACATATTGAAGAGATACACACGGAACGCACGCCAGAATCCAACTTTTGACCGCAGAGACTATGAGCAAACTGCTCCAGATGGGAGTTCGATGTTCTGCCATAGGAGACTACTTGCAGAAACTACAATGGACCTGGCGAACAGAGGTGTCAAATCGGATAGAGGGTACAACAGAGCTTTAGCTGGGATGAGAAAACTCATACAAGAAGTGAACGTAATAAATGAAGAAGAAGAAGAGGCAGAGAAGATAATGGATGCGCGGGCTGAAGTCCAAGGAAAGGAGCACGAACAGGCTGCTGATGGTGCAGTTCATAATATGGATGACACAATTCTTCCCCCGCCTGTTTCAAACACAAAAGGGAGAAATAAAGAGAGCAAGTCAGCCAATAAAAAAGCTGCGGCAAATGAAAACAGCCCTAGAAAAAATAGCAGGCCTGAGCCAGAACTGGACAGTGAAGGAAGACCACTTGGGGTAAGGATGTGTAAATCATGCAATAAGATTGCGGGACACAACTCAAGAACATGTGAGGAGAGGCTGAAACAAATCCAGGCTGAAAATGCCACCACAAATCACCAAGCTGACCAACAAGATGATACGCCAAAGAGAAGACTATGTACCGTCTGCAACAAGAGAGAGAAGCATAACGCGAGAACTTGTCCAAATAGAACAGAGGAAAAAGATGAAGAAGATGACGAAGAAGATGCTGACAGAGAAGAGAGTGAGGAAGCGATCGAAGCTGATGAAACCGAGGAGGAAGATGAGCAAGAAGAAGAAGAAGACGAGGAAGAAGAAGAAGCAGATGAAGAAATCGAAGAACCATCATCAAAAACGAGGGGGAGAGACAGAACGCAGAATCCAGCGCGTAGGCAAGCATTGCGGTCGCACGGTCCCGTTACGAGGGGTAATGCGAACAACAAGAGCAAGACAGAAGCAGCAACAACCGTTGAAACAAATGCAGTGCACAATCTGCGAAGAAGCACCAGGAAAAGGACGTAGATCAAACACATATGCAGTTTTGCATTTTTTAAAAACATATTAACTTCATCATTTATATATATCGTATCGTATAATAATATGCAGTTCTCTTCTATATGAAAAAAGAAAATAAGATGAGAATTCCACTCTCAGAATGCGGTTCTCTTCTGTATGAAAAACCTGACATCGGAATGTCATTTTGAGAATGCAGTTCTCTTGCTCGTATAGAATCTGACATGAACGTGAATCAATACAGAAAAGCAGATATAAAAGAAAAAATGTAGAGTCAGACTAGGATTCACATACACTGCAGAGCGTGCGTGGTGCGTTTAAAAGCTTGCAGTGCAGTAACCTTCGAGTACACAGTGCAGTGCGCTTAGTGCAAAAAAAATGTAAACAAAAACGATTCCGCTTCTGACGCGATGCAGTTCGCTTACGGGAAACGATTCCGCTTCTGAAGCGATGCAGTTCGCTTACGGCGGACGATTCAGTTCCCCTGCCCTAAAATAAATGCGCCCACTATCGCCCGAAGCGCCCGCGCCCCGCCCCTCCTCTATCCCGACGGTTGCACGCCGCACGAACGCCACGATCATCACGAACCCACGATCGCCTACACGGTTGGGAGAAGAGATCATGGCCTCGGCAGAAGTTGCTGCCGCTCACATTTAAATCCCACGCTCC
>LR738713.1:123090320-123116450 GCA_902687465.1 Secale cereale | reverse complement strand
AAAAACATATTAACTTCATCATTTATATATATCGTATCGTATAATAATATGCAGTTCTCTTCTATATGAAAAAAGAAAATAAGATGAGAATTCCACTCTCAGAATGCGGTTCTCTTCTGTATGAAAAACCTGACATCGGAATGTCATTTTGAGAATGCAGTTCTCTTGCTCGTATAGAATCTGACATGAACGTGAATCAATACAGAAAAGCAGATATAAAAGAAAAAATGTAGAGTCAGACTAGGATTCACATACACTGCAGAGCGTGCGTGGTGCGTTTAAAAGCTTGCAGTGCAGTAACCTTCGAGTACACAGTGCAGTGCGCTTAGTGCAAAAAAAATGTAAACAAAAACGATTCCGCTTCTGACGCGATGCAGTTCGCTTACGGGAAACGATTCCGCTTCTGAAGCGATGCAGTTCGCTTACGGCGGACGATTCGGTTCCCCTGCCCTAAAATAAATGCGCCCACTATCGCCCGAAGCGCCCGCGCCCCGCCCCTCCTCTATCCCGACGGTTGCACGCCGCACGAACGCCACGATCATCACGAACCCACGATCGCCTACACGGTTGGGAGAAGAGATCATGGCCTCGGCAGAAGTTGCTGCCGCTCACATTTAAATCCCACGCTCCATCGAACAGGCCGTCCGCACAAAACACACGACGCTGCGCCTTCCTCCTCCTCTACCCCCTCTTTGCAGCAATGGGGTTCAGCAGAACCTACGACGCCATGCATGCGCACGGGAACACGAAGCTGAAGGTGATCTACACCACCGACGTCGCCGCCATGGCGACGTACGTCGAAGAGTTCAAGACAGTTCTCCAGCGGCGCCGCCAGAAGATCGTCGGCATCGACGTGGAGTACACACCCGACCACGACAGGGCGGCCCTGGTTCAACTATCAATCGGCAAGTATCACCCAGTGCTTCTTTTCCAGGTATGTGGTACATTGGGCAAGAGATGCAACACCTTCGACAGGTTCCTCGGCGACCCAAGGTAAGCAATTCTCTCTGTCGAGTACGCGTTGCAGTTCTATATGCCCGTGTATGCAGTTCCGAAAGGTATAACTTGCGGTTCACTTTCCTTAGGTTCGAGTTCGCTGGCTTCGCCATCGAGCAGGACAAGCAGAAGCTCGCAGCCTGCAACCTCCACGTCCCCAACTTCGTCGACATCCAGACGAACTGGAGGGTGCCTGATGGAACGAAGCCACTGGACTCGCTGGGCGATGTAGCTGCTGCCATCATCGACGACGAGTACGCAGACATGAAAATGAAGATGACAGACCACGACCACAGCCTGTGGACTTCCATTCTCAGCACCAAGCACGTCGAGTATGCTGCCAAGGACGCCTACGCTGCGTTCGAGATATGGAACCGAATCAGCACCATGAAGAAAGGCCTCGCGCGCGCTGAAACAGAGAAGACAAGGAAGCGCCCGAGGTCATCCAGGAGGGGGTGGGGCAAGGGGGCATCAACTTCCACCTCCAACTCCAACGGGTGGAACTGGTGAAGCGGGACAGATGCTGAAACCCAAGGATTCCTGTCGCAAGTGCTCGATTTAGTTTACCTCTGCGTATGTAGATTAGTTTGCTTTCGTTCTAGTTTGCTTTGGGACAATGTTTGCTTATGTTGCGTTAGTTTGCTTGATGATGTACTATGTTAATTATGACCGCAGAACCGTGGTTTCTATCTATCAAATATATGCAGTTCTCCGTAGTCTATTTTCAGTATGTATATTGCTTCAAAACTGCTGATGTAGCTACGATACACATAAAAAACAAAACTATCAGAGCAGTTCACATAGAGAATTCTTTCACAAAACTGCTCCTGTTAAAGAAGGTTGATGCAGTGCTCTTTTATTAAAAAAAACTCTAGTTCCGTGTGTGGGTTAAAAAAAGAAAAAGCTCGGTGGGGGTTTCCAGAATGCATGTTCTTCAACTGCTGCTGCTGATAGGATGCACATGAAAGACTATATGTAAAAAAGCAGTTCACTTATACTCAGAATTCTCATAAGAAAATACACTAGAAGCCACGCAAAAAATGTCAGATTATTACAACAAAAAATGTCTCATGCTACTGCTGCTCAAGCGAGACTGATCTAAAGCAAATTTAACTTGATTTCCAAACACTTTGCATGCCTAAAAAACATAGCCATCACAACATCCCGTGCCTGAAGACCAGCTTCCTCCACAAATTCCTTCCAGCCATCTTTGAGAACCAAACAATCATCAGAGCCAACAGAATACATAACATCAACATCATGATATCCATTCTTGCTGACCAACACCAAATTAACACAGCTTTCTATTACCCTGACTAGACCAGAAGGGAATTTCTGCAAAGAAAAACAACAAGAACAGAAAAAAATAAGAACAACTAAGAAAAAGAAAACAATCTTTCATAAAAAATATTGATGTCAACACGTAATAATATTGACTAGACAACATTGTTGTTGCTCCTACAATGTTCATAAAAAAACTACTATGGGAAAAGCAGTT
The DNA here is from genome assembly GCA_902687465.1 of Secale cereale. Classification (NCBI taxonomy): domain Eukaryota; kingdom Viridiplantae; phylum Streptophyta; class Magnoliopsida; order Poales; family Poaceae; genus Secale; species Secale cereale. Next base: position 123,113,956 of record LR738713.1, on the reverse strand, counting down.
CGCTTATACTTGGTAGCAAAAAAAATTCTTCAGAAAACTAATACTCCTACAAAAATTCAGGTAGCGTTAACTACAAACAACACATGGAAAAGAATATCCGAGAAATACATACCCATGAAACACTGACATCATCGTCAGTCAACTGATGGACGAATGGAGCCCGAAATCCAATACCTGAAGAATATAGAATAGAACAGAGAGCGATGTGCCGCTGCCTCTGGTTCAGAACCAAACCTTCAGAAAAAACGCATGTCTCCAGCATCGGCTCCACCCTTGCCAGGCAGCCGCACGCGCAATCCATTGCCAGGCGAAAAACAGATCTGGTTGGGAGAAAAAACAGATCGAGCAGGAGTGGCGCCGCCAGGGATTAGGTGAGATGGGAGCCGCCAGGGATAAGGTGGGAGGGGAGCCAATTGACCCACCAGTATATATATATATATGTAAAACAAACAACATAAAAAAACGACAAATAAAGCAGTGCGGTTACATAACAAAATGCATTCCGCATTGCATATTACTGTAGTCCACCGCGCTTGACCAAAGCAAAAAAACTACTCAAACTAGTCCCCCGACACCCCCGTGGCTGTAATGCAGTTCATACAGGCTCGCATTGCATATTAATGCAGTTCACCGCACTACAAAAAATTCAACGCGCATTTGCATATTACTGCAGTCCACCACTCTTGACCACGATTCACAGACGAAAAACACAGCCTGCAATGCAGTTCTAACAACTATATAATGCAAAAAAACTCAAAGAACATCTTTGAGAAACGACCAGAGCCAGTCGCGCCGCGAAAAAATGTGGACAAAAGACTTAAAATTCTTCCAAAATAACAACTTAATCCGCTCCAATTTATACGGATAGATCAAAAGCAGACCGTAATTGCCGAAAACAACAGAATATTACATACAAAACGCAGCAATTTCGATCCGCACGGGGAAGAACAGAGAAACAGAGAAAAGCGGACGAACGGACGCAGATCCGCCAAATCCAAGGATTTCCGTCGTTTTCTCGGAGAATTCAGTGCTTAACCACAAATTAAATCAGCGCAAGCACGAATAAACCAGTAGAAATCAGTCAAACTAGCCAGAAACGATGCTAAATGAATGTTTCCTGCTGCACCTCTATGTGGTGCACAGCAGAAGAAGGAAGCAGTGCGCATAGCCCTCCAATGCAATTTTGCAATGCAGTTCGGAAGTGTTATGAGAATATTATTCTCATAATGTTATGAGAATAGACCGGCTGTATATATATATATATATATCCTATATGAAGATAAACCAAGTGCGAAGACTTTGCAAATTTAACGCCACGAGAAACACTTCAAACAAAGATTTGGTAGTGGCGTTACCCACCGTATAGGAAGTATTAGACCCAGACACGGCGCACCATTATCGTGGCGCTCCGAAGTAAAATTCCATGTTAATGTATTCACACTTAGAACGTAAGTCTTCATTGATTGAAGATATACTTTACTTCGTGTGTTGCACATCTAAGTCATCAATATGCATAAGTGTTAGGATGTGTGCTTGATTACAGGATATTTGAGGATTCTAAGATATTTAGCTCACACCGCAACTTGCAAAACCTTTTCTCATCCATGGGCTTTGTGAAGATATCTGCCAGTTGCTCTTCAGTGTTGACGTGTATGATATCAATATCTTCCTTCATGACATGATCTCTGAGAAAGTGATGACGAATTTCAATGTGCTTTGTCTTCGAGTGCTGAACTAGGTTGTTGGCAATCTTGATAGCGCTTTCATTATCGCAGTAGAGTGGTACATGCTTCAGATGGACGCCATAGTCCTTGAGCGTTTGCTTCATCCACAGAAGCTGAGTGCAGCAAGATCCTGCAGCAATGTATTCAGATTCAGCAGTGGAGAGAGATACATAGTTCTGCTTCTTTGAAGACCAGCAGACAAGAGATCGTCCTAGAAAGTGACATGTGCCTGATGTAGACTTGCGATCAACTTTGTCACCAGCATAATCAGCATCTGAAAATCCAACTAGAACAAACTCTGAGCCCTTTGGATACCATAATCCTAGTGTTGGGGTGTAAGCCAAATATCGAAGTATTCGCTTCACAGCTAAGTGATGCGACTCCTTTGGTGCCGCTTGATATCGAGCACACATGCAAACACTAAGCATAATATCTGGCCTAGATGCACATAAATAAAGCAAAGAACCAATCATGGAGTGGTATACCTGTTGATCAAACTCTTTACCATTGGCGTCGGGACCCAGATGGTGTTTAGTAAGCATTGGCGTCGAGTACCCTTTGCAGTATTGCATTACAAACTTCTTCAGGCAGTCTTTAAGGTGCTTCTCTTGAGATATGAAGATGCCGTTGCTTTGCTGACGAATTTGAAGACCAAGGAAGAACTTCAGCTCACCCATCATGGACATCTGATATTGCTCTTGCATCATGTGACCAAACTCATCACTATATCTTTTGTCAGTGCAGCCGAAGATAATGTCATCCACATAGATTTGGCAGACAAATAGTTCATCATCATATGTCTTCGTGAAGAGTGTGGGATCTAGGGATCCAGGTTTGAAGCCTTTGCTCTTCAGGAAGTCTTTGAGTGTGTCATACCAAGCACGAGGCGCTTGTTTTAGGCCATACAGTGCCTTGTTGAGTTTGTATACCATATCAGGACGTTTTGGATCTTCAAAGCTAGGTGGTTGTGCAACATACACCTCTTCTTCAATCCTTCCATTGAGAAAGGCACTCTTTACATCCATTTGATACAGAAGTATGTTGTGATGATTTGCATAGGCTAGCAGTATACGAATAGCTTCAAGTCTAGCCACAGGAGCAAAGTTTCATCGAAGTCAATCCCTTCGACTTGAGCGTATCCTTGAGCAACGAGACAAGCTTTGTTTCTGACCACTTGACCATGCTCATCTTGCTTGTTGCGATAGATCCATTTTGTGCCTATTATGTTGTGCTTGTGAGGGTCAGGACGCTTGACAAGTTCCCACACGTTGTTCAGTTCAAACTATTGAAGCTCTTCTTGCATTGCTTGAATCCATTCAGGTTCCATAAAAGCTTCAGCCACCTTCTTGGGTTCAGATATTGATACAAATGCAAAGTGCCCACAGAAATTTGCTAGTTGGGTTGCTCTTGAACGAGTAAGTGGACCAGGAGAATTTATGTTGTTAGTTATCTTCTCAACTTGTACTTCATTTGCAACACGAGGATGAGCTGGATGAAGATTTTGCTCTTGCTGTACATTGTCATCGTCAGGAGTATTGTCTGCAGGCTGAGCATTGTCGTCAGGTTGATTTGGAGCAGAGATGATGAGTTCCTCGTCAGGTTGTGCTTTAGCAGGCATGATCTCATCGGTTCCCATTAACTTGATAGATTCATTTGGTGAAGTCTCATCTAGCATAGTTGGTAGGGTCTCTCTTTGTGAACCATTTGTCTCATCAAACCGCACATCCACAGTTTCAACAGTTTTATAGAGAAAGATGTTGAAGACTCTGTAGGAGTGTGAGTCCTTTCCATATCCGAGCATGAAGCCTTCATGTGCTTTCGGTGCAAATTTTGACTTGTGATGTGGATCCTTGATCCAGCATTTAGCTCCAAATACTCTGAAGTAACTTACGTTAGACGTTTTCCCAGTGAGGAGTTGATAGGACGTTTTCTTCAGAAGCTTGTGAAGATAAACATGATTGATGATATGGCATGCAGTATCAATAGCTTCGGTCTAGAACCTTCTTGGTGTCTTGTATTCATCGAGCATCGTTCGAGCCATCTCAATTAGAGTTCTGTTCTTGCGCTCAACGATCCCATTTTGCTGAGGTGTATATGGGGCGGAGAATTCATGAGTGATTCCCATTGTATCCAAATAAAGATCAAGGGCAGTGTTCTTAAACTCAGTGCCATTGTCACTTCTGATATGCTTGATCTTGACGCCATAGTTTTTCATGGCACGGTTGGCGAAGCGTCCGAAGACATCTTGCACTTCAGTCTTGTAGAGTATAATGTGCACCCATGTGTATCTTGAATAATCATCAACAATGACGAAGCCATAGAGACAGGTTGTGGTAGAGAACATGGAGTAGTGAGTAGGGCCAAATAAGTCCATGTGAAGCAGCTCGATGGGTTTGGATGTAGTCATGATTGTCTTCGAGGGATGCTTGGCTCTAGTCATCTTCCCAGCTTCACAAGCACCACATAGATGATCTTTCTTGAACTTGACTTCCTCGATGCCTACGACATGCTTCATCTTCGCGAGAGTGTGCAAGTTCCTCATGCCGGCATGTCCTAGCCTCCGATGCCAAAGCCAGCACTCTGAAGCTTTTGCTAGAAGACATACGGCCATCTGTGGTCCAGCTGAGAAATCTAACATATACAGATCACCTTTTCTGTATCCTTCAAATACTAAAGACTTGTCAGATTCCATTAGCACAAGGCAACGAAATTTACCAAAGATCACAATCATGTTTAAGTCACAAAGCATTGAGACAGACATTAAGTTGAAGCCAAGAGATTCAACAAGCATGACTTTATCCATGTGCTGATCTCTTGAGATTGCAACTCTACCTAGACCCAACACTTTGCTTTTACCAGTATCAGCAAATGTGATGTGACTCTTGTTAGATGGACGTAAGGTTGAGTCCATGAGAAGATTTCGATCTCCAGTCATATGATTTGGGCATCCGCTATCCATAATCCATTCTGAAGACTTTGGTGTCACTCCCTACAATGCAGTTAGGAGGATAGGCTTCACCACAAGCCATTATGAAGCATAAACATTTGACGTATATGTGGATTATGAAATCTTAGACCAAAGTTAGGACTGATAAGATGTTTAGCAAGTGATTCATGAGCAGTATGAGCATTAAGTCATTTTGGGCATTTGATCTTGTGCCCTACAAGTGTTTTAGGTCCCCTGCAGTAGCATCAAACGCCTTTGATATTCGGCTGGAGACCTTTCCCTGTAAGAGAAAGTTAGTTCTTCTTAACCACCCACATCTTCAGGGGTGGCTTAGAAGCAATGAGTCTAAGAGCAGCATCTGAGAATTTTGGCTTTGGAGCCCTAGCAAATAATCTTGCAGGAGGAGAATAATACTCATAAGAATAGGCAGAAAAATTCTTTGTTTTTTGAATATAGCGGTTTGAAGAAACACGCTCATATTCATGGGTTTGAGTATGGTTTCCCTGCAAAACATTCGTGTTATGGTGACTCAGGTGAGTCCTTTGTCTGTATGAAGCCTTAGGACCATATGAAGCCTTTGGTCTGGGGTTTGTCTTCTTCCCAAGAGGTGTCATGATGACGTTTGCTGGAAGTTTCTCAAGACAACCTTTGGGTACCCAGATCTTCTTCATAGGTGGCCCGTTCCTGCAGTTAGTACCAATATACCTGGCAAACACTTCACCATTTTGATTCTTAATCAGTTTATAGTTTGCATCAAATGATTCATCAATGATAAGATGATTAGCACAAGTGAAGCCAGATAGGGTAGATGGATCCACTGAAGGTTCCTTTGCAGCAACCCATGTGGTTTTGGGATACTGCTCAGGCTTCCAGTATGAACCATCAACATTCATTTTCCTGTCGAACCCAACACCCTCTTTCCTAGGGTTTCGGTTCAGTATCTGCTTTTTGAGGACATCACATAGAGTCTGATGCCCTTTGAGGCTTTTGTACATCCCTGTTTCAAGCAAAGTCTTCAACCTAGCATTTTCATCAGCAATAGTAGTGGTATCCTCAGCAGAGGGGTTAGTTACCACATCAGTAGTTGAAGATATTACAACAGTGGCAGTAGGAGAACATTCAGCAACAGATGTAGCGTTATCACGCTCAATGCATTTTAGACATGGTGGTTCAAACTCTTCGTGAGTAGCACTGATTTGTTGAGCAAGTAATGAATCGCGCTCCTTCTGAAGATCTTCATAACATACTCTTAGCTTTTCATGATCAGATAAGAGAGTGTTATGATGAGTTTGAAGCGTAATTAACTTAGCTTGAAGTCTCTGAAGACTTTCAGCTAAGCTTTTCGATTGATCCATTTCTTCACCAACATATATTTGCTCTTATTAAGCATTTTTTGAGCCTTTTCTAGAGCAATTTGTTGTTTAGTGGCAAGGGAAGCAAGCTTGACATAGCTGGGTCCAAATTCATCACCAGATTCATCATCACTAGATTCAGATGGATAGCATTTGGTTACCTTGGCACCTTCTGCCATAAGACATGGTGCAGAGGATGATGGTTCTGGATCGAAAGTCATCGTCTTGAGAGATTCTTTGAATTCCTCAAACCCGGAATCATCACGAGTTCGATGACCTTCATAGACTTCAGAGAGACGGTCCCAGATAAGCTTCGCATGATCAAGATGCATGATGTTCCTGAACTGATTTTGAGACAGACAGGAGCAGATGACGTCCTTTGCTGTGAGATTGAGAAGAGTGAACTTGCGAATGTCATCAGCTTCTGCCCTCTTGCATAGATCAGTAAGACCAATCTCAGTGACGGTCCAGAGCTCAATATTAATCGCCATGAGACGTTTCTTCATCATGGCCTTCCACTTGGGATACTCATGACCGTCAAACATGGGGCAAGACACTGTCTTCATTCCTGCGGTCGACATAGCTAAAACTCCAGGTGGTTAAACCGAATCACACAGAACAAGGGAGTACCTTGCTCTGATACCAATTGAAAGTGCAGTATATCGACTAGAGGGGGGTGAATAGGCATTTTTTATGAAATGCTTGAAAACATGATAGATTTGAAGACAAAAGATAAACTCAATCCTATTAGTATGCGGCGGAAAGTAGACTACACTAGACAGGCCATAGTCATGTATTCAATGAAGTGAAAGTACGAATACTAATAGCAGCTAGGCAGTAGGGATCATGATGGAAGAAGGAATGAAACCAGTCACAACAAGTAGCTACTCAGTGAAGTCAATCAGATAAGGCAAGCAGGCAATGACTTCACAACATAGAACAGTAAGTAAAGGGAAGGAAAGGATAGAACCAGTAGCTCGGGGAGGACAGTGATTTGTTAGACCAGTTCCAGTTGCTGTGACAATTGTACGTCTGGTTAGGGAGGCTGAGATTTAACTCAGAAGACCGTGTCTTCACCTTATTTCCCTTGAGCTAAGGACACCTAGTCCTCGCCCAATCACTCTGGTAAGTCTTCAAGGTAGACTTCCAAACCTTCACAGACTTTGTTCACTGGCGATCCACAATGACTCTTGGATGCTTAGAACGCGACTCCTAACCGGCTGGAGGAAACACGGTCCTCAAGTGTAATAAGTCTTCAGGTCACACAGACAGAAAGACTTCAGTAATGCCTAACACTCTTTGGCTCTGGGTGTTTTGGCTTTGTCCTCGCAAGGATTTCTCTCTCAAACGCTTCGGAGGTGGGTTGCTCTCAAACAACAAAAGCCGTGTAATAACTCTGAGCAGCCGCCAATTTATGGTGTAGGGGGTGGGCTATTTATAGCCACTGGGCAACCCGACCTAATTTGTCCGGAAGTGACCCTGGGTCACTAAGGAACTGACATGTGTTCCAACGATCAGATTTCAAACACTCACACGGCAACTTTACTTGGGCTACAAGCAAAGCTGACTCATCCAACTCTGGATAAGATTTGCTCTCATTGTCTTCGCTCGAAGACATAGGATTGGGTTGAGCATCACTTTAGTCACTCTGACTTAGTTCACTTCGACCCCACTTAACAGTACGGTGGTTCCTATGACTCAATAAAGAAGAAAAGGAAACAACGAAACATCTAAGTCTTCGTGCTCCATAGTCTTCACACAATGTCTTCTCTTGGCATAGTCTTCAATATGATTATCTTCATGTACCACCACTGTTGTTAATGTCTTCATACATTTTTAGGGATCATCTCTGGTAGGTAAACTGAATCAATGAGGGACTACTACCTGTGTTATCCTGCAATTCTCACAAACAGATTAGTCCCTCAACCAGGTTTGTCGTCAATACTCCAAAACCAACTAGGGGTGGCACTAGATGCACTTACATCTTGTGATAGCACCTCCATGTGAGGCTCGCGCCGGTCTCTCCCCCCTTAGCTCAAGCAAGTGCTCTACGTCCTCGGGTCCCAGTCCTCGTGCGAAGCTCAGCCGCCGCTGGTATGCCAGGTAACGGTGCCGTGGTTAAGGCCAGGGGTGAGGGCTCGAACCAGTAGGAGCTCCTGAGGCGCGATGCTCAGGAGCCCTCCCTTCAACGTGCAAGCGGGGCGCGTCAAGGGGAGTGGCCGACGAGGCCACCTATGCCTGAATCCAAAGGTCCCTGTGAAACAATCTTAGAAAGTGGTCATAGTTGTCGGCGTCCTGGGAACAAGGGTACCCAGACTTGCCTGTCTACGGGCCGCAGCACGCTCCTGCCACGGCCTGGTACGGCCCAGCTGATCGACCAGTTGCTCCAGACCCTCGCGAGGGGGGCTAGGCCTCGCAAGGAGAACGACGTCAAGACCCCCTCAGGAGTGGCCACGACTAGGCTGCTCCGGAGGGGCAGAGAATCCAAGGCCAAGACTGCCTCAGGAGGAAGCAGTGATGCGCCGCGCCAGCGGGTGCCAGCGTGTGCCAGCGGCGCAGTTGCCATTTTGGTGCAAAGGAGACACCGTAGATGCAGGTTCCCGAGGAGCAGGATAAAGGTTTCCCCATTGGTGCAACAAGACCGAAGACCGCAAGGACGACAGGGAGGATGTCACCACCGAGCCCACCACCGCGTCATCGCTGGATACCTTTGTAGGCGAAGAGCGCTTTTGTCAGGGTAGGAACGTCCTTGTGTTCCGTGTCAAAATGGCTGTTGTGGGATCCCTTCCCTCCTAAACATTTCGGCGGAAGAGGCCCCTGGCTGCCTATATAAGTAGCTAGGACCTCCACTATGGAGGGGATCAGATCCAGAAACTCTGCGCTCGCATAAAGGAGCAGGAACCCTTGCCTCCCGACCCTCCTGAGCTCCCCTCCAGAGCTGAGGAACCACTGTACTCATTCATACTCAAGCCCTCTCGAGGCCAATCCACCAAAGTAGGAAGTAGGGTTTTACACCGCAATGTGGCCTAAACCTGGGTAAACTCTTGTGTGCTTTACTTGTTGTTCACTAGAATCTCTTCACTGGACGAGGGCGAGACGCTAGGTAGACGTGAGTGGGAGGGATCTTCGTTAACGCCCATGTGTTCGAACTTCTTGGGTTTGCGGAGCCCGTAATCCGCCATTTGGCGCGCCAGGTAGGGGGCATGTCAAGATCCCGCCTCTCCGATGACCTCGTCCCGTTCTCGTCGTCGACTTTGCTCCACGGCCATGGTGGACACACGGCGAGCTCGCGCCGCCCGTTGTGCTGCGAACGTCGCTCAGACGGCGCCCGCGGGCAACGGTGCGCCGCCCCGCCCCAACTCGTCGGTTGCCAACGCCGCCACCGACCCGACCATCCACGAGCAGCAGGACTCATCACTGCTACTGTCCATGCGGTGCGATGGCCGCACGACGACACCATCACCCTCGCCGGCCACGACGTCGTCCTCACTGATCCGCCGCGGGCCGGTCTACCAGCAGCCTGCGCTACTGATGGTGCGGGAGCTCCTACGCTACCGTCTAGCGGACGATCTCTACGACGAGTGACTCCACCGCAGCACCAAGCTCGTCAATGCCGCCGAGGAGGTACCTGCACCGACTCACTCCTCCCATCCCCCGTCGCCCCTGGCGGGGAACGAAGGCCACGGAGTCCCGGCTCCGCCTCCACTCTACGGTGCCGGCCAGGAGGTCCGGCGCGAGGTTCCGCGGCGTGAGCCGCCCCACAGAGCCCATGCGCACGACGAGGAGAGCTGTCAGGTGATTCCGCATCCTCAGGCAGGGGCTCGCGGCCCCCCGGCCTGCAGCGCCAAGATCACGCGCCGCAGGAGATGGTGGCGCCAGCGCCCCAAGAACCAGCACCGCACGCGCATGGGGTGCCTGCAATCATGAGTGTGGTTGGATGTCGTGCCTTAGCTCCTGAGCTACGATGCCTCGTCTGGCCCGGCAAGTTCCTACCTCCGTGCTACGACGGCACCACTGACCCCACGGAGTTCCTCCAACTCTACGAGTTGAGCATCGAGGCGTCCAACGGCACTGAGCAGGTCATGGCGAACTAGTTCCCCATGGCTCTCAAGGATGGCGCACGCTCCTGGCTCCTGAACCGCCCCGTGGGATCCATCTCCTCCTGGGGGGAGCTTCATGAGCATTTCATCGCCAACTTCCAAGGCACCCGTGATCGAGCCCCGGCGGCTGTGGATCTGCGCGCCGTGAGACAGCAGCCGGGAGAGACCCTGCAAAAGTACATCCAATGCTTCAACACCATGCGCCTCTGGATCCCTAGGGTCTCGGACGAGGCCATCATCTCGGCGTTCTCCGGCGGCGTCTGCGACATCAGGATGAGGGAGGAGCTCACCATCCACGAGGGCATGTGCACAGCCCTCGAGATGTTCAAGCTCGCGGCAAAGTGCGCCAGGGCGGAGGAAGGACGCCTCTCCCTCCAGGAGATGCCTGAGGCGGAGGCGGATGACAAGAAGACCAAGGCCAAAGAAGCAAAGCGCAAGGGACCCGCCATGCTGGCTGCGGAGCCAGAAGTGAAGCGTGGCTACGGCTACGACGACCCCCCCCCCCCGGAGACAACGGTCCGTACTGCATCTTCCACAAGGACCACAGCCACAACACTAACGACTGCCAGGAGCTCAGGGCGATGCACGGCGGGCGCGTCTGGTAGTGCCCTGAGCACGACAACCGCGGCTACGGCCGTGGGGGAGGCCGAGATGGAGGGCGTTGGGATGGCGGGAACTCACGCCAAGGGTGGCGCGAACAGCCTCGTGAAGACCACTGGCAGGAGCAGCCTTGTGACGCCCCCTGGTGCAACCAGCCTCGTGAGAGTCGCCCTGAGGGCAATGGAGGCCTGCCTCCGCTGCCACCACCGCCACGAAGGAACAACGACGACCGTCAGGGAGATGGAGCAGGGGGCTTCCAGGAGCCACGTGCAGTTGCATGCATCTTTGGAGGAGCCCATGCTCCGGCTTCCCATCACATCTTCAAGCAGTTCGCCCGCGAGATGAACGCGGTGCTTCCGAGGCCCGACGCCGCGCGCAACCTCGGGTGGACCAAGCAGGTCATCGCCTTCGACCCCAAGGACCAGCTCAAGTGCACCGCAGCCCTAGGTGCTCTCCCGATGCTCTGCACCCCGACCATCAGCAACGTCCTCATGACCAAGACCCTCATCGAAGGTGGAGCAGGACTCAACGTCCTCTCCATCCAGATCTTCGAGACACTCCAGGTCCCCTACGATCAACTCCACCCGGCCAAGCCATTCTACGGAGTCACGGATGGCTCCACACTCCTGATGGGGCAAGTCCGCCTTCCCGTCCCCTTTGGTGACCGCGACAACTATCACCAAGCTCAACGACTTCGACGTCGCCAACATCCACCTCCCGTACAACGCCATCCTTGGGTATCCAGCCCTCGCCAAGTTCATGGCGGCGACCCATCACGGCTACAACGTCCTCAAGATGCCCGGGAGTGGCGGAGTCATCACGATCGCCTCCAGCGAGAAGGAGGTCATGCGTTCCCTGGAGCGCGCCTACCAGACTGCCGCGGTCGAATACTCTTATGAGGATGGAGCCGTTCTCACCCTGTAGACCACCCCCAAGAAGAAGAAGAGTCTGCCCGTCGACAGACCTCAGGACGCGGGGGCTCCTGACGGTTCCGCCTCAGGACTCGCGCCTGCCGACGAGGCACCCTCCACCCTCTCATAGGGAGGTGCGCCTGACGCCCCTCTCAGGATGGGCTCGGGGGCTCTCCTCTGGAGTGTCTCTGGTCTGACCAGCGTCTCGAGGGAGGTATTCTGGCACCACCTGCAGGCGTGTCTTGACGCGCTTTTTTGTGAGCCCAGCGTGAACCGCACAGCGCTGGGGGCTCAGTACTTCATCAACCAGGTTACTGAAGAACTTCAGTACGCAAGGCTCATCCGCGGTGGGCGCAACCGCGCGGCACCAAGCTCACCTACCCGCAACCCAAGCAACCAATTCCATGTCTGCGTCGACATCGCAGGCCTAAACCGAGCCGCTTCTCTAGGGCCCTTCTGACCGACGGCTGTCGGCTGGAGGTGGACTCCCCCCTGCAATTACATTCACACGCGCTTCGGCTTCCGCAACGCGGCTGCCACATTCCAGGACCTCACGCGGAAGGCTTTGGGGGCTCAGGAGGCTCAGTGGTAGGCGGTCCTGACGGAGCAGGAGCCGGACACCCGTAACCACTGAGGGCCTTTGCAGCCCCTGGGCCTCAGGAGCTCGGGGATCCCCAGGAGCGACCCGCATGACTTGCGTCTTCAGCTACCCCAACTCTTCTTCGACGACAAGTATCAGGTGATGTCGTAGGTCTTCAATCGAGGGCACCCCCAGGCCGCATCATCCTCGAGCTGTCGGGGGCTCACCCCCACAGCAGTCCTCGAGCTGCTGGGGGCTGACCCCCACAGCTGTCTCTTTTGCGCATAAATCAAGGATAGTTGTTTCTCCCTACTTGCATTACCTATATTCCTGGCATCCTCATCCCCACTAAGGTCATGATGCCGCATCAAGACAGAAAGGGAGGGAAGGCCCGGGTCAGGCCCTCGTCCCCTCACACGTGACCCGTCGCGCATGGGCCCGCCCTGGATTTCACCAGGGGCTCGCCGGCGGCGGGTATGATGCGCGTGGGGAGGGGCCTCCTCTCCCTCCACTCAAGCTCAAGACGCCACGCCTCCCAACGTACCATCCCCCGGGCTGCGGAGGGTACGTCTGGAGGCGGTACGGCAGCCCGTCCTACGCACATAAGGAAGGCCCAAGACCGCGGCTCTGTCCCTCCGCTCGCGTAATCCCATACCCTCTGGGCCCGGCCCTGGTCAGGAGGGCTCAGGGGTCATTAGGAGCATGAGTGGGGCGGAGTACCCCTCGCACCTCAGGATGCCATGCCTCCGGACGATGTTAGCCCCCCAGGGCGAAGCGTGCCGGGAGGTCGCGTAAGCGGTGTGCCTAGTGCTCGACAGGGGGGCCTATAGCCAAGGTCCCATCCCCCCCCACTATGCGTAGTGTCCCACCTCATGAATGCCGCCTTCTGTTGAGCTCATGGCGGGAGCGTACTAGCGCGGGGCGGGGCCCTCAAAGCGAAGGGGCGGGCACGTCAGAAGATCTCCGCTCGTGACACTCTCACGTAATAATGAGTGCCGGGTCCGCGCAAGAACACTTGAAGTTGGTGACTTGGTCCTGAGGCGGGTCCTCTCCAGAGAGGGGTTACACAAGCTCTCACCCATGTGGGAGGGCCCGCTCAGAATTGCTCATTTCTCTAGGCCCGGCGCTGTGCGCCTGGAGACGTGGGATGGGATATCTATCCAGAATTCCTGGAACATTGAACACCTCAGGAGGTTCTATCCGTAATCAAGGCTCCGTGCCCGTGAAGGTCTCCACTCGTGACACTCTCACATAATAATGAGTTGGGGTTGTACACGCCTCGGAGTCTCCTGTGCGTTGCCTACAGGCCCTTAGACGGGACTCCCACCCACGTCCCAGTGGCAGTCCTTAGCTCCGCGCTGGGAAGAAGACATAGTGTAGGGGTCGGACGCGACCTTTTTTCCTCTTTGGCTTGGTGTTTGGCTGTCAGCCTTTTCTACTTCCTTGGCTATCAGCCCTTCCTCTACCCCGTGCTATGAAGTTCTCGTGTTTCTCGCGTTTTTTGCATTTATTTGAAAGTCTTGATTGGGATCTTTCTCGCCGGTTTTAAGTTCAGTTTGTTAAGAAAGGGTTGCGCCACCCACTCTTCTTCGCGCGCCACACGCGTGGGAGCTGGGGCACGGTCGGTCACCGGCTTTCGTCTGCCACGGCCCCGTGACCTTGCCTTGCCAAGCCTGCTCAGGCTCTGGCGTCGGGCTTCTCAGTCCGCACAATCTATCTTATCGAGCCGGCTCAGGCTTTGGTGCTTTAACCCGCGCTCGGTGCTCTCAGCAGCTCTCAACGGCTCACCCATCTCAGGGGATGCACAAGCTCTCTGGATTCAGCCGTCCTAACGACTCGATGGGGGCTCATGACGCCAAAGAGTCGGGAGCACTCCAGCCCAAAACGCTGCGACACATAAAGCTAAGTAATCTCACCAAGACTAAAAACATGACAGCAAGCTCTCGCTTCATACATATATCATAGTCCATTACACGCCTTTTCGAGGCAACTTAAAATTTTGACACAGGAAGGACATTAAGGAAAAAGGAGGAGAAGCAGAGGCTGCTCCCGCTCAGTCGGAGTCTCCCAGTTCCTTCGGCTTCACCGAGCCACAGCGGTGCGGCAACCCCCTCCCCTCGCCGGGCCGAGCTCGGCGGCGTGGTGGCTCGTCGCAGCCGCCGCTGCTCGAGGAGCTGGTGCTGCCACAGAAGGGGGACCCACGGCGCCCCCAGGACTAAGATCGTCTCCGGAGGAGGAGCTGCTCCTCCAGACGCCGTCCCCGCCGTCCTCTTCGTCATCGGCCTCGGGACAGCACCCAAGGTGCCTCCCTTCCTCCGAGAAGACCCTGACAATCAGTGTGGAGGCACCATCGTACCTGAAGTGGAGCGTACACCTCCCCTGCAGCCGGCGCGCGCGAGCAAACGATTGCCAGCCGCACTCTAGGAACACGTCACCCGAAGGAGCCACATCAACCTCCACCCAGGACGCACCACTGCAGCAACCGTCAGCCTGCAGCCAGGCACCGCCGGGGCCTCCGATCGGTAGCGCGTTGCCGAACGAGCAGGGAAGCCGGAGCCACGAGCCACCAGGCTTCTCCGCCCACACCACGAACTCCGACGATACATCGAAGGAGTGGAGCTGCGGGCGCGGAGGACGCGCAACCGCCATGCGCCGCCTCGCACCTCCTCTCCCGCCACAGCCACGACCACCTTCACCGCGGGAAGACGCACCGCGCCTCTCACCGGCGGCCGTGCCAGGACCTGGAAGGCCGCGCCCACTTCCCCGAGAAGTCGCTATGGGCGCAGCAGCATGCTTGCGGAGACGCTCGCGGCCCCTCTTCGGCGGCAGCAGGGCCAGATCCTTCGGGGCCTTCCCTTTCTCCGTGGCGGACGGATTCCTCGGCGGCGCCATGGAGATCTCGCAGCAAGAGGGAGAACGGGGAACAAGCAAGGAGGAAGATGGCGCTGGCTTGAAGATGGCTTGGGGGCTCCTCCCCCCTAGTCCCATTTATAGAGAGGAGGAGCCCAACTGCCAACCACTCGCATCGCAGCCATAACAGCCCCGTCGTCTGCACCGTGGAGTTATCAAGTCACACGATTACCAAGACTGCGTGGGGAGCGGAGTCGCCACGTCCCATCCAACCCTCACGCACCAGCCTGGCCCACAGCATTTTGGGGCCCGCAGCGCTTCTTCCTCGACTAAGGCTTCGCCCCGAAGCCAACTCCACGCGCACCTTGGGCCCGAGGGCTACTGTCGGCGTCCTGGGAACCAGGGTACCCAGACTTGCCTGTCTGCGGGCCGCAGCGTGCTCCTGCCACGGCCTGGTACGGCCCAGCTGATCGACCAGTTGCTCAAGACCCTCGCGAGGGGGGCTAGGCCTCCCGAGGAGAACGACATTAAGACCCCCTCAGGAGCGGCCTCGGCTAGGCTGCTCCGGAGGGGCGAAGAATCCAAGGCCAAGCCTGCCTCAGGCGTAAGCAGTGACGCACCGCGCGAGCGGGCGCCAGCGCGTGCCAGCGGCGCAGTTGCCGTTTTGGTGCAAAGGAGACAGTGTAGGTGCAGGTTCCCGAGGAGCAGGACAAAGGTTTCCCCATTGGTGCAACAAGACCGAAGACCGCAAGGACAATAGGGAGGATCTCACCACCGAGCCCACCACCGCGTCATCGCCGGATCCCTTTGCAGGCGAAGACCGCTTTTGTCAGGGTAGGAACGTCCTTCTGTTCCCGCTCAAAATGGCCGTTGTGGGATCCGTTCCTGCCTAAACATTTCGAGGGAAGAGGACCCTGGCCGCCTATATAAGTAGCTAGGACCTCCACTATGGAGGGGATCATATCTAGAAACTCTGCCCTCGCACAAAGGAGCGGGAAACCTTTCCTCCTGACCCTCCTGAGCTCCCCTCCTGAGCTCAGGAACCACTGTACTCATTCATACTCAAGCCCTCTCGAGGCCAATCCACCAAAGCAGGAAGTAGGGTTTTACACCGCAAGGTGGCCTGAACCTGGGTAAACTCTTGTGTGCTTTACTTGTTGTTCACTAGAATCTCTTCACTGGATGAGGGCGAGACGCTAGGTAGACGTGAGTGGAAGGGATCTTCGTTCACGCCCCTGTGTTCGAACTTCTTGGGTTTGCGGAGCCCGTAATCCGACAATAGTACATGTCAGCACTTGCCTCGCTGTTGTTTATCTTTCCACTTGCATGCGTAGGCACCAAGGACCTGGTGAGGTGATGTGCGTAGGGCTGGCCGCGAATCAGAGCTCGGTCTCTCAGGTTTTTCGACGCTGTAGGGACGAACCCGAGCACAGGCATTGTGCCAGTGATTCTTTGGAATGAGCAACTAGCAGGTTGGTGTCGCGTGGGAGCCGCGGTGGGCGTCGGAACACCATGTGAGCAGGCGGTAATCTCGGGATAACTCATGACATAAATAAGACAAGTTCTTAATAGATGCAAAAACGATACATGCCATAGGGACAGACCCACATGGCTAGGGGATGATGCTGCCCGAGGGGCGCCCCCAACTGAAATGAGACGAAAAGACGATAAGCACCGTAGGGACCGACCCACATGGCTTGGGGATGATGCAGCCCGTGGGGGGGCAATCGAATGAATAGTCGCCTGGCACGGTCGCGGGAGAAGTGTCGGGGTAGCTGAAGATGCCTGCCGCTGAATTCGCTCCTCATGAGTCGTCCAGTCCCCGGTCCTCAAGAAGCTCCGGTGGTCCGGGAGGCTCGCGAAGGACCAGAGCTTCCACCGCCAGGATCTCCTGGTATCTGGCCTCGCGAGCTGCCCGGATGCCCCGCTTGTGACACTGGTGCGGGGCAGCACTGCTCGGCAGGCCGAAAGGCATGTGAACATAGCTGTGAGAGGACCCTCGCACCAGCCCACTTGGGACGGCCAGAAGAGCTCCTGAGACGCGGCTCTGTTGAGCCCTGTGATGTTGACGCACACTTGCAGCCCCTTGCCCTTGTCGATAGAGGGGGCGGCGCTTGGTGACGCGAGACGATGCTCGCCTTGCATTGCCCTTGCTTCCTGAAGATCCTTGATCACCTTGGTGACGAACTCCTGAGCACTTGCGCCGCACACCTTGTGCCCTCTTCATGGAAACATGCGCTAAAGCACGCCTCCACATGGTGCCCGAGCGCCTCCCTCATGACATTAGCCAGGTCAGAGGCCCTTCAGAGGAGAGCTCCTGAGTCCAGCCTGAGTGGGGTGCTGAGCGCGCCTTCCTATGCAAGGGAGGAAGGTGCCCCATTAGGGGGCGCAGGTCTTGAGGCGTGGCCGCTAGGTGCTCCGCCCTCTTGAGGCCCCAGGGTGAGCATCAACTTCTTCTTCTTTGGGGCAGCTTCAGGTGGGTAAGCAAAACCCTTGTCATATGAGTTTTCAACCACTGTAGCTTGGTAGGCGCGCTCGAGGGAGCACACTGCATCATTCTCGTTGCAGGCGACCATGATGATGCCGCCGCTTCCTGGCATCTTGAGGACGTTGTAGCCGTGGTGGGTTTCCACCATGAACTTGGCCAGCGCTGGGTAGCTGAGGATGGCATTGTACGGGAGACGAATGTGGGCGACGTCGAAGTCGATGAGCTCAGTGTGGTAGTTATTGCAGTCGCTGAAGGTGACAGGCAAGCGGACCTGGCCTATCGGGGTAGTGGAGCCGTCAGTCACACCTCAGAAGGATTTGGTCGGCTGGAGCTGGCCGTACGACACTTGGAGTGTATCGACAGTCTCAACATAGAGGACATCGAGTCCAGCTCCGCCATCAATGAGGGTGTTGGTGACGAGCATGTTGTTGATGGTGGGCGAGCAGAGTAGCGGAAGGGCGCCGGCCGTGGCCGCGCAATTGAGCTTGTCGGCCGAGTCGAAGGTGACAACGTACTTGGACGACTTGAGCGAGCGCGTTACCTCGAGCTTGGGGAGGACTGCATTCACCTCACAAGCAAACTGCTTGAAGACGCGATGAGATGGTGGGGCCTAAGCGCCACCCAGGATGCAAGTGATGGCACGAGGCTCCTGGAAGCACCCAGCCCCATCGTCTTGCTGTCTTCATTCCTTCTTGGTGGTGGAGGTGGTGGAGGAAGACCGGCGTTGCCCTGCGGGCAGTCCTCGCTAGGCTCTCCATGGACCCTCACGAGGCTGATCCCTCCATGGTCCCTCACGAGGCTGGCCCTGTCAGTGATCCTCGCAAGGCTAGTCGTGTCAGCCTTGCCGAGAGTCTCGGTTCTCCCAACGTCCTCCGCCTTGTCCACCTCCGTGACTGTAGCCTCGGTCGCCGCGCTCAGGGCGATGACCAAGGCGTCCGTCACGGATAGCTCTGAGCTCCTGGCAGTCATTGGTGTTGTGGTTGTGCACGTTGTGGAAGACGCAGAATGGGCGGCTTCCCTTGGAGCATTCGGGGTAGTCGCACCCATGCTTCATTTTTGGCTCAGCTGGGAGCACAGCAGGCCCCTTGCACTTGGCTTCCTTGGTCTTGGCCTTCTTGTCTTATGGGTCAGCCTCGGGGAACTCGACGAGCGAGAGGCGACCCTCTTCCGCCCGTGCACACTTGACTGCCATGTTGAACATCTCCATGGCTGAGCACATGTCTTCATGAATAGCGAGCTCTTCCTTCATCCTGACGTCCCGAACACCATCGGTGAACACGGAGATGATGGCCTTGTCTGACACCTGAGGAATCTTGATGCGGACATTGGTGAAGCGCTGAATGTACTTGCATAAGGTTTCCCCCGGTTGCCGCTTGATATGCTGCAGGTCGCCTATTGCAGGGGAGCGGTCACAAGCCCCTTCGAACTTGGAGATGAACCGTTTGCACAGCTCCTCCCAGGAGGAGATCGACCCCTCTGGGAGGTTCAGGAGCCACGAGCGTGCACCGTCCTTGAGGGCCATGGGAAACCAATTGGCCATGACCTTCTCATCTCCATTGGCCGCCTCGATGCTTAGCTCACAGAGCTACAAGAACTTAATGAGGTTGGGTGTTCCATCGTAGCGTGGAGGTAGATTTGGTTTGAACTTGCCGGGCCAAACAACCCGCCGCAGCTCCGGAGTGAACGCCCGGCAGCCTGTTGCGCCCCTGGGTGCCCACCGTTGAGGTGGAGCTTGATCAAGAAACTCATGCGTTGTTGCAAGAGGCGGCGCACGAGCTTGACGAGGCGACGCCGGGAGCGCGCGTGCCTCGCCTTGGGGCCGCTGCACCACCTTGCAACTTTCTAACCATTGTCAGTGATGATGCGGTTTGGGACCCCAAAACGGCTCATGAGGCCCTTGATGAACTTGAATGACGAGCCTACCGGGATAGTGCGGATGGCCTCCACCTCTGCCCATTTGGTGAATTTGTCGATGGCGACGTAGAGGTATCAGTAGCCCCCAGGCACTCAAGAAGATGGACCCAAGATGTCCAACCCCCAAACCGCAAACGGCCAGGACAGTGGGATGGTTTGGAAGCCTTGGGTGGGCTGGTGGATCTGCTTTGTGTGAAATTGACAGGCTTCGCATGACCTTAACAATTTGGTGGCGTCGTCGAGTGTTGTGGGCCAGTGGAATCTGCTGCGGAACGCCTTGCCCACTAGGGTGCGCGAGGAGGAGTGATGCCCGCAGTCTCCGCCATGTATGTCAGGCAGCAGCTCGCTCCCCTGTTTCTTGGAAATGCACCGCTGAGAGACGTCGTTTGGACTTTTCCGGTAGAGTTCACCATCTTGAATGTAGTACGTGGTGGCTTGTCGTGCCACACGCTTTGCGTCCTCTTCCCTCTCTGGTAGGCTTCCTTGGAGTAGGTATGCCCTGAACTCCTTGAGGGAGTCCTGTATTTAGGGGTCCTCAGGTGTTCGGACCATTGATGCTAGGCCGAATTGATGGCCCATGAAGATAGAAGTAGAAGGCTCTTCCCCGTATTCGGTTAGGACTCCAATGTATTTAGTAATGCAAGAAAGATGTCTGGATGCCACGATTCTTTCCTTCCCAAGTCACCTTTGTAACCATAGGCCCCCTCCAGCGTGTATATAAGTCGAGGGGTTTAGTCGATGGAGACAGAGAATCATATCACATAGGCTAGACTTTTAGGGTTTAGCCATTACGATCTCGAGGTAGATCAACTCCTGTAACCCCATATTCATCAAGACCAATCAAGCAGGAAGTAGGGTATTACCTCAATCAAGAGGGTCTAAACCTGGGTAAATATCTTGTCGCCAGTCTCCTGTTACCATCGATCCTTAGACGTACAGCTTGGGCACCCTTACCCAAGATCTGCCGGTTTTGACACCGGCAATGGTGCTTTCATTAAGAGCTCCGTTGTGTGCTCGCGAAAGGCGATCGATGACTCGTCTCATCATCAATGATGAGACCACCCTTAGAAACAACCTAGCCACGGGCCAGATCCTCCAGCTCGGCGGGTTTGTTGTATGCACCAGCGTGGCCGCCAGGCCGGCCGCACTCCCCGCGACCATCGAGCACCACTCCTACATTGGCTCCGGCCACTTTGATGACGCGACTTCGGCGGATTCCTCGTCTTTAAATGACCCGCTGGATCGCATCGCCGCCTTGGGGCTTTCATCGTTAGATGATCAGATTAGATCTAAATCCGGTCAGGGTGAAATAAATTCCACCCCGATCACTCATCTGGTGGCGGCAATCGAGGACCAAGCCAAAGATACTTTTCCTCTCAAGACAGAGACCGGAACTATTCAGATTTCCGAACCCATCGAGCCGAACACACCTCTGACAGGTGGCACTTTGTGCCTTTCGAACTTTGGGATAGACACCAGGCCCGCGGAATACTCAGGTCCCGCTGGGCCCAGAACGTCAACACCGGAGGTTGTACAAACCTCGAACACTACATTGGGTCGGGACTCAAATTTATCCACACCCACCCACCACAGTACACACTCTCCAAGTAACTCCATACTACCGGACATATGTGAACTCACATATATACGGCAGCGGCCCCAAGAGAAAGTTCATCACTTTTGGGCCACATTCCTACTTGTTAAAAACAAGATTAAGGTCTGCTGCAAAGACGACACGGTGTCCATATTTCACCGCAACTGCACAGATGATGGAGTCTTGAACGCCCTCAACCACCGTCAAATACGGAGCTTTGCAGAATTATCTCACTTGGTACGAAAGTACTATGCTATGGAAAAAAGTTGGAAAGCCCAGAGTACACCTCCGGAACAGTCCATCTTCGGACGATATGCCGCTAAAGTGAAATGGACACACCCTCGCAGGGCGTCCGATCACATATACAATGGCAAGAAAAACAGACCTTTCACAAGACACAGGTCCGTTCTGGACGAACTGTTGGATAAACCTTGCCAAATACATGCTGCCCCGGACAATACCCTCACCCACTGCCTTAGAGCATGCTGGGTACTCCGACATGTAGCAAAGAGCGGTGAAGCAATCCTCGCCACTGCAACGCCGGCAGAGAAAGACCTCGATGTCTTCACCGTCTTCGGGACGTTCTCCTCAAACAACCGACGCAAGAGAGTGAATCGCGAACTTACCGAGGTCCATCAAATCAGCACTGCAAGCCCATGGAACGACACGTCAATCACCTTTTCTGCCGAAGACGAACCACGAGTCTGACCAGTCCGAGCCACAACTACTCTTGTACTAAACCATATAGTAGACGGCTTCCGCCTCACTAAAGTACTCACGGACAGAGGCAGCGGACTTAACCTCATATATGAGGACACGCTTGCAAAAATGCAGGTCAATAAATCGTGCATCGAACAAAGTAATACAACCTTTCGAGGAATTATTCCCAACCGGGAAGCCCGGTGTTCGGGAAGCATTAAGTTCGACGTAGTATTTGGTACACCCGAGAACTGCAGGTCAAAGGAACTGCTCTTCCACATTGTCCCCTTCAACAGCGGATACCACGCCCTTCTAGGGTGGGACGCTTTTTCACGCTTTTGGCTAACCCCATTACGGGTACATGAAGCTCAAAATGTCAGGGTCCAATGGAATAATCACAGTTGCAAGTGATCCGGATAGAGCACTCCGTGCAGAGAACGAAACCGCATCTTTAGCCCTAGAGGTACTATCCGACGCCCTCGCGGCCGAAGAATTAACCACCTTACGATCTACGGTGGACAAGGACGACATAGTCCTTTACAAAAGATCGAAATCTACCTCTTTTAAGCCAGTAGATGAAATTCTAAAATTCCAAGTGCACCCAACGAACCCTAATAAAACGGCATACATTGGGGCACAGCTGGACCCGGTGGTAGACAACGCTTTGCGCGCCTTCCTTCACGAAAACTGGGACATATTCGCTTGGCATCCTTCAGATATGCCAGGAATCCCATGTAGGCTGGCCGAACACAACCTCAACATTATCAAAGGGTTCAAGCCAGTCAAGCAGTCATTACGACGATATTTCGAACCCAAAAGACAGGCTATGGGGGAAGAGCTGGCCAAGCTACTGGAAGCCGGATTCATAAGGGAAATCAAACACCCGGACTGTCTAGCCAACTTAGTCATGGTGCCAAAGAAGTATAAATCCTCGCGCCTTTGTGCCGACTTCACGGACTTAAACAAGGCTTGCCTTAAGGATCCCTTTCCACTGCCACGCATTGATCAAATTATCGATGCAACCGCACGACATGACTCGTTATGTTTCCTCGATGCCTACTCCGGATACCATCAAATAAAAATGAAGGAATCCGATCAAGCTGCTACGGCATTCATCACTCGTACGGCCCCTTTTGCTTTAACACTATGCCATTTGGACTCAAAAACGTTGGTGCCACATATCAACGCATGATTCGAACATGCTTGGAGAAACAAATTGGCAAGACAGTGGAGGCATATGTTGATGATGTAGTCATCAAGACTAAACACGTTGAAACATTGGTGGATGATCTTCGCCTTACATTCGATAACCTAGGAACATATGACATACGGCTTAATCCGGAAAAATGCATCTTTAGCGTTCCGGCTGGAAAGCTGTTAGGGTTCATCGTATCTCATAGAGGAATTGAAGCGAACCCAGCTAAAATCTGGGCCCTGTCACAGCTAACTACGCCAACCAATCGAAAACAAGTGCAAAAACTAGCAGGTTGCGTAGCGGCCTTGAGCCGCTTTATCTCCAGATTAGGAGAGAAAGCACTACCGCTTAATGGATTGCTGAGGTGCACAGACAACTTTGAATGGACGGACGCGGCCACAGCCGGACTGGAGGAAATAAAAACCCTATTAGCGGGTAACCCAATCCTAGCCGCTCCAGGTGTTGGCAAGCCAATGTTGCTTTGTATCTCTGCCACTCATCAGGTAGTGAGTGCGGTGCTCATCATCGAATGAGATGATGAGGGACATAAATTCCTTGTTCAAAAACCCGTATACTATGTATCCGAGGTTCTCACACCGTGCAAATGACGATACCCCCATTACCAGAAAATTGCCTATGCGTTATTCATGGCATCTCGGAAGCTTTGACAATACTTTCAAGA
>LR738713.1:123031974-123090310 GCA_902687465.1 Secale cereale | reverse complement strand
GCGGCCTTGAGCCGCTTTATCTCCAGATTAGGAGAGAAAGCACTACCGCTTAATGGATTGCTGAGGTGCACAGACAACTTTGAATGGACGGACGCGGCCACAGCCGGACTGGAGGAAATAAAAACCCTATTAGCGGGTAACCCAATCCTAGCCGCTCCAGGTGTTGGCAAGCCAATGTTGCTTTGTATCTCCGCCACTCATCAGGTAGTGAGTGCGGTGCTCATCATCGAATGAGATGATGAGGGACATAAATTCCTTGTTCAAAAACCCGTATACTATGTATCCGAGGTTCTCACACCGTGCAAATGACGATACCCCCATTACCAGAAAATTGCCTATGCGTTATTCATGGCATCTCGGAAGCTTTGACAATACTTTCAAGAGTGTTCGATCACGATGGTATCCTAAGTACCACTCAATGATATCATAAACAATAAATACGCCACTGGATGCATCGCCAAATGGGCCATCGAGCTCTTACCGTTCGAAATAACATACAAACCACGCCGGACTATTAAGTCCTAGGTGTTGGACGACTTCGTCGCGGAATGGACTGAAGCCGAACTCCCTATAGAGTACGGATCATACACCCACTGGACCATGTATTTCGACGGTTCCAAAATGCTAGCTGGGTTGGGGGCCGGTGTCATATTGATATCCCCATTAGGGGATATAGTCCGCTACGTGTTGCAGATCATTTACACGAACTCAAACAACGCGGTCGAATACGAGGCATTACTGCACGGTCTCCGCATGGCAGTATCCATGGGTATACAACGTCTCAAGGTGCGCGGAAACTCAAACATCTCCATATCTCAGGTAAACAGAGAATTTGATGCGAAGGATTCAAAGATGGCAGCTTATCGAAACACCATATTAAAAATATTGGCTCGATTTGAGGGGCTAGAATTTCACCATGTAGCTCGGGACAGTAACCAGGCAGCGGATATACTTGCTCGCATGGGCGCTAAACGCGACCCAGTCCCGCCTAACACCTTTGTGGAAAGGCTGTTCAAGCCATCAGTAACATGGTAGGACAAGAGCAATGACGCCAATCCGGACCCGAACACGCCCCCAGCCGAACTCAATACAGATGTCATCATGGACCCGACATGGAAATCACATCATCGGCTCACGAGATCATGGCTGTTATAGCCCCTTGGACCGAACCTTTCCTAGCCTACCTTAATAGGCAAGAGCTCCCCGATGACCAAAATGAGGTCTACCGCATAATTTGGCATTCTAAAGCCTAAAAGGTTCACGAAGGTGAACTATACAAGAAAAAGCACTACTGGTATTCTCCAATGGTGCATCTCTGAAGAGGAGGGATGGCAACTTCTAGCTGAAATACATGCTGGCATGGGCGGCCATCATGCCGCAGCCCGAGCTCTTGTAAGCAAGGCCTTCAGAACTAGTTTCTTCTGGCCAACTGCGCACGCAGACGCACAGACCCTAGTCCAATGTTGTGTTGGATGCTAGCTTTTCACAAATCAAAGTCATATGCCTCCCATAGCTCTCAGAACCATCCCGATTACTTGGCCCTTTGCAGTCTGGGGATTGGATATGGTCGGACCTCTTAAAGGGGGAAGCCATAAAAAGAAATATTTGCTAGTCATGGTGGACAAATTCACTAAATGGATAGAAGCCAAGCCAGTACGAACAGCTGAGGCAGGGCCAGTGATAGATTTTCTATCCGGCATAGTACACCGTTATGGTGTCCCGCACAGTATTATCACAGATAACGGCTCCAACTTCACAGCTGACGAGGTGAAAAATTGGTGCGCTAAGTTAGGCATTAAACTTTATTATGCCTCTGTGTACCATCGTCAAACAATGGTCAGGTAGAAAAGATCCAATGGCTTGATAATGAGTGGCATTAAACCCCGGCCAGTGCACTCCCTTCAGGGGTCAGATAAACACTGGCTGGAGGAGCTCAACTCCATACTCTAGGGGATGCAAACTACACCTAGCCAGACAACCGGATATACACCTTTTTTCATGGTGTATGGCGCAGAGGCTGTCTTGCCCTGCGATATTATTCATGACTCACCTCGAGTGCGCATGTACGAAGAGAGAGAGGCCGAGATCGATCAGCAGGATGCCTAGACGGCCTTGAAGAGAAGCGCGATATCGCGCAGGCCCGTTTCGCATTTTATCAACAACACGCCAGGCAATAGCAAAGCAGAGAAGTGTGGGCCAAGACATACAATGTGGGCAAACTCATCTTACGCCTCCCGGAGAAGAAAAAGGACAAGCTCAAACCAATATGGGAGGGCCCCTTCATTATTGACGAGGTACTCACCGGTGGAGCCTATCGCCTTCGAAACGCATCACAATTGCCTTGAGCCGAACCCATGGAACGCTGCCAGGCTCCGAAGATTCTACGGATAGTTCGATAGCACATGTTTTCTTTTCAGTCTAGGTCTTATTCTCTATTTTTATTTTTTAAGTTATCCTCTTCTTTTTCTTATTTTCTCTTATCGATAAGTTTTCGGCTCAACCGAACTATCAAAGGTTAGAACATCCTCAAATGTATATACGTCGAAAATAATTGGGGGCTTCTATAACGAAGCCCATTATTAAAAATCATATTGCTCAAAATATTTATGTCGTATGTTAGAGAAACCCTCCCGACACTTCAAGCGAAGAAAATCCTCCTTCTCCCCTTTGTAGAGATCAGCTAGGATGGTGGCCAAAGCGGCGGGGTTGTCCGGACCTTGGCGTAGACTGCGTGAGGCATCATCCTGGCCATTATAGTGCCACATAGGAAACCCTCTGGCCTGGAGCGGCTGCACGCATCGCGTTATTGAGATCGCCATCACTTCAATTATCATCAGCTTGAGGTGGGCAAGTAATCTGATCTTGCTTACAAGTCATTTGACCTCCACATTGTCTTCCTCCTTGATACTACGGGGACACTAGTTGAAACGCTTCTTTAAAGGAGCACTGGAGTATTCGGGAAGGCCTTGCCGGATTGGGTCTGGCAGGACAACATCCTCGATATAAAACCACTCCGAGGGCCACTCTTCGGATGCTTTCTTCGGAATGCCGGACAGATAACCTATCCCAGCTATATGCCACACTTCGACGCCGCCTACCTCGAATATAGATCCCTTCTCAAAGCGAGGGATGAGGCAGAAGAATGTTTGCCATAGCTCGAAATGAGCCTCGCAGCCCAGAAAAAGCTCACAAAGAGCGACGAAGCCCGCAATGTGCAGGATAGACAGTCGACGTTCTATGAAGGGGGTACCCACACTTGCATGCCTGCGGCCCAGGGCGTGGCTCCGCAGGCGGCCTGGTGCGGCCCAACGTATTCATCGACCAGTAAAGACCCTCGCGAGGGGCCAAACCACGCGAGGCGGACGACACAAGGCATCCCCTGGGGCGGCCTCACCAGGCCGGCTCGTGAGGATCGGAGATATCGAGGCGAGGGACACCTCGCAAGGTCCTCATGACGTGAGCAGTGACGACCAAGGCCAGGCGGGTGCCAGCGGGCGTAGAAGTGTCAGTTTCCTCTTTGGTGCTAAAGGAGCAGGTGCAGACGAAGAGTCTCGAGGCATCAGGCAAAGGTTTCCATATCGGTGCAACAAGACCAAGATCAGCAGGACAGCAGAACGGAGGTCATCGCGGAACCCACGGCGGTGTCACCACCAGAGCCTTTGGCAGGCGAAGACCACCTGTTGTTAGGATAGCTTGTACTAGCTGTCCCCCTTCAAATCTGGCCGTTGTGGGATTCCTTCCCGCTCAATATTTGGGAAGAGGACCCGAGCAGCTATAAATAGGACTAGCCACCACCTTAGAAAGGGATGGGATCATCGAGACCACCTCCGCACCCACAATCTCACCCGAGCACAAGAACTCCTCTCCTCAGGAGGCAGTTCATCCATGTACTTGTTCTTCATCAGCCTACAAGGCAATCCACCACACTACACTGGATTAGGGTATTACCCCCACAACGGTGGCCCAAACCATTATAAATCTTGTGTCCCTTGTTCTTCGGATGTGACGAGCTAGGCCTAGGGTTGCTGAGTAGACGAGCTAGGGTGGAAGGTGAGATCTTCGTGCGCACCCTAGAGTTTGAACCTTAAGGGTTTTGCCGAAACCCAAGATCCGACATTTGGTGCGCCAGGTAGGGGTGTGCTGAAACTTCCCTTCTGTTGATCAGCGCTTCGTCGTCCCAGCAGCTCCATGGCTAACGCTCGCAGAGCCCGTGCTGAGCGGCGGGCTGCCCTTGCTACCCGCATTGCTCAGACTACTCCTGCCGGCGGACCACCCCGCCGTTCTCCATCGCCTGCCGCCAACGCCGCCACCGGCCCGGCGCGGCATGAACAACAAGCTTCGTCTCTGCACCCCTCAATGCGGCGTGACGGATGCACCGCTACCCCATCACTGACTCCAGCGGTCCATTCTTCCCGTGCTCGCTGCGGACCCACGGATGCGCAGGCTGCGTTGCTCATGGCACGCGAGCTCATGTGCTACCGCCCCGTCGACGACTTCTAAGAAGAATGGCTTGACCGCATCGCCGAGCTTGTCAGCGCTGCTGGGGGCTCTCCAGCGCCGTCCCTCTCCCTGCCTCATCCGCCTCCCCATGCGGAAAACAGGGCCCATGAAGCTCCACTGATACCCCCGCGTCAAGGCATCGTCCAAGACCCAAGGCACGTGGCCCCGCGTCGTGACCGACCACACGTGGCGCTAGTGCACGAAGAATGAAGCTGCCAAGAGATTCAGCGGCCCCGTGGGGGAGCCCCCGCACTCCCTCCACCGCTGTGTCGAGACCGCGTGCTCCCCCCGCGGTGGCGTGCGACGACCAAGATCAAGTTCCACCTCCCCAACAAGCACCGGTGTCGACAGCAGGCTGCAAGGCCCTTGCCCCCGGGCTGTGCAACGTCAACTGGCCTAGTAAGTTCAAGCCCGACCTGCCTCCACGCTACGACAGCACCCCCGACCCTGCGATGTTCCTGCAGCTCTACGAGCTGAGCATCGAAGCATCTGGCAGCAACGAGAAGATCATGGCGAACTGGTTCCCCATGGCCCTCAAGGATGGCGCGCGCTCATGGCTCTTGAACCTGCCCGAGACCATCCCCCGACCGCAGGTGACCTGCGGCGTATCAAGCAACAACCAGGAGAAACCCTACAGAAGTTCATCCAGTGCTTCAACAGCGTCCGCGTCAAGATCCCCAAGGTCATGGGCGAGGCCTTCATTTCGGTATTCTCGGATGGTGTCCGCGACGTCAAGGTGAAGGAGGAGCTCGCCATCCACAAGGATTTGTGCACGTCCCTGGAGCTGTTCAACCTTGCGACCAAGTGTACCAGAGCTGAGGAGGGGCGCCTCTCCCTCGTCGAGCTCCCCGCTGCTGAACCCGAAGACAAGAAGGCCAAGAGAAAGGACGTAAAGCGCAAGGGAGCGACAGTGCTTGCAGTCGAACCAGAAATGAAGCGTGTCCGCAACTACCCAGAGCCACCCAAGAACGGCTGGGTGTTTTGTGCCTTCCACAACGTGCACAGCCACAACACTCACGACTGTCAAGAGCTCAGGGCCCTCCACAAAGGATGCATCATCCAACGCCCCGAGCGCAGCAACCGTGGCTATGGCCACGGGGGAAGCCGGACCGGGGGACGCTGGGAGGACCACGGCCCCCCGCCAGGAGTGGCGTGATCAGCCTCGGGAGGACCGTTGGTGCGGCCAGCCCCGTGAGGACGCCTGGAGGGACCAGCCTCGGGAGGACCATCCTCAGGGCAGGGCCGGCCTTCCACCTCTGCACCACCAAGGAGAAACAACGACCAGGACGAGGGGGCTGGGGGCTTCTAGGAGCCACGTGCCATCGCTTGCATCTTGGGCGGAGCATAGGCCCCAGCTTCTCAGCGCCTCTTCAAGCAATTCGCCCATGAAGTAAACGCGGCTGTCCCCAAGCTCGAGGCTACTCGCCCACTCAGGTGGTCCAGATGCCCCATCACCTTCAGTTCGGCAAACCAGCTCAAGTGCGCGGCTATGGCTGGCGCCCTCCCGATGCTTTGTTCACCTGTCATCAGCAACGTCCAAGTTACCAAGACCCTCATCGACGGTGGATCCGGGCTCAACGTCCTGTCCATTTAGACATTCGACGGCCTCCAAGTACCCTACGATCAACTGTTGCCTACCAAGCCCTTCTTCGGAGTGACTGACGGCTCCACCACCCCCGTAGGGCAGGTCCGCCTACCTGTCACCTTCGGCAGACGCGACAACTACCACACTGAGCTCATCGACTTCGATGTCGCCCACATCCATCTCCCTTACAACGCCATCCTCCGGTACCCGGCCCTGGCCAAGTTTATGGCGGTGACTCACCATGGCTACAATGTCATCAAGATGCCAGGGAGCAGCGGCATCATCACTATCGCTTGTGAGGAAAAGGACGCAGTGTGCTCACTCGAGCGCGCTTACCAGGTGGCAGCAGTCGAGGATCCGGACAGCGACAGCGTCATCTACCCACTTGAGGTCGTCCCCAAGAAGAATAAGTAGTTGCTCGCCCTGGAGCCCCATGGGGATGCAGCACAGGGCGGCAGCACCATGGGACCTATGCCAAGGGAGGGGCCGCCTCCCTCTCTCGCATAGGAAGGCATGCCCGGCACCCCACTCAGGCTGGGCTCTGGGGCTCTCCTCTGGAGGGCCTCAGACTTAGCCAATGTGATGAGGGAGGCGCTCGGGCACCATGTGGAGGAGTACTTTGCCGCACACTTTCCTCTAGAGGCCTCAAGGCATGAGGCACCAAGCGCTCAGGAGTTCATCAGCCAGACCATTGAAGACCTACAGGAGACAAGAGCCATGCGGGGCGAGCACCGCCCGACTCCTCTGAGGGCGGATGTCGGCGTGGGCTCAGGAGACGGGCTGCGCGTCTGCGTCAACGTCCCCGCACTCAATAGGATCACATCTCAGGTGCTCTGCTGGCCTTCCCAGGTGGGCCGGTGCCAGGGTCCCCCTCACATCTACATGTACATGCCCTTCGGCCTGCCGAACCAGGCGGGCCTGCACCATCGCCACATGCGGGAAGTCATGGCGACTCGCGAGGCCAGGCATAAGGAGATCCAAGCGGAGTTGGACTCGGCCCTCTTTGAGATCTGGGGAACCCCAGAGCCTCACAAGGCGCCGGAGCCAGGCGGCGCGTAAGGAACAGCGTCTGCATCGAGCGTCTTCACCAACACCAACACTGCTTCAGCAACTGTGCCAGGTGACATTTTCTGGTTTTTGTTCAACTGGGAGCGCCCCTCAGGCTGCATCATTCCCAGGTCGCACGGGCCTGTCCCTGCGATGTGTATCCTTTTGCATCTCTGTTCACCTTGTTGGGGGCGCCCCTTGGGCTGCATCATCCCCAGGCCACATAGGTCCGTCCTTGTGGCATGAATTTCCCTCGCATCTTACCTGCGCTAGCGTTACTATCATTGTCAGTTGCATTTGAATCACTCATCTGTTTGACCATCACCCCTTCGGGTCTCCTTCGCCACCTAATGGACTTCTGCTCATCTCGCAATGGGTGCTGCATACGTTGGCACAGTGCTTGTGCTTGGGTCCGTCCATGCAACGCTGACAAACCCGAGGGACCGAGGTCTGACCTGCGGCCCGCTCCGCAAGCGTCACCTCACCAGGTCCTCGGTGCCTTCGTCTCCCTGCGGAATTATCTGAAGCCCAGCGCGGGCGCGGCCCTAAGCCATTCTGCTGCAGGCTAACCCACCGGAATCTCAGGAGCACGGTGATAGGAAGTTCCGCCGGTCTCCCCTCCTCACGTAGTTCGCTTGCGCGTTAAAGGGGGGGTCCCTGAGCATCGCGTCTCAGGGGCTCTTACTGATTCTCCAGCCCTCACCCCTTGGCCTTGACCACGGCATCGCGACCTGGCATACCAACAGCGGCTGAGCTTCGCTCGAGGGTCCGGACCCGAGGACGCAGAGCATCAAGAAGGATGGGAGGGGGAGCCGGCTCAGAGAGCTTGGGCCTGTTCGTACGTCAAGGGGGGGCCTAGGGCATCGTGACCCAAGGGCATAATTGGTCTCGTAGCCCCTCACTCCCTGGTCTTGTCCTGGTTTCCGGTCAAGTCCAGCGGCAGCTGAGGTACGCGTGGGGCCGGGCCCTGCTGACGCAGAACATCAAGGCCTGAGTCCAGCATTCCCTTCCCAAGGGCCGTTCGTACGTCAAGAGGGACCCTTGGGCATCGCGACCCAAGGGACTAACTGGTCCCATAGCCCCTCACTCCTTGGTCTTGTCCTGGTTTCCGGTCAAGGCCAGTGGCGGCTGAGGTACGCACGGGGTCGGGCCCTGCCGACGCAGAACTCTAGGACCAGCAGGAGGGAATCGCGAAATCTCAGCCTCGTGAACAAACCAGGTTTGGAGAACCACCTCACGATCGTCAAGATAAGTCATTAATTCCTTGATGCCCCATCCTCGCTCACAGAATGGGATTCGGTAGTCACGCGTCAGCAACGCCGCCTCGCTTTTTTAGCCTCCGAGAGCCGCTTGCACGCCAAGGGGAACCTCTTAAGCATCACGCCTCAGGAGCTCTTACCAGACCTCAGGCCGCTCAGCTCCTGGCCTTGACCACGGCATCATGACCTGGCATACCAGCGACTGCTACAGCTTGCCTTGGGACTGGGGCCTACCGCGTAGAGCACTATGCAACCGAAAGGGTAAAAAAGGGGCGATATTGCTGAAACGAGGCTCGCGGGTAGGGTGTACTAGCAAGAACAACAGGATAGAAGCAAAATCATTACAAGTTCTTTACATACCCCCGAGGGGTTGGCTTTGAATCCTCGCAGGGAACGCCGCAAAAGGCCTTCAGGGGATCCTAACTATGGCCGTCATCGCCGATGCCATCATCAACAATGGGCCACGATGGCCCACCTCTGACCATGGGCGGGTCACCACAAGCGACGTGCTCGCGAGCCCGACGCGTTTCGGGCGCGCCGCGAGCTCGGGGGCGCGTAGCTGTCATCGCTTGTCTCCGGAGACTCGTCGGACTTAGAAGAGCTGCTGGACCTCCGGAGGCCATCGCTGTAGCTGGATGACCTAGTGGCGGGATCGACGTCTGGCGCAGCGCCAGCCGCAGCTATGTCCCGACGGCCCCCTCCAGAGCAACACTCCAGGTGGCATCCCTCCTCGTCGAACACCTTAAAGCACAGCATGAAAGCACCGTCATACTCGAAGTGGACGGCGAGGGCGCCTTCCGAGCCGCAGACGCGGGCAACCTCGCCCCATCCGCGAGTCATGAATACTTTGCCCGAGGAGACGACCTCCACCTCTGCCCTCGTTGCCGGGGTCTGACACTTGGCGTGTCGCAACCACAGCTCGAGCGGCCCCCTCGGCGGCATCTCCGCGGCGAAGAATGGCGGGAAGCGTATCCAGGATCTAGGAGGCATCACCGCCCATACCACGAACTCACGCAAAGAGCCTCTGGCGTGTGCTCGCGGGACGGCGGCGCGCACCACTACAGCACAGTCGACGTGATCATGGCATAGGCGGCGCGGGGCGCCGACCTCCCCTCTGTGGCCTGGTGCCCTGACGTAAAGGGGCAGCAGGTATCCGGGGAAGGCCGCTCGTGCCAACGCCTCGTCGCTTCCGGCTTCATGGCAGCTCCATGAGGGCGGAATGGTCTTTTCTTTGGAGGGAGTACCTCTGGCTCCTCGCGAGGAGTCTTCCCCTTCTCAGCGGCGGAAAATCGTCGAATCAGCGCCATGAGCGGCTCGGCCGAGCACAGGGCAAGGAAGAAGAAGAGGCGAGAGGAACGAAGGAAGAAGATGGGCAGTGGGGGCTCCGCTTGCCGCCTTATTTATAGCCAGGAGAAGGCCAACCGCCGGCCGTCGTAATCGCAGGTAATGATGATCTGCTATGTATGTAGGGACTTGTCAAGTCGCGCAGTCGCCAAGGCTGCGTGGGGAAGTGGGGACTCCCATGTCCCATCAATCGCCACGCGTCAGACAAAGCCGCAGGCTTTTGGGGCCCGCGACGCTCCGCCCTTGGCCCTTGGCTTCGCCGCGAAGCCAAGCCCGAGGGCACATTGGGCCCGGGGGCTACTGTCGGCGTTCTGGGAATGGGGGTACCCAGACTTGCTTGCCTGCGGCCCAAGGCATGGCTCTGCAGGCGACCTGGTGCGGCCCAACGTCTTCAGCGACCACTCAAGACCCTCGCGAGGGGCCAAGCCTCGAAAGGTGGATGATAGAAGGCATCCCCTAGGGCGGCCACACCAGGCCGGCTCGTGAGGATCGGAGATATTGAGGCGAGGGACACCTCGCAAGGTCCTCATGACGTGAGGAGTGACGACCAAGGCCAGGCGGGCGCTAGCGGGCGTAGAAGTGTCAGTTTCCTCTTTGGTGCTAAAGGAGCAGGTGCAGACGAAGAGTCTCGAGGCATCAGGCAAAGGTTTCCATATCGGTGCAACAAGACCAAGATCAGCAGGACAGCAGAACGGAGGTCATCGCGGAACCCACGGCTAGGGATGGCAATGGGGACAATCCCCTATGGGGATACCTACAACATCCCCATCCCCATCTATTCCCTATCATCCCATCCCCATCCCCGTTTACATGACTGGGGATGAAATTTCCCCATACCCATGCCCCACTGGGGAACGGGGCCCCATTAGGGTCCCCATCCCCATAAACAAATACTCATATACATAATATGACACCCTATAATCAACATACATAAATGGTGTTGTCCTTGTCCTGCTAATGCATATCTAGGTCGTACTAACTTCTTAGTCATGGTGGCAGCTGAGATGAGGACGTGAGATAGGTTTAATGTTATTTTCCAGAGCTTTTTTTTGTTTTCGCAAGTTTGTTTGTGAATATTTTAAGGTTGACCACAGTGTCACAGTTACTAACCGGGTCCCCTATGGGTACTGGGTCTGGGGAATAGGATATCGTCCCCATCCCCATTGTACCCTATGGGGAATAAATTAGTTTGGTAAATATCCCCATGGGGATGTTTTTCACCCATCCCCACTCCCTAATAGATGAAATCCCCATGGGTTTGGCGGGTATGGGGCCCCGTTGCCATCCCTACCCACGGCGGCGTCACCACCAGAGCCTTTGGCAGGCGAGGACCACCTTTTTTTAGGATAGCTTGTACTAGCTGTTCCCCTTCAAATCTGGCTGTTGTGGGATTCCTTCCCGCTCAATATTTGGGAAGAGGACCCGAGCCGCTATAAATAGGACTAGCCACCACCTTAGAAAGGGATGGGATCATCGAGACCACCTACGCACCCACAAGCTCACCCGAGCACAAGAACTCCTCTCCTCAGGAGGTAGTTCATCCATGTACTAGTTCTTCATCATCCTACAAGGCAATCCACCACACCACACTGGATTAGGGCATTACACCACAACGGTGGCCCGAACCAGTATAAATCTTGTGTCCCTTGTTCTTCGGATATGACGAGCTAGGCCTAGGGTTGCTGAGTAGACAAGCTAGGGCGGAAGGTGAGACTCTGTGCGCACCCAAGAGTTTGAACCTTAAGGGTTTTGCTGAAACCCAAGATCCGACATAGACCCCGGTGTAAGGTCGTGCATTTGGAGGCGATAGAACTCTAGAAACCCCCTGAGGAAAGGGTGGATAGGAAATCCTATGCCTCTTAGGAGGAAGGAGACGAAGCACACCCGTTCTTCTTTGGAAGGTTTGGGGAAACTTTCCGCCAAGGCTTGACCATCAATAGAAGTTAATCCAGCCCATACGGGGACTAGATCCTCAGGAGGGAGATAACCCTATGTTTGAAGTTTTCTCATATGCGCATGAGATACTAAGCAACTCTCCCAATCGCCCGCTTGAGGGCCATGAGGGCGCGAGGAAGAACTGGGAACACCAACCATGTTTGAAGATTTTCCATGGCAGGCTCTAAGGATTTTCTGCATGGAATGGAATGGCATATGAGATCTGGTCTCTTTAAATAGGCACCTTCCTTATGCAGTCGAGGGGTTAATTGTAAAAATACCCAGGCGGTTCGCATTCGTTTGACTCGTGGAAGCCAAGACGATGGCGGCAAGGAATCAACGGGATATAATATTAAATATGGAGCCGGACTATCATCTGATCCAAAGGAGGACTCACCTTGCAAGACCAAAGACATGAAGCTGGATACAACCTCGTCCTTGAAGGCAAGTCTGGGGGCTACTAAGGGAGTCCTGTATTTAGGGGTCCTCGGGCGTCCGGGCCATTGATGCTGGGCGAAATTGATGGGCCATGAAGATAGAAGCAGAAGGCCCTTCCCCGTATTCGGTTAGGACTCCAATGTATGTAGTAAGGCAAGAAAGATGTCGGGATGCCATGCTTACTTCCTTCCCAAGTCACCTTTGTAACCCTAGGCCCCCTCCGTCGTGTATATAAGCCGAGGGGTTCAGTCCATGGAGACACATGATCATATCACACAGGCTAGACTTTTAGGGTTTAGCCATTACGATCTCGAGGTAGATCAACTCATGTAACCCCATATTCAACAAGATCAATCAAGCAGGAAGTGGGGTATTACCTCGATCGAGAGGGTCTGAACCTAGGTAAATATCGTGTCCCCAATCTCCTGTTACCATCGATCCTTAGACGTACAGCTTGGGCACCCCTACCTGAGATCTGACGGTTTTGACACCGACACTCCTTAGTCCAGCACCCCTCCTAAGGTTGTAGTGTGAGCATTAAGCGGGCTCCGGAGGTCGGGCCACAGGCTGGGGCGCCGGAGGTTGGCACTGAAGGGAGTTCCTCCTGAGGCGACATCAGTTCAACGCTCGGGAGGGCTGCCGATGGCTTAAAAGGCCGCTCTTCAAAGACGCCAGGCTCTTGGGGCAATCGCCGAGATGCTCTCTTGGCAATGTCATTCGCTTCCTTGTTCATGCCACACGGTACATGCTACAGTTCCAAACCTAGGAACCACTTCTAAATCTTGCGTACCTCCTCAAGGTAGGCCTCCATGTGTT
This sequence comes from Secale cereale, assembly GCA_902687465.1. Classification (NCBI taxonomy): domain Eukaryota; kingdom Viridiplantae; phylum Streptophyta; class Magnoliopsida; order Poales; family Poaceae; genus Secale; species Secale cereale. The sequence continues at coordinate 123,077,386 of LR738713.1, read as the reverse complement.
CGTCCTTTGGTGTTTATGCCTTGTTGGAGAAGTTGACGAGAAGCTGGGAGTCGCCCTGATGGTGAGGCACTTCACTCCCAGCGCCGCTGCGGCCTTGAGGCCAGCAATCAAGCCCTCGTACTCTGCAATGTTGTTGGAGACCTTCTCGCCATTCTGGAAGCATAGTTGTACAACATAGTAGAGGTTGTCCATGGTGGGTGAGATGAGCACGGCCCCAGCCCCAGCACCCTGATGCGCGAATGCGCCGTCGAAGTACATGACCCAGCCATCCAGGGCTTCATCTCCTAGGGCAAGGGAGCGATCCTCGCTAACTCCTTGGTCTCGGACATCAGTCCATTCCGCCACGAAATTGGCGAGGATTGCTCCTTTGATGATCCGGTTTGTGCTGAATTCCAACTCAAATGCTTGTAGCTTGATATTCCATTCCGTGACTCTTCCTACCGCATTGGGGCTCTGGAGTACCCTTTCCAGTGGGTAAGCTAAGACGACCTTGATCGGGTGACCTTGGAAGTAGTGGCGTAGCTTCCGAGAAGCCACATGGAGCGCCAGCAGGAGCTTCTGGGGCATGGGGTAGCGCACTCGCGCGTCGCGCAGCATCGTGCTGACAAAATACACCGGGTGCTCGACAAGGGTGGAGATGTTGGTGGAGTCCCGCAGTTCTCGGGGCGGAAGGTCCTCGGGGACCGCGGCGTGGCGTCAGGACCAAAGGCTTTGCAGGCGAGGACCACCTTTAGTCTGGAAAATATGTACTAGTTGTGTCCCTTCATATTTGGCCATTGTGGGACCCCTTCCCACCTATATTTTGGGGGAAGAGGACCAAGGCCATTATAAATATAGGATAGCCACCACCATAGGGGGGATCGGATCCAAGATCCAACAGATCATTGAGACCTCCATCTAGACACACACCATCAAGAACACACCTCGCGATGTGGTTCCCCTGCTGTACCAGTTCTTCCTCAGCCCACCTTGAGGCAATCCACCACATTGCAGGAGTAGGGCCACTCACCGCTAGGTGGCCTGAACCTTGGTAAATTTCCTTGTGTCGTGTTCTCTCTTGTTCCTTGAGCTAGTTCGTAGAAACGGCGAGTAGACTGATAGGGGGAGTTGAGTTCTTCGCACGCACCCCAGTGTTCGAACTTGCAAGGGTTTTGCGGAGCCTTGAATCCGACATTTGGCATGCCAGGTAGGTGTTGGGGAACGTTGCATGGGAAACAAAAATTTTCCTACGCTCACCAAGATCAATCTAGGAGATGCATCTACGAGAGGAGAGTTGGATCCACATACCCTTGTAGATCGCTAAGCGGAAGCGTTCAAGAACGCGGTTGATGGAGTCGTACTCGCCGCGATTCAGATCGCCGAAGATCCTAGCACCGAACGGACGGTGCCTCCGCGTTCTTCACACGTGCAGCCCGGTGACGTCTCCCACGCCTTGATCCAGCAAGGAGAGAGGGAGAGGTTGGGGAAGACTCCATCCAACAGCAGCACGACGGCGTGGTGGTGATGGAGGAGCGCGGGACTCCAGCAGGGCTTCGCCAAGCGCTGCAAGAGACGAGGAGGGAGAGGGGTAGGGCTGCGCCAAGAGGGAGACGTTCTCGTGTGTCTAGCAGCCCTAAAACCTCACATATATATAGGGGGAAGGGAGGGTTGCGCCCCCCTTTAGGGTTTCCCACCCCTAGGGTGCGGCCAGCCCTAGATCCCATCTAGGGGGGCGGCCAAGGGGGAGAGAGGGGGAGGCGCACCACTATTGGGCCCTAGGGCCCAACTGCCCTAGGGTTTGCCCCCCTCCCCTCTTGGAGGCGCCCTGGGACTTGGTGGAGGGGCGCACCAGCCCCCTTGGGGCTGGTCCCCTCCCACACTTAGCCCACGTAGCCTTCTGGGGCTGGTGGCCCCACCTGGTGGACCCCCGGGACCCTCCCGGTGGTCCCGGTACATTACCGATATCGCCCGAAACTTTTCCGGTGACCAAAACAGGACTTCCCATATATGAATCTTTACCTCCGGACCATTCCGGAACTACTCGTGACGTCCGGGATCTCATCCGGGACTCCGAACAACATTCGGTAACCGCGTACATACTTTCCCTATAACCCTAGCGTCATCGAACCTTAAGTGTGTAGACCCTACGGGCTCGAGAACCATGTAGACATGACCGAGACAACTCTCCGGCCAATAACCAACAGCGGGATCTGGATACCCATGTTGGCTCCCACATGTTCCACGATGATCTCATCGGATGAACCACGATGTCAAGGATTCAATCAATCCCGTATACGACTCCCTTTGTCTATCGGTATAGCACTTGCCCGAGATTCGATCGTCGGTATACCGATACCTTGCTCAATCTCGTTACCGGCAAGTCTCTTTACTCGTTCCGTAACACATCATCCCGTGATCAACTCCTTGATCACATATTGTGCACATTATGATGATGTCCTACCGAGTGGGCCCAGAGATACCTCTCCGTCATACGGAGTGACAAATCCCAGTCTCGATTCGTGCCAACCCAACAGACACTTTCGGAGATACCTGTTGTGCACCTTTATAGCCACCCAGTTACGTTGTGACGTTTGGTACACCCAAAGCATTCCTACGGTATCTGGGAGTTGCACAATCTCATGGTCTAAGGAAAAGATACTTGACATATAGAAAAGCTTTAGCATACGAACTACACGATCTGTGCTAGGCTTAGGATTGGGTCTTGTCCATCACATCATTCTCCTAATGATGTGATCACGTTATCAACGACATCCAATGTCCATGGTTAGGAAACCGTAACCATCTATTGATCAACGAGCTAGTCGTCTAGAGGCTCACTAGGGACATGGTGTTTGTCTATGTATCCATACATGTATCTGAGTTTCCTATCAATACAATTCTAGCATGGATAATAAACGATTATCGTGAACAAGGAAATATAATAATAACCAATTTATTATTGCCTCTAGGGCATATTTCCAACAGTAGGGGGGGGCGCGCCTCGTACCCTTCGGAGCAGGTTTTGCGACCTGGCCCGCGACGCACCTCCTCCTCCTCCTCTCCGGCGTGACGTCATCCCCGAGCCAAGGCGTGAGGCTCCCTAGCATGACGAGCCGCGCAGGGTGCCTGCGCGTGATGAAGAAAGCTGACAGATGGTGCAGCGGCCCCAAGGCGAGGCGCACACACTCCCGGCGCCGCCTTGTCAAGCTCGCATACCGCCTCTTGCAATAGCGCGTGAGTTTCCTAATCAAGCTCCACCTCAATGGCGGGCACCCGGGGGCGCATCAGGCTGCCGGGCGTTCACTCTGGAGCTGCGGCGTGTCGTTTGGTATGGCAAGTTCAAACCATATCTGCCTCCATGCTACGATGGAACACCCAACCCCGCTAAGTTCTTGCAGCTCTATGAGCTGAGCATCGAGGCGGCCAGTGGAGACGAGAAGGTCATGGCCAATTGGTTTCCCATAGCCCTCAAGGATGATGCACGCTCGTGGCTCCCGAACCTCCTAGAGGGGTCGGTCTCTTCCTGGGAGGAGCTGCGCAAACAATTCGTCTCCAATTTCGAAGGGACTCATGAATGCGCCCCTGCAATAGGCGACATGTGGCATATCAAGCAACAGCCGGGGGAAACCTTGTGCAAGTACATAAAGCGTTTTACCAATGTCTGCATCAAGATCCCCAAGGTGTCAGACGAGGCCATCATCTCCGCGTTCATTGATGGTGTTCGGTGCGTCAGGATGAAGGATGAGCTCGCTATTCATGAGGACTTGTGCTCAGCCCTGGAGATGTTCAACATGGCAATCAGTGTGCACGGGTGGAAGAGGGTCGCCTCTCGCTCGTCGAGCTCCCTGAGGCTGACCCAGAAGATAAGAAGGCCAAGACCAAGGTAGCCAAGCGCAAGGGGCCTGCTGTGCTCGCAGCTGAGGCAGAGATGAAGTGTGGGTGCGACTACCCCGAATCCTCCAAGGGAAGCCGCCCATTCTACGTCTTCCACAACATGCACAACCACAACACCAATGACTGCCAGGACCTCAAAGCCATCCGTGATGGGCGCCTTGGTCGTCGCCCCGAGCATGGCGGCCGGGGCTACGGCCGCAGAGGTGGACGAGGCAGAAGACGTTGGGAGAACCGAGACTCTCGGCAAGGCTGACGCGACCAGCCTCGCGAGGATCACTGGCAGGGCCAGCCTCTTGAGGGCACATGGAGGGATCAGCCTCGTGAGGATCCATGGAGGGACCAGCCTCTCGAGGACCGCCCGCGGGGCAACGCCAGTTTTCCTCCACTGCCTCCACCACCAAGAAGGACTAAAGATCGCAACCAAGACGATTGGGCTGGGGCTCCCAGGAGCCTCGTGCCATCGCTTGCATCCTAGTGGCGCTCAGGCCCCAGCATCTCACCGCGTCTCCAAGCAGTTTGCTCACGAGGTGAATGCAGTCCTCCTTAAGCTCGAGATAATGCGCCCGCTCAAGTGGTCCATGTATGTTGTCACCTTCGACTCAGCCGACCAGCTCAAGTGCTTGGCCACGGCTGGCGCCCTTCCGCTACTGTGCTCGCCCACCATCAGCAACGTACTCGTCACCAAGACCCTCATTGATGGAGGAACTGGACTCAATGTCCTCTCTCTTGAGACTTTCAATACACTACAAGTGATGTACGATCAGCTCCAGCCGACCAAACCCTTCTCAGGTGTGACCGACGGCTCCAGTGCCCCGATAGGCCAGGTCTGCATTCCTGTCACCTTCGGCGACCGCAAGAACTACCACACCAAGCTCATCAACTTCGACGTCACCCACATCGGTCTCCCGTACAATGCCATCCTCAGCTACCCAGCGCTGGCCAAGTTCATAGCGGCAACCCACCACGGCTACAACGTCCACAAGATGCCAGGAAGCGGTGGTATCATCACGGTCGCTGATGTCTACTGCACAGCCTTCTTCTTGTAGAAGTTGTTGGGCCTCCAAGTGCAGAGGTTTCTAGGACAGTAGCAAATTTCCCTCAAGTGGATGACCTATTATCAATCCGTGGGAGGCGTAGGATGAAGATGGTCTCTCTCAAACAACCCTGCAACCAAATAACAAAGAGTCTCTTGTGTCCCCAACACACCCAATACAATGGTAAATTGTATAGCTGCACTAGTTCGGCGAAGAGATGGTGATACAAGTGCAATATGGATGGTAGAATAGGTTTTTGTAACATGAAAATATAGAAACAGCAAGGTAACTAATGATAAAAGTGAGCATAAACGGTGTTGCAATGCTTTGAAACAAGGCCTAGGGTTCATACTTCCGCTAGTGCAAGTTCTCTCAACAATAATAACATAACTGGATCGTATAACTATCCCTCAACATGCAACAAAGAGTCACTCCAAAGTCACTAATAGCGGAGAACAAACAAAGAAATTCTTGTAGGGTACGAAACCACCTCAAAGTTATTCTTTCTGATCGATCTATTCAAGGGTCCGTAGTAAAATAGCACGAAGCTATTCTTTCTGCTTGATCTATCTTAGAGTTCGTACTAGAATAACACCTTAAGATACAAATCAACCAAAACCCTAATGTCACCTAGATACTCCATTGTCACCTCAAGTATCTATGAGCATGATTATACGATATGCATTACACAATCTCAGATTCATCTATTCAACCAACACAAAGAACTTCAAATAGTGCCCCAAAGTTTCTACCGGAGAGTCAAGACGAAAGCATGTGCCAACCCCTATGCATAGATTCCCAAGGTCACGGAACCCACAAGTTGATCACCAAAACATACATCAAGTGAATCAATAGAATACCCCATTGTCACCATGAGTATCCCACGCAAGACATACGTCAAGTGTTCTCAAATCCTTAAAGACTCAATCTGATAAGATAACTTCAAAGGGAAAACCCAATCCATTACAAGAAGGTAGAGGGGGAGAAACATCATAAGATCCAACTATAGTAGCAAAGCTCGTGATACATCAAGATCGTGCCATCTCAAGAACACGAGAGAGAGAGAGAGAGAGAGAGAGAGAGAGAGAGAGAGAGAGATCAAACACATAGCTACTCGTACATACCCTTAGCCCCAAGGGTGAACTACTCCCTCCTCATCATGGAGAGCGCCAGGATGATGAAGATGGCCACTGGAGAGGGATTCCCCCTCCGGCAGGGTGCCGGAACGGGTCTAGATTGGTTTTCGGTGGCTACAGAGGCTTGCGGTGGCGGAACTCCCGATCTAGGTTATGTTCTGGAAGTTTGGGTATATATAAGAGGTGTTGGAGTCGATAACAAGTCAGGGGGTCCCCGAGGCGGCCACGGGATAGGGGCGCACCAAGGGGGGTAGGGGGCGCCCCTGCTACCTCTTGAGCTTGCGTTGTATTCCCTCGAAGAGGAAAGGGAGATGCAGCACAGTAGCGTAAGTATTTCCCTCAGTTTTTGAGAACCAAGGTATCAATCTAATAGGAGACCATGTGCGAGTCCCTCGCACCTGCACAAACAAATAAGAACTTTGCAGCCAACGCGATAAGGGGTTGTCAATCCCTTTACGGTCACTTACGAGAGTGAGATCTGATCGAAATGATAGTTTATTTTTTTGGCATTTTTAGATTAATAAAACAGAAAATAAAAGCAAGAAAAGTAAAGTAGATGTAGATTGATATGTTGAGAATAGACCCGGGGGCCATAGTTTTCTCTAGTGGCTTCTCTCATGATAGCGATATTCTACGACGGGTAAACAAATTACTGTTGAGCAATTCATAGAAAAGCGAATAATTATGAGACTATCTAGGCATGATCATTGTATATAGGCATCACGTCCGAGACAAGTAGACCGAAACGATTCTACATCTACTACTATTACTTCACACATCGACCGCTATCCAGCATGCATCTAGTGTATTGAGTTCATACGAACAGAGTAACGCCTTAGGCAAGATGACATGATCTAGGGGGATAAACTCAAGCAATATGATGAAAACCCCATCTTTTTATCGTCGAAGGCAACAATACAATATGTGCCTTGCTGCCCCTACTGTCACTGGGAAAGGACACCGTAAGATTGAACCCAAAGCCAAGCACTACCCCCATTGCAAGAACTACAGATCTAGTAGGCCAAACCAAACCAATAATTCGAAGAGACTTGCAAGGATATTATGAGCACACATAAAAAGTTCAGAGAAGAACCAAATATCTTTCATAGATAACCTTGATCATAAACTCGCAATTCATCGCATCTCGACAAACACACCGCAAAAATAGATTACATCGAATAGATCTCCTCGAAGACCGAGGAGAACTTTGTATTGAGATCCGGAGAGAGAGAAGAAGCCATCTAGATACTAGCTATGGACCCGAAGGTCTGTGGTAAACTACTCACAACTCATGGTGAGGGCGATGATGATGATGATGAAGGCCTCTATGATGGATCCCCCTCCCGAAACAGGTTCCAAGATGGGATCTCCATGGGAACAGAAGTTGCGGCGATGGAATTAGGGTTTTCTCTCTGTGTGTAGAGTTTCTGGGGTACGTAGGTATATATAGGAAGAAGGGGGGCACCGGGGGCCACACAGGCCAGCCTCGAGGCAGGGGGTGCGCCCTGGGAAGGGGGGGCGCCCCCCACCCTTGAGGGCAGCCCAGTTGTCCCCTGACTTGGTCCTGACGTTTCCCGTGCGTGATTTTCTCCAAAAATATCTCTCACGAAGGTTTCATTCCGTTTGGACTCTGTTTGATATTCCTTTTCTGCAAAACCCTGAAATAGGGAAAAAACAGCAATCTAGACTAGGCCTTTAGGTTAGTAGGTTAGTCCCAAAAATGATATAAAAGTGAATGATAAAGCCCATTAAACATCCAAGACTTCATAAATAATAGCATGGAACAATCAAAAATTATAGATACGTTGGAGACGTATCAAGCATCCCCAAGCTTAATTCCTGCTCGTCCTCGAGTAGGTAAATGATAAAGAAAGAATTTTTGATGTGGAATGCTAACCAATATAGTTTTTCAATGTAATTCTCTAAATTGTGGCATGAATGTTCAGATCTGAACGATTCAAGATAAAAGTCTATGTTGACATAAGAAATAACAGTACTTCAAGCAATACTAACAAAGCAATCATGTCTTCTCAAAATACCATGGCTAAAGAAAGTTATCCCTACAAAATCATATAGTGTTGGCTATGCTCCCTTATTATCACACAAAAATATTCATATCATGCACAACCCCGATTTCATCCAAGCATTTGTTTTCATACTCTATCTTTTCAAACCTTCCAACTTTCACGCAATACATGAGCGTGAGCCATGGATATAGCACTATGGGTGGAATAGAGGTGGTTGTGGAGAAGACAAAAATAGGGAGATAGTCTCACATCGACTAGGCGTATCAACGGGCTATGGAGATGCCCATCAATAGATATCAATGTGAGTGAGTAGGGATTGCCATGCAACGGATGCACTAGAGATAAATATGAATGAAAGCTCAACAAAAGAAACTAGTGGGTGTGCATCCAACTTGCTTGCTCACGAAGGCCTAGGGCATTTGAGGAAGCCCATCGTTGGAATATACAAGCCAAGTTCTATAACGAAAATTCCCACTAGTATATGAAAGTGACTAAACATGAGACTCTCTACAATGAAGAACATGGTGCTACTTTGAAGCACAAGTGTGGAAAAATATAGTAGCAATTGTCCCTTTTTTCTTTTTCTTTTTCTTTTTTTTTCTTCTTTTTTTTCTTTTTCCTTTTTTTGGGCCTTTTTTCTTTGGCCTTTCTTTTTTTTTTGCGGAGGGGCTTTATAGATTCAGCCTTTCCTCCCATGGGACAATGCTCTAATAATAATGATCATCACACTTTCATTACAACACAAAATTACAACTCGATACTACAAGAACAAAGTATGACTCTATATGAATGCCTCCGGCGGTGTACCGGTATGTGCAATGAAACAAGAGTGACATGTATGAAAAATTATGCATGGTGGCCTTGCCACAAATACGATGTCAACTACATGATCATGCATGGCAATATGACAATATGATGCGTGTCATATAAACGGAATGGTGGAAAGTTGCATGGCAATATATCTCAGAATGGCTATGGAAATGCCATGATAGGTAGGTTTGGTGGCTGTTTTGAGGAACAATATGGTGGCTGTTTTGAGGAAGGATATATAGTGGGTTTATGGCACCGGCGAAAGTTGCGCGGTACAAGAGAGGCTGGCAATGGTGGAAGGGTGAGAGTGCGTATATTCCATGGACTCAACATTAGTCATAAGAACTCATATACTTATTGCAAAAATTTAGGAGTCATCAAAACAAAGCAATCAACGCATGCTCCTAGGGGGGAGGTTGGTAGGAGTTAACCATCGCGCGCCCCCGACCTCCACACAAAGGTTGACACTCTACAAATACCTCATGCTTTAACTTAGTCACACAATTGTTCACCATACGTGCATGCTACGGGAATCGCTAACCTTAACACAAGTATTTCTCAATTTCATAATAAATCCACTAGCATGACTCTAATATCACTATCCTCATGTCTCAAAACAATTATCAAGCATCCAACATCTCATTCTATTCAATGCACTTGGTGTGAAAATTTTTATTACATTGACATTGGATGTTTATCATGTGAAGACTAGTTTATTTAGCCTAAACGCTTTACCATGCTGTTATAATAGACTCTCAAATAGATATAAGTGAAGCATGAGAGTTCAACAATTTCTACAAAATATTACCACCACCATGCTCTAAAAGATATAAGTGAAGCACTAGAGCAAAAACTATTCAACTCAAAAGATATAAGTGATGCACTTAGAGTGTTCTAATAATTTCTAGGCCATGTTTAACTCTCTCAAATAGGTGTGTCCAGCAAGGATGATTGTGGCAAACTAACAAGCAAAGACTCAAATTATACAAGACGCTCCAAGCAAAACACATAACATGTTGCGAATAAAAATATAGCTCCAAGTATAGTAACCGATGGATGAAGACGAAAGAGGGGATGCCTTCCCGGGGCATCCCCAAGCTTAGGCTTTTGATTATCTTGAATTTACTTGGGGTGACATGGGCATCCCCAAGCTTAGGCCTTTTCTACTCCTTGTTCCATAGTCCATCAAAGCAATATTCAAAACTTGAAAACTTCACGACACAAAACTTAGACAAAAATTCTCGTGAGCTCCGTTAGTAAGAGAAACCAAACCACTACTCAAAGGTACAGCAAGGAATTCATTCTTTGTTTATAATGGTGTTAAACCTACTGTACTCCAAGTTCTCTATGGTTCATATCCTCCAATATTACTCATAGATGCATCGGAATAAGCGAACAACACACGAAAAACAGAATTTGTCAAAGACAGAACAGTCTGTAGTAATCTGCAGGGTTCGCCTACTTCTGGAACTCCAAAAAATTCAAACTAAATTGGTAAATTTGCGCATTTTGTATACTCGATCAACTAAAAAGCACGCTCCAGTAAAATCCCACGACTACTTTAGCGAGCGCTAACGATTCTGTTTTTCACAAGAAGATCATATAAACTTCGCACAAGTCTTACCAAAGGTTCTACTTGGCACAAACACTAAACAAAACATGAAACCACATCTAATCAGAGGCTAGATGCAATATTTATCCCCTAATAGCAACAAAAACAAAAAACATAAAATTGGGTTGCCTCCCAACAAGCGCTAACGTTTTACGCCCCTAGCTAGGCACGATACAAGATATATCTAGGTATTGCCATCTTTCAAAGGCAATCCATAAGTGGCTCTCATGATAGATTCATATGGTAATTTGATTTTCTTTCTAGGAAAGTGTTCCATGCCTTTCCTTAATGGAAATTTGAATCTAAAATTTCCTTCCTTCATATCAATAATTGCACCAATCGTTCTAAGGAAAGGTCTACCAAGAATAATAGGACATGAAGGATTGCAATCTATATTAAGAACAATGAAATCTACGGGCACATAATTCCTATTGGCGACAATAAGAACGTCATTAATTCTTCCCATAGGTTTCTTAATAGTGGAATCCGCAAGATGCAAATTTAAAGAACAATCATCAAGCTCATGGAACCCTAGCAAATCACACAAAGTTTTTGGGATAGTGGAGACACTTGCACCCAAATTACACAAAGCATAGCATTCATGATCTTTTATTTTTATTTTTATAGTAGGTTCCCATTCATCATAAAGCTTTCTAGGTATAGAAACTTCCAACTCAAGTTTTTCTTCATAAGATTGAGTCAAAGCATCAACTATGTGTTTAGTGAAAGCTTTATTTTGACTATAAGCATGCGTAGAATTTAGCACGGATTGCAACAAGGAAATACAATCAATTAAAGAGCAATTATCATAATTGAATCCCTTGAAATCCAAAGTAGTGGGTTCATCACTATGCAAAGTTTTAATCTCTTCACTCCCACTTTTAGCAAATTTAGCATCAAGATCTAAAAACTCTGAATCATTGGGACACATTAAAGCAGAATCATCTCCAATCCTATTTTCAGCTAGATTAATACTAGAAAACAAGGATCTAATGGGAGACACATCAATAACTTTCAGATCTTCATCTTTATTTCCATGATAACTAGAAGAACACGATTTAATACAATTCTCTCTTTTTGCACGCATTCTAGCGGTTCTTTCTTTGCATTCATCAATGGAAATTCTCATGGCTTTGAGAGACTCATTGATATCATGCTTAGGTGGGATAGATCTAAGTTTCAAAGAATCAACATCAAGAGTAATTATATCCACACTTCTAGCCAATTCATCAACTTTAAGCAATTTCTCTTCAAGCATAGCATTGAAATTCTTTTGCGAGATCATAAACTCCTTAACACTAGTTTCAAATTCAGAAGGCATCTTTCCATAAGAGTTGTTGTAGGAATTACCAAAATTATTAGAGGAATTACTAGGAAAATGCCTAGGATTAAAATTACCTCTATAAGCATTGTTACCAAAATTATTCTTACAAACAAAATTCACATCCAAAGATTCATTGTTATTATCAATCAAAGTGGACAAAAGCATATCATTAGGATCAGAAGAAGCACTCTTAGCAGCAAACAATTTCATAAGTTCATCCATCTTTCCACTCAAAACACTAATTTCTTCGATAGCATGCACTTTTTTACTAGTAGATCTTTCGGTGTGCCATTGAGAATAATTAACCATAATATTATCTAGGAGTTTGGTAGCTTCTCCTAAGGTGGTTTCCATGAAAGTGCCTCCGGCGGCCGAATCTAAAAGATTTCTAGAAGCAAAATTCAAGCCAGCATAAAAGTTCTGAATAATCATCCATAGATTCAAACCATGTGTAGGGCAATTATGTATCATCAATTTCATTCTCTCCCAAGCTTGTGCAACATGCTCATGATCTAGTTGCTTAAAATTCATAATATCGTTTCTAAGAGAGATGATCTTAGCATGAGGGAAATACTTAGAGATAAAAGCATCTTTGCACTTATTCCACGAATCAGTACTATTTCTAGGCAAAGAGGAAAATCAAGTTGTAGCACGATCTCTAAGTGAAAACGGAAATAACTTCAATTTAACAATATCGTTATCCGTATCCCTTTTCTTTTGCATATCACACAAATCAACAAAATTGTTTAGATGGGTAGCAGCATCTTCACTACGAAGGCCGAAGAATTGATCTTTCATGACAAGATTCAGCAAAGCAGCATTGATCTCACAAGATTCAGCATTGGTGATAGGAGCAATCGGAGTGCTAATAAAATCATTGTTGTTGGTATTGGAGAAGTCACACATTTGTTTTGAGCCATAGTGACAAACAAGCAATCCAACACACACAAGCAAACAAGAAGCAAGCGAACGATAAACACGGTGGAAGAAGGGCAAATAAAACGGCAAGGGTGAAGTGGGGGAGAGGAAAATGAGAGGAAAATAAATGTAATGTGAAGGATAAGGGTTTGTGATAGGTACTTGGTATATGACTTTTGCGTAAGCCTCCCAGGCAACAGCGCCAGAAATTCTTCTTGCTACCTCTTGAGCTTGCGTTGTATTCCCTCGAAGAGGAAAGGGAGATGCAGCACAGTAGCGTAAGTATTTCCCTTAGTTTTTGAGAACCAAGGTATCAATCCAGTAGGAGACCATGCATGAGTCCCTCACACCTGCACAAACAAATAAGAACTTCGCAGCCAACGCGATAAGGGGTTGGCAATCCCTTTACGGTCACTTATGAGAGTGAGATCTGATAGACATGATAGTTTATATTTTTGATATTTTTAGTTTAATAAAACAGCAAATAAAAGCAAGAAAAGTAAAGTACATGTAGATTGATATGTTGAGAATAGACCCGGGGGCCATAGTTTTCTCTAGTGGCTTCTCTCATGATAGCGGTATTCTACGGCGGGTAAACAAATTATTGTCGAGCAATTGATAGAAAAGCGAATAATTATGAGACTATCTAGGCATGATCATTGTATATAGGCATCACGTCCGAGACAAGTAGACTGAAACGATTCTGCATCTACTACTATTACTCCACACATCGACCGCTATCCAGCATGCATCTAGTGTATTGAGTTCATACGAACAGAGTAACGCCTTAGGCAAGATGACATGATGTAGAGGGATAAACTCAAGCAATATGATGAAACCCCCATCTTTTTATCCTCGATGGAAACAATACAATGCGTGCCTTGCTGCCCCTACTGTCACTGGGAAAGGACACCGCAAGATTGAACCCAAAGCCAAGCACTTCTCCCATTGCAAGAACTATAGATCTAGTAGGCCAAACCAAACCAATAATTCGAAGAGACTTGCAAGGATATTATGAGCACACATAAAAAGTTCAGTGAAGTACCAAATATCTTTCATAGATAATCTTGATCATAAACTCACAATTCATCGGACCTCGACAAACACACCACAAAAAGAGATTACATCGAATAGATCTCCTCGAAGACTGAGGAGAACTTTGTATTAAGATCCGGAGAGAGAGAAGAAGCCATCTAGATAATAGCTATGGATCCAAAGGTCTATGGTAAACTACTCACAACTCATGGTAAGGGCGACATGATGATGAAGAAGGCCTCCATGATGGATCCCCCTCCCGGAACAGGCTCCAAGATGGGATCTCCACGGGAACAGAAGCTACGGCGGTGGAATTAGGGTTTTCTCTCTGTGTCTGGAGTTTCTGGGGTACGTAGGTATATATAGGAAAAAGGGGGCACCGGGGGCCACAAGGGCGAGCCTCGAGGCAGGGGGCGTGCCCTGGGAAGGGGGGCGCACCCCCCACCCTCGAGGGCAGCCCAGCTGTCCCCTGACTTGGTCCTGACGTATCCCGTGCGTGATTTTCTCCAAAAATATCTCTCGCGAATGTTTCATTCCGTTTGGACTCCGTTTGATATTCCTTTTCTGCAAAACCCTGAAATAGGCAAAAAACAGCAATCTGGACTGGGCCTTTGGGTTAGTACGTTAGTCCCAAAAATGATATAAAAGTGAATGATAAAGCCCATTAAACATCCAAGACTTCATAAATAATAGCATGGAACAATCAAAAATTATAGATACGTTGGAGACGTATCAGCCCCCCACCCTCGTGGTGGCCTCGGGACTCTTCTGGTCCATCTCCGGTACTCCGTGGACTTCTTTTGGTCCAAAAACAACCTCCGTGGAGTTTCAGGTCAATTGGACTCCGTTTGGTATTCCTTTTCTGCGGTACTCAAAAACAAGGAAAAAAACTGAAACTGGCACTGGGCTCTGGGTTAATAGGTTAGTCCCCAAAATCATATAAAATAGCATATAAATGCATATAAAGCATCCTAGATGGATAATATAATAGCATGGAACAATCAAAAATTATAGATACGCTGGAGACGTATCAAGCATCCCCAAGCTTAATTCATGCTCGTCCTCGAGTAGGTAAATGATAAAAACAGAATTTTTGATGTGGAATTCTACCTAACATAATTCTCAATGTACTTCTCTTTATTGTGGCATGAATGTTCAGATCCGAAAGATTCAAGACAAAAGTTTAATATTGACATAAGAATAATTATACTTCAAGCATACTAACAAAGCAATTATGTCTTCTCAAAATAACATGGCCAAAGAAATTTCATCCCTACAAAATCATATAGTTTGGTTATGCTCCATATTCGTCACACAAAATACCCAAATCATGCACAATCCCGGTTTCAGCCATGCAATTCTTTCATACTTCAATTTTTTCAAACTTTTTCAACTTTCACGCAATACATGAGCGTGAGCCATGGAAATAGGTGTAATAGAGTGGTGGTTGTGGAGAAGACAAAAAGGAGGAAGATTGTCTCACATCAACTAGGCGTATCAATGGGATATGGAGATGCCCATCAATAGATATCGATGTGAGTGAGTAGGGATTGCCATGCAACAGATGCACTAGAGCTATAAATGTATGAAAACTCAACAAAAGAAACTAAGTGGGTGTGCATCCAACTTGCTTGCTCATGAATATCTAGGGCATTTGAGGAAGCCCATCGTTTTAATATACAAGCCAAGTTCTATAATGAAAATTCCCACTAGTATATGAAAGTGACAAAACAAGAGACTCTCTATCATGAAGATCATGGTGCTACTTTGAAGCACAAGTGTGGAAAAGAGATAGTAGCATTGTCCCTTTTTTTGTCTTACTTTTTTTATTTGGACTTTCTCCTTTTTTTTATTTGGCCCTTTTTTTATTTGGCCTTTTTTTCGGGACAATGCTCTAGTAATGATGATCATCACACTTCTATTTATTTACAACTCAAAGATTACAACTCGATACTAGAACAAAGTATGACTCTACATGGATGCCTCCGGCAGTGTACCGGGATGTGCAATGAGTCAAGAGTGACATGTATGAAAAATTATGCATGGTGGCCTTGCCACAAATACGATGTCAACTACATGATCGTGCATGGCAATATGACAATGATGAAGCATGTCATAATAAACGGAACGGTGGAAAGTTGCATGGCAATATATCTCGGAATGGCTATGAAAATGCCATGATAGGTAGGTATGGTGGCTGTTTTGAGGAAGGTAAATGGTGGGTGTATGGTACCGGCGAAAGTTGCACGGTACTAGAGAGGCTGGCAATGGTGGAAGGGTGAGAGTGTGTATAATCCATGGACTCAACATTAGTCCTAAAGAACTCACATGGTTATTGCAAAAATCTACAAGTCATCAAAACAAACTAGTACACGCATGCTCCTAGGGGAAGGGTTGGTAGGAGTTAACCATCGTGCGATCCTGACCTCCACACAAAGGATGACAATCAAAGAAATACCTCATGCTTTAAATTTGTCACACAACGGTTACCATACGTGCATGCTACGGGACTTGCAAACTTCAACACAAGTATTTCTCAAATTCACAACTACTCTACGAGCATGACTCTAATATCACCATCCTCATATCTCAAAACAATCATCAAGCATCAAACTTCTCATAGTATTCAATGCACTTTATATGAAAGTTTTTATTATATCCCTCTTGGAGGCCCGTCATATTAGGACTAAATTCATAACCAAAGCAAATTACCATGTTGTTCTAAAATACTATCAAAATAATATAAGTGAAGCATGAGAGTTCATCTATTTCTTCAAAATAAAACCACCGCCGTGCTCTAAAAAGATATAAGTGAAGCACAAGAGCAAATGACAAACTACTCCAAAAGATATAAGTGAAGATAAATGAGTAGTTGAATAATTATGTAATTATGTGAAGACTCTCTAACATTTAAGAATTTAAGATCTTGGGATATTATTCAGACAGCATGCAAAACAAAATGAAACAAAATGATGCTCCAAGCAAAACACATATCATGTGGTGAATAAAAATATAGCCTTAAGTAAAGTTAATGATAGACGAAGATGAAAGAGGGGATGCCTTCCCGGGGCATCCCCAAGCTTAGGCTTTTGGTTGTCCTTGAATTTTACCTTGGGTTGCCTCGGGCATCCCCAATCTTAGGCTCTTGCCACTCCTTATTCCATAGTCCATCGAATCTTTACCCAAAACTTGAAAACTTCACAACACATAACTCAACAGAAAACTCATAAGCTCCGTTAGTATAAGAAAATAAAACCACCACTTAGGTAATGTTGTGAACTCATTACAAATTCATATTGGTGTAATATCTCCTATATTACAACTTATCTATGGTTCATACCCTCCGATACTACTCATAGATTCATCAAAATAAGAAAACAACACATAGAAAACAGAATCTGTCAAAAACATAACAGTCTGTAGCAATCTGTAACTTTCGAATACTTCTGTTACTCAAAAAATTCTGAAATAAATTGGTGGACGTGAGGAATTTGTCTATTAATCTTCTACAAAAAGAATCAACTTAAAAGCACTCTCTAGTAAAAAAAATGGCAGCTAATCTCGTGAGCGCAAAGTTTCTATTTTTTACAGCAAGATCACATTAACATTCACACAAGTCTTCCCAAAGGTTCTACTTGGCACTTTATTGAAACAAAAGCTATAAAACATGATTACTACAGTAGTTTAATCATGTGAACACACAAAACATTAGGGGTAAATATTGGGTTGTCTCCCACCAAGCGATTTTCTTTAATGCCTTTTAGCTAGGCATGAAGATTTCAATGATGCTCACATAAAATATAAGAATTAAAACATAAAGAGAGCATCATGAAGAATATAACTAGCACATTTAAGTCTTACCCACTTCCTATGCATAGGTATTTTGTGAGCAAACAACTTATGGGAACGATAATTAACTAGCATTGGAAGGCAAAGCAAGCATAGCTTCAAAACTTTCAATATATAGAGAGGAAACTTGATATTATTGCAACAGGTAGAAACATATGTTACTCTCTCATAATAATTTTCAGTAGCATCATGAATGAATTCAACAATATAAACATCACATAAAGCATTCTTTTCATGATCCATAAGCATAGAAATTTTACTACTCCCATCATAAGCAAAATTCTTCTCATTCATAGTAGGAGGAGGAGCAAATTCAACAAAATAACTATCATGTGAAGCATAATCCAATTGAAAATTAAAATCATGATGACAAGTTTCATGGTTATATTTATTCTTTCTAGCATACGTGTCATCACAATAATCATCATAAATAGGAGGCATGCTTTCATCATAATAAATTTGCTCATCAAAACTTGGGGGACTCAACATATCATCTTCATAAAACATAGCATCCCCAAGCTTGGGCCTTTGCATATCATTAGCATCATGGGTATTCAAAAGATTCACACTAACAACATTGCAATCATGCTCATCATTCAAGTATTTAGTGCCAAAGATTTTAATGCATTCTTCTTCTAGCACTTCGGCACAATTTTCCTTTCCATCATTTTCACGAAAGATAATAAAAAGATGAAGCATATGAAGCAACCTTGATTCCATTTTTTTTAGTTTTCTTTTATAAACTAAACTTGTGATAAAACAAGAAACTGGAAGATTTGATTGCAAGATCTAAAGATATACCTTCAAGCACTCACCTCCCCGGCAACGGCGCTAGAAATTGCTTGATGTCTACTACACAGCCTTCTTCTTGGAGACGGTGTTGGGCCTCCAAGTGCAAAAGTTTGTAGGACAGTAGAAAATTTCCCTCAAGTGGATGACCTAAGGTTTATCAATCCGTGGGAGGCGTAGGATGAAGATGGTCTCTATCAAACAACCCTGCAACCAAATAACAAAGAGTCTCTTGTGTCTCCAACACACCCAATACAACGGTAAATTGTATAGGTGCACTAGTTCGGCGAGGAGATGGTGATACAAGTGCAATATGGATAGTAGATATAGGTTTTTGTAACATGAAAATATAAAAACAGCAAGGTAACAAATGCTAAAAGTGAGCATAAACGGTGTTGCAATGCTTTGAAACAAGGCCTAGGGTTCATACTTTCGCTAGTGCAAGTTCTCTCAACAATAATAACATAACTGGATCATATAACTATCCCTCAACATGCAACAAAGAGTCACTCCAAAGTCACTAATAGCGGAGAACAAACGAAGAGATTATTGTAGGGTATTAAACCACCTCAAAGTTATTCTGTCTGATCGATCTATTCAAGAGTCTATAGTAAAATAGCATGAAGCTATTCTTTCCGTTCGATCTATCTTAGAGTTCATACTAGAATAACACCTTAAGACACAAATCAACCTAAACCTTAATGTCACCTTGATACTCCATTGTCACCTCAAGTATCCGTGGGCATGATTATACGATATGCATCACACAATCTCAGATTCATCTATTCAACCAACACAAAGAACTTCAAAGAGTGTCCCAAAGTTTCTACCGGAGAGTCAAGACGAAAATGTGTGCCAACCCCTATGCATAGATTCCCAAGGTCACAAAACCCGCAAGTTGATCACCAAAACATACATGAAGTGAATCAATAGAATACCCCATTGTCACCACGGGTATCCCACGCAAGACATACATCAAGTGTTCTCAAATCCTTAAAGACTCAATCTGATAAGATAACTTCAAAGGGGAAACTCAATCCATTACAAGAAGGTAGAGGGGGAGAAACATCATAAGATCCAACTATAGTAGCAAAGCTCGCGATAAATCAAGATCGTGCCATCTCAAGAACATGAGAGAGAGAGAGAGATCAAACACATAGCTACTGGTACATACCCTCAGCCCCGAGGGTGAACTACTCCCTCCTCGTCATGGAGAGCACCGGGATGATGAAGATGGCCACCGGAGATGGATTCCCCCCTCCGGCAGGGTGCCGGGACGGGTCTAGATTGGTTTTCGGTGGCTACAGAGGCTTGCGACTGCGGAACTCCTGATCTAGGTTATGTTCTGGAAGTTTGGGTACATATAAGAGGTGTTGGAGTCGGGAACAAGTCAGGGGGGTCCCCGAGGCGGCCACGAGATAGGGGGGCGCACCTAGGGGGTAGGGCGCGCCCCCACCCTCGTGGTTGCATCAGGACTCTTCTGGTCCATCTCCGGTACTCCGTGGGCTTCTTCTGGTCCAAAAACAACCTCCGTGGAGTTTCAGGTCAATTGGACTCCATTTGGTATTCCTTTTCTGCGATACTCAAAAACAAGGAAAAACATAAACTGGCACTTGGCTCTGGGTTAATAGGTTAGTCCCAAAAATCATATAAAATAGCATATAAATGCATATAAAACATCCTAGATGGATAATATAATAGCATGGAACAATCAAAAGTTATAGATGCGTTGGAGACGTATCAGTCGCCTACAACAAGAAAGATGTGGTGTGCTCCGTCGAGCACGCCTACCAAGCTATAGCGGTTGAAAACTTAGATGCCGAGGGTTTTGCTTACCTACCTGAAGCCGCCCTGAAGAAGAAGAACCTGCTGCTCACCCTGGAGCCTCAAGAGGGCGGAGCACCTAGCGGCCACGCCTCAGGACATGCACCCACTAACGGGGCACCTTCCTCCCCCGCATGTTTTTGTTGCATTATGTGTTTATTTTTATGAACCTATGGTTTGTATCGGGGGGTATAATCCATGGTAAAGTTAGAATACAATAGCTATAATGTAATAGAAAAAATTGAATGAGTTTTCTATAGTACTTATAGTAAAGATGATTTTTATTATACTAACGGATCTCACGAGGTTTTGTTAAGTTTTGCGTGATTGAAGTTTTCAAGTTTTGGGTGAGAACACGATGGATGAAGGAATAAGGAGTGCAAAGAGCTTAAGCTTGGGGATGCCCATGGAACTCCAAGATAATATTCAAGAAGTATCAAGCAACTAAGCTTGGCGGTGCCCCGGAAGGCATCCCCTCTTTCTTCTAACGACCATCGGTAATTTTACTTGTAGCTATATTTTTATTCGTCACATATCATGAGTTTTGCCTGGAGCATCTTGTATTATATGAGTCTTTGCTTGTTTTTCTTTCTAGTTTGTCACAAGTATCCTTGCTGGACACACCTATTTGAGAGAACCAAAATTATGCTACGGTTTGTTAGAATTGATCTTTATGCTCCACTTAAATTGTTTGATCCATGGAATTGCTCTAGTGCTTCACTTACATCTTTTTGAGCACGGTGTGCTTTATTATTTTTGAAGAAATACTTCATGCTTAACTTAAATTTATTTGATAGTTAGTAAATTTTTGAAGAAATTCTCTCATGCTTCACTTATATTATTTTGAGATATGAAAATCTTTATGCTCATGTTCTTCACTTAAATTTTTTTGAGCTTGTCAAAGCAATTGTAACATATGAAACTAGTCCCAAAGTGATAGATATTCAGGAGGGATATAATGAAAACTTTAACGAAGATCATTGGACAAAATAAACTTGATTCCTTGTAATAGTTTTGAGACATGATGATAGTAATGTGTGAGTCATGTTGGTGAGTAATTATGCTTTAGTAAGAACTAGTAAATGTGCCCGTGCGTTGCAACGGGAGAAACATATCTCAGCATGCCTTTTAGCGACATAGATCCTCCTAGCAACCCATTCATGTTGCCACTTTAATCCCAAGGCGATGAGCTTGATCATCATACTCTAGCATGCCGCTTAGTGAGCCCCTTCCAAACTTACTTAAAAAACATAGCATGAAGGGCAACTAAGCAAACATAATATAAATTTGTGCTAAAACGATACTTACATGTTAAATATAGCAATTGAAACATACTGCACATCTCTGGACCTTGCTTCATGTCTTTAAGCACCAACGGGTCAGAGCAATTTTAAACTATGGCAGTGCACCTGTTACCTTGTAAATGCTGGATTAAAATGAATCAACTATGTCAACGACCTAACGCACAGTGGTGAGTGGGTGTGATATGTCATTACAGTATGCAAGTACACTCAACCGTATACATTGAATGTTGTAGGCTGCAGGATAGGCTTTCAGTAAAAAACAGGTCTTGCTTATATAAAAGAAGCCCAGACTCCAGTATCTGCTTCTTTATGAGTACCCAAATGCAAGAACATTGAGTTACCGCTTGAACATGCTTATTCAATATGAGAAAAATGTGACCATAAGCTATGCAATGTGCTCTTATCTCCATGCTCTCCCTTACCCTTTCAGATAGCTCAAGTCACGTTGTGTCCAGTGACAGGCCCATGCCAATAAATTTTCAAAACATGTTAATGATGAAAAAACAAATATTTTCAAATCAAAGAATTGATAGAACAGAAAAAAATAGTTACAAATTTATTGTTCCCTGGACACTCCTTATTTCCGAATTAAGTGCCGGTGGAATATAATACCCATGGCAACTCCTTGTCTAAAGTTAACCTTCATAATTATATGTATAATCATAAGTAAACAAATGATTAAAAAAATTAGGACTGTCACTTAAACTGTAAAATACCCCAATAAAAAAGAATCCAGACCAAAGTTCAGCGGAGTGAAATTGAAAAAATAGTGATATTATTAAAAAAAATACAATTGCGCTAGGTCGATTGTCATATATCATTATTTGATTCAGTTAGCCGATGAATGGCTCGTTTCATAAGGTCAAATTATTTGTACATACTTTCAAGTGCGTAGTACTCCATAAGTTTTGTTTCTGTTAAATAACATGCACAGTGGCTGAATGCATAACTGAACATATACTAAAGCCTACAAGGTCCCTGTTGCCTCATAATCAGACCAATCTACACATACTGGAAACAGAATTACTTTAGATAATAGAACATCTCCAGGCAAGACCAGATGATCTCAACCTATTCCCTACCGGCTAAAATCTCAAAGAGTGAGATTATTGCAGAAAAGACAACAAAAAGGAAGTGTACCATCATGACACATGAGTTATGTCAGAAGTCCATGACATTGTGCATCACATCCATCTTTCTGTTGAAGTAGGAGAAAATTGACAGAGTAACTGAACATTACACGGGCAACACGGTTCCTGAGTTATCTGCACAGGAAATTTTACATAAATGACATCATATGAGTAAAATTTATCTGATTCAAATCATCTATACAACGCAGCAGAGAACAGATCATGGATTTAAGGAATGAAGTTACAGTATAATATAATCATGCATAAGTATAGGAAAGCCCACATTTTTACTCCTTTAAAAAATTAATTAATAATTACACTTGACCATGTGTACATACAATTCTATTTTTGTTGAAACGGGTGTACGAGTCATATTACAATGTGAAGTACAGCAATTACGTTTAGAATAGCAACCATGCTCTCTCTGTAATTCTTCTGTAAATAGCGACAATAAATACACTACGATGACAATAGCCATATCGGCTTAGCGCTAAGTGCTGCTACAACTAATTGACTCATGCCCAAACACCTGTCATGTATAAACATACATACAGGACTCACCGCTAAAACTGCATGCTTGCCAATTCCTCATGTTACAGCAGGCAACTGGACGATGTACAAAATCACAAATAGTCTTCGACCTTATGCAGATGGAGATATATCATTAATTGTTCTCTCAACAAATCAAAGCTTACTTCCAATAAGATGGAGGTGCAGCATGCCGAGAGGGAGGGGAAGAGAAAAATAAATAATATATGCCATAACGAGAACAAATAAACAATAATATTCTCAAAACTAACTACTGTCACTGGCTTGTATCGAGTTGCAGAAGGCCTGTTTTGAATTGTTCGACGATGAAACATATCAAGTCTTATACATTAAAACATGGAATCATAAACACCATTTACTCATGTATGTTGGCTAGAAGCTTGCTTTACGCATTCAAACACAACCCTTGCAAGCTCGTATATCCTATCCTATCTGGAGATTCAGTGTCGTTGCTTAGGTCCGCCTACCGGACAATAGCTCCTTCCACTGTCGTTGATCGAACAACAAAAGTACAGAAACCAGTGACCACACCCTACCCTCTCCAATCCATCAGAAACCATAGGACTATCTAATTGTCATTCAGGTTGTAGCATGCTCACCATCAACCCAATTAATCTTCTTGCCAACCATGCCATCAACTCATGAGCCACCTGTACCCTCATAGGGCATGGTGCCTTGCTAGGAGTTGCAGCCCCGATCCTCGGCCTCTAAGAAAATATTGGTCCATCAGAAATGCTATCAAAATAAGCCACATAATGTTTCCTACACTACATTCAGAAACTACTAACACCGAATCCATGTTGGAATTTGGACGCAAAAATAGTCTGCATCAACTACTGGATGGTAGATGGAAAATAGGGAATTACCTCTTGGTCCAACTAGGCACTTCAGGAATTACTTTCCTTTCCATGCTAATTCCACCAACAGCATTGATGTAGCTCCCTTGTCGGCTCTATTGCTCTGCTGCCGCCGAGCATAAACAACATTGAGTGATTTAGCCGATGTGAGACCAACGTTTTATTTGCACTTACCTTAAACTGGAAGTAAAAAATAAATAAACTATGAACATCAGCAGAAATCATTGTCAAGAAAGCCATAATGTAGTGTCATGGGAAATAACACCAAATAAAGCATCATCAGTATATAGATGCAAGAAAAAAGATGATAGCAACATTGCTGCACCTGAAAATGTAAATATCAAGTGCCCAGCCCCTTGTTTGTGGCTTTCAGCTCCCATCTATATTGATCAATCACCCATCCAACATCTCGCGGCAACAATGGTTTCATCGATTTGGTGTCATTCTCATTCTCGGTTTGCATACCATCTCCTTCAGCCTGGTCAAGCTACACGAGAGAGAGGGGGTTTCTAAAAAAACGTCACGACGGTGATCCAGACGCCATTCTTTGTGAAGGAAATATGGAATAGGCCGTAATACATTTCTTGTCAACGCAGTGGTCATGGTCGAGGCAGTAGTACCTTTCTTGTCAACGAAGTGGTCATGGTCGCAACGCAGTACACCGGCAACAGGGCAGAGGTGGAGGCCATGACGGCCCTCGTCAGATAGGACCTAGCCGGCTCCCAGCTTGCCACCGTCAAGGCCCACCGCAACAGCGAGCTCTCCTCTGCGCTGCACCCAGAAAAGGGGTGGATCCGGATCGAACACACACACAGAGAGAAAGGGAAGCATCGGGAGGCACTCATGTGCATAAGGGAGGGGTGGGACTCGAGGGAGTTCACCGGCCGATGGAGAGCGGCTGCAGCAGAGGAGGAGAGAGAGAGGAGTTGGGGGAAGGTGTGGCGCCGGCGTCGACTGTCGCCGGCGGTGGAAAGCCGCAGGGGTGGGGCCTGGGGGGCACTTTGGGTAGGGGTGCGAGCGGCGGCGGGGTAGGCAATGGCGGAGCGCAACGGAGGCATCAGGGCCGGCCGCGAGCGTTGGAGGAGTCAGGGCCGGCCGGCGGCCACGAGCGTTGGAGGAGTCGGGCCGGCGGCGCGCGGCGCTGGCGCTGGAGGTGTTTTTCTTTTTTCTTTTTCCTTTTCACATACCGTTACGGATTGACTTATCAATTGGACCGCGGGTTGATTTTAGAAAACATTAAGGACCTTTTCGCAAAAAGCGCGGCGACGGTGAGCGGACGGGCAGAAGCACTAATCGCTTTATTATTAGGGAAAGATATTGGTGTTAAGGTTTGTGATTCCCTATGCAAGCACGAAAGTCAATAGTTATGCAATGAACTTGTGGTGCATTATTTGGTGTTAGTTATGCTTAATGCTCGTTTATGAGAATTTTTGCTTCTTGGCTGGTTGCTTCTCAATCTATTCGCTAGCCTCCACTTGTACTAAGTAGAAATACTACTTGTGCATCCAAAAATCCTTAAACCTAGTTTTGCCATATGAGTCCACCGTACCTACCTATATGCGGTATTTTTGTGCCATTCTAAGCAAATTTGTATGTGCCAACTCTAATTTTCAAAATAAATTTCCTTTTTGTGTGCCTTTACCGCTCATGAAGGGGCAGGGGGTGGCCAATATTTTTCCATGCTAGATGTGTTATTCTCAAGATGAGTGTTTATTCACTTGTCATTGCGCGAGAGTGTGGCGGTAATAGGGATGCCCAGTCCCGAAATGAAAAAGAAATTTACTTTATATTGTCAAATAATAAAATCCTTGGAATGTGTTGGTATGGATGGTACCCCTGGATACGGCTAGCCGTGGGGTGTGAAAGTATAGTGGAAAAAGGAATAAACTTTATTTTATGTTTGGGAACCGCCTATGATGTATCTAGCATGGAATGTTTTGGGAATTACTCGGTCATTTTCGTTGACGGGAAAAGCACGCCTCTCAATTTTTTTATCTCTCAATTTAAGCTTTGAGCTCGGGCACCTCTAGAAATCCCTACTTCCCTTTGCGAAGGGTCTATCTATTTACTTTATGCAATTTTTATTTTATTTGAGTCTCCATCTTCTCTTATAAAGCACCAACTAGGGAGCACTATGATCGTACTTGAGCATTCGATGTAGCTAATATTCGAGTGTATTTCATGAATGGATCAATGATTGAGCATGATGGGCTAGGGATAACTTTCTTTAGTGTTGATATTTTGAAAGACATGGTTGCTTGTTGATATGCTTGAGTAGTGAACTCTTCATGTCAAAACTAGACTATTGCTTTGAACCATCTAAAAGTCCAAATGTCCATGCTACAAAAGAAAAGAATATGTGATGAACATGTTAGGCGGCATTCCACATCAAAAATTCTGCTTTTATCATTTACCTACTCAAGGACAAGCATGAATTAAGCTTGGGGATGTTGATACATCTCCAACGTATCAATAATTTTTATTGTTCCATGTTGTTATATTATAATTCTTGGATGTTTTAGAGTCATTCTATAGCAACTTCATATCATTTTTGGGACTAACCTATTGACATAGTGCCTAGTGCCAGTTGATGTTTTTTTCTTGTTTTTACTTCACAGAATATAGTACCAAACGGAGTCCAAACGCAGCGAAACTTAATAGAGATTTTTTTGGACCATAAGACAACTTGGGAGCCAAGGAAGCCCCTAGGAGGCCCGTGGGGCCCATGATACACCAGGGCGTGCTAGAGGCCCTTGGCGTGCCCTGGTGTATCATGGGGCCCATGGAGGTCCTCTCCACCGCCTCTTAGCTCTATAAATCCTCATAATATCCAGAAACCCTGGGGGAGCAGATGAAACATAATTCCAGCCACCGCAAGTTCCAGAACCACGAGATCCAATCTAACACCATCCCGAAGGGGTTCATCATCCTCATTGGTGCATCACCGATGACGTGTGAGTAGTTTACCATAGACCTATGTGTCCATAGGAAGTAGATCGATGGCTGCCTCTCTCTTTTTGATTCTCAATACAATGGCCTCTTGGAGATCTATTTGATGTAATGACTTTTTGCAGTGTGTTTGTTGGGATCAGATGAAGTCCGAGTTTATGGTCAGTTTCTATTCATGAATATTATTTGAGTCTTATTTGATCTCTTATATGCATGATTATTTATAGCCTCACATTTATTCTTCCAATCTTTGGTTTAGTTAGGCCAACTTTATCGTTTTTTATTGCCATGGGAAGAGGTGCTTTGTGATGGGTTCGATCTTACGGTGTCCTCACCCAGTGACACAAGGGGTAGCAAGGCACGTATGTATCATTGCTATTAAGGATAAAAAGATGGGGTATATTCCTACATGAATAGATCTTGTCTACATCATGTCACCATTCTTATTGCATTACTCTGTTTCTCCATGAACTTAATACACTAGATGCATGCTGGATAGCGGTCGATGTGTGGAGTAATAGTAGTAGACGCATAATCGTTTTGGTCTACTAATCTTGGACGTGATGCCTATATAATGATCATTGCCTTGGTTATCGTCATAATTATTTGATCTTAATTGCCCAACAGTAATTTGTTTACCCACCGTGTGCTATTTCTCGAGAGAAGCCACTAGTGAAACCTACGGCCCCCGGGTCTATTTTCCTATCATATACTTTCATATCTACATTGCTATTTGCCTTTTCCCTTATTTGCATCTTTTATGTTCAGATCTATATTACCAAAAACCCAAAAATACCTCACTGCATTTTATTTGCCGTTGTTTCATTTGCTTTTACCAATCTACCTTTTTACCAATCTTTTACCCGGAGGGATTGACAACCTCTCTTATGCGTTGGGTTGCAAGTATTTGTTATTTGTGCGCAGGTACCGTTTAGATAGTGTTGCGTGGTTCTCCTACTGGTTTGATGTCCTTGGTTTCATAACTAAGGGAAATACTTACCGTCGGTGTGCTGCATCATCCCTTCCTCTTTAGGGAAATACCGACGCAGTCTCAAGCCATGTCACGTAGCATAATTTTAGCTATTTTCTCGACAGAAGCCACTAGTGAAATCTACGGCCCCGGGTCTATCTTTTATCATATTGCTTTCCGATCTGTTTTTCATCGCATTTGTTTTCAGATCTATTATTCAAAAAACACAAAAATACCTTGTTGCACTTTTATTTGCATCTTTTATTTTGTGTTCTTGTGTGATCTATTTATCCAATCTCATACAATTTAATCTATCTTTTTACCAAGGAGGGATTGACAACCCCTCTTATGTGTCGGGTTGCAAGTATTTGTTCTTTGTGTGTAGGTACCATTTACATAGTGTTGCTTGGTTTTCCTACTGGTTCGATAACCTTGGTCTCACAACTGAGGGAAATACCTATTGTAGTTGTACTGCCTCATCCCTTCCTCTTTGGGGAAATAACGACGCAGTTTCAATCCGCATCAGAGTCTGTCTACTAATCTTGGACGCGATGCCTATATACATGATCACTGTCTTGGATATCATCATAATTATTCGCTCTTCTATCAATTTCCCAACGGTAATTTTTTTACCCACCGCATGCTATTTTCTCGAGAGATGCCACTAGTGAAACCTACGATCCTCATGTCTATTTATCATCATATACTTGCAGATATATTGATATTCGTGTTTCACATTTGTTTGCTTCTTTTATTTCAGATCTATATTATCAAAAATCCAAAAATACCTTGCTGAATTTTATTTGCTTTTATTTTATTTGCATCTATCAATCTATCTTTTTATCATACTACCTTCCCCAAGCGGGATTCACAACCCTCTACGTGTCGGGTTGCGAGGATTTGTTGTTTGTGTGCAGGTGCTACTTACATAGCTTGCTTGGTTCTCCAACTCGATTGATAACCTTGGTTTCATAACCGAGGGAAATACTTACCGTCGTTGTGATAATCATCCCCTCCTCTTCGGTGAATTTACTCACGCGGTTCACAAGTAGCAATGGTCCCAAAATAATAATTGTGTATTACCAAACAGAAAAACCATCCAGCCGGGTAGATATCTTCGAGGGATGCAGGCGGGAGCAGGAACAAAAAACATCACACACGGTCGAAACATAATAACCATGTGTTATCAAATAGAAGAACCCTCTAGGCGCGTAGATATTCTCGTGGAGCCTAGTGTACTGTGCTAATGTGAGTGACATGGGTATGGGCAAGTCACACGGATAGTGTGAGTGAACCATGGTTGTTGCGTCATCCGACTTGTCTATTTTTTTTATAAATTTGGCAAAAATAACATGGGAAAGGGTCAGAACAAGAACACAATTGCATGAGGACCAAAAATATGTATGGAAAGGGTGGTTTGATGTCCAAATACCCAATGCAGAACTTCGATGTGGCACCTGTCTCATAAAGCACACGGTACTGCTTGTCACCCCCCCTTCATGTTGACGGGAGGGGAATCATAGCTATGAATGCATGCCCCCAAATAGCTAGGTCTAACATATCACCCTACCATAATACTAAACCTATAGGAGTCAATCATGGTCAAACCCTGCCCCCTTTCGCTTCCAGTGATAGGAGGACTGTGTGTGCACCCACAAATGTGTGCTTATGGTGTGAGATGAGGTGATGCCACATACGAACCTGTGGGGACCCCGACTTAGAAGTCGAGATCACCGAATGCACGTGTACAGTGATCCTAGAGATCAATGCTCACTGAACACACAGAAGCTGAATAACAAGAGTCTTACATCCATACATACCGTCTTACACAAATTAAGGCCATTATGGCCAAGTCTTACATAGATAAAGCCTCACGGGCTGAATGGCAAATAACTCAAATAGAGGAAGTCTTCGATGATAGGTAGAACCCATGCCATCTGCCTTAACCCTACAGGCATTCTGACTGGGATAGCGTCCTAGTTCGCATGTTCGTCTCCAAAGAACTCTTCTTCATATTCATATTCCTCCATGCCTGGCCAATTAAATAACCAGTGGCAAGCCAATGAGTACTTTGAATGTACTCGCAAGCAACCCATGATTTGGTTCAAAGTAACAATGCAATTGAATAACAATGAGCAATCTAGCAACGGCTAGAACAAATATTCTACCATCAAGCATATGCATCAATAACTTCACGTAACCTCGAGGACAGGTTACCGATATCAACATGAGTATGATTCAGCTCATCGAGTCAAGTCACCACCTTGACTCGTCAAACACACACACATACTTTCACCGATGCGGTAAAATTCTGGACATAGTTAAAGTAGCACCACCCAACTGTCCATGACCGTGGACACGGCTATTCGAATAGTTTTACACTCTGCAGAGGTTGCGCACTTTACCCACAAGATCCGGGAAGCTTTCATGTCACCCACGATCCCGCAGTACCTCAAGTACTCGGGGGAAGCAACCGGTCATTATCTTTCCTTAGACGACACTAACATAGAGTCCACTCGTTGGTACACGGCCCTCGGGTACAAACAATAGATCATGGGACTTGCCCAAATTTCAATGTCACGCGTACCCGAAGGGACCAACGGTGTGTCCGGTGCCCAGTAAAAACAGTCATGGTCGTCTATCCAAGCACGACCCCGTCCCAGGAAAGACCTCGAGTCTTCTCGTCACTAGTAATGCGGGCACCATGCTAGTATCGGTCTAAGTAATCAATAAAGCCCCGTCCCATAAGGGGTAGAGTGGTTGCACATGTTTGGTTGGGACGGTAGTCACACATAAATCTAATCCATTATTTCACCCATGCACAAGATTTTTACCGGCACATCACTTCTTCCTCAAGTGATGACCTAACTCAACATCACCCTCGGGCATTAGGGGCACCCGATGGGGTTTATGCAAAGATTTCAACCACGAAGGTTCATGACTCACATGCATCGCTAAGCATCACTACTAACCCTTTGCATGACATCTAGCACATAGCAAGATCATGAGTGAAACATGCATCATGTGGTGGTTCATAACTAGGTCACCACCATATCTCTATCATCATGCATCGGAAACAAACGGGTTTCGAAGAACAAGTGTATCATGGTCAAAGGGTTGCTTGCCTGGATTGGCTTGGTCTTCAAAGTCCTCAAATCCTTCTCCTTCTCCTTCTTCAGCAACTTCGTCAAATACGGGATCTAATCGTCGCAAAATAACAACGAGAAAATAAGACTACAATGAAAACAGAAAAATCAAAGTGCTCAGAAAAATGTCAACTTATTTTTGTTAAATACTAGAGGAAAAACTAAGATGGCAAAAATTCTTAGTTGGAGTTTTGGAGTGACAGAATGGAATCTAAGGATTTTTTAATAGGAGTTTTAATGCTCAAATTTGAATTTAAATTTGAACAGAACAGAAAAGTTTCATGGATATGTGTGAAAGTGATACCATTAAATAGGTTGGAATATTACAAGATTTTAGGAGTTGGAATCAATTCATTTGGACTAATATTCATTTCTGTAAAATTATTAGAAGTATTCATAGAAAAGAATAAAAAGAAATAGCCCTGTGCCACTGGGCCGGAATGGCCACAGTGCACGGCCCAGGGCGAAGAGCCCAGCCGCTCAGGAGCCAGCGCGCGCACGTCAGGATTTTAAACCTGACGGGCGGGGCCTGGCTGTCAGCGAATGCGAGGGGAGAGAGAGGGCGGTGAGGATGACAGGCGGGGCCTGCCTGTCATCTTCAACCTTGCGGCCACGGCGACGGCGAGCTCACCGGCGGCGAATCCGGGCACGGCGGGGCAAACGGAGGGCAGGGATGGACTCAGCAGCGAGTCGCGGAGGTAGTGGTGGTGGTGCGGCTCGCCGGAGAGGCCTGGCTCGTCGGCGGCGAGGTGGGACGGCGGGGGGTCGTCGGGAAGTTGCTGGCTAGCTAGATTTCGGCGGCTGCAGAAGGGGAAAAGGGAGGGGAATGCATCAGTGAGATACGGCGGTGCTAGATCGAGCAAAAGGAGGAGCTGAGAGGGCTTGTACTGCGAGATCGCCGGTTGCCCGACGCGGTGGAGCTCCACTCGATCCCGAGCACTGAGGCTCTTCGGGGATGAGCGAGTGGTACTGGAGGGCTAAAGGGGGTGAGGGGAGGCTGTTGGTGTAGAGTGGAGGGCTCGGGGGGCCCTATTTATAGGGGAGCGGCGAGGTCCCGTGGACCTGTGCGCCGGCGAGCTTCTGCTCGACGCCACAGTGCACGGGAGGCGACGGGAGTGTGTCTGTGGTATTGCTGGACGATCTCCAGGGCGGAGGGAAGAAGGAGGGGGAGCGGGGGACGCTCCAGACAGCGCGCGCGTGTGAGGCCGACGAGTGGAGGCTGCGGGCGACCAGCGCGCGTGTGAAGGCGGCCACTGGAGGGGGGAGGAGGAGGGGGACAGCGCCGGGGGAGGTCGCGGACGTCGATGGGCATCGACTGGCGCGAGGGGAGAGCTCGAGGTTGTTGGGGGCAGGCGATTGGGCGAAGCTACAGTGCGGGGGCGCACTGTAGCGCGCTCTGGAGCGGCCTTATCGCATGCCATGGCATGCCATTGGTCCTCAGGGCATGTCCGCCGTGTCTGGGGGGTCCAGGGTGATGCTAGCAGCTCGGATGAGGCCTTGGATGCTCTGGAGGTGCAGTGAGAGAGGAGAGAAGCTGGAAACTAGGTGAATTTTGGCTGTCCAGCAAGGTGAACTAGGGTTTTCACCCCTCAATCATGGAGCTGTGGACATGGGGGAGTTACTGGAGGTAGATAGTAACTAGATGAAGTTGTGGTTGAAAGCTGAGGCAAAGGTAAATAGTAAAAGTGGTCAAGAAGAGGGTTTTGGTAAAAAGGCAATAGGTGTTTGATCATGTTTTGATCAAGCAAATGATCTCCACTTGCTATGACACTTAACAAGATTGAATGACATATGGAAATAGGGTGTCTCACCAAATTTGGGCACATTTGAAGAAACTAGCCAATGTAACTTTGGTGAACCCTAGAAATCAACAGAAATGGCTTCATCTTGTTTAAGTCAAGCTAATCATCTCCCCTTGATGCACCACTTGGTATAGTTTCATCATTTGTGGTATTGATCATGCCCACAAAGTTTGAAGCTCCAGGTAAAAAGTTGGTAATGTAAAGTTGTTCAAATTTGCATTTGAACAGAAAGGGTTTTGGGGTATTCTGATCAAGTTGCTCTACTCCAATTCTTATGCCATTTGGTCTAGATGCCTTATTTGGCCATTCTAGCACGTGCACCAAGTTTGAGGGCATTTGGATGAGTTTGGCAATGTAAAGTTGCTCAAACTTCAAATATGGTCAGAATGGTTATGAAGGGTTTTGAGGATGTTTTCTTGCTTCCCAAGGCATGGGACTTGGCAAGATCATCAAATATGCCATATGTGACATGATAGAATTTCCCTAGAATTTTTGGAGAATATTTCCTTTGTAAATATTTCAAAAGCTTGAAATATCCAGAAAGGGTTTTGGAGGGATTAGCCCATTATTTTGAACATGACCAAGTGTTGAAACTCCTATATATGGACAATATATGTCCTATGAGTCTCCTTGAATTTTGGCAAATATTTTTGAAAGACTTAAATAATTTTCCCCTATTAAAGACCATTTCTGGCCTTAAGAAAAAGCTTTTAAATAAAATAGGAAAATAACTTTTAAAATTATACTTTTGTGGTTTCTGGGAGTCCTATGACTACTAGGTCTCAAATACACTTTTTGAAATAATTTTCTCACCCTAAATCAAGCACTTGAAGTGCAAACCTCAATTCAGGGGTTTTTGGAATACTAAATTTATAAAATACATTTTGGCCAAATTAATTTTGTAAGAAAATACTATACTGCTATATAACACTTGGCATGATCATTGGGCAGAAGTTTTGGGTATGGAGATGAATTCTACAAGAGGTAATAGTTGACTTTAATGAGCACATGAAAAGCATAGGAAGAAAAAACTCAATTCCAAATAAAAGCCAAATGATGCCAAAAAAATTTGCTGGTCCAATTTTTCATGCTTCATTGATGCAAATAACATGTTTACAAAATACAGGGTGTGACAGACCTACCCCCCCTTACAAGAATCTTGTCCCCGAGATTCCTAAACTAGGTCTTAAAAGAGATCAGGAAACTCGGATCTAAGATAGTCTTCACGTTCCCAGGTTGCTTCTGCTTCCGTGTGGTTGCTCCACTGGACCTTGAAGTACTTGATGGTACGGCTTCGCGTCCGTCGTTCTGCCTCATCCAGAATGCGAATGGGCTTCTCGCGGTAGGTCAAATCAGGCTGCAGATCAATGGCTTGGTGATCAACATCCTTGTAGAGATCAGGCTTGTTCGGAACTTGGAGACATTTCCGGAGTTGTGACACGTGGAATACGTTGTGCACATCGGATAGCTCAGGTGGTAGTTCCAACTGGTAAGCCACTTCTCCTCGTCGTGCAGTGATCTCAAAGGGTCCAATGAACCTTGGTGCGAGCTTCCCCTTAACGTGGAAACGCTTGGTTCCCTTTAGAGGAGTTACCCGTAGGTACACATGGTCCCCGACATGGAAACTCATGTCCTGACGGTGAGTGTCAGCATAACTCTTCTGCCTTGACTTGGCTGCCTTCAAACGCTCTCGGACTAGTTGGACTTGCTCTTCTGCTGCGCGGAGAATATCCGGTCCAAAGACTAGCCCTTCTCCAGTCTCTGACCAGTTGAGGGGTGTGCGACATCTGCGTCCGTACAACACCTCAAATGGTGCCATCTGAAGGCTCGACTGATAACTGTTGTTATAGGAGAACTCGGCAAAAGGGAGACAATCTTCCCATTTGGCCCCATATGCCAAGACGCAGGCTCGGAGCATGTCTTCGAGAATTTGATTTACTCGTTCTGTCTGACCTCCTGTCTGTGGGTGAAAAGCCGTGCTGAAAGATAACTTGGTTCCCAAGGCTTTTTGGAACTTCTTCCAGAACCTCGAGGTGAACTGGGTTCCTCGATCTGACACAATCTCCTTGGGAACACCGTGAAGGCTTACGATTCTGCGGATGTAGAGAGCTGCCAGCCGGTTGCCATCATAAGTAGTCTTGACAGGAATGAAATGGGCCACCTTGGTCAAATGATCGACTATGACCCAGATGGAGTCATGTCCTCTATTCGACCTTGGTAATCCAGTGATGAAGTCCATTCCGACTTTATCCCACTTCCACTCAGGAACCTTGAGTGGTTGGAGCAATCCAGCGGGTCGCTGATATTCAGCCTTGACCCTTTGGCACACATCACACTTTGCAACATAAGTTGCAATCTCTCTTTTCATCCCGTGCCACCAGAATCTTGCCTTCAAGTCTTGATACATCTTGGTTCCTCCGGGGTGGATGGAATACGGAGTGTCGTGGGCTTCTTGTAGGATCAGGTTCTTCAGCTCCATCTTGTTTGGTACGCAGATGCGGCCTTTGTACCAAACAGTCCCGTGCTCGTCTTCAGAGAATCCTGGGGCCTTGCCTAGCTTCATCTTCTTCTTGATGCCTTCAATGCTTGCATGTCCTTCTTGTGCCTTCTTGACTTCATCCATCAAGGTCGGTCTGACTTTTAAATGATCCAGAAATCCAGAGGTAACCAACTCCAAACTGAATTGTTCGAGTTCCTTAAACAAGGTTGGCTGCCTTTCTTGAATAATGGCATTCAAAGAGCAAACCTTCCTGCTTAAGGCATCAGCCACCACGTTAGCCTTCCCAGGGTGATATTGAACACTGAGGTCATAGTCTTTGATGAGTTCCAACCATCTTCGCTGCCTCATGTTCAATTCCTTTTGGGTGAAAATGTACTTCAGACTTTTGTGGTCTGTGTATATCTCACACCGTTTCCCTAGGAGGTAATGCCGCCACGTCTTCAAGGCATGAACCACTACTACTAACTCAAGATCGTGAGTAGCGTAGTTCTCCTCATGAGGTCGTAGCTGCCTGGAAAGGTAGGCTATGACTCGGCCTTCTTGCATCAGAACGCTTCCCAATCCGGTTCGGGAGGCATCACAATATATCACGAACTCCTTGTGAATATCAGGTGTTGCCGGAACTGGGGCGGTGGTCAATCTCTTCTTGAGCTCTTGGAAGCTCTCCTCGCATTTTGGCGTCCACTCGAACTTCTTGTCCTTCTTGAGGAGCTGAGTCATTGGCCGGGCAATGCTAGAGAATCCTTCCACGAATTTGCGGTAATAACCCGCAAGTCCGAGGAAGCTTCTGACTTCCTTGACGGTCGTTGGAGATTGCCATTGGGTCACAGCTTCGATCTTCGCAGGATCAACTGATAGTCCTTCTTCGGTCAAGACATGACCTAAGAATCCAACTTTATGCAGCCAGAACTCACACTTGCTGAATTTGGCGTATAGGTGGTGCTCCCGAAGCTTGTCTAGGACCATCCTCAAATGTTGCTCGTGTTCTTCCTCCGTCTTCGAGAAGACAAGAATGTCATCGATGAAGACAACAACGAACTTGTCCAAATATTCCATGAAGACTTTATTCATGAGATACATGAAGTAAGCTGGGGCATTGGTTAACCCAAAGGACATGACCGTGCACTCGTACAGGCCATATCTGGTTACGAATGCCGTCTTCGGAATATCTTGGGGTCTGATGTTCAGTTGGTAGTGCCCAGATCTGAGGTCGATCTTGGAGAACACCTTGGCTCCGCTGAGCTGATCAAACAGATCTTCAATCTTGGGAAGTGGATATTTGTTCTTGATTGTAACTTCATTGAGGGAACGATAGTCAATGCATAAGCGAATAGTACCGTCCCTCTTTGCCACAAACAGAACAGGTGATCCCCAAGGGGAGGCACTTGGGCGGATAAATCCCTTCCTCAGCTGCTCTTCCAGCTGCTTCTTCAACTCGGCTAATTCTTCCGTCCCCATTCTATAAGGCTTCTTATAGATGGGTCCTGCTCCAGGCACGAGCTCGATGATGAACTCAATGTCACGGTCAGGGGGCATTCCCGGTAGTTCATCCGGAAAGACATCAGGATACTCGCATACCACCGGTACTTGCTCTAGCCCAACTTCAGACAGACAGTTAACTTGAGCGGCTTGAGCGGAAGAGGAGTTGGAAGCAAACTTGACTTCGACTCCTTGGTCATTGGTCACAGTGACTGTCCGATTGACACAGTCTAACAAGCCTTGGTGCTTGCTGAGCCAATTCATGCCTAGGATCACATCCAAGCCTTGTGATCTCAGGACGATGAGGTCTGCTAGGAAATCTACACCGTTAATGGTAATACTGACTCCTTTACAGCCTATCTTGGCTCTCATCTCTGCTCCGGGGGTTTGTACCACCATAGGGTTATTCAAGGGTGTAGGGGTCATGCCACTTTTTAATGCAAATCTTTGAGTGACAAATGAATGTGTTGCTCCAGAATCAAACAAGACAGTTGCAGGTGCTGAGTTGACAAGGAACGTACCCAGCACGACGTCCGGGTCTTCCTGGGCTTCTTCAGCAGTGACGTGATTCACACGCCCCTTCCCATGGTTAGGTGGGTTGCGAGGAGCTGGGTTCCTTGGTGGCATCCCGCGGCCTTGTCCTGGGTTCTGCGCATTGGGGCGCGGGGCATCAGGCTTCTTGTTGGGGCACACCCTTGAGATGTGTCCTGACTGACCACATCCAAAGAAAGTGACTTTGTTTGGATTGTTGATCTTGTTGCCACCACTATTATTGGAGTTGAAGGCTGGCCTTGGGTTGGCATACTGCCGAGGCTGATAGTTGGTGCGGGGTGCAGGAGCTCTTGGTTGCTGATAGGTTGGCTTGGCCGGGGCTGACTGCCACGGACGAGGCTTCTGGTTGCTGGAACTTCCCTTGATGACCATCTTGCGCTTGCCAGTGTCTTCCAAAGCACGCCGCTTGTCTTCAAGCATAAGTGCTTTGTTCACCAGGTCAGGGAAGGTCGGGCAGTCGCACACGACAAGCGAATACTGCAGAGTCTGGTTGAGGCCTTCCATGAAGCGCTCCCTTTTTGCAGCATCAGTGCTGACATCTTCAGGGGCATACCTTGACAGAACACTGAACTTCTGCATGTACTCCTTGACAGTGCCACTTCCTTGCTTTAGGGCTCGGAACTCACGCTTTTTGATAGCCATGATCCCGGAAGGGATATGGGCTTTGCGGAATTCTGCCTTGAAGTTAACCCAAGTGATGTCTTGTTCAGCATGCATGACCTTGAATCCATCCCACCAAGCTCTAGCAGTCCCCCCGATGCAGTGGGCTGCATAAGCCACCTTCACGCGGTCTTCGGTGCATCCGACTAGTTCCAACAAGTCCTCAATGGTGCGGACCCAGTCGTCTGCATCCAGGGGTTCGGCAGTCTCGATGAAAGTTGGCGGTGCATGCTTCTTGAACTCTGCCAACGTGGAACGTCCATTGCCATTTCCCGCCGGCTGGCGGTTGTTGGTGACAGCTTGAGCAATCAACTGAAGGGCTGCGGTGCTGGCTTGGCGTTCCTCTCGGAAAGCTTGGAGAAGCTGAGCCATGTCCATGTTCGGAGGAGGTGGTGGTGGTGGAGCTTGGTCGTTGGTTTGGTCGCGGCCTGCCTCTGACTGAGCGGATGCTCCGGCTTCAGGCTGCTGGGTAGATGTACCAGTACGAGTTACAACAGGCATCCTGTTGGAGCGGTAAAAGGTCTCATGACTTGGAAGAGGGAAAGCAAGATAGATGGGTGCCTAGTAAGGGGGTGGGTGTGACACTAATCAAATCATGCAAGGGCCGAAAGGCCAAAACACATTCATTAAAATCCAAATGGGTGATGCAGTCGTTTACATATTCCCGAAGGAAGAATACGACATACATCCAAACACAACAAAAGCAAACACTAGATGGTTTCATATGAACCATACAAGGACTCGACTGCGCATAGGGGTTACACGACCTATCCTACCGTAGAGGTCACGAACTGGCATATCCGAGTAGCGAATAATGCCTAAGCGGCGGAATGCTCGGTCGCGTATTCTGGCTCTTCTGGGTCTTCCTCCTTGTCTTCATCTGTCTGGGCCCCCTTGTCACTTGAGGGTGTGGGGGAGTGGAGGAGTTGGATACGACGGTGCTTTGTCGGTGGTGCAGGGAAAAGCTTGCGATATTCCCTTGCCGTCATCCGGCGTCGTCGAGGTGGTTCTTCATTCTTGGAAGATACATCTCCGGAGGGCCTTCTGCCTCGGTATGCGATAGCAGACTGTCCGGAAGGTGCTCCTTCTTTCTTGATCCTATTCGTCTTCTCTTGAGCCCGACAAAGAAGTGCCTTGGTCTTGTGAAGTTCTTCTTGGAGCTTCATCGATTCCGAGGCCAAGTCTTGTGCCAAGCTGTCGGCACATAGACTAAAGTAGGTCTGGAACCGAAGCGAGAGTCCTTCCTTCAGTGGAGGGGCTAGTGCGCTGCTTTCATCTTCACCTTCCTTCCGGTAAGGCAAGAAGCGAGTTGTCATCTTGGCTGCCATCTCCGGAACAAGCTCGCGGAGACGGGTTAGTGCCTTGAGTGCAGCAGCCTCGACAGCGAGAGGTAGAGTTGCCATCTGGGGTCCCTCAAAGAACCAACTTGTGGGAGGATCGTTTGCCTTCACGATCACTTCCACATGGTATTCCACCTCAGTGTCGCTAACCCAATGCTCAAGGTATGTGAGGATGGGCACTCGGTGGAACTGACACTCCTGGAGGCTATCCTCGAGAAGCAAAGGAAACCCAGTGGTCAGGTGCTCTTTAGGTACAGCGGCCATCTACAAAGGTGGAATAGGAGAGGTTAATAAGCTGATGAAATCTCAGGTTTAGAAAAGGAGAGAGGTTCAGAAGATTTTTGAAAAGGGGTCTCATCTAACTAACGCCCATGCTAACTAAGGCTTCCTACATTCAGGATGGCTCTGATACCAGCTCTGTGGGGACCCCGACTTAGAAGTCGAGATCACCGAATGCACGTGTACAGTGATCCCAGAGATCAATGCTCACTGAACACACAGAAGCTGAATAACAAGAGTCTTGCATCCATACATACCGTCTTACACAAATTAAGGCCATTATGGCCAAGTCTTACATAGATAAAACCTCACGGGCTGAATGGCAAATAACTCAAATAGCGGAAGTCTTCGATGATAGGTAGAACCCATGCCATCTGCCTTAACCCTACAGGCATTCTGACTGGGATAGCGTCCTAGTTCGCATGTTCGTCTCCAAAGAACTCTTCTTCATATTCCTGTTCCTCCATGCCTGGCCAATTAAATAACCAGTGGCAAGCCAATGAGTACTTTGAATGTACTCGCAAGCAACCCATGATTTGGTTCAAAGTAACAATGCAATTGAATAACAATGAGCAATCTAGCAACGGCTAGAACAAATATTCTACCATCAAGCATATGCATCAATAACTTCACGTAACCTCGAGGACAGGTTACCGATATCAACATGAGTATGATTCAGCTCATCGAGTCAAGTCACCACCTTGACTCATCATACACACACACATACTTTCACCGATGCGGTAAAATTCTGGACATAGTTTAAGTAGCACCACCCAACTGTCCATGATCGTGGACACGGCTATTCGAATAGTTTTACACTCTGCAGAGGTTGCGCACTTTACCCACAAGATCCGGGAAGCTTTCGTGTCACCCACGATCCCGCAGTACCTCAAGTACTCGGGGGAAGCACCCGGTCATTATCTTTCCTTAGACGACACTAACATAGAGTCCACTCGTTGGTACACGGCCCTCGGGTACAAACAATAGATCATGGGACTTGCCCAAATTTCAATGTCACGCGTACCCGAAGGGACCAACGGTGTGTCCGGTGCCCTGTAAAAATAGTCATGGTCGTCTATCCAAGCACGACCCCGTCCCGGGAAAGACCTCGAGTCTTCTCATCACTAGTAATGCGGGCACCATGCTAGTATCGGTCTAAGTAATCAATAAAGCCCCATCCCATAAGGGGTAGAGTGGTTGCACATGTTTGGTTGGGACGGTAGTCACACATAAATCTAATCCTTTATTTCACCCATGCACAAGATTTTTACCGGCACATCACTTCTTCCTCAAGTGATGACCTAACTCAACATCACCCTCGGGCATTAGGGGCACCCGATGGGGTTTATGCAAAGATTTCAACCACGAAGGTTCATGACTCACATGCATCGCTAAGCATCACTACTAACCCTTTGCATGACATCTAGCACATAGCAAGATCATGAGTGAAACATGCATCATGTGGTGGTTCATAACTAGGTCACCACCATATCTCTATCATCATGCATCGGAAACAAACGGGTTCCGAAGAACAAGTGTATCATGGTCAAAGGGCTGCTTGCCTGGATTGGCTTGGTCTTCAAAGTCCTCAAATCCTTCTCCTTCTCCTTCTTCAGCAACTTCGTCAAATACGGGATCTAATCGTCGCAAAATAACAACGAGAAAATAAGACTACAATGAAAACAGAAAAATCAAAGTGCTCAGAAAAATGTCAACTTATTTTTGTTAAATACTAGAGGAAAAACTAAGATGGCAAAAATTCTTAGTTGGAGTTTTGGAGTGACAGAATGGAATCTAAGGATTTTTGAACAGGAGTTTTAATGCTCAAATTTGAATTTAAATTTGAACAGAACAGAAAAGTTTCATGGATATGTGTGAAAGTGATACCATTAAATAGATTGGAATATTACAAGATTTTAGGAGTTGGAATCAATTCATTTGGACTAATATTCATTTCTGTAAAATTATTTGAAGTATTCACACAAAAGAATAAAAAGAAATAGCCCTGTGCCACTGGGCCGGAATGGCCATAGTGCACGGCCCAGGGCGAAGAGCCCAGCCGCTCGGGAGCCAGCGCGCGCACGTCAGGATTTTAAACCTGACGGGCAGGGCCTGGCTGTCAGCGACTGCGGGGGGAGAGAGAGGGCGGTGAGGATGACACGCGGGGCCCGCCTGTCATCTTCAACCTTGCGGCCATGGCCACGGCGAGCTCACCGGCGGCGAATCCGGGCACGGCGGGGCAAATGGAGGGCAGGGATGGACTCAGCAGCGAGTCGCGGAGGTAGTGGTGGTGGAGCGGCTCGCCGGAGAGGCCTGGCTCGTCGGCGGCGAGGTGGGACGGCGGAGGGTCGTCGGGAAGTTTCTGGCTAGCTCGATTTCGGCAGCTGCAGAAGGGGAAAAGGGAGGGGAATGCATCAGTGAGATACGGCGGTGCTAGATCGAGCAAAAGCAGGAGCTGAGAGGGCTTGTACTGCGAGATCGCCGGTTGCCCGACGTGGCGGAGCTCCGATCGATCCCGAGCACTGAGGCTCTTCGGGGATGAGCGAGTGGTGATGGAGGGCTAAAGGGGGTGAGGGGAGGCTGTTGGTGCAGAGTGGAGGGCTCGGGGGGGCCTATTTATAGGGGAGCTTCTGCTCGACGCAACAGTGCACGGGAGGCGACGGGAGTGTGTCTGTGGTGTTGCTGGACGATCTCCAGGGCGGAGGGAAGAAGGAGGGGGAGCGGGGGACGCTCCAGACAGCGCGCGCGTGTGAGGCCGACGAGTGGAGGCTGCGGGCGGCCAGCGCGCGTGTGAAGGCGGCCACTGGAGGGCGGAGGAGGAGGGGGACAGCGCCGGGGGAGGTCGCGGACGTCAAGGGGCATCGACTGGCGTGAGGGGAGAGCTCGAGGTTGTCGGGGGCAGGCGATTGGGCGAAGCTACAGTGCGGGGGCTCACTGTAGCGCGCTCTGGAGCGGCCTTATCGCATGCCATGGCATGCCATTGGTCCTCAGGGTGTGTCCGCCGTGTCTGGGGGGTCCAGGGTGATGCAAGCAGCTCGGATGAGGCCTTGGATGCTCTGGAGGTGCAGTGAGAGAGGAGAGAAGCTGGTAACTAGGTGAATTTTGGCTCTCCAGCAAGGTGAACTAGGGTTTTCACCCCTCAATCATGGAGTTGTGGACATGGGGGAGTTACTGGAGGTAGATAGTAACTAGATGAAGCTGTGGTTGAAAGCTGAGGCAAAGGTAAATAGTAAAAGTGGTCAAGAAGAGGGTTTTGGTAAAAAGGCAGAAGGTGTTTGATCATGTTTTGATCAAGCAAATGATCTCCACTTGCCATGACACTTAACAGGATTGAATGACATATGGAAATAGGGTGTCTCACCAAATTTGGGCTCATTTGAAGAAACTAGCCAATGTAACTTTGGTGAACCCTAGAAATCAACAGAAATGGCTTCATCTTGTTTAAGTCAAGCTAATCATCTCCCCTTGATGCACCACTTGGTGTAGTTTCATAATTTGGGGTATTGATCATGCCCACAAAGTTTGAAGCTCCAGGTAAAAAGTTGGTAATGTAAAGTTGTTCAAATTTGCATTTGAACAGAAAGGGTTTTGGGGTATTCTGATCAAGTTGCTCTACTCCAATTCTTGTGCCATTTGGTATAGATGCCTTATTAGGCCATTCTAGCACATGCACCAAGTTTGAGGGCATTTGGATGAGTTTGGCAATGTAAAGTTGCTCAAACTTCAAATATGGTCAGAATGGTTATGAAGGGTTTTGAGGATGTTTTCTTGCTTCCCAAGGCATGGG
Source organism: Secale cereale (assembly GCA_902687465.1). Classification (NCBI taxonomy): domain Eukaryota; kingdom Viridiplantae; phylum Streptophyta; class Magnoliopsida; order Poales; family Poaceae; genus Secale; species Secale cereale. The sequence goes on along the minus strand of LR738713.1, from coordinate 123,033,851 downwards.
ACTTGGCAAGATCATCAAATATGCCATATGTGACATGATAGAATTTCCCTAGAATTTTTGGAGAATATTTCCTTTGTAAATATTTCAAAAGCTTGAAATATCCAAAAAGGGTTTTGGAGGGATTAGCCCATTATTTTGAACATGACCAAGTGTTGAAACTCTTATATATGGACAATATATGTCCTATGAGTCTCCCTGAATTTTGGCAAATATTTTTGAAAGACTTAAATAATTTTCCCCTATTAAAGACCATTTCTGGCCTTAAGAAAAAGCTTTTAGATAAAATAGGAAAATAACTTTTAAAATTATACTTTTGTGGTTTCTGGGAGTCCTATGACTACTAGGTCTCAAATACACTTTTTGAACTAATTTTCTCACCCTAAATCAAGCACTTACAGTGCAAACCTTAATTCAGGGGTTTTTGGAATACTAAATTTATAAAATACATTTTGGCCAAATTAATTTTGTAAGAAAATACTATACTGCTATATAACACTTGGCATGATCATTGGGCAGAAGTTTTGGGTATGGAGATGAATTCTACAAGAGGTAATAGTTGACTTTAATGAGCACATGAAAAGCATAGGAAGAAAAACTCAATTCCAAATAAAAGCCAAATGATGCCAAAAAAATTGCTGGTCCAATTTTTCATGCTTCATTGATGCAAATAACATGTTTACAAAATGCAGGGTGTGACAGAACCACCTGCGGGTAGCCCAATTATACGTATGAAAAGGGTGGTGTGATATTTAAATACCCAATTCACAACTTTGATGTGGCACATGTGCCTCGCAAATTAACCGGACATCCCCGACCCCATGGAGGTTTAGCAAAGTGCAAAGTAGCCCCCCCCCCACACACACACACTTTGAGTCAGTGGGAGAGGGCATCTCACCAAGATGTACCGTAAAATGAACCAAGAAGAATCCACCTTGGTCGTGCAACCTCTCTCTTGTTGTTGGTCAAAGTGATGGACGTCCACGCGACCTCACAGATGGGCTAGATCGCCAATAATCACGCAAGTAGTGCCCGAAAGACAACCACGGCCTGTATGTGGCCCAAACATATGTATGGAGTGTTGATGTATGAAAACCGAATGCACAACTTTGATATGGTACCGTGCTTTGGAACCAGAAATCCCCACACAGAGCAAGGGTTGACGACGCGTTGTATATATGTATGTCACACCCCACTTTGAGCCGGTGACGGGGATTCATGTGTATGTATGTATGCGCTCAAACTTAGGTCTGGAATCTCACCATGACCTACCAGGATAACACGAACCAAAGAATAAGAATCCACCATGGTAACCTATCTCATTGCCAGTCAAAGTGGTCATGGATGTCCATTGGCCCCACGAATATATAGGCTTGCTGCCGATAACCACGTGAGGGAGAGTATATTGTCCGAAGACAACCACTACATGCATGTGTCCCAAACATATTTATATATGTGTATGGAGGTGATTCGTGCATGTTTGAATACCATGCACAACGTTGATGTGGTGCCTGCATAAAAAATCGTATTGTCCCCACACATAGCGAGATTGGTCCATGACATGTCGCGTGCTGCCCCTCCCCCCGCCACCCACTTTGACCCGGTGGGAGGGATTCATGCGTACACATGCATGCACTCAAAGTATATTATGTAGTACCAGAGAATGACCTATATACCATAATATAAACCAAAAAAAATAATCCCCTCCTAAGTCAAATTAACCTCTCTCGTTGTCGATCAAAGTGATGGACCAAGCGGGCCCATAGATGGAAAGCATCGATATCGCTGATAACTGTGTGAGTGGGTGACAGAGGACAACCGACATCGCTTTGTATGTGGGCCAAAAATATGTGTGGAGGTGTGTGTGGTTATTATGTTTG
>LR738713.1:122979252-123031964 GCA_902687465.1 Secale cereale | reverse complement strand
GGTGCCTGCATAAAAAATCGTATTGTCCCCACACATAGCGAGATTGGTCCATGACATGTCGCGTGCTGCCCCTCCCCCCGCCACCCACTTTGACCCGGTGGGAGGGATTCATGCGTACACATGCATGCACTCAAAGTATATTATGTAGTACCAGAGAATGACCTATATACCATAATATAAACCAAAAAAAAATAATCCCCTCCTAAGTCAAATTAACCTCTCTCGTTGTCGATCAAAGTGATGGACCAAGCGGGCCCATAGATGGAAAGCATCGATATCGCTGATAACTGTGTGAGTGGGTGACAGAGGACAACCGACATCGCTTTGTATGTGGGCCAAAAATATGTGTGGAGGTGTGTGTGGTTATTATGTTTGAATACCCAAAATGCACAACTTTGATGTGGTACATGCCTTGAAAATCATAAAGTCCCCACACAGAGCGAGGTTCATGAAGCGTAGTATATGATCATTCCCTCCCCCCCTTCGACGCGTAATATATGCTCCTACCGTAATACAAACCAAAAAAAATCCTCCTTGATGGTGAAATTAATTAACCTCTCCTGATGTAGGTCAAAGTGATGTACGCATGGACGACGACCTCACGGGCCCATAGATGGAAGCATCACACGTGAGTGTCCTAGGATAACCATCGCCTGCATGCATGTAGCCCAAAGAGGTGTTGTGTCATGTTTTAATAGACAATGCACAAATTTGACGTGTCACATGCCTCGGAAACCGGAAAGTCCCCACACTGAGTGAGGTGTGTTCATGGACATGTATGTAGTATATATGCCCGTCCCCTCCCACCCCTTTGACGCGTACTATATACTCCTACCATAACACAAACAAAAAGAATCAATCTTGCTGGTCAAATTAACCTCTCTGGTTGTAAGTTAAAGTGATGGACAACGACCTCACGGGCCCACAAAAAGCGTGACACGCGAGTGAGTGTCCTATAGGACAACCACCAACTGCATGTGGCCCAAACATGTGTGTATGAAAGGGTTGTGCAATCTTTTAAATAACAAATTCACGACTTTGATGTGGCACATGCCTCACAAAACGGTCAATATATCCCACACGGTCGCTCATGATTCGTAGTGTACTGCTAGACCCCCCCCCCCACACACACACACACACCCCGCACATCAACCGCAACTACAAGGCATCTTAAAAAAATTGCGGTGAACATATGTGACCAAAGGAGGAACGTGTTAAATTTAAAAAAACAAAGATCATTAAGACGTTTTAGTACATTGATTGATTCTCTAGGGGTATAATGTGCAAAAATCAGATTTGAGCTACATGGACACGTGATAGTGCACCAAAATGGATTGGAAACATATGTGTGTCACTGGGTGCATGTTTTGTCCCCATGCAAGAAATTTCAAACATTGAGAATCTTGATTTTTAAAATCTACTAAATCCAAAACTTAGTTGAAATTCATGAAACTTATCGTGTTGTCATATGGACACCAATAGACTTTGGTATTGTACTTTTTATCAAATTTGAGACAAATTTTGATGTAATCTTTATCTTCTTACAAATGAGAGATTATTAATAATTGGGAACCAATATCGCAAATGGATTATTTATTCAAAACGTGGGCGTTAGACCAACAATGGATATGTACCATGCTATGGTTAAGCAATAAAGTGGTTGCATTAATCATCAAGATAGAAAAACAATATATGTGCCGCCGCGCGTCCCGTGTGTCGTGCAAGCAGGCATGAGTTGATGGGACACATGCGAGTTGTCCGCCGTGCAGGCAGATCGGGAAGCGTGTGTGCAGCTGTGTGAATTGATGGGAGGCGTGCTCGCTGCAAAGTGTCACCAGGAGGCATGCGAGTAGCTATGTGAAATGATGGTAGGCATGCATGCCAGCAGTTCGCTGCTCATGCTAACCAGGAGGCGAGCCAACCATTTGACCGCCGTCTGCATCTCTCACACTACTCCATATTAATGGCGCGGCCGAGCCATTGGTCATATATAATAGGAGGCCACACACCCCCATCCTCGCCACATACACAATCCTCTCTCCCCGTCTACATCCTCGACAACGCCCTCAATCCTCACTGCCGTCAGTGTATGAGGATGCCGCCGAAGCGCCCCATCGGAGGGAGTGGTGATGTGGGGGTTACTAAAGCATCGGAGCACGGCGTGAAGATGGAGACAAAGGTTCTCGTCACCGCCGACGAGGTCTCGCTGGACCTTGACGTCATCGACGGTGTCGTGCTTCCACATCTGGAGTCGGAGGTCCACACCGACTCCGGCGACGACTTCGACGACCACTCGGGGCGACGACTCCGAAGGCGACGGAGAACTAGTTAGTCATCTATACCATTGATGTGTCAAATATATCCTAGGGTTTCTCTGGTTACTCCTGCCTCCCTCTTTTTGAAATAGAAATCCTAGGGTTATGTTCTCTCAATCCATGAAATCTGAGTAAGTTTCATTTGATTCGTATAGTGTATTGATTGTTTCAATGATACAAATGATAAGTGATTAGTTGTTTTATCTGCACAAATGATTTCTGCTCATAATCTGACTATGGTTAGCATTCGTGCTAATAATTTCTAGCCAGGTCTTGACAATTGATTTTGAATATCCTACATATATGTTTGTGCCATTTTTTTTAAGATTGGTCTGTACATAGATGACTGTGCTAAAAAATCGAACAATAATCTTTGGACATCTCTTATAAAATAGCCGCAAAATCCATAAACTCCTAATCCTACTTTACGACATGTAAAAATTGATTTGATGCCAAATTTTGGTAACTTCCATATGTACGCTAGAGATTAGTTTGTATTCCCAATTTGACACCACATTTTTTTACTATATGTATATGTGTTATCTGACGGTGTCGACAGCGAGGATGAGGATTGCCAGAGGAGGTACAAGAGGCAAAAGCTCAGGGACATTTATGCAGGAATTCATAGCATGTGTGTCGTGGTTTTGTCACGGCAGATGTCCTAGCAAAAGGACTTAGTCGTGGAGCCATCGCTACGGGTTAGCTTAAAGGGGTTGAAGCGGATAAGAACGCAAGGGTTTATACTAGTTCGGCCCCTTCGATGAAGGTAAAAGCCTACTTCTAGTTTGGGGTGGTATTGCTAGGGTTTCGATGACCAGGGAGCGAATACGCTTTGCCTGTGCTTCGAGTTGTTGTTCTCTATCTTTGAACCGTCACCGGGTCGTCCCTTTATATACACGAGGTGACGCTCGGTCTGGTTTACAGAGTCCCGAGGCCGACTCATAAACGTGTCCGGCTCGGTCTCTATCTTTCCTATCTTACAACACAAGTTACACGTCGTATGGCGGTTTACAAATTATGGGCCCTAACACCTCTTGGGCCTTAAGTCTTGTGGAATAAAGCGTCACAAGTGCCAAGTGCCAAGTGTATAACTTGTTATGTGCTTGGGACTTTCAATATGCTTCATCAATGTATAATATGTTCTTCTCTTGACAGGCTAATCTAAACCGGAAAGATTCTCAAGTGGCCGAGCTCCAAGATACTCTGAAGTTTCAACAAACCGCCGCTTCCAAAGTCAAAGATGAGCTGACCCTTGCTTTAGAAAACATGAAGAAGTTGAAGAAGGACTTCCAGAAGGAACGGTCGGATTGGGATGCTGAAAGAGCCACCTTGGAAAAAAGGGCAGTTGATGCAGAAAACGCGCTCAATCCAGTACCAGAAGAATTGACTGGTTTAAAACAACAGATAGATGCTATGACTTCTACCGTTTTTGGTAAGTGTACTTAACATAGTCCTGAATATGATAGTTTTGCACTCTCCAGTTTAACTCAAGCTCTATTGATGCAGGAAAACGTATTGCTCATCTCGGCACTGACATGCGGAAGAACTTGAAGGCCGCAAACACTCTTATAGAGCTGTTGTATACCGGCGCTCAAAGGATTGTCTGCACTGCTTCTCATAATAAACCGGCTCCCACGTCGATCAAAGGCACTTTGGAGAAGTTATCAGTGCTACCTGCCCGTCTTGGAGAGCTGAAGAAATCATCTGCAAGGGCAAGTGCTTTGATGGCACTAACTCGAGCGAACGCTTGGGTGCCTGATCTTGATCCGGCAGACATGATAAATGGCTATCCCAGCATGAAGGAGGACGGATCAGAGTTCACATACACCGATTTGCGTGCCCTGACAAGAGAAATGCGGCCTTTGGCCAGCAATCTAGCTGACGAAGCTGATCTGTCCCGTTATCATCCGGGTTATGATGATGACAGCTGCCGGGTCAACACTCCGGTCTACAAGGTGGAAGATCTCATCCCACCCGTCCGTAAGCATACTTATGCCCCTGACGTTGAACCGTCCGAACTCATAAGTGATGAGGCTATTTTCCAAGCGCTGACAAAGATCAATTGGGCAACCCCTGACTTCCAGCTGCTAGATGGGAACGACGAAGAGACGGAGCAGGATGATCCACAACCTTCGAGCCGAGCTGCCACAGATTCATAAACCCGTGGCGGTTTAGTTATTATGTCATGGTACTTTAAGCAAAGAACATATATTCTTTTGGGCTGTCAAGCGCCTTGTACTAGGGTAGCTGAAACACTTTGGCTATGTCCTCACGCATATTCCCTTTTCATAACATTGCTTCATCTGGAAAATTCATAATTTTTCCTGCTTATGATGCTTTTAACAGTTTATTCCACCTGTTTCTGCATAAGACAAAGTTTAAAGTGTCCTGGCAGTTTATCGTCGGACGGGTCATAATGCCCAAATACAATGTATAGGTTTATAACCTGAATTGTATGTAAAATATGAAACATATACCATACTGATACGTCTCAAACATATCTACTTTTCCAAACACTTTTGCTATTGTTTTTACCTCATTCTTGCATGATTTGAACTAAACTAACCCGGACTGACGCTGTTTTCAGCAGAGCTGCCTGTATGGTTTTATTGTGTGCAGGAAAACGGATTTTTAGGTGTCTTAGAAAATTTCACGAAAAATCACAGAAAATCCACGCACCCGAAGGAACCTTGTGCCAGAAGATGGACCACAGGGCAGCCAGGGGGGCCCAGGTGCCCTGGTGGCGCGGCCCCACCCCTGGCCGCGCCGGGAGGCCGCCTGGGCTTCTCCCACCTCCTCTGGTGCCCTACTTTGACCCGTATTTATCCCGTGACGAGAAAAACCCCAGAACAGAAGTCGTTTTCCCAGTTTCCGTCGCGGAGTCGCCGCCACCCTCTGTTCTTCTTCGGGAGGGCTAATCTGGAGGCTGATTTGGCCTCCGGAGAGGGGAGATCGTCGCCATCGTCATCATCATCACCACTCCATCCTCCCTCCATGACTTCTCCTTCCATGTGTGAGTAATTCCCTGCTGTAGGCAAAGGGGGTGGTAGGGATTGGATGAGTTAGATCATGTAATACTTTATCAGATTGTTGGGGGCATGTTGCCTATCATCTACTATGGTGTTTATCATCTTTGCTTCAACTTGTTGCTCTTAATGCTTGTCACTTAGGGCCCGAGTGCCATGATTTCAGATCTGAACCATATGTGTTTGCATGAATATATTTGTGTTCTTGATCCTATCTATGAGTTGTTTGCACCTATTACGGTCCGGAACCGGCGATCCCAAAAGTGACAGCTTGGGACACAAAAGGGGATGGTCCATAGTTTGAGGATTACATGTATCCATTAAGTTTATTGCTTTGTTCCGGTTCTCTTTGATAGGAGTACCTTAATCTCCATAAGTTCTTTTTGGCCCCGTTCGTAGTGGGATGGTAGGACAAAAGATGTTGTGCAAGTTCTTATTGCAAGCACGTACAACTACCTATGGGATACATGCCTAATGTTTGATACTTGCCTAGATGATCATTACTTTTCTGTGTGCCTTTCCCCAAGTTAGATTCATGATATACCTCATCCATGCAGCGCCCAACCATCATCTCCCTAGCCTACAGTGTTTCAATCCTGCTGGTTATTAGTTATTATTTTGCTGTTTACTTTTGCTGTTTACTTTTACTATTACAACCATCACTATCATATCACCGTTACCACTTATCTTTTGTTGCAAGTAAGTATATTTCAGGTGCGGTTGAATTGACAACTCAACTGTTAAAGCTTATAAATACTCTTTGGCTCCCCGTGTGTCGAATCTATAAATTGGGTTATTCTTACCCGCGAAGACTATCTCGATCCCTTACGGTTGAGGGTTATCAAGTACCGTTTTCTGGCGCCGTTGCCGGGGAGCATAGCAATATTTACAAGTTTACTTGAAGTATCCTACCTGCTGCACTTCATCCGCTATGGGTAAGAAAGGAGACCCCAAGGTTCCGATCTTACTATCCACTACAAGAAGAGGTACTGTTCTGAACACTAGTGCTACACTTGATTCACCCTCTATTATGAGTAAGTTTGCCTCACCGCCACCACATGATGCTTCTACTGAATCTGTTACTATGTCTGATACTTTTGATGATGCCTCTACTACTCTTGATGATATTGGTTCACTTGGTTATGCTCTTGAGAAACAGATCGCTGCTGCAAAAAAAATCTGGAATTGAAATTCCTGTTACTCGCTAACCCATTGGTGGAACTTATGATTATCCTGATTTGAGTGAACTCAAGGAGAGACTCCTTGATGATGATTACATTATGCTTGATGATGATTTATGCAGGGAACTGACAGAGTTTGCCGGCTCTGACCCTGAAGCTATTAAGAAGCTGCTTGAAAAACACTCCTTGAAGAACAAGACCGTTCATGATCCTGAATTTGCTACATCTCCTATATGCATCAATGATCCTGATTATGATTTCTCTGTTGATCTTTCACTTATACCTATGGTTGAAGCTGACCCCTTTTATGGCAGAGAAAATGATGATGCTATTGCACACCTGACCAAACTCACTGAGTTGGGTGGCTTGTTTACCACGGATGAGAAGAAACGAAACTTTTATGTGACTAAGCTTCTTCCTTTCTCTTTGAAGGAAGGTGCTAAAACATGGTATGATTCACTCCCATGTGGTTCCAATAAGAGTCCTGAAGACTTAGCTCACTCTTTTGTTGATAAGTACTTTCCTGCTCATATGCAACATGCTGCTTTACAAAGAATTATAACTTTAAACAGTTGCAGGATGAGCACCTACCTAAAGCTTGGGGGAGGTACTGTAGTCTGATCTGGGCTAGACCAGGACATGGAGTCCCTAAGAATGAATTAATCGATATATTTTATGCTGGTCTAACTGATGAATCCAGGTCCTATTTGGATAGTTGTGCTGGTTGTGTTTTCAGGAAAAGAACACCGGACGATGCAGAAGAATTAATGGGCAGGATTGCCAAAAACCATGAAGATTGGTCCGTCCCTGAACCACCTCCACCACCAAAGAAGAGGGGCATGTTTGTTCTAAGCCCCGAAGATATGCGAGAAGCAAAGAAGTCTATTAAAGAGAAGGGTATTAAAACTGAAGACGTGAAGAATCTACCCCCTATTGAGAAGTTGTGTGAGCCTACCACTCACCCTCCTATGGTAGAGGTACACTCTCTTTTAGATTTCAACGCAAGTGACATCCCTCATGGTAAGCCTCCTGATCAATGTTTAGATGAGTTTGATAATTTTATTATGAAACAAAATCATTTTAATGAGAGGATACAAAATCAATTGCATGATAATTCCCTTGCTATCAAAAGTTTGCTTGATGTTCTAGGTAGAACAGTTAATGATGTTAAGTGTCTTGTGAAGCATTTTCATATGGTTCAAACTCAGCTTGAACAAATTTCTAATGCGCAAAAGGATTTTCTTGCTAACAATGTCAAACAAGATGATTTGCAGGCCTTCGGGATTAAGACCCGAGGAGGAACTAGCACTCAAGATCCTCTCTATCCAGAGGGGCATCCGAGGAGAATCGAGCAAGATTCTCAAATGCATGAAGAAGAAATTGTTGGCTCTCCAAAGAAGAAGAAGAAGAAACACAAGGAGGCTGACAATTCCAATGATCCTATTACACGTGAAGAGCCAGCTGTTGATCCCAACAGTGTATCTATCTCCGATGCTGAGACTGAAGACGGTGCCGAACCTGAAGGTAAGGATAATGAGAAGAATGATCCGCCTGAAGTTTGAGAAGAAGAAGCACCTGACAAACGCAGGAAGTACACTAGAGAAGACTTCGTCGCAAGAAGACATGGGAAGGAAAGAGAACCATGGATACAGAAACCCATGCCCTTTCCAGGTAAGTCTCTCAAGTCTAAAGAAGAAGAGCATTATAATAAGTTTTGTGAGTGGATTAAACCTCTTTTTCTTCAAATCCCTTTGACTGATGCTATTAAGTTACCTCCCTATTCAAAATATATGAAAGATATTGTCACTAATAAAAGAAAAGTTCCTAATGAAGCAATATCTACTATGCTTGCTAACTACTCTTTCAGTGGCAAGATTCCTGAGAAGCTTGGTGATCCAGGTATACCCACCATTCCCTGCTCCATAAAGAATAATCATGTCAAAACTGCTTTATGTGATCTTGGAGCAGGAGTGAGTGTTATGCCTCTCTCTCTTTACAAGAGGCTTTGTTTAGAGAAACTAATTCCTACAGATATCTCTCTTCAGATGGCTGACAAGTCAACCGCCGTCCCGATAGGTATTTGTGAGGATGTTCCCGTAGAAGTTGCTAATTGTTTGATCCTTACTGATTTTGTTGTGCTTGACATGCCTGAGGATGGGAGCATGTCCATTATTCTTGGTAGACCTTTTCTTAACACCGTAGGTGCTATTATTGATTGCAATAAAGGAAAGGTTACCTTCAATGTGAATGATAAAGAACACACGGTGTATTTTCCAAAGAAGACCGACAAGAGGCATGGCCTCAACTCTATAGAAAATATCGAGACCGTGAAGATTGGAGAATGGGACTGTCCACTACAAGTGCACCACGAATACAAAACTATTATGGTGGGGACAATGTCCATTAAAGTAAAGGTGCAATGATCACTTCGTAAGAGGTGAGACTTTTTGCTCTATATATCGCTTGTTTGTTGGTAAGACTTGATCAACCTTACTAGTGAGCATGTTTTATATAAGTAAAAAGTTGAGCTTGTTATGTACCAAGTGTTTATGTTTTTGAAGCTTCGCAATACTAATCACTGCTTTAAGTTTTCAGAAAGTCTTGCAGCTTTTTGAACTTCAAAAAAATTTCAACAGTGAAGTTTTCAGAAAAATTCCAGAAAAATAAAAATAAAAATTTCCATGCCGGGAGTGACCCAGAGGCACCTGGGGCTGACCAGGGGGGCCACCAGTGGCCCAGGCGGCCAGCTGGCGCGGCCTGCCCCCTGGCCGCGCCCATAGGGCACCTGGGGCCCACAAGACCCCCCCCCCCTCCAGGTGAGTCTTCTTCCTCTCTCTCTCTTTCTCTCCAAAAACACGAGTTCTGCACTTGTTCTTGCGTTCTTGCTGCTCTTGGAGGCGATTCTTCGATCTCTCTTTACATCCTATCATTTGAGCTGAGATTTTGAACAAATACTCCCTGGTATGTAACTCCTCCACCCCTCCAATTAGATTTTTGGGTGGTGGCTTCATTTGTGAGTATTTAGTAGTTCTTGGTGCTGCGTAGATGAGCTTGCATGCATGTGTAGAAATTTATTTTCCAAATTTTGATGCAAGTTTATGCCTTAGGTAAGTAAGTTGAGTAGTTTGCCTTAAACCACTTTGTTTAAATCCTTGTTTTTGTAATTTGTTAAAAATTTCAGAAATGAGTTTGTTAGGAAGGGCAAAGGGGTGGCTTGAGAAGAAGAGGCCCGCACACTCTGATCGAGTTACTAGAGCCGCAGCCTCACCCTCGACTACTAGGGTGAGCTACAATGAAGATCACGTGCCCCTAGAGTTGTTGGAAGACACAAGTCCAGCACGTGCTATGATGTTCCCATGTGATGAATTCCTTGAAGCTGCGGGAATTAAGGATGAGTTTTATAATCTTTGTGCTAATGCAGGTCTGACACGGCTCGTCACGTGCCGTGTTACTCAGTATCAAAAACTCACTTCTGGTTTCATTAACAGTTTTAGATATAACCCTGATACTGGTGCTATTGAGTTTAAAATTTACAATGATCTTATCACCATGCCCTTGGGAAAGTTTTGTGAAATAATAGGTGTGCCAAACGTTGGGCGTACGGCTAAGATGACCTCTCAGCCCTCCGAGCTGAAAACCGTCTTCAACTCTCTCTGCAGCATGGGTACGAGGGATATTCATCGGTCAAAAATCTCCAGCATCTTATTCCCTCACCTCAGGTATTTTGCGTATTATGTTGCTAGAGGGGTATTAGCTCGTGACAACACGAGCAACACTTCTGTGCCGGATATTGCTATCCTGGCAACCGCCCTCTCAGGGAGGTTTGATTATAATTTGGGTGCCTTAATTGCTCGACGCCTTGCTATGAACGGTAACAGGGGAGATTTATTTGGTGGCGTTTATGCCACACTTATCTTAGAATATCTTAAAGGCACCCCACACCCTGATGATGAGCCTTTTACTTATTTAAGTTTTGATCTTGCTGCTATGAAAAGGCATAAGTTTGTTACCATGACTTCTGAGCTTGGTAATCTTGTTTATATCTTGCGTTTCGGAACTACCGCGGAACGCGAGATCCGTCTACATGCACCTCTTTTGTTTGATTTTTCTCGCAGGAACGGATGGGCCTTTGATGTTATCCAGTTCGATGAGTTCATGGTCCAGCATCAGTTTCATAACCCCATGGAGGGGGTTGTGCCCGACGAGGAGGAGCACGGTGAGTTACCACCTTTTCAGGGGGGGGCCGTCACCCAGTTTGGTGAAGGGTCTTCCTCTGCCTGGAGTACGGACCCTTCTTCGTGGGAGGATCCAAGGAGTTCGGTGTACGCGCCAGAATCCTTCTACGACCCTTGGACTCACTAGCATTCCCCCGGCAGGAGGCTCCTGGGGGCAGTAGCTACTACCAACTTAGGCCAAAAGCCTAAGCTTGGGGGAGTACGTGCCCTTCTCACTTTTCCATTGTATTATCCGTTTTATTTCTGTTCGCTTTAATCTTTTCGAAGTTTTTGCCCGTTCTTCTTTGTTCTTTCTTTGCAAAAACAACAAAAAGATTTTCTCTTTCTTTTGATTTCGTTCAACCTTTGAAATAATCCAAAAAGATTTCCTTTCTCTCTTTAGTTTGCTTTGTTTTCAGAGTTCAACTCAAGTCCGTGATGGCATTTAATTATATTTCCCACGTTCGATCGTGCAAGTGGCGAGGCAGTAATGACGAAGATCGACTGAAGGGAAGCAACAAGGAAAACCGGTATGAACTCTTCTTGTTTCTACTTTTGTACATATGCTTGTACTTATGATCTAGAGAACAACTTGTAGCGACATAGTGCTATGTTTACAATGCTCTCCCAGTGGTTCATGCTTTCCTTGTGGCTAGTCTCAAATAGCTAGAGTATATAATGTGTTATTGAAATGATTTACATGCATTGCACTGTTCATAGTTTGGTATACTAAGGTGGTATTTCCCTTTGGAGAATTCTTGGATTGACTTGGCACATGTTTACACATGTTTAAGACTAAAAAGTCTGCTTTGCCTTGATGATCTTTGGGTTTCAGAATAGTTATATCACTTTCATGCCCGATTCAATGTTGCTTTGTCGCTCTGCATGATTATGACCATTATTGCTCTCTAGTTGGTCGCTTCCCAGTCTCTTGCTAGCCTTCGCTCGTACTAAGCGGAATTCTGCTTGTGCATCCAAATCCTTTCAAACCAGTTATTCCATATGAGTCCACCATACCTTTCTATGTGGTATTTACCTGCCATCCTAACGAAGACTTTCTTGTACCATCTCGAAATTATTCAAATTTACTCCTGTTCTGTGCCTCTGTTTTAGCTCATGAGGAAGTAGTAGCTAATTCATGATCTTTTCAAGTTGGACAAGTTTTACCCCGGGATTGCATGTCTAATCTGCAAACCCCTAATACGAGAAGGAACTAGCATGAGTGCGCCCGGCTCATAAAAGATAATACAACAAACAAACCCTCCTTCACGCTTTGTTCATGAGAAATCAGAAAACTTTTGGCAGTGATAAACAAAGGAGATTAAGGGGATGTGATCGTCCCCGTGCGGGATCCGTTCCTCGAAACTTGTCCAGCTCGAGAAGTAATTGGGTTGTCTACTAACATTCGTTGACGAAATATGCACCTCTCAAAATCATTTTTACCTCTGTTTTCAAAACCAAGAGCTCTGGTACATGTTTAGTCTTTGCTTCCAATCATGGGTTTTCAACCTCGCCATCAAATTCCACGGTTCAAGAGTCTTCACCTTCTTTCTTCAAAGCACCAACTAGGAGAGCATGATTGTCATTCTGAGTGTAATGTGCATTGTCCCAAAGTATTACATTGTCTTCTGCATGCTTGTGATATTATTTATTCAGAAATTCTTAGTTCTAGTCTCCTTTAAAACTCTGGAGGAGTTTCTGCATTTATGTTTTGCTTCACTCATGGAGGCTAGCGAGATACCACTCTAGTATGTTCAAGCTATGTGCAATGTAATCTTGTCTTGATTTTAAGTAAGTATATTATTTACTCTTGGTTATTTGTGATTGGTCACTTGAAAGAAAGATTGCTCCGTGCATTGTCCTCATAGCATTGATTAAATACTTGTTAGACTCTTTTCGTAGTACATGCTTATATACATCTAATGAAGCAAAAGAGTTTGTCAAAGTTTTCTTTGTCGCGTCTAGTTCGTTGAACTGAATTGCTTGAGGACAAGCAATATGCTAAGCTTGGGGGAGTTGATACGTCTCAAACGTATCTACTTTTCCAAACACTTTTGCTATTGTTTTGACCTCATTCTTGCATGATTTGAACTAAACTAACCCGGACTGACGCTGTTTTCAGCAGAGCTGCCTATATGATTTTATTGTGTGCAGGAAAACGGATTTTTAGGTGTCTCAGAAAATTCCACGAAAAATCACAGAAAATCCACGCACCCGAAGGAACCTTGTGCCAGAAGATGGACCAGAGGGCAGCCAGGGGGGCCAGGCGCCCTGGTGGCGTGGCCCCACCCCTGGCCGCGCCGGGAGGCCGCCTGGGCTGCTCCCACCTCCTCTGGTGCCCTACTTTGACCCGTATTTATCCCGTGACGAGAAAAACCCCAGAACAGAAGTCGTTTTCCCAGTTTCCGTCGCGGAGCCGCCGCCACCCTTTGTTCTTCTTCGGGAGGGCTAATCTGGAGGCTGATTTGGCCTCCGGAGAGGGGAGATCGTCGCCATCGTCATCATCATCACCACTCCATCCTCCCTCCATGACTTCTCCTTCCATGTGTGAGTAATTCCCTGCTGTAGGAAAAGGGCGTGGTAGGGATTGGATGAGTTAGATCATGTAATAGTTTATCAGATTGTTGGGGGCATGTTGCCTATCATCTACTATGGTGTTTATCATCTTTGCTTCAAGTTGTTGCTCTTAATGCTTGTCACTTAGGGCCCGAGTGCCATGATTTCAGATCTGAACCATATGTGTTTGCATGAATATATTTGTGTTCTTGATCCTATCTATGAGTTGTTTGCACCTATTACGGTCCGGAACCGGCGATCCCAAAAGTGACAGCTTGGGACACAAAAGGGGATGGTCCATAGTTTGAGGATTACATGTATCCATTAAGTTTATTGCTTTGTTCCGGTGCTCTTTGACAGGAGTACCTTAATCTCCATAAGTTCCTTTTGGCCCCGTTCGTAGCGGGATGGTAGGACAAAAGATGTTGTGCAAGTTCTTATTGCAAGCACGTACAACTACCTATGGGATACATGCCTAATGTTTGATACTTGCCTAGATGATCATTACTTTTCTGTGTGCCTTGCCCCAAGTTAGATTCATGATATATCTCATCCATGCAGCGCCCAACCATCATCTCCCTAGCCTACAGTGTTTCAATCCTGCTGGTTATTAGTTATTATTTTGCTGTTTACTTTTGCTGTTTACTTTTACTATTACAACCATCACTATCATATCACCGTTACCACTTATCTTTTGTTGCAAGTAAGTATATTTCAGGTGCGGTTGAATTGACAACTCAACTGTTAAAGCTTATAAATACTCTTTGGCTCCCCGTGTGTCGAATCTATAAATTGGGTTATTCTTACCCGCGAAGACTATCTCGATCCCTTACGGTTGAGGGTTATCACATACCTGTGACATAAATGTGTGCCATTGGTTTTAACCAATGTTTTGTAGTAAGGGCAATGATCCCAACTTGTGAGTATTGATGACTCCCTGGATATTTCCTGGCTTATGATGAAACCATGCCGGGTTGTGATAAACACCGGTTTAACTGTAGACAGTACTGGCCATTTATAATCAAACCAGACCAGGTTCTATGAACACCGGTTTATTATGGTGGCAACTTATAGTCATCCACTCCCCGAATCAATGGATTTGGATAAATACCAGTGACCTCAAAAGATAAGAAACTTGGCAAAAACAAAGAAACATTGTCAAAATAAAATCATGTGGTTGAGGCTTTTAACGAGTTGTCAGGCTCCAAATTCGAGGCTTTTCATGGGCTGCCCGGCCACTGAATTAACCATTTCACAAAGCCTGTTAAGATGGACCTCAATCTTTAACCAATCGTCAATTTAACGTTGACAAGTTCAGGGTCTGTAATAAGATTGACTTGTCAATCGTTCGACGGGCCATACCAGGTTTACCTGTGCGGAGTGACTTACTTAATGCAGGCAGTTTAATCCGGGGTTTTAGGTGTATACACCAGGCTTCCAAGCCGTGGCTTGATAGCCTACTACAAGGGTTGTATCAACTCGTTGCCACTATGCGCCAGGAGCCCCCAGGTAGCATTGTGAGCTGTGTTCGTCGGGTGCCTATGTTTGAGTTGTGTTATGCATCAAACTCTCTTTTGCCCCTTACCATCGTGTGGGCTTTGATAGCCAGTTTACCGAAGCAACCAGAGCTATGCTCTTATGATGATATTGGTTTTAATAGCCGGTTTAAGAGGGCCATAGGAACTCCTTTGCACACAGAAGCCCCCATGTGACACTCTTATGAAAAAAGCAGCAGATACCCCGCTTTAATGGGGATGCCAGTTTATTATATTGATCATAATATATACATTGCATATTTATGTACATAAAGCGGAGTCTATGGCTCAGGTGTAATAAGGCCAAAGAAGAGCGATGTTCCACGGCCGTCTGGTTTCCTCCTCCGCAGTGCGTGAGTCCTTATGTTCTCGAACATCGACGAGGTAGTATGATCCATTGTGTAGGTTCTTGCTGACCACAAAGGGTCCCTCCCAAGGCGGGGATAGCTTGTGCATGTCTGTCTGGTCTTGGATGAGCCGGAGCACTAGGTCTCCTTCTTGAAACGTTCTGGTTTTGACCCGACGACTATGGTATCGGCACAGATCTTGTTGATAAATCACCGATCGAGCTGCTGCCATGTCGTGTTCCTCATCCAGCCGGTCTAATGCGTCTTGTCGTGCCTTCTCATTATCAGCTTCAACATAAGCCGCCACCCATGGCGAATCATGATGGATGTCACTAGGGAGGACCGCTTCAGCTCCATATATCATGAAGAAAGGCGTGTAACCCGTAGACATGTTAGGTGTGGTGTTGACGCTCCATAACACAGAGGGTAATTCCTCCACCCAACAACCCGGCGTCCTCTGCAAAGGGACCATGAGCCGGGGTTTTATGCCTCTCAAGATCTCTTGATTGGCTCTCTCAGCTTGTCCATTGGACTGGGGATGTGCCACTGAAGATGCGTCAAGCCGAATGTGCTCTCATTGGCAAAATTCTTCCATAGCCCCCTTGGATAAATTGGTACCATTATCAGTTATAATACTGTGTGGAAAGCCAAACCGGAAAATCATCTTCTTAATGAATTGAACCGCCATTGCTGCATCACACTTGCTGACTGGTTCCGGCTCGACCCACTTGGTAAACTTATCCACCGCCACCAAAAGGTGGGTCTTCTTATCTGGAGATCTCTTAAAGGGCCCGACCATGTCTAGCCCCCAAGTCGCAAACAGCCAAGTAATTGGAATCATCCTCAACTCTTGAGCCGGTATATGAGCACGCCGTGAGAATTTCTGGCAAGCATCACACTTTTTGACCAAGTCCTCTACATCAGCGTGAGCCGTCAGCCAATAAAACCCATGACGAAAAGCTTTAGCCACCAAAGATTTTGAACCGGCATGATTGAAAGAAATATGCCCTAGAGGCAATAATAAAGATGTTATTTGTATTTCCTTATATCATGATAAATGTCTTGTATTCATGCTAGAATTGTATTAACCAGAAACTTAGTACATGTGTGAATACATAGACAAAACAGTATGTCCCTAGTATGCCTCTACTAGACTAGCTCATTGATCAAAGATGGTTATGTTTCCTAGCCATAGACATGAGTTGTCATTTGATCAACGGGATCACATCATTATAAGAATGATGTGATGGACAAGACCCATCCGTTAGCTTAGCACTATGATCGTTTAGTTTTACTGCTATTGCTTTCTTCATGACTTATACATGTTCCTATGACTATGAGATTATGCAACTCCCGTATACCGGAGGAACACCTTGTGTGCTATCAAACGTCACAACATAACTGGGTGATTATAAAGATGCTCTACAGGTGTCTCCGAAGGTGTTCATGGTGTTGGCATAGATCAAGAATAGGATTTGTCACTCCGAGTGTCGGAGAGGTATCTCTAGGCCCTCTCGGTAATACACATCATAATAAGCCTTGCAAGCAAATGACTAATGAGTTAGTCATGAGATGATGTATTATGGAACGAGTAAAGAGACTTGCGGGTAACAAGATTGAACTAGGTATTGATATACCGACGATCGAATCTCGGGCAAGTAACATACCGATGACAAAGGGAATAACGTATGTTGTTATGCGGTTTGACCAATAAAGATCTTCGTAGAATATGTAGGAGCCAATATGAGCATCCAGGTTCCGCTATTGGTTATTGACTGGAGATGAGTGTCGGTCATGTCTACATAGTTCTCGAACCCGTAGGGTCCGCACGCTTAACGTTTGATGACGATCGGTATTATGAGTTTATGAGTTTTGATGTACCGAAGGTAGTTCAGAGTCCTAGATATGATCACGGACATGAAGAGGAGTCTCGGAATGTCTGAGACGTAAAGATTGATATATTGGATGACTATATTCGGACACCAGAAGCGTTCCGTAAAGTTTCGGAATTAACCGGAGTGCCGGGGGGTTACCGGAACCCCCCGGGGGAATGTTGGGTCCTAGTGGGCCATAGGGGAGAAAGAGGGAAGCATCCAGGAGGTGGCGCGCCCCCTCCCAAGGGGCAGTCCGAATTGGACTAGGGGAGGGGGCGCGGCCCCTCTTTCCCTCTCCCTCTCCCTCTCCTTCCTTCCCCCTCTCTCCTTCTTGGTGGACTCCTACTAGGAATAGGATTGCAATCCTATTCCTAACTAGGAATAGGATTGCAATCCTATTCCTAGTAGGATTGCCTCTCCTGGCGCGCCATAGTTGGCCGGCCGGTCTCTCCCTTGCTCCTTTATATACGGGGGCAGGGGGCACCCTAGAACACAAAATTTGATCTCTCCGGCCGTGTGTGCTGCCCCCCTCCACAGAAACACACCTCGGTCATACCATTGTAGTGCTTAGGCGAAGCCCTGCGCCGGTAACTTCATCATATCCGTCACCACGCCATCGTGCTGACGAAACTCTCTCGTGAAGCTCAACTGGATCAAGAGCTCGTGGGACGTCATCAAGCTCAACGTGTGCTGAACGTAGAGGTGTCGTACGTTCGGTGCTTGATCGGTTGAATCGCGAAGAAGTTCGACTACATCAACCGCGTCACTTGACACTTCTGCTTCCGGTCTACGAGGGTACGTAGACACACTCTCCCCTCTCATTGCTATGCATCTGGTAGATAGATCTTGCGTGATCGTAGGAAAGTTTTAAAATACTACGTTCCCCAACAGTGGCATCATGAGCCAGGTCTATGCGTAGATGATATGCACGAGTAGAACACAATGAGTTGTGGACAATACTAGTCATACTGCTTACCAGCATGTCATACTTTGGTTCAGGGTATTGTGAGATGAAGCGGCCCGGACCAACATTACGCGTACGCTTACGCGAGACTGGTTTCACCGTTATGAGCACTCATTGCTTAAAGGTGACTGACGGGTGTCTGTCTCTCTCACTTTAGCTGAATCGAGTGTGGCTACGCCCGGTCCTTGTGAAGGTTAAAACAGCACGTACTTGACGAACAATCGTTGTGGTTTGTATGCGTAGGTAAGAACAGTTCTTGCTAAGCCCGTAGCAGCCACATAAAACTTGAAACAACAAAGTAGAGGACATCTAACTTGTTTTTGCAGGGCATGTTGTGATGTGATATGGTCAAGACATGATGAGTTATACGTTATTGTATGAGATGATCATGTTTTGTAAAGTTATCGGCAACTGGCAGGAGCCATATGGTTGTCGCTTTATTGTATGAAATACAGTCGCCATGTAATTGCTTTACTTTATCACTAAGCGGTAGCGATAGTCGTGGAAGCAATAGTTGGCGAGACGACAACGATGCTACGATGGAGATCAAGGTGTCGCGCCGGTGATGAAGGTGAGCGTGACGGTGCTTTGAAGATGGAGATCAAAAGCACAAGATGATGATGGACATTTTATGTCACATATTTTGATTGCATGTGATGTTTATCTTATTATGCTTCTTATTTTTCTTAGTACGACGGTAGCATTATAAGATGATCCCTTACAAAATTTCAAGGTATAAGTGTTCTCCCTGAGTATGCACCGTTGTGAAAGTTCGTCGTGCCGAGACACCACGTGATGATCGGGTGTGATAAGCTCTACGTTCAAATACAACGGGTGTAAGCCAGTTTTGCACACGCAGAATATTCGGGTTAAACTTGACGAGCCTAGCATATGCAGATATGGCCTCGGAACACTGGAGACCAAAAGGTCGAGCGTGAATCATATAGTAGATATGATCAACATAAGATGTTCACCATTGAAATTACTCCATCTCACGTGATGATCGGACATGGTTTAGTTGATTTGGATCACGTGATCATTTAGATGACCGGAGGGATGTCTATCTAAGTGGGAGTTCTTTAAGTAACATGATTAATTGAACTTTAATTTATCATGAACTTAGTCATGATAGTTTTTGCATATCTATGTTGTTGTAGATCAATGGCCCGTGCTACCGTTCCTTTGAATTTTAATGCATTCCTAGAGAAAGCTAAGTTGAAAGATGATGGTAGCAATTACACGGACTGGGTCCGTAACTTGAGGATTATCCTCATTGTTGCACAGAAGAATTATGTCCTTGAAGCACCGCTAGGTGACAAGCCCCCTCCCGCTAATGTGGATGCTTTGAACGTCTGGCAGACGCGGTCTGATGACTACATGATAGTTCAGTGTGCCATGCTTTACGGCTTAGAACCGGAACTTCAACAACGTTTTGAACGTCATGGACCATGTGAGATGTTCCAAGAGTTGAAGTTAATATTTCAAGCAAATTCCCGAATTGAGAATTGAGATTTCCAATAAGTTCTACAGCTGCAAGATGGAGGAGAATAGTGCTATCAGTGAACACTTGCTCAGAATGTCTAGGTACTACAATCATATGACTCAACTTGGTTGCAAAGTTGACGAGGGTAGTGTTATTGATAGAGTTCTTTAATCACTGCTACCAAGCTATAAAGGCTTCGAGATGAACTATAATATGCAAGGGATGCAGAAGACAATTCCCGAGCTCTTCGCTATGCTCAAGCCTACGGAGGTAGAAATCAAAAAGGAGCATCAAGTGTTGCTAGTTAACAAGACCACTAGTTTCAAGAAAAGGACAAGGGAAAGAAGGGGAACTTCAAAAAGAATAGCAAGACAGTTGCTACTCCCGCGAAGAAACCCAAGTCTGGAGCCAAGCCTGAAACTGAGTGCTTCTACTGCAAATGGACTGGACACTGGAAGCGGAACTGCCCCAAGTATTTGGCGGATAAGAAGGATGGCAAGGTGAACAAAGGTATATGTGATATACATGTTATTGATGTGTACCTTACTAATGCTCATAGTAGTACCTGGGTATTTGATACCGGTTCGGTTGCTAATATTTGTAACTCGAAATAGGGACTACGGATTAAACGAAGATTGGCTAAGGACGAGGTGACGATGCGCGTGGGAAATGGTTCCAAAGTCGACGTGATCTCCATCGGCACGCTACCTCTACATCTACCTTCAGGATTAGTTTTAGACCTAAATAATTGTTATTTGGTGCTAGCGTTAAGCATGAACATTATATCTGGATCTTGTTTGTTGCGAGACGGTTATTCATTTAAATCAGAGAATAATGGTTGTTCTATTTTTATGAATAATATCTTTTGTGGTCATGCACCCTTGAAGAGTGGTCTATTCTTGTTGGATCTCGATAGTAGTGATACACATATTCATAATATTGAAGCCAAAAGATGTAAAGTTAATAATGATAGTGCAACTTATTTGTGGCACTGCCGTTTAGGTCATATTGGTGTAAAGCGCATGAAGAAACTCCATAGTGATGGACTTTTGGAATCACTTGATTATGAATCACTTGGTGCTTGCGAACCGTGCCTTATGGGCAAGATGACTAAGACTCCATTCTCCGGAACTGTGGAGCGAGCAATAGATTTGTTGGAAATCATACATACTGATGTATGTGGGCCAATGAGTGTTGAAGCTCGCGGCGGGTGTCGTTATTTTCTGACCTTCACTGATGATTTGAGCAGATATGGGTATATCTAGTTAATGAAGCACAAGTCTGAAACATTTGAAAAGTTCAAAGAATTTCAGAGTGAAGTAGAGAATCATCATAACAAGAAAATAAAGTTTCTGCGATCTGGTCGTGGAGGTGAATATTTGAGTTATGATTTGGTCTTCATTTGAAACAATGTGGAATAGTTTCACAACTCACGCCACCCGGAACACCACAGCGTAATGGTGTGTCCGGACATCGTAACCATACTTTATTGGATATGGTGCGGTCTATGATGTCTCTTACCGATTACTACTATCGTTTTGGGGTTATGCTTTAGAGACAGCTGCATCCACGTTAAATAGGGAACCATCTAAATCCGTTGAGACGACACCTTATGAACTGTGGTTTGGCAAGAAACCAAAGTTATCGTTTCTTAAAGTTTGGGGCTGCGATGCTTATGTGAAAAAGCTTCAACCTGATAAGCTCGAACCCAAGTCGGAGAAATGTGTCTTCATATAGGATACCCAAAAGAGACTGTTGGGTACACCTTCTATCACAGATCCGAAGGCAAGAAATTCGTTGCTAAGAATGGATCCTTTCTAGAGAATGAGTTTCTCTCAAAAGAAGTGAGTGGGAGGAAAGTATAACTTCATGAGGTAATTGTACCTTCTCCCGAATTGGAAAGTAGTACATCACAAAAAATAGTTCCAGTGATTCCTACACCAATTAGTGAGGAAGCTAATGATGATGATCATGAAACTTCAGATCAAGTTTCTACTGAACTTCGTAGATCAACCAGAGTTCGTTCCGCACCAGAGTGGTACGGCAACCCAGTTCTGGAAGTCATGTTACTGGACCATGATGAACCTACGAACTATGAGGAAGTGATGATGAGCCCAGATTCCACGAAATGGCTTGAGGCCATGAAATCTGAGATGGGATCCATGTATGAGAACAAAGTGTGGACTTTGGTTGACTTGCCCGATGATCGGCAAGCCATCAAAAATAAATGGATCTTCAAGAGGAAGACCGACGCACACGGTAATGTTACTGTTTACAAAGCTCGACTTGTTGCGAAAGGGTTTCGACAAGTTCAAGGAGTTGACTACGATGAGACTTTCTCACCCGTAGCGATGCTTAAGTCTGTCCGAATCATGTTAGCAATTGCCGCATTTTATGATTATGAAATCTGGCAAATGGATGTCAAAACTGCATTCCTGAATGGATATCTCAAAGAAGAGTTGTATATGATGCAACCAGAAGGTTTTGTCGATCCTAAAGGTGCTAATAAAGTGTGCAAGCTCCAGCGATCCATCTATGGACTGGTGCAAGCATCTCGGAGTTGGAATATACGCTTTGATGAGGTGATCAAAGCATATGGTTTTATACAGGCTTTTGGAGAAGCCTGTATTTACAAGAAAGTGAGTGGGAGCTCTATAGCATTTCTGGTATTATATGTGGATGATATATTATTGATTGGAAATGACATAGAATTTCTGGATATCATAAAAGGATACTTGAATAAGAGCTTTTCAATGAAAGACCTCAGTGAAGCTGCTTACATATTAGGCATCAAGATCTATAGAGATAGATCAAGACGCTTAATTGGACTTTCACAAAGCACATACCTTGATAAAGTTTTGAAGAAGTTCAAAATGGATCAGTCAAAGAAAGGGTTATTGCCTGTATTACAAGGTGTGAAGTTGAGTAAGACTCAATGCCCGACCAATGCAGAAGATAGAGAGAAAATGAAAGTCATTCCCTATGCCTCAGCCATAGGATCTATCATGTATGCAATGTTGTGTACCAGACCTGATGTGTGCCTTGCTATAAGTCTAGCAGGGAGGTACCAAAGTAATCCAGGAGTGGATCACTGGACAGCGGTCAAGAACATTCTGAAATACCTGAAAAGGACAAAGGATATGTTTCTCGTGTATGGAGGTGACAAAGAGCTCGTCGTAAACGGTTACGTTGATTCAAGCTTTGACACTGATCCGGATGACTCAAAGTCACAAACTGGATATGTATTTTTACTAAAGGGTGGAGCTGTCAGTTGGTGCAGTTCCAAGCAGAGCGTCGTGGCGGGATCTACGTGTGAAGCGAAATAGATAGCTGCTTCGGAAGCAGCAAATGAAGGAGTCTGGATGAAGGAGTTCATATCCGATCTAGGTGTAATACCTAGTGCATCGGGTCCAATGAAAATCTTTTGTGACAACACTGGAGCAATAGCCTTGGCGAAGGAATGAAGGTTTCACAAGAGAACAAAGCACATCAAAAGACGCTTCAATTCCATCCGCGATCTAGTCAAGGAGGGAGACATAGAGATTTGCAAGATACACACGGATCTGAATGTTGCAGGCCCGTTGACTAAGCCTCTTCCACTGGCAAAAAATGATCAGCACCAAGACTCCATGGGTGTTAGGGTCATTACTTTGTAATCTAGATTATTGACTCTAGTTCAAGTGGGAGACTGATGGAAATATGCCCTAGAGGCAATAATAAAGATGTTATTTGTATTTCCTTATATCATGATAAATGTCTTTTATTCATGCTAGAATTGTATTAACCGGAAACTTAGTACATGTGTGAATACATAGACAAAACAGTATGTCCCTAGTATGCCTCTACTAGACTAGCTCATTGATCAAAGATGGTTATGTTTCGTAGCCATAGACATGAGTTGTCATTTGATCAATGGGATCACATCATTAGAAGAATGATGTGATGGACAAGACCCATCCGTTAGCTTAGCACTATGATCATTTAGTTTTACTGCTATTGCTTTCTTCATGACTTATACATGTTCCTATGACTATGAGATTATGCAACTCTCGTATACCAGAGGAACACCTTGTGTGCTATCAAACGTCACAACGTAACTGGGTGATTATAAAGATGCTCTACAGGTGTCTCCGAAGGTGTTCGTGGTGTTGGCATAGATCAAGAATAGGATTTGTCACTCCGAGTGTCGGAGAGGTATCTCTGGGCCCTCTCGGTAATACACATCATAATAAGCCTTGCAAGCAAATGACTAATGAGTTAGACACGAGATGATGTATTAAGGAACGAGTAAAGAGACTTTTATGTAATGAGATTGAACTAGGTATTGAGATACCGACGATCGAATCTCGGGCAAGTAACATACCGATGACAAAGGGAACAACGTATGTTGTTATGCGGTTTGACCGATAAAGATCTTCGTAGAATATGTAGGAGCCAATATGAGCATCCAGGTTCCGCTATTGGTTATTGACCGGAGATGAGTCTCAGTCATGTCTACATAGTTCTCGAACCCGTAGGGTCCGCACGCTTAACATTTGATGACGATCTATATTATGAGTTTATGAGTTTTGATGTACCGAAGGTAGTTCGGAGTCCCGGATAAGATCACGGACATGACAAGGAGTCTCAATATGTCTGAGACATAAAGATTGATATATTGGACGACTATATTCGGACACCGGAAGCGTTCCGTAAAGTTTTGGAATTAACCGGAGTGCCGGGGGGGCTACCGGAACCTCCCGGGGGAATGTTGGGCCCTAGTGGGCCATAGGGGAGAAAGAGGGCAGCAGCCAGGAGGTGGCGCGCCCCCTTCCAAGGGGCAGTCCGAATTGGACTAGGGGAGGGGGGCGCGGCCCATCTTTCCCTCTCCCTCTCCCTCTCCTTCCTTCCCCCTCTCTCCTTCTTGGTGGACTCCTACTAGGAATAGGATTGTAATCCTATTCCTAGTAGGATTGCCTCTCCTAGCGCGCCATAGAGGGTCGGCCGGCCTCCCCCCTTGCTCCTTTATATACGGGGGCAGGGGGCACCCTAGAACACACAAGTTGATCTCTCCGGGCGTGTGCGGTGCCCCCCTCCACAGAAACACACCTCGATCATACCGTTGCAGTGCTTAGGCGAAGCCCTGGGCCGGTAACTTCATCATATCCGTCACCACGCCGTCGTGCTGACGAAACCCTCCCGTGAAGCTCAACTGGATCAAGAGCTCGTGGGACGTCATCAAGCTGAACGTGTGCTGAACGCGGAGGTGCCGTACATTCGGTGCTTGATCGGTTGAATGGCGAAGAAGTTCGACTACATCAACCGCGTCACTTGACGCTTCCGCTTCCGGTCTACGAGGGTACGTAGACACACTCTCCCCTCTCGTTGCTATGCATCTGGTAGATAGATCTTGCGTGATCATAGGAAAAAATTAAAATACTACGTTCCCCAACAATGATGACCACAATCTCCTTCGTGGATTTCTCTAAGAATATCTCGGCCTTCGTCTGGTGATACACAATGTTGAAATGCCCCAGATATGCTGCGATGATGTAGCTCTCCATTGACAATAGTCATTGATTTGGACCGCCGGACTATCTGTCTAGCCAAGACTTCATCTTCTGGTAGCTCACCTCGGTTCATGTACGCCAGGTACGGGACCGTCCAATCCGGAATAGCATGAAGAGCCGCCACCAATTGAGCCTCCGGATCAGGAACAGCCAAATCCTCTTTTGAAGGTAATTTCACAGGCGGATTATGCAATACGTCCAGGAAGACATTAGGCGGAACCGGTTTACATTGAGAACCCATCCAGCTTAAAGCGTTGGGCGCTTCATTCTTTCGCCGGTCCACATGGTCCACCTGATAACCCTTGAAGTGTCCAGCAACAGCATCCACCTCTCGACGATACGCTGCCATAAGTGGATCCTTGGAATCCCACGTACCAGATACATGTTGTGCCACCAGGTCTGAATCGCCAAAACATTTAACACGGCTTAAAGTCATCTCCTTAGCCTTTCGCAGACCATGGAGGAGAGCTTCATACTCAGCTGCATTGTTAGTACAAGGGAACATTAAACGAAGGACATAACAGAATTTATCACCTCGTGGGGAAGTTAATACGACTCCAGCCCCTGAGCCCTCCAATTGCCTCAATCCATCAAAGTGAATAGTCCAATACGTATGATCCGGTTTTTCCTCCGGTGCTTGTAACTCCGTCCAATCATTGATGAAGTCCACCAGTGCTTGAGATTTGATTGTAGTACGACACACATACTTCAACCCGTGAGGACTAAGTTCAATGGCCCACTTGGCAACCCGTCCCGTTGCTTCTCTGTTCTGTATTGTATCTCCCAGAGGGGCTGAACTGACCACGGTGATTGGATGGCCCTGAAAATACTGCTTAAGCTTCCGGTTTGCCATGAAAACTCCATATACCAATTTCTACCAATGTGGGTATCTCTGTTTCGACTCAATGAGCACTTCGCTGATATAGTAAACCAGCCGTTGAACCGGATACTCCTTTCCTGCCTCCTTGCACTCTACCACAGTGGCAAAGTTTACTGCTCAGGCATTAGTAGCTACGTACAACAACAGTGGCTCATTATCAACTGGTGCAGCAAGGATAGGCGGCTCTGCCAACTGCTTCTTCAAGTCCTCGAACGCAGCATCAGCAGCATCATTCCAGACAAATCGATATGTCTTTTTCATCGTCTGATAAAGCGGGATGGCCTTCTCTCCCAAACGGCTGATAAACCGGCTGAGCGCTGCAATGCGGCCTGCCAAACGTTGGACATCGTTAATGCACGCTGGTTTAGCCAAGGATGTAATCGCCTTGATTTTCTCCGGATTAGCCTCAATTCCACTATTGGACACCAAGAACCCTAAGAGCTTGTCTGCTGGTACACCAAAAACGCACTTGGCCGGATTAAGCATCATCTTATAAATCCGAAGATTATCAAAAGTTTCCTTCAAGTTAGCTATCAATGTTTCTTCCTCCTGGATTTTACCACAATGTCATCCACATAAGCATGAACGTTCCGCCCAATCTGTCCATGAAGACAATTCTGCACACAATGCTGATAGGTCGCCTGGGCACTCTTGAGCCCGAAAGGCATAGATACATAGTAGAAGGCTCCAAAAGGAGTTATGAAGGTCGTCTTCTCCTGGTCCTTAACTGCCATCTTGATCTGATGATAACCGGAATATGCATCCAAAAAGCTTAAGCGCTCACAACCCGCCGTAGCATCAATGATTTGATCAATACAGGGGAGGGCAAAGGGATCAGCTGGGCAAGCCTTGTTCAGATCTGTGTAATCAACACACATTCGCCAAGTGCCGTTATTTTTAAGCACCAGCACCGGATTAGCCAACCATTCCGGATGAAACACCTCAACTATAAAGCCTGCTGCCAAGAGCCTGGCCACTTCTTCACCAATAACCTTGCGCCTCTCTTCGTTGAAGCGGCGGAGAAACTGTTTAACCGGTTTAAACTTGGGA
The DNA here is from genome assembly GCA_902687465.1 of Secale cereale. Taxonomy (NCBI): domain Eukaryota; kingdom Viridiplantae; phylum Streptophyta; class Magnoliopsida; order Poales; family Poaceae; genus Secale; species Secale cereale. The sequence goes on along the minus strand of LR738713.1, from coordinate 123,004,990 downwards.
TCAACATTAAGAGTGTGCTCAGCGAGTTGCCTCGGTACACCTGGCATGTCACAAGGTTTCCATGCAAAGATGTCCCGATTCTCACGGATGAACTCAATGAGCGCGCTTTCCTATTTCGGATCCAGGTTAGCACTGATGGTAAACTGCTTGGATGAATCGCCAGGGACAAAGTCAACCTGCTTGGTCTCATCAGTTGATTTGAATTTCAAGGCTGGATCGTGCTCCGTAGTTGGCTTCTTCAACGGAGACATGTTTGCCGGATCAACATTATCTTTATAAAATTTTAGTTCCTCGGTTGCACAAACCGCCTCAGCATAAGCTGCATCACCTTCCTTGCACTCCAAAGCAATCTTACGGCTCTCATGGACTGTAATAGTTCCCTTATGACCCGGCATCTTGAGCTGCAGATAAACATAACAAGGCCTCGCCATGAACTTAGCATAAACCGGCCGCCCGAACAGGGCGTGATACGGCTCTTGATATTTACCACTTCAAAGGTCAAAGTTTTGGACCTCAAGTCATGCTCATCTCCAAAAGTGACCTCCAAGTCTATCTTACCGACCGGATATGCCGATTTACCAGGCACCACGCCGTGAAAAACAGTGTTGGACTGCCGAAGCTTTTTGTCTGTCAACCCCATGCGACGAAAAGTCTCGTAATACAGAATGTTGATGCTGCTTAATCCATCCATGAGCACCTTCGTGAACTTATAGCCCCCAACCTGGGGCGCCACCACCAGAGCCAGCTGATCCGGATTATCAACCCGGGGTGGATGATCCTCTCGACTCCACACAATGGGCTGCTCCGACCAGCGTAAATAGAGTGGCACCGCCGGTTCAACAGAATGCAATGCCTCTTGTAAACCTTCTGATCACGTTTACATAGGCTTGTGGTGAAGACGTGATACTGCCCACTACTCAACTGCTTCGGATTACTCTGATAGCCTGATTGCTGATGTTTCTGCTGATTACCCTGATTATTATAACCGCCCTGGCCGTGCTGCTGGTTATGCTGGTTATGTCCGTTCTGGTTGTTGTGATTGCTCTGGTTACCTTGGAACCCTGAACTGGAGCCACCACCTTGATAACCCGGCCCGTGGAAACCAGGGCCTGAACCGTCGGACGATCCATGATCATATTGGAACTGGTTTCTGAATTCCTTCATAATAAAGCAGTCCTTCCAGAGGTGCGTGGCTGGCTTTTCCTGCGTACCGTGTCTGGGGCAAGGTATATTCATCTGGCATTCTATATTAATGTTTGTTCTTCCACCCCGTGGGGGTGGTCTGCCCTTGTGGCGCTGGCCATCCTCCTGTGCATTAGTGTTAGCCACAAAATCTGAATTACTATCTGCTTTACGCTTACCACTATGTCCTTGATTCGCCGGGCTAGGCTGCGGCGCTTTACCATTCTTTTTTCCTTTTCATGACTTCTCATCATCAGACTCAGGATACTTGGCGCTATCCGAATCTGCATACTTCACCAGGGCCCCCATGAGTGTCCCCATGTCATGACAATGACGCTTGAGTCGTCCTAGTTTCAGCTTCAGAGGTTCAAACCGGCAGTTGCCTTATAACGTCACTACTGCTATGTCCGGATTGATGCGGTCGGAAGAATGCAAGATCTCTGATACCCGGTGCACCCAATGACTTTTTGACTCATTTTCTCCTTGAACGCAGGCTGCCAAGTCTACAATGGACATGGGCTGCTTGCATGTGTCTTTGAAGTTATTGATAAACCGGCGCCGTAACTCGGCCCATGATCCGGTGGAGTTCTGCGGTAACCCTTTTAGCCAGGTGCGAGTCGTGCCCTCCAGCATCACAGTGAAATACTTTGCACATGCCGCATCATCCACATCCAACATCTCCATGGCCATCTCGTAACTTTCAACCCAGGCTTCAGGGGACAAATCCGCGGTATAGTTGGGCACCTTGCGCGGTCCTTTGAAGTCCTTAGGCAGTCTTACATTGCGTAAAGCGGGCATAAGGCACGGTACTCCCAAGGAGCTGGAAGTAACCCCCGGCTCGATCGTGGTAGAAGGGCGAACCGGCGTGGGCTGACGGGCTTCATACTGTGCTGCTAATTCGGCCTCCTGGCGCTGCCTACCCTGATCCACCACATCTTGTGCGTTTACACCTTCTCCCGCCGGGTTATCCCTCCGCGGCGGGTTACGATTCCGCGCGCTACTCGACACGGCCGGTTCTTCCAGGTGCCTGTTGTAACTCCGGCTTAGGCGGGGGGTGGAATGAATCCTTTCGCGGCTGAGGGAGTAGGCCTGCTGCTGAGTTAAAGTCATCTCCAGAAACTCCCTAGCTCGCCATGCCTCCACTGCTATAGGGGATCCTCCTTCAATTGGAAGGGCTGCCAATCGTGAAGCGGCGGCAACTATGTTATCCAGAGGGTTGGAGTAGTGACCAGGAGGGGTGGGCGCGTGTTGTGATGGAACGACCTGGCGGGTTGGCTCCGCGGCCTGTGGCTGGACCGACGCCCCTGTGCCTGGCACTTCTCCCCGGTTTAGCCCTGGCTAGTTGCTGGTTCCCGCTCCTGGTGTACTGAAAAGGTTCCTCGCCTCGTAAACCGGCGGCAGGCAAGATCGTTGCCTTCTCCTCATTACGTCATTCAAAACGGTCCGATCCAACATGAGCCGATAAGCCTGAGCATCTAGCTCGGCCTGCCTCGCAATCATCCTGGTATTCTCAGCAGCTAGGTTCAATTTAGCTTGATCTATCAGGCCCCTCACCTTAGCAACTTCTGCATCATGTTGTTCCTTCTCAGCTTGGCCGACCTCTACGGTTAACAGTGCTGTCAAAGTGTCGACTAAGGTGGACAAGACCTGAGCCGGTGGCTGGACAGGGCCTCCATCCCTAGCGGCTGTTGCTGCCGTCAGGTCTGAGGTTAACGCCACCGCAGTTGAAGAATGTTGCACAGATTGTGATCCGGCCATGATGACTGCGACCCGGTTTGGCGGATTGAGGGGGTCCGGAATACTGTCACCATCGGAACAACCCCCAGTCCGGCCATCCTGCAATAGGTATAAAGATTCCGTTTCTCCCGTGGATGACTCGTCGCCGGAATAAACAACGGTCTCGCCACCGGAGTCCGATCCATCCTCAGCTTGTGTCCCGTGAACCGCTCCCACGAAGACATGCTTCACGGCGGGCCGAATCCGGGCAGGTCTCGCACGCTGAGCCGACTCGACGATGTTGGGGAAGATGTCCGTCTCAGGGCCCGGTTCGCCGATCTTGCCGATGAAGAAGTGGATGCCACCGAAGGGGACCCGGTACCCGTACTCGATTGAATCGGCCTCGGGACCCCAGCCTGCATCGTTGATGTAGATCTTGCCGCGACGACTCTTAGTCATCCGGCCCACTGCGTAGCCCTTGAGTCCTTCAAAGCTACCCTTCAAGAACTCGAAACCATCGTGCAATAGCCCCACGGTGGGCGCCAACTGTCGTGGTTTTGTCATGGCAGATGTCCTAGCAAAAGGACTTAGTCGTGGAGCCATCGCTACGGGTTAGCTTAAAGGGGTTGAAGCGGACAAGGACGCAAGGGTTTATACTAGTTCGGCCCCTTCGATGAAGGTAAAAGCCTACTTCTAGTTTAGGGTGGTATTGCTATGGTTTCGATGACCAGGGAGCCAGTACGCTTTTCCTGTGTCTCGAGTTGTTGTTCTCTGTCTTTGAACCGTCACCGGGTCGTCCCTTTATATACACGAGGTGACGCCCGGTCCGGTTTACAGAGTCCCGAGACCGGCTCATAAACGTGTCTGGCTCGGTCTCTATCTTTCCTATCTTACAACACAAGTTACACGTCGTATGGCGGTTTACAAATTATGGGCCCTAACACCTCTTGGGCCTTAAGTCTTCTGGAATAAAGCATCATGTTCCATGTTCCGCTGGGCTTCAGTAGAAGTAATCTTGATAGGCATAAACCGGCCCCTCCTGGGCGGTTTATACGCAGTAGTAATATCCCTGACAATGCGTATTAGGACTTGGAATGGGAGCTTTCGATGCCCATTTTGCAACTAAAAGCTTCATGACACGCATGGAAGTGTTCTGGCGTATGCAAGAGGACAAGTCGTTGGCTCCTTCAGGCAGAAATATTCTCGCAGGGTGGCGCATGCCACGTACGCTGAGTACTTGGACAAGCTTCATGATAGTGTCGGTAGATGAGATGTGGGATTGAACTATGTATGGCTATGTAGTGTCTTAATTATAAATATGATGGTTGAACTATATATGGTTGAACTATGCTTGTGCATGCTTATTATCTATGCATGAGTATGCTTAATTATATATATGTTTACTTATGTCTAAATGTGGGATATAGATGCAATCAGTTTGGTTGATGAAATTTTATGCATATTAGGGTGAATGTTTAGCGTGGGTAAAAATTTCAGCTTCAACCCACGAAGGAAAAGTGGAACCACCCTAAAACATGGTTAATTTCCCAGATTGGAACCGTGTGCAATGACTTTCATTTTCCCAGTTACGTGAATCACACATAGTTGGCTCTAGCAAACCGTTGCCTCGGAAATGCTTTGTGTGACAGAAAACCCTCACCACCCAATTCAACAAGGAAAAAAAGAAAACCGTCACCATCCCCACGTCACAAAACCCTCACCCCCTGCCACCCCCTCCGGTCCCCATTCACACATCCACAAGCTCCTCCGCGACTCTACATGGCACCGCCTATCGCCGCGGCAACCACTTAGGCCGCTGCCAGGCTGCCAGCAAACCCCACCGCATTTCGCCACTTCTGCTTGCCGCGGCCTATCGCCATTGACTTTCTCGACGCTGCTCGCCATCGACCCAGCTCCTTCCGATTGGGGAATCTACGGTATTTAGTTTTTTTCATGGACAACAAGGTAACTAATTTACTGAGATGTTCTCTCATCTCTTATCTGAGTTCATCTACCTCTTTTAATCACACAGCCGAAATCACCGTGAATTCATTTTTCTTCGAGCTGATTTGAGAGTTTCCTTTTCATTCATAGAGTGTACAGTGCGCGGACACATTACGACTTTGTGGCCTCGGCCAGACATCCGTGGAGTTCCATCTCACACTACCAGATGACTTCAGGATACGCAACGTACGTTCAATCGCACCCTACCTCGGTTAGCATGGCCTACTTTCCTGAACATATACTATATATTGCTATAGTTGGATAAAAGGTGCCACATGCAGCATATACGTCAAAGGGGGTTTCTTTCTCTTCTTTCTATATTAGGCAAATTAATGATGTATTGTTCTTTTGATTACTCTCATATTTCCATGACACCATGGTTACACTATCTGTTTAATTATAAATATTTGTCTTTTGATTTCAACTGGTGTACTGTTCTTTCAATTTCGCCCATTATTTGCATGTTACCATATTTTATGCAGTACATCCCTTGCTATGCAACAACACTTGTAGTACACAATCTTGCCCTTTACACAACTCAAGTCTGCAGGGATGCCATGCTGAACACAAATCATGGATTTACAATCATTGCTTTTGTAAGACTTGATGAACATGGTCACTCCTATTTTGGCACGTGCCTTTGGACAGAATTTTCTAAGTTTTATGTGCTGAAAGCTGGCACTAATATTGCAGTGCACATAAAAGAGCATGGTCATGAGATATATGCTAACTTCCCCAACCGAATCATCCATCCAGACTTTGTTCGAAGTACATGTTCTTTTCAAGTATTTGCATGTTGACTTACCCAGCAATATCAAAGGAATTGTGTGGTATTTAAGCAACCAATTGTTATTCCACTTTCTTACTCTATTCCTCCCTACTAACTTCTAGTTACCAATACACTTTTGTTTTGCCCTGTTTTAACTAAATATTCCTTGTACTCCCACTTGTATCAGAAAAGTGCCGACGAGGAGGAGACTCCAGAGGTGGAAAAAACAAGGCTGCCAACAAGCGAAGGCGGGTCGACCAAGAATCGCAAGCGACTCCAGCAGGCCTAGACTTCATCAGCAGCCTCCCCGATGATATGTTGATAGTCATGGTCTCCATCCTTCTAATCAAATATGGGGCTTTCTCAGCGGTGGCACCCCTATGGCACTCCACCCCTCTCGACCTCATCAACGCCCACAAGTTCTACCATGGCTATCGCAAAAGCTTGGATGCATTGTCTTAGATCCTCCGCGGTCACCATGCATGGCACAATCAGAGGCCTTATCACGGGCAAGTTCCTTTCGACGGCATGGACAAAGCCAACCTTAACGAGTGGTTCTGATCCCCCGTCCTAGATCAACTCGAGGAGCTCAGTTTTAATTATGGGCATACGCGCTCGCTGCCAACGTCTGCGCTCTGCCTCGCACCCACGCCGCGCCTCGTCGGGTTCATGAACTGCCATCCCCCCCCCTTAATGATGTGCCCGCTCTTTTTCTACCACGACTGAAGCACCTCGTGCTCGTTGTTTTCTGCATCCCAAAGGATAACATGGAGCGCCTGCTCCGTGGCTGTACAACACTCGAGTACCTTCATCTTCACGCGATCAATGGGTTGAGTAGCTTCCACACCCCCTTCATGACTCTCCGGACTATTTGTGTGTGTTGCTGGTGCTGCAACAAGATATCAGAAAAGGTGTATCACAGTATGGTCATTGAGGACACACTTTCACTTGAGAGATTACTTGTAGTTGATTAAAAACGTCCAACAAGAATCAATGTCATCTCTGCGCCGAAATTGACAGTGGTGGGATACTCATCTATCAAATACTCCGAACTTGTTATTGGGTCCACACCCGTTTAGGTACAACAGTTGCCTTCTACCTCTCCTTGAAATTAGATGTATGTTCGTCTGTCATCCAAAAAATGATTCCAACAAGCTTGACCCGAATCTGAGTGCAGTGAAGGCCTTGGCACTAGAATCTATCGGCCCAACTTGTACCAAGTTGTCAGTTTCCTTAGATGCTTTCCGTGCCTGGAGAAGCTATATATCGAGGTGATGTTCCTTTCATGTTAAATGTTCTAACCATAAGGGAGTTCAGTTTTTGGCAATTTTTCCCAAGTTTACAATGACAATATACTACGATTTCTGAAGGAATTTTGTAGGATTTCAGTACATATATGTTTTCCCCTCATATTGGTTGCTTGATTCATATGGTTACAATCCATAAGCATTTCTCCTTCGGATTCATATGTACTAGTTTTCTTAGGGAAATTTTCATCCACTCCAACCTCTTGTGAAGAAGGCTACATTTTTCTATATTGTAAGAAAATGCCCATGTTAATCATGTCGCATCGAAGATGACACGTTAGTGCAATTTACAAATCTTGCAAACCAAATAGGCATGTAGTAGTGTTCAAAACTGCATGTAGGAACTAATACGTTCTCTTCTTTGGTAGATAAGATTAGGCCCAATGGTGGATAATGTGATACAATATAACAATCACATCGAATGCCTAGATCTGCATCTCTTAGAAATTACTTTGAACTCCTAGCGAGGAACCTTACCGGAGATTATATTTGCCAGGTTCTTTGTTGTCAGAGCAAGGGTGCTCAGGGTAATGAGGTTTGCCCTACATTTATTTCGCAAAAATGAATGGTTTGTTGATCAGCGTCGGCGACTGCGGCAGAACGGAAAAGGCTCCAAAGAAGCTAAATTTCATTTTGGAACTTCAGTTGACAGATTAATCGAAAGTCATTATGTCGAGCCCATACATGACTTGTCAGTGGTTGGTCCCTTTGCAAAAAAAAACAAGCCTCACAAGTGGTAATATCAGTTTGAACCTCTCTTATATCCATGTTCAGCTGATCAGCGCGGGTATTTGCAGCTTCATGAGCTGAATTTCATTTCTAATACCAGTTTTAACCTTGTAATCTTTGAATTTGAGCCATATAACTCTGGAATAAGAAACTTGTAATACTTCGGGTTTTCGTAGTACAATCGTTGAAATGTCATCGTATGAGACTTGTATATTTATAGTACTATTTTGACCTTAATATGCAATTGACTTAGATGTTGTTAACCATTCTTGAATGTGTTTCCCCTATCGATCTCATCGCAAATGATCTGTATAGCTTACTCGAATGCGATCTTCGACATTATTGCACAAAGTTAGTTTCTCCAATTGTGCCATGTAGAGCGTAGAATTAATTATCACACTCAAATGTCCATCATTACCCTTCTGTGTAACTTTGACCTCATCACTCACGGGTAAACTTATGGTCGAAGTCATTCCATACACTTTATTTTTGCAAAGCTTTTTGCTAATAAACCTCCACGATTTGCCCCTCTTCTAGCCGACGCATGGCCAAACTAGCCAGGTGGGAGCTTGCATGGTTGTGCGTGATAAACTGCGCGGTTGCGCGGGAATGGACTCACCAACGATACATTTGGCGCCTCTTTGAGCCCACACGTGGTCAAACGAAACACGTGTGGGGTGCTCAAGTGTGCACTGGAATCCTGTGCTATGAACGTGGTGACAAGACATGACAACTACAGGCCCGCTGGACTCCATTTATTACATCGACCATTTAACCCTTGTGTCTCTTCAACCTTTCGATCGAGCCCCAGTATTGCAAGAAGCACACCAAACATGAAAAATTCTTAAAGGGTATCCTGCGTGGCTCTAGTGGCGCTTTGAGTGGATGCCGAGGACGAGCAATAGTTCACCATGCATGCCCTGGTGGACACCCACAAAAGGTTCATGGAGCTCTTGGTGCTGTACACCAACAACCCGGTCTGGGTGGGGAACTCCATCCACACCATGGAGCTATTGCTTGCTAAGGAGAAGTACAAGGTGGTCGGGTTCGACCTCGAGTACACCCGCGCTCGTGTCGGGTCTTGTCCCAAGGTCGCCATTGCCCAGGTGTGTGCACGCGCAATCACGTCCTGGTCTACCACTACTGCCTGGACTCAAGGCCTTGCGAGCGTTTCGCCAGGTTTCTCAACAACCCCCACTACATGTTCGCTACGGTGGAGATCACCAACGATGTAAAGGTGCTCAAGAATTTGGGCATCGCCTACCAAAATCTTGTCGACATCCAGGGCTAATACAAGATCTAAGGCAACAAGAAGCATGAGAAGGACTCACTGGTTCACCTCGCGAGGCCATCATTGACCCCTCCTACAGAGACATGAAGGATTCCTGCCACAAGGATAAGCGTGTCTGGCACTCAGCCTGGATGCAGAAACTCAGCAAAGCTCATGTCATGTGCGCGGCCAAGGAGGCGTACATGAGCTACGAGATGTACAGGCGGATCATTGACATGAGGAAGTGTCTCCTTCCCCCAAAACAGTCAGGGATCCAGCCGGAAGCAGAATAATGACAAGCGTCGTCACAACAAGAAGTAGATGATTAGATGCTCATTTCTCCTAACTTAGTACGCATGTAATTGCTTACTTTGGTGTGTGAAAATGTTATGCGTGTAGTCACTTATGTAATTGTATGCTTAATCTGGTTATGCAATGTTGTTCTTATAAGTATATATGTTGATGTTCTATCAATAGAGCGTAGATGTTCTATGGACGGAGAAAATCACATCGCACACAGACTAAACAATGGAACCCGTGGGTGGTGATTTCATCGATCACTCACAATTGTATACCAGCAAGTGTTTGCTCACCACACACACGGCTTGTTAACATGAATCGTCTGTGTTGTTATCGGTCTTCCCACACAATTCTGATTATTGACATGTTTGTCATGTATCACACACATCTTGTTAAGTTGAACCGTTCTGTTATGTTGGCTCGTCGGAAATAGTTCATCCGAGTGAACTGTATGCCGTATATCGTACACACCTTGATTTTACTGACCGTTTCTGTTGCGTTGCCTAATCATAAACGGTTCATTCGAGTGAACTGCATGTTGTATATCGCACACACCTTCATCCGTCTGACCGTTTCTGTTGTTATGCTCATCGCAAATAGTTTGTTCGAATGAATTGTATGCCACTCATCGCACACGCAACTACAATCTGAATCGCGTTTGATGTCTCCGCCATCGCAAACGTTTTGTATCTTTTTTGACGGTTTTATTACCTCACTGTTTGCGATTAATGCATCACACATTATTTCGTCGAAGGATCTCTGATTGTACTGTCGCGTTTGGACCATCCCGCAGTATCGACACTTGAAGGGTACCCAACCACTCTTATGAGAGAGCAAGCAAAGATTTCTGGCGCCATTGTCGGGGAGTTTCTGCTCAAATAAATAGGTCCTCTACACTACCGCACAATTTCCTTGTTATCTTTCTTGCCTAGTGTGACGCCCGAAGACCGACGTCCCAGAAGATTCCAGAAGATTCCAGAAGATTCAGATGTTCCGGGTTTCCCGTGTGTTTCTTTGTGCTTGTGTTATTTTATTTTTTGCATAGCATCATGTCATCATGCCATCATGTCATTTTATTTTTGCATCTCAACCTAAATAAATCGTGTGGACCTTCGGTCCATTTAAATCGAGGGAAGGTGACTTCTCTTTATAACATATCCTCCAAATATTATGGAGCTATTATAAATAAATATTCCATTGTTGGAATTACCCCAACACACTTGCAATTTCCCCATGCCTTCTCTTTCGCATTCCTTGCCTCAAACCTTGTCAACTTTTATTTTCCGTCGTATCGGGGTTCTTCCAAAAACACTCCTTCTATTTTTAATTAAATTCCGTACATTTTGTATGAGTCCAGAGATTTAACTCCGTGTTTAAATCTCTTCCCTAACCTTTTCTTTTCTTCCCTTTTCTTCTTCTTTCTTTTCTGTTTTAAAAATAAAACAGTTAAGAGAAGGAAGGGTCCCAGCCGCCAGGCCAGGCCCAAACCTCCCTCTCAGCCGCAGCCCACCTAGACCTCCACCAGCGGCCAGGCCTCCCGCGGCCTCAAGGCCCATCTGGCCCGTTCTCTCCCGAACCCTAGCAGCAGCCGCAGCCTCACCCTCTCCCCTCGCTCGTCCCCCTCGCGCCGCAGCCTCACCCTCTCCCTCCGTCGCTCGAACCCCCCTCGGTTCTCTCGATCCCCTCTGGATCTCCCTCGATCCCGTTCCCTCGCCCTTTCTCCTTCCTCGCCAGGTCGCCCGTCGAGGCCCGAGCCCAGCGCCCCGGTGCGCCTCTGCCAGCGCCTCCAGCGCGCCCGCGCCATGGAGCCCGTCCGCCCGCGCACGAGGCCGCGCCCGGCCTCCTCCTCACGCCCAGGCAGCCGCCCAGGCCCGCGGCCTCACCTCCGCGCCCGTCCAGGCCGCGGCCTCTCCTGCCCTTGCCGTTCGCCGGCCCGGCGAGCCGAACCTCTCCGTCGCCTGGCTGTCTCCGCCGCCAAGCCGAGCCCGGCGCGCCTCTAGCCCGAGCGCCACCCTGCTTCGGCCTCTGCCTCGCCCCGATTCCAGCACCGCAGCCGGCGGCCCCGTCCTCCCCGCGGAGGCCATGCCTCTCCCGTCGCGCGCCTCCAGTCCCCCCCTTCGCCTCCTCCAGCGTCCAGGGCCGTCCAGCGCCGGTGTCCCGTCTCCGGCGTCCGCGCGTGGCCCCTCCTCGCCAGCCATGACGGCTCCCTCGTCCCTCAGCGCCGTGCCTCCGTGCTGCCTCCTAGTCGCTTCCTCGCCAAGCAGCACGAGCAGCACCTCCTCGCCATGGCGCACAGCAAGCCGCTGCCATGGCCTCGTCGCCCCTTTGTTGCTGCTGTTTTTTTTGTTTTCGCCAAGTGCACGAGGACCCCAAGTTTCGGCAAGTTCGACTACGCGAGGAATCATCAAGTACCCCTTCAATTTGTCAAGACCGGCGAGTTGAAGACCCAAGTGCCACGACGACCGACTCGACAAGTACCTCTTCGGATGCGTCAAGTTCCACTACACCATCATGCACGGGTACCACGACGAACGTTTGAAGCGCCAAGTACCCCTACACGGCGATACGACAAGTACAACTACGGACGAGAACGTCTACACATCCGGGACGCGACAAGTACCTCTCCGATGAACGTGAACAACTACATGGCGATGCGACAAGTACCCCTACGGAACGTGTACCACTACCGTCGCCCCGAAGATGTCCGACGCCGCAAGTACCACGACACGATATCGGAACGACTACTTCCTCTTCGGAAACGTGTACCACTACTTCCCTCTCCGAGACGGAACGTGAACGACTACTTCCCCTACGTCCCTCTACGATCTCGAACCGCCCCGAAACGCACGCTTCAAAGGTATAACGAGACGACCCCGTGGATGACCCGTGGATGCTTGTTGTGGTTGTATGAAATGTTTGCCCTTGTGTGCACCGTGCCCGTTTCATCTTTTGTTGTGTTCCTCGGTTGCCTCGTCGCCGACCCGTGGGAACCCGGTAACGGGATCGCCCCACCTTTCATCTCGTTTGACTCGCTCTCGCCATCTTTCTTTTGCTCCGGACTCTCAACGAGTTACCGGAACCGATATGATGCCGTTGCATCATTTTCGGATCGTTGCCGTGGCACCCTTTTCCTTTCACCACGGTGACAAGTGCTTCATATCTCTCTTGTCAAACTTTTAATAAAATTGCATAAACTTGATCATGTCATCCGCATGATGTTAACAACACTAAAGTGTTAATTGTTGTTGCTTTATAATTGCTAAACATGCTTATGGGGTTTTTCCGGATATGTTGTTGTTATTCTTCCGGCCTCATTTAAAATGTCTTAATAGTGTAGTTTTATTGTGCTTCACCTCTTGCCATGTTAAAAACATTTAATCTTGTCTTGTAACTAAACAAATCACTAAATAAATAAATGTGGTGTCTCGTCAATATGCAACTCGTTGCATATTGAGCTCCACTTAACTTGTAGTTTTGTTTGTGCACTTTGCCATGCCATGCATATTTAAACCGGACATGCATCATACTTGGTTGTGCATCGTATGCCATGTTTATGCTTGTGTGTTTACCGTGTTGTTTGCTTCTTTCCGGTTGCTTCTCTTGTTAGCTTCGGTTTCGTTCCGGAGTTGTGAGGATTCGCTCGACTGTTGCTCCGTCTTCTTCATGGATCCGTTCTTCTCCCTTGTGGAATCCCAGGCAAGATGATCATACCCTTGGATACCTTTACTACCATTGCCATGCTTAGTTGTCTCGATGCTATCGTTACATGTCACGCTACCCATTTTTATGTCAGCCTCTCCTTGTTGCCATGAAACCTCTAACATTTGAAACCTTCCTAGCAAAACCACTGTTTGGCGATGTTACCCGCTTGCTCAGCCCCTCTTATAGCGTTGTTAGTTGCAGGTGAAGATGAAGTTCGTTCCAGGAGGGAACTTGTTGTTGGTTATATCACAATATCTATAATTATCATTAACACACCTATATACTGGGCATGGGTGGAAGGCTTGTCCTTTTGCTCGGTGTTTTGTTCCACTCATGCCACCTTAGGTGCCGATAAACCGGCATTATGTTCCTTGATTTTGCGTTCCTTACACGATGGGTGAAATGGGGACCCCTTGACAGTTCGACTTTGAATAAAACTCCTCCAGCAAGGCCCAACATTGGTTTTAATTTGCCTCATAATAACAACTTAATTAATTAATTAAAATTGCATAGGGGGTCACGTCCCCAAGGATTCTTAATTCTACATGGCAGGGGGGCCAGTGCTGATGGTGTTGGTCCCAAACGAGCAGACTGTGGGGCCGCCTTGGGGAAACCCGAGGTATCTGGTATAACCTGTAGGATGTCTCATCCGGACGTGGCCTGAGACGAGATACGCGCGGCTACTATCAGGGTGTCGGCACGCCGGGAGGTCTTGCTGGACTTGTTTTACCATTGTCGAAATGACTTGTGCTACCGGGATGCCGAGCCTGATCGGATTTTTCCCTAAGATAAGGAGTGATGATATTATATTTATCACTTCAGCTAATCATGAGAGCTTGTGATGGGCTAAGTTGGAACACCCCTACAGGGTTATGAACTTTCGAAAGCCGTGCCCGTGGTTATGTGGCAGATTGGAATTTGTTAATGTCCGGTTGTAGAAAACTTGACAGAGGATCCGAAGTAAAACACATAACTGTGTGAGTAACCGTGACTGTCTCTTTTCACTTTGAGAAGAGAACACGGTGGGGTTTATTTTTGATTCGTATGTAGTTAGGATCTTTAGCGATCACTACTTTTGCGACCGTTTGCGTAGCTTCTCATCTTATTCTTGTACTCGTAAGCTAGCCACCATATTTGCTTAGCCGCTGCTGTAACCTCACCACTGTACCTCTTCCTACCCACAAAGCTTTGCTAGTCTTGATACCCATGGTTATGGGATTGCTGAGTCCTCGTGGCTCACAGATACTACAACACCAGATGCAGGTTCAGCCGAGTTTGATGCAGGAGCTGGTTCAAGTTCTTCACTGGGAGCTCGATGAAGAGTTTGGCCGTATGCTTGTGACGTTTCGACGATCAGTAGTGGTTTCTACTAGGATTCGATCCTGACCTGTGGCTTTATGTTGTTTTGGTATCTTTCTTTTGGATCTTCACCCGTAGTCGGGTTGTGATGTTTTGAATGATGTTTTGCTCATGTACTGTATTGTGTGAAGTGGCGAGTGTAAGCCAACTATCTCCTTTTGCAATTTAATCCCTCTTTTACATGAGTCGTGCAAAGATACCGAACTTGAGATCATTCTAGGATGGGCTTATACCTTTAAGTCGTGCCTCGACACGTAGGAGGTATAGTCCCATCCTGGGCATTACAAGTTGGTATTCAGAGCCTTCTCTGACCTAGAAGCCCCCACTGATTGATCGAATCGTTGACGGTTGAGTCTAGGCACACACTTGAAAATGTTTTGAGTCCTATATTTATATCGGAGAGTAGGATTTCTTTGCTTCTCATCTCTTTTCATTCTGGTGAGGACTCCTGACGATTACTGTTATCTCTTCTACTTTCAAAAATTGCACCAAATTTTTTTTAGGATCTCGCGAGTATTGTTTGGATTGTTTCGATGTCTTTGTGACGAGAACATTGTTCTCGATGCCTCCTGTCATTAGGGGTTGTGGCAGTGTCCCGGGGAGTTGAGCTCCGAGGTGTTGTCGTCACAAATCCATCGCGGCAGTACTAGAATACTTAAGACGGCCGACATCGAAAACTCTCCTATGCGGTTAGTGGCAAGATAACCCCGACATCACCCAGTACTGGGGAGGTAGTTCGAGAGTATTGCCATAGCTTGTTATAGTGGATGCTTTTCGAAGGTCCGAGGTAAACGGTTTCCGAGAAAGACTGGTTATGTGTTGAAGGATGGATACACCTGGATGTAGGTTTAGAGTTGATTGCGCGGTGCTTCCCGTGTATCCCCAACACCTGATTGCATAACTGGAAACTTTCGGAAATCTATAGGTGGGTTCATCTAGTAGTTCTAGGCATTCTTCCAACGAGTGCTCGATATGAAGTTTGGGGTTCTACATTGAGTGAAGTGGTTTTATGGACTTGTTCTGATCGGGAGTTGCATCTTAAAGGGTCCTTGGCTATGCTGATCCGGGGATTGCAAAACCCTTTTGTAACACGTTCCATGAGCTTTCAGCACGAAGATGTCGAACGAAACTTCTATCTTGTATTTGTTCTATCTGATCCTTGTTCCTTTTATTTACTTTCTCTTCTTCCAAGTGGCTTCTCGACAAGTTGATGTACCTGCGGAATTCATTCGTTCAATTCTTTGCTCGGATGATATTGTGAAGATGATGCTGCGACATATCTATCTTTTGTTCTTGTTTTGATTCTGGTATTCGAGTTGCTTCGATGTCAAATGTTAATTCCATACCCTTCCTAATCGGTGTTCTCATATTTATATGGGAGTGCTAATTCCTCTTGACCATCGAGATTTTCATGTTAAATTCTTTTCAACCGGTGTCCATTTTGTTCATCCCAAGTTGTTTCTGTTTCCCCACCCTCCCTCCCTTCTTTTTCTTGGAGCCAGAAATTCTCAAATGAAGTATCCATTTTATTCATGTGATATTTCTTCATTCTTTTCCTTTAATGTTCTTTTCCGGTGATTCTCGTGAAGATGCTCAATAGCTTCAAGTTCATCATTCTTTTGCTCTCAAATTCTGCCGGTGGATGTAATTCAAGATTTCGGTGTTGATCTTATCCTTTTCCTCATTTCACAATGCTTCTTATTCCGGTGCACCAATTAATCATTCTCCTCTTGCTATTCATATCCGGAGTGCTGAAGATTCATAATTCCATTCTTAATCCGTTCAAATTATTATTTTTTGAGCTTTGTCTCCTTATTCAAGCCATTTAATTCAACCGGTGCTATATCTCTTAAGCAATCTTTTTCAACGGTGATTTCTTTGAGTGGGCCCTAACCCACAGGTCTTTTCCCAGGATCTTACCTGACTCTTCTATTTTTTCCGTAGTATTCTAAAATTCTTTTCAAAGTGTGACGTAAGAATGAAATTCCATCAGTCACATGCCTTCTCCAAGCTTGTTTTCAATTATTTCCATCTTTAGCTCAACCTTCCATCTTTTTATTCTTCCGGAGTATCTCGCAATTCTTTAAGGTGTTTTTCCTTGTCATTCTCAACATTTGAAGACTGGACAAGTGTTTCTCTTAAATCTTGGCCCTTCTCTTGAAGATTCGTGGTTCTAGCTTCATGCCATCCTCATTATTGTTCAGATTGTGAGGAATTCTTTTATGCCATCCGAAGCATGTCATGAATTCTTTTCCATTGTGATCCTCCGAAGGCCATCATTTCAGCAGATTTCTTTGTTCTCAGTTTTCAACTTCGTCCTCCAAATATTCTTCATTGATGTCTCTTCGTTCGTCTCCATATTTTACGGTGGTTCATTCAAGTTTACTCTTCCTTGTTACCATATCAATTCATTTGTTCTTTTCATAATCCTACCGGTGGTTCGTTGAAGATTTACCCAAGCTTGTGCGAGATCTCTCTTAATTCTTTCCAACGAGAATAAGTAGTATGCCAAATCCTTTGGTTGTCATCAACTTAAATTGGTGAAGGAGATGCATGACATAATTCTTATTCTTATTCCTTCAAGATGATTTAATCACTTTTTCCAGAGCTTGTTCATCATATCATATTCTCGGTTCTAAGCTGTTCATCTTGTTTTCCGGAGCTCAAAGTTATTTCAATGATATCATTCTAAGCTCCATCTAATTCATCACAGGCCTTGAATCTTATTCTTTTCATCTTTCACTTCTCATGCTTTCATTACCGGAGTTCTCATGGTGGTTCATCAAGACTTAATTCACCCTCGAAGTTTTCATCAAGATTCTTGTTGGAGCTCAAGCATTCTTCATCATGCTTTCCAATTGAAATCATGTCTACCTTGTCTTTTCAGGTGGTGTTATGTCATTCTTGACAATTCCTTCATGTTTCATGATTCACGAGTTTTCAAGAATGAGATATTTAAACCCATCATTTTCCTTGTTCAGGAGATCTTTCCAACCATTCAATTTATTTGTTGGAGTAATCTTGGGTTGTATTTCACCTAAAAGCTTTCCCTAAGGATTGTTGCTAATTATGGTGCTTATAAATGACCCAAGTTCTTCATTTTTCATTCCGGTGAATTAAGTTTATCGTCTCCTTGTTGTTCTCAATCCAAGCAATTTGTTTCTGTTAGTGGCTGGTTGTCACCTCTTAATTTTGAGATGTTTTCCATAAGCCCACATCAAGCTTATTCTTTTCGTTGTTGATTTTTCCAACAACTCCGTTCAACCCTTCTTCGTAAGGATGCTCTTTCAAATTCATTTTGGGAGAAGTTGTCATTTTCTTCTCCATTCATTTCTTTCGTTGATTTATATGCTATTCTTTCGTTCCGGAGGCTTTGTGATATTGCTCTCTTTGACCATCATCTCATTTTTATCGAGAATCATGTTCTTTCCCTTTTATCATTTAACCGGAGTGTTGTATTCTTCATTCTAGTTCTCTCATCTTATCAAGTTTTGCCTATCTTTTTAACCGGAGTGCTGTCTGAGTCGTTCTTACCCCCCTTATGCCATTCTTTTAATTGTTCCGGAGGTACTGTGTTGTTGATTTCATCAAGTATCATTCCATCTCCTCAAGTTCTTGTTAATTCCTTCCATTTTCAGATGGAGTGCTGTCCAAATTCTGTCATTCTTATTCCTTGGCCATACCATTGCGGTTTCATATTCTTTCCGTCCGTGAGCTCTTGTTTCATGCCTTTCAACCTACAAGGTTCTCGTTATGTTCCTTGTTCCTCCTTTTACCGGAGTGCTCTTAACTTTGTTCATCTCCGTTGTATTCTTCTTTCAACTCGTTCAACCTCTCAAGGTTCCTTGGTTTCACTCGTCTGTCAAAGAAGCAACTTTGTTTTACCTCTTCCTCTTCCGTTTTATTTTACCCGGTGATATTTCTAGGATCTCGGGTCGAGATCCTCTGTTAGTGTGGGAGAGTTGTGACGCCCGAAGACCGACGTCCCAGAAGATTCCAGAAGATTCCAGATGTTCCGGGTTTCCCGTGTGTTTCTTTGTGCTTGTGTTATTTTATTTTTTGCATTGCATCATGTCATCATGCCATCATGTCATTTTATTTTTGCATCTCAACCTAAATAAATCGTGTGGACCTTCGGTCCATTTAAATCGAGGGAAGGTGACTTCTCTTTATAACATATCCTCCAAATATTATGGAGCTATTATAAATAAATATTCCATTGTTGGAATTACCCCAACACACTTGCAATTTCTCCATGCCTTCTCTTTCGCATTCCTTGCCTCAAACCTTGTCAACTTTTATTTTCCGTCGTATCGGGGTTCTTCCAAAAACCCTCCTTCTATTTTTAATTAAATTCCGTACATTTTGTATGAGTCCAGAGATTTAACTCCGTGTTTAAATATCTTCCCTAACCTTTTCTTTTCTTCCCTTTTCTTCTTCTTTCTTTTCCGTTTTAAAAATAAAACAGTTAAGAGAAGGAAGGGTCCCAGCCGCCAGGCCAGGCCCAAACCTCCCTCTCAGCCGCAGCCCACCTGGGCCTCCACCAGCGGCCAGGCCTCCCGCGGCCTCAAGGCCCATCTGGCCCGTTTTCTCCCGAACCCTAGCAGCAGCCGCAGCCTCACCCTCTCCCCTCGCTCGTCCCCCTCGCGCCGCAGCCTCACCCTCTCCCTCTGTCGCTCGAACCCCCCTCGGTTCTCTCGATCCCCTCTGGATCTCCCTCGATCCCGTTCCCTCACCCTTTCTCCTTCCTCGCCAGGTCGCCCGTCGAGGCCCGAGCCCAGCGCCCCGGTGCGCCTCTGCCAGCGCCTCCAGCGCGCCCGCGCCATGGAGCCCGTCCGCCCGCGCACGAGGCCGCGCCCGGCCTCCTCCTCGCGCCCAGGCAGCCGCCCAGGCCCGCGGCCTCACCTCCGCGCCCGTCCAGGCCGCGGCCTCTCCTTCCCTTGCCGTTCGCCGGCCCGGCGAGCCGAACCTCTCCGTCGCCTGGCTGTCTCCGCCGCCAAGCCGAGCCCGGCGCGCCTCCAGCCCGAGCGCCACCCTGCTTCGGCCTCTGCCTCGCCCCGATTCCAGCACCACAGCCGGCGGCCCCGTCCTCCCCGCGGAGGCCATTCCTCTCCCGTCGCGCGCCTCCGGTCCCCCCCTTCGCCTCCTCCAGCGGCCAGGGCCGTCCAGCGCCGGCGTCCCGTCTCCGGCGTCCGCGCGTGGCCCCTCCTCGCCAGCCGTGACGGCTCCCTCGTCCCTCAGCGCCGTGCCTCCGTGCTGCCTCCTCGTCGCTTCCTCGCCAAGCAGCATGAGCAGCACCTCCTCGCCATGGCGCACAGCAAGCCGCTGCCATGGCCTCGTCGCCCCTTTGTTGCTGCTGTTTTTTTTTGTTTTCGCCAAGTGCACGAGGACCCCAAGTTTCGGCAAGTTCGACTACACGAGGAATCATCAAGTACCCCTTCATTTTGTCAAGACCGGCGAGTTGAAGACCCAAGTACCACGACGACCGACTCGACAAGTACCTCTTCGGATGCGTCAAGTTCCACTACACCATCATGCACGGGTACCACGACGAACGTTTGAAGCGCCAAGTACCCCTACACGGCGATACGACAAGTACAACTACGGACGAGAACGTCTACACATCCGGGACGCGACAAGTACCTCTCCGATGAACGTGAACAACTACATGGCGATGCGACAAGTACCCCTACGGAACGTGTACCACTACCGTCGCCCCGAAGATGTCCGACGCCGCAAGTACCACGACACGATATCGGAACGACTACTTCCTCTTCGGAAACGTGTACCACTACTTCCCTCTCCGAGACGGAACGTGAACGACTACTTCCCCTACGTCCCTCTATGATCTCGAACCGCCCCGAAACGCACGCTTCAAAGGTATAACGAGACGACTCCGTGGATGACCCGTGGATGCTTGTTGTGGTTGTATGAAATGTTTGCCCTTGTGTGCACCGTGCCTGTTTCATCTTTTGTTGTGTTCCTCGGTTGCCTCGTCGCCGACCCGTGGGAACCCGGTAACGGGATCGCCCCACCTTTCATCTCGTTTGACTCGCTCTCGCCATCTTTCTTTTGCTCCGGACTCTCAACGAGTTACCGGAACCGATATGATGTCGTTGCATCATTTTCGGATCGTTGTCGTGGCACCCTTTTCCTTTCACCATGGTGACAAGTGCTTCATATCTCTCTTGTCAAACTTTTAATAAAATTGCATAAACTTGATCATGTCATCAGCATCATGTTAACAACACTAAAGTGTTAATTGTTGTTGTTTATAATTGCTAAACATGCTTATAGGGTTTTTCCGGATATGTTGTTGTTATTCTTCCGGCCTCATTTAAAATGTCTTAATAGTGTGGTTTTATTATGCTTCACCTCTTGCCATGTTAAAAATATTTAATCTTGTCTTGTAACTAAACAAATCACTAAATAAATAAATGTGGTGTTTCGTCAATATGCAACTCGTTGCATATTGAGCTCCACTTAACTTGTAGTTTTGTTTGTGCACTTTGCCATGCCATGCATATTTAAACCGGACATGCATCATACTTGGTTGTGCATCGTATGCCATGTTTATGCTTGTGTGTTTACCGTGTTGTTTGCTTCTTTTCGGTTGCTTCTCTTGTTAGCTTCGGTTTCGTTCCGGAGTTGTGAGGATTCGCTCGACTGTTGCTCCGTCTTCTTCATGGATCCGTTCTTCTCCCTTGTGGAATCCCAGGCAAGATGATCATACCCTTGGATACCTTTACTACCATTGCCATGCTTAGTTGTCTCGATGCTATCGTTACATGTCGCGCTACCCATTTTTATGTCAGCCTCTCCTTGTTGCCATGAAACCTCTAACATTTGAAACCTTCCTAGCAAAACCACTGTTTGGCTATGTTACCCGCTTGCTCAGCCCCTCTTATAGCGTTGTTAGTTGCAGGTGAAGATGAAGTTCGTTCTAGGAGGGAACTTGTTGTTGGTTATATCACAATATCTATAATTATTATTAACACACCTATATACTGGGCATGGGTGGAAGGATTGGCCTTTTGCTCGGTGTTTTGTTCCACTCATGCCACCTTAGGCGCCGATAAACCGGCATTATGTTCCTTGATTTTGCGTTCCTTACACGATGGGTGAAATGGGGACCCCTTGACAGTTCGACTTTGAATAAAACTCCTCCAGCAAGGCCCAACATTGGTTTTAATTTGCCTCATAATAACAACTTAATTAATTAATTAAAATTGCATAGGGGGTCGCGTCCCCGAGGATTCTTAATTCTACATAGCAGGAGGGGCCAGTGCTGATGGTGTTGGTCCCAAACGAGCAGACTGCGGGGCCGCCTTGGGGAAACCCGAGGTATCTGGTATAACCTGTAGGATGTCTCATCCGGACGTGGCCTGAGACGAGATACGCGCGGCTACTATCAGGGTGTCGGCACGCCGGGAGGTCTTGCTGGACTTGTTTTACCATTGTCGAAATGACTTGTGCTACCGGGATGCCGAGCCTGATCGGATTTTTCCCTAAGATAAGGAGTGATGATATTATATTTATCACTTCAGCTAATCGTGAGAGCTTGTGATGGGCTAAGTGGGAACACCCCTGCAGGGTTATGAACTTTCGAAAGCCGTGCCCGCGGTTATGTGGCAGATTGGAATTTGTTAATGTCCGGTTGTAGAAAACTTGACAGAGGATCCGAAGTAAAACACACAACTGTGTGAGTAACCGTGACTGTCTCTTTTCACTTTGAGAAGAGAACACGGCGGGGTTATGTTTGATTCGTATGTAGTTAGGATCTTTAGCGATCACTACTTTTGCGACCGTTTGCGTAGCTTCTCATCTTATTCTTGTACTCGTAAGCTAGCCACCATATTTGCTTAGCCGCTGCTGCAACCTCACCACTGTACCTCTTCCTACCCACAAAGCTTTGCTAGTCTTGATACCCATGGTTATGGGATTGCTGAGTCCTCGTGGCTCACAGATACTACAACACCAGATGCAGGTTCAGCCGAGTTTGATGCAGGAGCTGGTTCAAGTTCTTCACTGGGAGCTCGATGAAGAGTTTGGCCGTATGCTTGTGACGTTTCGACGATCAGTAGTGGTTTCTACTAGGATTCGATCCTGACCTGTGGCTTTATGTTGTTTTGGTATCTTTCTTTTGGATCTTCACCCGTAGTCGGGTTGTGATGTTTTGAATGATGTTTTGCTCATGTACTGTATTGTGTGAAGTGGCGAGTGTAAGCCAACTATCTCTTTTTGCAATTTAATCCCTCTTTTACATGAGTCGTGCAAAGATACCGAACTTGAGATCATTCTAGGATGGGCTTATACCTTTAAGTCGTGCCTCGACACGTAGGAGGTATAGTCCCATCCTGGGCATTACACCTAGTTACTTTTGATCGATTGTTTGCTTGACAGAAAATTCAAAATTACCAAAATATATATTGAAAACAACACCCACACTCCTATTTAACTTGCTATCATGGCTAGTTCTTCACTTTCTGTCACCACACCCGAGCTAGAAGTGGTAAATTTTAAACAAAGAGGTGGATAAAGTTTTAAAAATGGTTGGTATAAAATACGAGATGGTCAAAATAGGTCTACACATGAACAATTCACTACAATCCTTCTTAGGACTTTTTATGTTGGTAATATTGCTTGGTATAGGTTCATTTTAAATGCCATAATAGGAGGGAATTTCTTGGGTAGTTACACCTTAGATGCTTTCAATGATATGAAAAAAGAGTAAAATTCACTGGTGGTCACCGTACTTGCCTCACTGATTCGCTTTGGTCCATGTACTCAAGAACTTAGTCAATACGGTCATTATATACTCATCTTGATAATTATACGGTCACCGCCTAAACATACAGCTTCGTATTTTCTCTACATTGACCGGTCAACTCTGCACCCCCACGCGGGTCCCACCTGTCAGTGAATAGAAGAAAGAAATAGAGGGAAGGTTAAAATCTTGTGCAAGAGTGGGGATTCGAACCAGAGAATTCACCCGCGGTAACCAACTGAGCGCACCCAATCTTTCTGTTTCCTATTGAGCAAACTGTTTATATGACGCATGTACGCAACGCAAATTGTGTTATACTCCCTCTATCCCACAAATTGAGTATGAAATACTCCCTCTGTCCCAAAATATAAGAACGTTTTTAACACTACACTAGTGTCAAAAATGTTCTTATATTATGGGACGGAGGGAGTAAATAGCAACAACCGGTGTTAATGAAGAGAATAATTCAGAAATGTTTAACTTCCCGTGTAACGTTCCAACTTCCATGCCATCGAGTACCCATCCCACACAATGACACAAGTCCACATTTTTGGAACTAGTACAACATTTTCTTGTGTGGTTCTCTGTTTTCCTTACAGCAATATTTTCGAAGATGGATTCATACGCTCTGCTCTCATCTATTTAGTTTTTTTCTCATCATCTACCGCTATTGTATTATTATTAAGATGATTATGTTTATAGTATGTTAAATTGCTAATAAATGAGTGAGGCATTTTTACTCTCAGGCTCCACATTTAAAAAAAAATCAAAAATCAAAATTTGAAGGTAAAAAAAGCTAAAAATAAATACAAAGAATTTGTAGATGTGGCTAAAATTTCAGTATGAAATATATTTTGATATGAGCTGTACAAAAAACAAATCATATACTTTCTCCGTCCCATAATGTAAGACACTTTTTGACACTAGTGTAGTGTTGAAAAACATCTTACATTATGAGACAGAGGGAGTACTTTATAGTGAGCATACGCGGTTTCCTGCAAAAAAGTAGGTTCTAAAAAAACATACTTGTGTGTGTGTGCGAGCTATGTGTTGCATGCGTGTGTTCTTAATCGTACAAAATAATAGGCTCTACTTAATGGCAAATGACGTCGTGCACTCAGCTAAGTGTGCGTTTCCTAAGCTGGAAGTCTGCGGTTCGAATCCCCACTGTTGCAGGATTTTATCTTTCTCTGATTTCTTTCTTCTAGTCACTGACAGATGGGACCCGCGTGGGGAAGGAAGGTTGACTGGTCAATGTAGAGAAAATACGAACAGGCGGTGACCGTATAATCATCGAGATGAGTACATAATGACCGTATTGACTAAGTTCTTGAGTACATGGACCAAAGTGAACCAGTGAGGCAAGTACGGTGACCACTAGTGAATTTTACTCATGAAAAAATTAGTTGAAACCCCGCCAATTAGAGTGAATAATACTGAAATAACTTTCGGACATCTTATGCAGAGACTTGATATAATAGAAAATAAAATGCCAAGTATGGCGAAGTTAGAGGAAATAAAATGCCAAGTATAGGTTCGCTATGAGGCATTAACCTCTCCACACCACAACGACTTTCTCTCCTGAAAAAACAGTCATTGCTTATTGGCAACCATTCAAAGAGGTCTTCACCTGTCCGGCTATATAGACAATCACTTTGTATTTTTTTAAATGGAGGCGAAGGCTTTGCCTCATCTCATTAATAAAGAAGAAGAGAATTGTTCGATTAATTAACGGAAGACCGGACAAAAACCGGCATAGATCACTCCTCCTCGAGCCAGCGACTCCGACTTCACCGAAGAACAACCGTCGAAGAAAGCCTCGCCCAAGCGGCTTCACGAAGCCCACGCCGGCCCATGCCAAACAGTCGACTCTTCACGTAGAGAACTGGCAGCTCCGATTCTGATGACGAGATCTGAAAAAGATATATGCAAAACTCGCGCCGATGAAGAGCTTCACGACATGACCGCTCAACGTGGGTTATCGTTGCCACACAATACACGACAACCCCGACTTCAAGTAGCAGAAGACCAACACGAAGACCCGTCGGACATGTCGAACAAGCGCTGGCTACCAAGTTCTTGCCGCAACAAAACAATCGTCCAACCGACCAAGAAACATGGATGGGAGCAAGATTTTCAAGGCGACGCCCCAAAGGAGGAAGACGACGTGAGAACGACGCCCGTCGCCTAACCGGACTGGTCCAGGATTTCCCCCGAAAAGCTTGCTCCGAGGATGGGAGAGGTCGAAGAAGTCTCTGTGGCGACGCCTGAAAGGAGGAGAGCGACGCTCACTAGCGACGCCGCCGCTGGTCGGGAAGAGCCGGGCAAGCTTTCACTTGGAGCCGTCTGGACCACCATCCCCATGCCACCGACGCGAGCAGGCCCACACTTCCACTGGCCCACACACCCCCAACGCGACAACCACACCATCACCATGCCGAGGCCACCGCCTACCTCGTCATTGGCCAACACCGACGAGCCATATATGGCGACCACATCCAGCCAAGATGCAGAGCTTCAAGACAGAGCAACCGCCACCAGAACTTGGAGGGGAGGCCTCCACCAACCCAATCACGCCGGAGGAAAGACCGCCGGCCAAAGCCTGCACTGCTTTCCACCGTCGCCCCCCCCCC
>LR738713.1:122944101-122968548 GCA_902687465.1 Secale cereale | reverse complement strand
GCTAGAATTGCAAATTTATCTTCCTACAACATCATCAGCCAAAATAAATGACCATTATTGTTGCAGAGCGGTCTAAGTGCTTCAGAGTAGACAAAAAATAACACAGTAGAGATCATGAATCGTAGGAGAGGCATGTAAAGAAAACACAAATTATCAGCCACAACATAAAAATATCTGCCACCAGCCTGCTAAATAATATAAGAAAGGAATAAACTGGAATGAAATACCAGACCTGATGTGTTGAGTCAACAACTCCTCCTTGAGCCACCTCTTCTAGCAGCATCGATGCAACTTGCTCACCAAGATCCTCTGGAGACATTAGCTCAGGCTTCTTAGATTGTTCACTCATTTCATCAACATTGGGATAACTCACAGTAGCATCTGCAGAAATCAGACAGCCTGTTGTGGTCTCAGCAACTACTGATACGCCATAGCCTGCTGACCTGCCAAAAGATGAATACATTTAAATATTTGAAAAGCATGACACCAGGAGATAACAGCACATTTTGTCACTAATAATATTCAACAGGTCTACTTCAAGCTGGAAACGTACAATCCACCAGATAAACCAGCTCTATGATCGGTGAAGATATGAACATCCGGAATAAACTTATTGAAGAGTCCACGTGCAGCATAGAGGATACGGTTTTCAATCTGTGGAGATACATTTGTTGAGAATGTTACACCTCTTATCCTCTTTACCATTCCTTCATCAATCCAATTAACTGCCTGCAAAACCACTTGATATTAGAAGGGGGATGTCAACAGAAATCACGAAACGTGAGCAGAAGTAAACTCCAACACACCTTTAATGTACTGTTTATATTGGGAACTCGAAGAAGCACTTCACCACCACCACGAGGAGGAGCTCCCCGGTTTTCAATTTTGAGCTCCAGTCCCTCAAGAGGAACGCCAAAATGCTTTAGCATATGCAACGTAACCATCCGGAAAGTATCCACAGAAGGATCCTTTGTATCATTCGTGATTCCTAAAAATAATGGCATCACATTTAGACTCCATACTAAATTTAGAAGCAAAAGACACTGTATGATCAATAACAGTGATGGCGATCAACCTTCTACAGAATTTGTGATTCCTACAAGCATGGCAATAATTAGACTCAGTAGAAGTGAAAGACTTTGTACGATCATTAACAACAATGGCCATCAATTTTGCGCAGATCTTGCCATATGGAAGCTTGTGAAGATTGAGACACATGGTACTACCGAGCACCTCATGTTAACCAGAGCATCTTCATTAGGAAAAATGAATGGCCACAAGGATCGTGCGTTCATGAGAAAGAGCTAATAAGGCTTGCTTACTCGGTGACAGAGAATTCAGCCAAATTAACTAACCGGCAATAAAACCACCTTTGTCAAAACAATCCATGCCAGAACAGGATCGACTCACATGATCCACATACAGCAATTGAGACAAACCATCCGACGGAACAATGAATCAGATTAGATAACTAATAATTCTAGAACAACCTAAAGTTCAAAAAAAGAACCCATTGCAATGAACAATGAAGCAGATTCAATAACCAATCATTCTACAAAACCCTGACCGCACAACCTCTGCCTGAACTAAATATCGTAATTCCGGAGTTCAAGTGCAAAACATGGCAATCAATTGACCTGATGGTGCAACAACAGTCACCCGAAATTTCGCTGATTCTGCACACCTCAAGCAGAAATAAGATGAGCAAACGCTGTTTACCTTTGAGCCGAATGGACAAGGGCGACCTGGCGAAGAGCCCGAGCAGAATGAGCGGCTCGATGAAGTAGCCGATCCCGCGGTGCACCCCGCAGTCGTGCTCCAGGTCCTTCCCGCCGAGGACCACCCCGGGCTTGTACCCGACCTTCGTCCCTGCCCACGAACGAACCCACTACAGTCAGCCACCAGCCCAAATCGAAGAAGCCCCTGTCGCGGCCACAAGTCGGCGCGCCCTTGCCTGTGTCGTTGACGTCGATGACGTGCTGGTCCGACACCTTGTCGAGGAGGTGGAGGAGGGACATCTCGTGCGGGCGGAGGCCCCCCTCGCCGGCGCGGATGTCCTTGATGATGATGGGGGTGGAGGTCAGCGTCGCCAGCACCAGTCGCTGCCGGAAGTCTCGGCTGCCCGAGAGCCTCCGGGATTTCTCGCGACCCATCCTCGCCGGACGCCGGGGACGGGGACGGTTCGCTGTTCGCTCGCCGCGCGGGGGGTGGTCGTGCGGCGGGGGCGGGGAGGGCTCTTGCTAGTAGGGTTTAGGCGGGCGCCGGCGAGGCGTTGCTGCGGCGGGTATTTCACAGGGACGCGGGCCTCGCGCAACGGCCCGCTTGTACCAAAGTGTGTGGTCTTTTTTTGTCGGAGAAAATGGCCCAGTGTCGTCCATGAATACACAGCCCACACAGAGATAAAAATGAAAAGAAAAACACTACCAGGCACAATGTTTTCTTTTTTCTGCTGAAAATGGATGTTTTGATTGCACACTCTAATTTCTATGGACCTATTTTTATCGAAAAAATATTAACTCTTTTTGGTGGATCCGTAAGTAAACAGCATGTTTTGCACGAATTGACTGCACATTATTTAGTTTTGTGAATAAAGTTGCATGCTCCTCATCATGAGTTGGGACTTGGCTTGCATTGGAGGCATGACAGGGACATGGTATATCTATACCCGAGCTCAAATGCTCCCTTATAAACAGTAAAATAGTAAAAAATCTATAAAAAAAATATGGCAAATATTGACAAATGTTTTGTATGCTTACAAAATTTCAGCACGAAATTACGTTCGTGAAATTCGTGAAAAAAAAACAAAGTAGATGTTCCAAAAATGCTAGTTTTGAAAACATTTTAGAGCGCTGTTTTTTTCTGTCACGCCTTGTATAAGGAAATGTAGGAAGTATTTTTTGTATGCTTGCAAGATTTCAGCACGAAACTTCCTACATTTCCTTATAGAAGGCCACGATGAAAAATACAGTTTGCACCTAACAAGGCCATCAACAGTAATTGAGGCAAAAATCAATGATGTTTTCTCGTACTAGCAGCCTATTTAACACTAGCATGCATGCAGTCATAATGACACTGAGCTACTTCTTGTTGGGGAACGTAGCAGAATTTTAAAATTTTCTACGCATCACCAAGATCAATCTATGGAGTCATCTAGCAACGAGGGAGAGGGGAGTGCATCTACATACCCTTGTAGATCGCGCGCGGAAGCGTTCAAAAGAACGGGGTTGATGGAGTCGTACTCGTCGTGATCCAAATCACCGATGACCTAGCGCCGAACGGACGACACCTCCGCGTTCAACACACGTACGGAGCGGGGACGTCTCCTCTTTCTTGATCCAGCAAGGGGGAGGAGAGGTTGATGGAGATCCAGCAGCACGACGACGTGGTGGTGGAAGCAACGGGATTCCAGCAGGGCTTCGCCAAGCGCTACGGGAGGAGGAAGAGGTGTCACGGGGGAGAGGGAGGCGCCAGGGCTTAGGGTGCGGCTGCCCTCCCCCACTATATATAGGGGCCCTGGGGGGGCGCCGGCCCCCTAGAGATCCAATCTCAAGGGGGGCGGCGGCCAGGGGGGGACTTGCCCCCCAAGTCAGGTGGGGCGCCCCCATCCCTAGGGTTTCCAACCCTAGGCGCAGGGGGGGCCCAAGGGGGGCGCACCAGCCCACCAGGGGCTGGTTCCCTTCCCACTTCAGCCCATGGGGCCCTTCGGGATAGGTGGCCCCACCCGGTGGACCCCCGGGACCCTTTCGGTGGTCCCGGTACAATATCGGTGGCCCCCGAAACTTTCCCGGTGGTCGAAAGTGGACTTCCTATATATAAATCTTCACCTCCGAACCATTCCGGAACTCCTCGTGACGTCCGGGATCTCATCCGGGACTCCAAACAACTTCCGGGTTACCGCATACTTATATCTCTACAACCCTAGCGTCACCGAACCTTAAGTGTGTATACCCTACGGGTTCGGGAGACATGCAGACATGATCGAGACGACTCTCCGGTCAATAACCAACAGCGGGATCTGGATACCCATGTTGGCGCCCACATGCTCCACGATGATCTCATCGGATGAACCACGATGTCAAGGATTCAATCAATCCCGTATACGATTCCCTTTGTCTATCGGTATAGCACTTGCCCGAGATTCGATCGTCGGTATACCGATACCTTGTTCAATCTCGTCATGGCAAGTCTCTTTACTCGTTCCGTAACACATCATCCCGTGACCAACCCCTTAGTCACATTGAGCTCATTGTGATGATGTCTTACCGAGTGGGCCTAGAGATACCTCTCCGTCATACGGAGTGACAAATCCCAGTCTCGGTTCATGCCAACCCAACGGATGCTTTCGGAGATACCCGTAGTGTACCTTTATAGGCACCCAGTTACGTTGTGACGTTTGGCACACCCAAAGTATTCCTACGACATCCGGGAGTTGCACAACCTCATGGTCTAAGGAAAAGATACTTGACATTGTAAAAGCTTTAGCATACGAACTACACGATCTTGTGCTAGGCTTAGGATTGGGTCTTGTCCATCACATCATTCTCCTAATGATGTGATCCCGTTATCAATGACATCCAATGTCCATGGTCAGGAAACCGTAACCATCTGTTGATCAACGAGCTAGTCAACTAGAGGTTTACTAGGGACACATATTGTGGTCTATGTATTCACACATGTATCACTGTTTCCGGATAATACAATTAAAGCATGAATAACAGACAATTATCATGAACAAGGAAATATGATAATAACCATTTTATTATTGCCTCTAGGGCATATTTCCAACAATCTCCCACTTGCACTAGAGTCAATAATCTAGTTACATTGTGATGAATCGAACACCCATAGAGTTCTGGTGTTGATCATGTTTTGCTCGTGGAAGAGGTTTAGTCAACGGATCTGCGACATTCAGATCTGTATGCACTTTACAAATATCTATGTCTCCATCTTGAATATAATTCCGGATGGAGTTGAAACGGCGCTTGATGTGCTTGGTCTTCTTGTGAAACCTGGGCTCCTTGGCAATGGCAATAGCTCTAGTGTTGTCACATAAGAGAGTCATCGGGCCCGTCGCGCTTGGAATAACTCTTAGGTCGGTGATGAACTCCTTCATCCAGACTCCTTCCTGCGCTGCTTCAGAAGCAGCTATGTACTCCGCTTTACATGTAGATGCCGCCACGACGCTTTGCTTGCAACTGCACCAGCTGACTGCCCCTCCATTCAAAATATACACGTATCCGGTTTGTGACTTGGAGTCATCCAGATCTGTGTCGAAGCTAGCATCGACGTAACCCTTTACGACGAGCTCTTCATCACCTCCATAAACGAGAAACATATCCTTAGTCCTTTTCAGGTACTTCGGGATGTTCTTGACCGTTGTACAGTGTTCCATACCGGGATCACTTTGGTACCTCCCCACCAAACTTATGGCAAGGTTCACATCAGGTCTGGTACACAGCATGGCATACATAATAGAACATATGGCCGAGGCATAGGGGATGACACTCATCTTTTCTCTATCTTCTGCCGAGGTCGGGCATTGAGCCGTGCTCAATCTCATACCTTGCAACACAGGCAAGAACCCTTTCTTCGACTGATCCATATTGAACTTCTTCAATATCTTGTCAAGGTATGTGCTTTGTGAAAGACCAATGAGGTGTCTCGATCTATCTCTATAGATCCTGATGCCTAATATGTAAGCAACTTCTCCAAGGTCCTTCATTGAAAAATACATATTCAAGTAGGCCTTTATGCTCTCCAAGAGTTCTACATCATTTCCCATCAGCAATATATCATCCACATATAATATGAGAAATGCTACAGAGCTCCCACTCACTTTCTTGTAAATATAGGCTTCTCCCCAAGTCTATATAATCCCAAATGCTTTGATCACCTCATCAAAGCGAATGTTCCAACTCCGAGATGCTTGCACCAGCCCATAGATTGAGCGCTGGAGCTTGCACACCTTGTTAGCATTCTCAGGATCGACAAAACCTTCCGGTTGCATCATATACAGTTCTTCCTTGAGGAAGCCATTAAGGAATGCTGTTTTGACGTCCATTTGCCATATCTCATAATCATAGAATGCGACAATTGCTAACATAATTCGGACGGACTTCAGCATCGCTACGGGAGAGAAAGTCTCGCCGTAGTCAATTCCTTGAACTTGTCGATAACCTTTAGCGACAAGTCGAGCCTTATAGATGGTCACATTAGCATCCGCGTCAGTCTTCTTCTTAAAGATCCATTTATTTTCTATGGCGTGCCGATCATCGGGCAAGTCCACCAAAGTCCATACTTTGTTATCATACATGGATCATATCTCGGATTTCATGGCTACAAGCCACTTGTTGGAATCCGGGCCCGCCATCGCTTCTTCATAGTTCGAAGGTTCACCGTTGTCTAACAACATGATTTCCAGGACAGGGTTGCCGTACCACTCTGGTGCGGAACGTGTGCTTGTGGACCTACGAAGTTCAGCAGAAACTTGATCTGAAGCTTCATTATCATTATCATTAACTTCCTCCCTAGTCGGTGCAGGCACCACAGGAACATCTTCCTGCGCTGCGCTACTTTCCGGTTCGGAAGGGGTGACTGTCACCTCATCAAGTTGCACTTTCCTCCCACTGACTTCTTTCGAGAGAAACTCTTTCTCGAGAAAGGATCCATTCTTGGCAACGAAGACCTTGCCTTCGGATCTGAGGTAGAAGGTGTACCCTATAGTTTCCTTAGGGTATCCTATGAAGACGCATTTTTCCGATTTGGGTTCGAGCTTTTCAGGTTGAAGTTTCTTGACATAAGCATCGCATCCCCAAACTTTTAGAAACGACAACTTAGGTTTCTTGCCAAACAAAAGTTCATACGGTGTCGTCTCAACGGATTTAGACGATGCCCTATTTAAAGTGAATGCGGCAGTCTCTAAAGCATAACCCCAAAATGATAACGGTAAGTCGGTAAGAGACATCATAGATCGCACCATGTCCAACAGAGTACGATTACGACGTTCGGACACACCATTACGCTGAGGTGTTCCAGGCGGCGTCAATTGTGAAACAATTACACAGTTCCTTAGGTGCGTGCCAAATTCGTGACTCAAATATTCTCCTCCACGATCTGATCGTAAGAACTTTATTTTTCTGTCACGTTGATTCTCAACCTCATTCTGAAATTCCTTGAACTTTTCAAAGGTCTCAGACTTGTGTTTCATCAAGTAAACATACCCATATCTACTTAAGTCATCTGTGAGGGTGAGAACATAAGGATAGCCACCGCGAGCTTCAACACTCATTGGACCGCACACATCGGTATGTATGATTTCCAACAAGTTGGTTGCTCGCTCCATTGTTCTGGAGAACGAAGTCTTGGTCATCTTGCCCAAGATGCATGGTTCGCACGTGTCAAATGATTCATAATCAAGAGACTCCAGAAGGCCATCTGCATGGAGCTTCTTCATACGTTTGACACCAATATGACCAAGGCGGCAATGCCACAAGTATGTGGGACTATCATTATCAACCTTACATCTTTTGGCATTCACACTATGAACATGTGTAACATCACGTTCGAGATTCATTAAGAATAAACCATTGACCAGCGGGGCATGACCATAAAACATTTCTCTCATATAAATAGAACAACCATTATTCTCGGATTTAAATGAGTAGCCATCTCGCATTAAACGAGATCCAGATACAATGTTCATGCTCAAAGCTGGTACTAAATAACAATTATTGAGGTTTAAAACTAATCCCGAAGGTAGATGCAGAGGTAGCGTGCCGACGGCGATCACATCGACCTTGGAACCATTCCCGACGCGCATCATCACCTCGTCCTTCGCCAGTCTCCGCTTATTCCGCAGCTCCTGCTTTGAGTTACAAATGTGAGCAACTGCACCGGTATCAAATACCCAGGAGCTACTACGAGCGCTGGTAAGGTACACATCAATAACATGTATATCACATATACCTTTGACGTTGCCGGCCTTCTTATCTGCTAAGTATTTGGTGCAGTTCCGCTTCCAGTGACCCGTTCCCTTGCAATAAAAGCACTCAGTCTCAGGCTTGGGTCCATTATTTGGCTTCTTCCCAGCAACTGGCTTACCGGGCGCAGCAACTCCTTTGCCGTCCTTCTTGAAGTTCTTCTTACCCTTGCCTTTCTTGAACTTGGTGGTTTTATTCACCATCAACACTTGATGTTCTTTCTTGATCTCCACCTCCGCTGATTTCAACATTGAATACACCTCGGGAATGGACTTATCCATCCCTTGCGTATTGAAGTTCATCACGAAGCTCTTGTAGCTAGGTGGGAGCGACTGAAGGATTCTGTCAATGACCGCTTCGTCTAGGAGATTAATTCCCAACTGAGACAAGCGATTGTGCAACCCAGACAATTTGAGTATATGCTCGCTGACAGAACTATTCTCCTCCATCTTACAACTGTAGAATGCGTTGGAGACGTCATATCTCTCGACTCGGGCATGAGCTTGGAAAACCATTTTCAGCTCTTGGAACATCTCATATGCTCTGTCGTGCTCAAAACGCTTTTGGAACCTCGATTCTAAGCTGTAAAGCATGCCACACTGAACCAGGGAGTAATCATCACAACGCGACTGCCAGGCGTTCATAACGTCTTGGTTCGCTGGGGCGGGTGCGTCACCTAGCGGTGCTTCAAGGACATATGTTTTCTTGGCAGCTATGAGGATGATCCTCAAGTTACGGACTCAATCTGTATAGTTGCTACCATCGTCTTTCAGCTTGGTTTTCTCTAGGAATGCGTTGAAGTTGAGGACAACATTAGCGTGGGCCATTGGATCTACAAGACATATTGTAAAGATTTTAGACTATGTTCATGACAATTAAGTTCATCTAAACAAATTGAATGAACTCCCACTCAGATAGACATCTCTCTAGTTATCCAAGAGATACATGATCCGAATCGACTAGGCCATGTCCGATCATCACGTGAGACGGACTAGTCATCAACGATGAACATCTTTATGTTGATCGTATCTTCTATACGACTCATGTTCGACCTTTCGGTCTTCCGTGTTCCGAGGCCATGTCTGTACATGCCAGGCTCGTCAAGTGAACCCTAAGTGTATTGCATGTGTAAATCTGGCTTACACCCGTTGTATGCGAGCGTTAGAGCCTATCACACCCGATCATCACGTGGTGCTTCGGAATAACGAACCTTAGCAATGGTGCACAGTTAGGGGGAACACAATTCTTGAAATTTTAGTGAGAGATCATCTTATTTACTACCGTCGTTCTAAGCAAATAAGATGTAAAAACATGATAAACATCACATGCAATCAAACAGTGACATGATATGGCCAATATCATTTTGCTCCTTTTGATCTTCATCTTCGGGGCTCCATGATCATCATCGTCACCGGCATGACACCATGATCTCCATCATCATGATCTCCATCATCGTGTCTTCATGAAGTTGTCTCGCCAAACATTACTTCTACTACTATGGCTAACGGTTAGCGATAAAGTAAAGTAATTACATGGCGTTTTTCATTAACACGCAGGTCATACAATAAAATAAGAAAACTCCTATGGCTCCTGCCGGTTGTCATACTCATCGACATGCAAGTCGTGATTCCTATTACAAGAACATGATCAATCTCATACATCACATATATATCATTCATCACATCCTTTTGGCCATATCACATCACACGACACATGCTGCAAGAACAAGTTAGACGTCCTCTAATTGTTGTTGCAAGTTTTTACATGGTTGCTATAGGTTTCTACCAAGAACGTTTCTTTACCTACGCCAAAACCACAACGTGATATGCCAATTTCTATTTACCCTTCATAAGGACCCTTTTCATCGAATCCGATCCGACTAAAGTGGGAGAGACAGACACCCGCTAGCCACCTTATGCAACTAGTGCATGTCAGTCGGTGGAACCTGTCTCACGTAAGGGTATGTGTAAGGTCGGTCCGGGCCGCTTCATCCCACGATGCTGCCGAATCAAGATAAGACTAGTAACGGCAAGAGAATTGAACAAATCTACGCCCACAACTACTTTGTGTTCTACTCGTGCAAGATACTGCGCATAGACCTAGCTCATGATGCCACTATTGGGGAACGTAGCAGAATTTTAAAATTTTCTACACATCACCAAGATCAATCTATGGAGTCATCTAGCAATGAGGGAGAGGGGAGTGCATCTACATACCCTTGTAGATCGCGTGCGGAAGCGTTCAAGAGAACGGTGTTGATGGAGTCGTACTCGTCGTGATCCAAATCACCGATGACCTAGCGCCGAATGGACGGCACCTCCGCGTTCAACACACGTACGGAGCGGGGATGTCTCCTCCTTCTTGATCCAGCCAGGGGGAGGAGAGGTTGATGGAGATCCAGCAGCACGACGGCGTGGTGGTGGAAGCAGCGGGATTCCAGCAGGGCTTCGCCAAGCGCTACGGGAGGAAGAAGAGGTGTCACGGGGGAGAGGGAGGCGCCAAGGATTAGGGTGCGGCTGCCCTCCCTCACCCCACTATATATAGGGGCCCTGGGGGGACGCCGGCCCCCTAGAGATCCAATCTCAAGGGGAGGCGGCGGCCAGGGGGGACTTGCCCCCCAAGTCAGGTGGGGCTCCCCCACCCCTAGGGTTTCCAACCCTAGGCGCAGGGGGAGGCCCAAGGGGGGCGCGCCAGCCCACCAGGGGATGGTTCCCTTCCCACTTCAGCCCATGGGGACCTCCGGGATAGGTGGCCCCACCCGTTGGACCCCCGGGACCCTTCCGGTGGTCCCGGTACAATACCGGTGACCCCCGAAACTTTCCCGGTGGCCGGAACTAGACTTCCTATATATAAATCTTCACCTCCGGACCATTCCGGAACTCCTGGTGACGTCCGGGATCTCATCCGGGACTCCGAACAACTTCTGGGTTACCACATACTTATATCTCTACAACCCTAGCGTCACCGAACTTAAGTGTGTAGACCCTACGGGTTCGGGAGACATGCAGAC
Organism: Secale cereale; assembly: GCA_902687465.1. NCBI lineage: Eukaryota > Viridiplantae > Streptophyta > Magnoliopsida > Poales > Poaceae > Secale > Secale cereale. Next base: position 122,957,559 of record LR738713.1, on the reverse strand, counting down.
ATGACCGAGACGAGTCTCCGATCAGTAACCAACAGCGGGATCTGGATACCCATGTTGTCTCCTGCATGCTCGACAATGATCTCATCAGATGAACCACGATGTCAAGGATTCAATCAATCCCGTATACGATTCCCTTTGTCTATCGGTATCGCACTTGCCCGAGATTCGATCGTCGGTATACCGATACCTTGTTCAATCTCGTCATGGAAAGTCTCTTTACTCGTTCCGTAACACATCATCCCGTGACCAACCCCTTAGTCACATTGAGCTCATTGTGATGATGTCTTACCGAGTGGGCCCAGAGATACCTCTCCGTCATACGGAGTGACAAATCCAAGTCTCGGTTCGTGCCAACCCAACAGATGCTTTCGGAGATACCCGTAGTGTACCTTTATAGGCACCCAGTTACGTTGTGACGTTTGGCACACCCAAAGTATTCCTACGGCATCCGGGAGTTGCACAACCTCATGGTCTAAGGAAAAGATACTTGACATTGTAAAAGCTTTAGCATACGAACTACACGATCTTGTGCTAGGCTTAGGATTGGGTCTTGTCCAGTAACCATGACTTAATTACTAGCATGCATGTAGTGGATGATAATGACACACTCACCTACTTCTTCTCTCATGAACACTCAATTTTCTCTAATGTGCATGCACCCTATTAATTAGCCCGGTAAACGAGAAAACAAACTGTCTTGTAAAGCACACATTAATTTTTATCTTGGTACCTGTTACATGAGTTTGTGGCCTTGTATACAAAAATGGAGGGAGTACTTACCATAGATCGGGGAGCTCTGGGGAATCTGTCACGTTGGAATCCAACACCGATGTCCCATCCAAAATCCCACTTAGATAACGCGTTTTCACAATCTCGTACTTCTCCTCCGTAGTCTATCTTCATTTCTAGAGATCGGCGTTGGCAGTGTGTTTCTGAAGAGAAGGGGGAAAAGGGTTGTGTTTGTGCATGAGTTGCCCCTCTGAATAGCCTAGGCCTATTTCTTTTGCGAACTGCTAATTTTTTTTATAATAATACACATATATGTATATACTCCATGGATAGAGTATGGGCCCTTGTTTGCGTTGGGCCCTAGGCCGTCGCACTCATTGCCATGTGTTGGGTAACGAAGCATGAAACTTAAAAAAAATATCCTACGAACACCCAACATATATCTAAGAGAAGCATAGCAACGAGAGGGGAGAGTGTGTCTACGTACCCTTGTAGACCAAAAGCGGAAGTGTATATAACACAGTTGATGTAGTCTTACTCTTCGCAATCTGATCACGATCCAACAGATCTAGTGTCGAATGGACGGCACCTCCGAGTTTAGCACACATGCGACTTGATGACATCTCCCCCTCCTTGATCTAGCAAGAGAAGGTGGAGAAGTATATGAGATCACAACCAGCATGACGGCGTGGTGGTGATGGTGGTGGCAGAGTCGGAATCCCGGCAGGTTTTCGCTAAGCGAAAAACCGTGTGTAAGGGCATGACCCTCCCTAAGTGGTTTTGGTGATTGATGAGAACGCGTTTGCGGACTAATCGTGTGTGCTAAGTATTTCAGAGATTAATCCTTTGGCACGAGACGGTTATTTCCCCTCAAAGCTTTAAGCAGAAGACGTGTCGTCTCCCTCATTTTTTGTTTGGTGGACTTGAGTCGTAGGAGACACCGTACTATCAGGGGGTCTGGAGTGGAAAGTCTAGGGTGGAATCATCACGTACACTTCTTTTCGGCACTCTCAGCTCCTTTCCTTGTCTTGGAGCTTTCCGTCTCTTCCGGAGTAGAGGCTAGTTGGTGAGAGCGGTAGTACCGCCGCTGGCGCGGTAGTACCGTTATGGCCACCAAGCGGTAGTACCGCTGCTCAGCGCGGTAGTACCGCTTGGGGGCATATGCGGCAGTACAGCCCTAGTCTGGCTCAGCTACCGTTTCGACTCGAGAGGGCTTTTTCTCGTGTTGGACTTTACGGTAGTAGCAGCGGTAGTACCGCTTATAAGCGGTAGTACCGCTGCCACCACCACCGCTACTACCGCTCCCCTCTCCTCCGCCTCGATGTTTCTACAGCGCGGTAGTACCGCTGGGGGTCGCGGTAGTACCGATGCGACCTGTGGTAGTACCGCTCCACCCAGCGGTAGTACCGCCCTGTGCGGGCAAAAATGGGGATAACGGTTCACTTATCCCCCCCCCCCCACTATATAAAGAGGTCTTCTTCCTCAAGAAGACCTACCTCTTCTCCCCTAAGCTCCATTGTTGCTCCAAAAGCTCATTTTCGCCCGATCTCTCTCCCTAGCCAATCAAACTTGTTGATTTTCTAGGGACTGGTTGAGAAGGCCCAGATCTACACTTCCAGCAAGAGAAATTTTATTCCCCCCACTAATCCTTTGCGGATCTTGTTACTCTTGGGTGTTTGATCACCCTAGACGGTTGAGGTCACCTCGAAGCCATATTATATTGTGGTGAAGCTTCGTGGTTTCGTTGGGAGCCTCCAATTAAGTTGTGGAGATAGCCCCAACCTTGTTTGTAAAGGTTCGGTCACCGCCTTCAAGGGCACCAATAGTGGAATCACGGCATCTCGCATTGTGTGAAGGCGTGAGGAGAATATGGTGGCCCTAGTGGCTTCTTGGGGAGCATTGTGCCTCCACACCGCTCCAACGGAGACGTACTTCCTCTCAAAGGGAAGGAACTTCGGTAACACATCCTCGTCTCCACCGGTTCCACTCTTGGTTATCCCTTACCTTTACTTGCACAAGCCTTCTTGTGTTAGTTCCTTGTACTTGCTTGTGTGCTTGTTATTGTTGCATCATATAGGTTGCTAACCTAGTAGCACATCTAGACAACCTATTTTGTTGCTAAGTTTAATTTGGTCAAGAAAAGCTAAAAATTGTTAGTTGCCTATTCACCCCACCCCTCTAGTCAACCATATCGATCTTTTCAATTGGCATCAGAGCCTCGTCTCTTTATTAAGGACTTTACCGTCCAAAGAGTATGGGAGACACCGTAGTCGAGACGGAGGAGCACTCCGATGGGAACCTGTCTCTATCTACGGCCGATGGGGGACCCTCGGTCTCTTGTGAAGAGTTCAATGTGGCCTTGGGCACATTGAGAACCTCTATGACGACCAGGTTAAAGGCATGTTCAAATAATTTCTTGATGGGCTTAAATTATCCACCGCACCATTGGAAGTGGCTCGTCCCACTAACAACGTGTCGGATGCTCTTCCCGGTAAGGGAGAAGCTAGTAGTGATCAAGCCCCCGTGACTGAGAATGGGAGTGGCATCTTTGCTCATGTAGCACTCTAAACTCTGTTGGTCCTCCTCCTAAGTATGTGAAAAACGCTAATTTTGCAACTTGGACTTTTCGTTTTAAATGTCATTTAAATCATTGTTCTACTAATCTTTGGAGAATCATTGAGCAAGGTTTCTACCCACATGATCCATACAACTTAACTCCAAGAGAACTCGTGGATCATCAATTCAACGAGTCCGTTCTTTGCATTCTTCAAGAAGCCATCCCTCCCGAAGATATTGCACATATTCGACCCTTCTCCGTGGCCAAGGAAGCATGGGAGCATGTTGTCTCCTTGTACAAGGGAAGCGCAAGCATTCAACGCTCAAACTATGAAGTTGTGCAACATGAAGCCGATGAGTTTTCCATGATCGAAGATGAAGAACCCCGTGAACTTTATCGGAGATTAACCACTCTTGCGGTTTCACTCCGAGATCATGATAGCAAGGATACAAATGACAATTGGATCAAGCGCAAGTTTCTCAAGGCCATGATGCCTTATCACAAGGCCATGTTCTACTTCATCCGTCAAAGGCCGAACTTCCACATCTCCTCAAGTGAAGTGTTGGATGAGTTTGTTGCTATGAGAATCTTGGACAAGACCGCCGATAATGCGGTGTTGCAGGCTCAACGATCAAAGAAGCCCAATCTTGCTTTGAAGGCCAAGGCTTGTGTGGAAGAAGAGGACGAAGAGGATGAAGAGGAGTGTTGCCCCGAAGACACCAAATATGCATATCATAAGCACATGGCTCTTGCTTCATGACAATTTTGGGGCAACAAGAAGAACTCAAGATCCAACTTCAACAAGAACAATTCAAGTGGTTTCAAGGGCAAGCAACGAGTGAGGACGTGCTACAATTGTGGCAATGTGAGTCATTTTGTTGTGGATTGCCCATATGAGAAAAGGGAAGACAATGGAGGCAAGCTTATCTAAAAAGACAAGGCCAAGTCTTTTCCCAACAAGAACAACTTCACCAAGAAGACTCCTCCGAAAGGAATGGTGGCACAAGAAGAGTATGATGAGGATGATGATATTGATGAAGATGATGAGATGGTTACCATGGCCACCGTTGCCATTGCAACAACTCCACGGTCATCCCTCTCTGATTCACCCAAAGAGAACATGACCACCAAGTGCCTCACGGATAAAGCCACCAACAAGGTAACCCCCAACGTCAAATCTACCATCACTACTAATCCTTCATTGGTGGATTGCATTGATGAAAGTGAGGGGGCGAAGGAGGAGGAAAATGAATTTGAGTCTTTTATGAGTAAACTCAAAGGTAAATCCAAGAAGCACTTCGTTGCTCTCTTGGAACAACTTGGTGAAGCCAATGACATGATCAAGGCTCGCGAAGAGACCATCTCTAAGATGGAAGGACATAGTCGTGACTATGCCGATAAGATATTGGTTCTCTCTAATGCTCTTGAGGAAGAGTGTGGTCATCGTTTGGCTCTCGAGGAGTCATACAACGATGATCATGCTAAATTAAAGAAAGATCTCGATCATGCTCTTGTTGTTTCTCGTGTGCTCAATCCCGAGAAGGCCAAACTAGGGGTTGACCATGCTAGACTCGAAGAGGAGTTTGATACACTTGACAAGGCCTACAAGGTCTTGAAGAGTGTTCATGCTAGTCTCAAGGAGTCACATGATCAACTCCAAGTATCGCTAACCAAGGAGAAAGCCACTTTTCCTCATATGGTTTTAATTCATAATGCAAATGCTACTAACCCTTGTTGTGAGCATGTGCATCTTGTGGAAGAGAATGCCAAGTTGAATAAGCAACTTGAGAAAGTCCTTGTGTCTTTCATACAAGGTGAGAAGAACCTCAATGACCTTTTGAGCAATCAAACGGAAGTTGTTGCCAAGGAAGGGATTGAGTTTGCACCCAAGCCCAAGAAGAAGAAGAATGACAAGACCAAGAAACCTCTTCCTCTCAAGCAAACCTCTGTGAAGGAGGGAGAGGGTACTCCTAAGGAGAAGAAGAAGAATGTGAAGGGTAGTGGAGTGAAGAATGGCATCGCCACTCCTTCCAACAAAGTCGGCGACTTTAACCCATCTTATGTGTTATGCCATGCTAGTGATGGACATGTTTATGCTAAATTTGTTGGTTCTTCTTATGAGTACATTGAATGGTCTATTTGGGTTCCTAATACACTTGTTGCTAACATAAAAGAACCCATTACAAAATGAGTACCTAAAACCAAGCATTGATTTCTTGTAGGAATTTGCTTCCGGTGGGGGATCATGGTTGCTCGATAGTGGAGCCACAAATCATATGACCAGAAGCAAAGACTTGGTGGTGGACGTGCACAAAGGTTCATATATGCCCACCAATGTCGAATGGGGTGATGCTTCATCTTCTAAGGTATTGGGTCTCGACAAGGTAGTCGTTTCTCATGATCTCACGATCGAGAAAGTCATGCTTGTTGAGTCCCTTGCATATAATTTACTTTTCGTTCGTCAACTTGCACTCATGGGTTTTGCTACTTTCTTTGATATTGATTCCGTGGCCCTCTTGTGGAGCAAGACTCTTAAAGTAGCCTTTGTTGGGCATGTTGAGAACGGTATCTATGTGGTCAACTTCTCGGAGCGACCCACTAAGACCGCGACATGCCTAATGGCTAAAGTTGACGTCGGATGGCTTTGGCATCGCCGTTTAGCCCACGTCAATATGAGATCTTTGCAAAGTCTTCTCAAGGGGGACCATGTCCGTGGACTAACAAATATTATTTTTGCCAAAGATCGTGCTTGCAGTGCTTGTATCGAAGGAAAGCTACATGAGAAGGCTCACCCTCCCACGACTATCATCTACTCGACGAGGCCTTTAGAGCTCCTTCACATGGATCTCTTTGGGCCTCCATCCTTTGATAGTCTTGGGGGTAGAAAGTATTGCTTGGTGATTGTGGATGATTATTCAAGATACACTTGGGTATGTTTCTTCAAGAGGAAGAGTGAGACCCAACAAACCGTCATCAACTTTGCAAATGAAGCTCAAGGTCAACATGATGCAAAGATCTTGATGATTCGAAGTGACAACGACACCGAGTTCAAGAACTACACCTCGGATGAGTTCCTTAGTGATGAGGGGATCAAGCATCAATATGCCGCACCTTATACCCCTCAAAAAAATGGTGTGGCGGATAGGATGAACCGAACATTGATGGACGCGGCAAGGACCATGATGGCGGAGTTCAAGTCTCCGTGCAACTTTTGGGACGAAGCCATCAACACCGCTTGTCATGCATCCAATCGGCTCTATCTCCGCAAAGGCTTGAACAAGACTCCATATGATATACTTACCTATAGCAAGCCCAACCTCAAGTACTTCCGGGTGTTCAGGTGTAAGTGATTCATACTCAAGAAAGGTGTTCGTTTGTCTAAATTTGAGGCTAGAGCTCATGAAGGCATATTTGTTGGTTATGCTACAAACTCTCATGCGTACCGTGTCCTCAACAAGTCCACCAGACTCATTGAGGAGACGTGTAACATGGAGTTTGATGAGAATAACGGCTCCCAAGTGGAGGAAAGTGGTAGTTGTGATGTAGGTGATGAAATCCTTCCCCGAGCCATAAGAAGAATGGGTATTGGTCATATCCTACCCATTGAGGAACCCCTTGTGGCCGAAGGAGAAAGACAATGTTCCACTCAAGTGAAACCATCACCAGCCCAAGACCCACACGCTTCCGAAGAACAAAGTGAAGGCCCTCAACCCGATGAACAAGGCCAAAAGCAAGATCAACTACAAGATGGTGTTGATCCACCAAGTGATGCACAAGGCCAAGTTCCCTCTCCCAAGCAAGTTCAAGATCAAGAGCAAGCTCAAGATCAAGAACAAGCTCATGACGACGCTCATGATGATCAAGTTATCGCTCCTCAACTCTCTCTTGAGGAGCAATTGGAGCGTCGTGCTGCCAAAGTTGCTTCCAGGCTCGCTTCGAGAGAGCATCACATGGAGAATATTCTTGGAAGCATTTCAAAGGGGGTAAGCACTCATAGACAATTAGCAAACTACTGTGCTCATCATGCGTGTGTCTCTTGTGTTGAACCCCAAAAGTTCTATGAGGCGCTCGAAGATCCGGATTGGCTCAATGCCATGCATGAAGAACTCCATAACTTCTAACGCAACAAAGTATGGAGATTGGTGCCAAGGCCAGAGGAGAACCATAATGTCATTGGAACCAAATGGATCTTTAAGAACAAGCAATATGCTCACGGTTTTTCATTTGCAACAAGGCTCGTTTGGTGGCACAAGGCTACTCCCAAGTCGAGGGTATCGACTACGGTGAAACCTTTGCCCCCGTTGCTCGCCTTGAATCTATTCGTTTGCTGCTTGCTTATGCCTCTCATCATAACTTTAAATTGCAACAAATGGATGTAAAGAGTGCTTTTCTTAATGGTCCTCTTAATGAGTTGGTGTATGTCAAACAACCCCCGGGGTTTGAGGATCCTAAGTTCCCCAATCATGTGTATCAACTCGATAAGGCGCTCTATGACCTTAAACAAGCCCCATGTGCGTGGTATGAGCATCTTACCGAGTTGTTGCAAGATCATGGGTTTGAAATTGGGAAAATTGACCCCACTCTTTTTACTAAGAAGGTCAAAGGGGAGTTGTTTGTATGCCAACTATATGTTGATGATATTATCTTTGGTTCTCCTAACAAAGCTTTCAATGATGAGTTTGCCACTCTCATGACCGCGGAGTTTGAGATGTCCATGATGGGAGAATTGAAGTTCTTTCTCGGGTTCGAAGTCACACAAAGACAAGAAGGAATCTTCATCAATCAAGCCAAATATACTCAAGACATGCTCAAGAGATTCAATCTAAGTGATGTCAAGCCGGCTACTACTCCAATGCCTACCAAATGCCAACTTGACATTTATCCCAATGGTAAAGCGGTGGATCAAAAGGTATATCATTCTATGATTGGATCCTTGCTTTACCTTTGTGCATCTAGACCGGATATCATGTTAAGTGTGGGAATCTGTGCACGGTTTCAAGCCTCACCTAAGGAAAGTCACTTTGTGGCGGTCAATCAAATCTTTTCATATTTGGCTCATACCCCAAACATTGGCTTATGGTACCCAAGAGGAGCAAACTTCAATCTTGTAGGCTTCTCGGATTTGGATTGGGCGGGAGACAAAGTGGGTAGGAAGTCAACTTCTGGAGGGTTCCAATTTCTTGGTTGCTCTTTGGTGAGTTGGTCTTCCAAGAAGCAAAGTTGTGTATCTCTCTCTTCCATCGAAGCCGAGTACGTGGCCGTGGGTAGTTGTTGTGCTCAACTTCTTTGGATGAGGCAAACTTTAAAGGATTACGGTGTCATTTGTGACAAAGTGCCTCTTTGGTGTGGCAATGAAAGTGCCATCAAGATTTCTCTCAACCCGGTGCAACACTTCAAGACAAAGCATATTGAGATTTGGTATCACTTCATCCGGGATCATATCAGACGAGGCGAGATTGATCTTCACTATGTCAACACTCATGATAACCATGCAGATATTTTCACGAAGCCCTTGGATGAAGCAAGATTTCGCGAGTTAAGGCATGAGCTAAATATCATTGATTTCAGCAATGTGGCCTGAAAGTGTGCACACCTCTTTACACTCATGCTATCTTGTTTACGTGTAGGCAGGACATAGAGGGAGTGTTGTTCTCTCAATGAACTTTCCCTCCCCCCATTATGCATAAATCGACCAACTCTTTCACATTCACCATTGTTGATGGTATATGTGCTTCAAAGATGAGTAGTGGTCATGGGCCCAAGGTTAAAATCTTTGCGGTGCCATACCATTTCACTCAAACATAGATGGCCTCGGCCACCGCCCTCTCCTTTGAGAGGTGTGTGTTTGTTGTCTCGTGTTCTCTCCTTTTTTGTGCTTGTTTTTGTGTTGTGCTCTCTGTTCTCTTGTGTTCATCTTTTCCTGAGCTAAGTCATTTTCTTTCTAAAAGAAATATAGATAAAAGGAGAGTTTAGAGATCGAGTTCCTGATTTGGCGATACTACCGCTTACTAACTTAAGCGGCACTATCGCCCGCCCGAGGGGTACTACCGTTGCAGAGCGGGACTGCGGGGTTAAGTGGGGGTCGGGGAGTTTTCTTCTCCCCATACCAATTCACCCCCATCTCCTCTTCGTGCTCCAACGACGAACTCGCTGCGAGGGGATGCCGGTGGGCTGCCTCCTCCGAGCCGTTCTTCACCTTTTCCTTCGGTGGGATCGATCCTCGCTCCTTCCTCAAGCCATGGATGCTGGTATTGCCCCCCGTCTCTTTCTCTTTGCTTCTAGTTTTCAGATCTAGGATTTAGGGGCAATAGGTTTGCATTCTTTGATTTTTGGCCAAATCAAGGCTTGAGTAGGATGGTGAAGACTTCTAAACTGCTGGGATTGATATTTGGTAGGATTATTTTTATTTTGGCCTCCCGGTTGTATCGGATTTGGTCATGGCAGCATGGGAACCGATGTTCCCCGACTGGAGCGGTGCTACCGCCCCTATGGAGCGGTAGTACCGCTTGAAGCGAGACTGCCGCCTATCCAGTGCGGTACTACCGCTGGATGCCAACACCCACAATATTTCTACCAAATGTTGATATATGTTTCCTTTTCTCTTGACTTATGCTCGTTCTTTCGTGTTGTTCTTCGTGTTTGTGTTTGGCTTCAGGTGATGGCCCTTCGGAACATCCTACCCATCGTATCAATCCCAGGCGCACTGGGTCAAAGCGCTATCGCACCTCTGAAGCAGCATGTGGTTCTGCAAGTGGCTCTGCTAGTATTCCCTCCTTAAGTGTTCCGCCAACTGAGTCCCTGCAGCCGTCCAAGAATACTGCAAAGAAGCCCAAGGCGAAGCCCAAGACCATCACAGAGATGACTAACAAGAAGTTCTGGGAGAAGCGTCGGCGCAACCCCTATAACCACGAGCAAGAGCCCAACCTTCTAAACCGTCCTTTCTGGAACCGTTTTTAGTACGCAACCTACTTTGATGTGATCAAGGCCAAGAGGAATCTCTTTTTTGATGTCTGCTCCATCGACATTGCTCATTTGGAAAAGGATATTGCTTATTTTGGCGAAGCTCTGGAGATGTGTTCTCAGTTGAATATTCTTGGCATCATGTCATTCAACAAGGACTTTGATGCGGATTTGGTGGCTTAGTTTTATGCCACGGTCCATCTTGGCACCGATGCAGAAAGAACTTTGACATGGATGACCAATGGCAGACGTCTTGCGGTCAAATGGAAAGAATTCATGGAGCTTCTTGGTGTTTAAGATCAAGGGCTTGAGAATACGGTTGGTTTTCGACCTCACCACAATGCCACTTACACTCACAAGCAATCCCTCTGGCCTTACTGTACCGTGAAGGTTAACCCCGAGAGGCAGAAGGAGACGTATGAGCTGCCTATTTTTCTGGACATCCTTCATCACATCTTCAGGGAGACTATCTTTCCTCGCATTGGGAACCTGGATATGGTTCACTCATACCTTGTGGACATGCTACTTTTCTGCCAATGTGAGAAGGAAACAAACACTAGAGAAACCCTGGATATCTCTCATGTCATGTGGTTTGAGATGTTGTCTGCCATCTCTGAACGCAAGTGTCCTATCTATGCTCCTTTTATCATGTTGCTGATTGTGAAGGCTTGGGAGCACACCTATGATGGGTACAAGCTGGAGACTGGCGAGTTGGTCTCTCACGAGTTTAAGAGGCTAAGGAGGAAGGATCTCTGGAACACTCCGGTCTCTCGGTCTGGTATTCCGTTTGGTGTTGATGATGTTGAGGCAGAGGCTGATGCTGATGATGTTGAGGCAGAGGCTAATGCTGATGATGATGAGGATTATATGCCCTTTGGAGCGGAGCCCTCTTGGGCAAAGAAGCTCAAGTGCAAGATGAAGAAGCTTTTCTGCATGGAGTCTCATGGTCAGTACTTGGCTCATGTGTCTGAGAAGAAGGCCAGGAGCCGTCATAAGGAGCTCATGCGTCAGGTTGGTGCAATGGTTGTCAGCAGCTCTGAAGGCTGGATCACTTATGAGGAGAAATGGGTTCAGCAGCACTGTCATTGGATTGACTCGGACCCCGAGCAGCCCCCAACCGATGACGGAGGTGTGGACAATCACGCAGGGATGTGATGATGAAGTGCGTCAGAGCTGCTATCACATATGCCTGTAGCTGCTCTTTGTTCCCTTTTTGGTGTCTCAATGCCAAAGAGGGAGAGAGTTTAGGGATTTGCCGAGTTGCGAGTGTGTGTTTGTTGCGTGTCTTGTCTTTCTTTCTCGCAAACTCTCTTTTGGTTGTTTGTTTGGTTTGGTTTGTGCTTGTGAGTCCCAGCTACCTTTATATTGTGTGAGACTATGTGTGTCAAGTACTTTAGTAGTATGTGAGCTTATTTCCTGTTTCATCTTTACTCACTTACTACTTTACCCGCTTATATGTCTCCTCACTGTTAGATGTTATCGGACTATAAAATATAGGGGGAGTGTTGATCCTAGTGTGTGTGCTTTGCATTCCAAAAGCAACTCGTTTAAATGTACACATCTAGGGGGGAGCCTGTCTATATTTTGTAGTCTTTGGGGTTTGCTTACTCTTTTGTTAATATTTTGTGCAAATCCCGTGTTGTCATCAATCCACCAAAAAGGGGGAGATTGTAAGGTCATGTCCCTCCCTGAGTGGTTTTGGTGATTGATGAGAATGCGTTTGCGGACTAATCGTGTGTGCTAAGTATTTTAGAGATTAATCCTTTGGCACGAGACAGTTATTTCCCCTCGAAGCTTTAAGCAGAAGACGTGTCGTCTCCCTCTGTTTTTGTTTGGTGGACTTGATACATAGGAGACACCGTACTATCAAGAGGGGGTCCACAGTGGAAAGGCTAGGGTGGAATCATCACGTACACTTCTTTTCAACACCCTCATCTCCTTTCCTTGTCTTGGAGCTTTCCGTCTCTTCCGGAGTGGAGGCTAGTTGGTGGGAGCGGTAGTACCGCCGTTGGCGCGGTAGTACCGCTTATGGCCACCAAGCGGTAGTACCGCTACTCAGCGCGCTAGTACCGCTTGGGGGCATATGCGGCAGTACCGCTCCAGTCTGGCTCAGCTACTGTTTCAACTCGAGAGGGCTTTTTCTCGTGTCGGACTTTACGGTAATAGCAGCGATAGTAGCAGCGGTAGTACCGATGCCACCACCGCGGCTACTACCGCTCCCCTCTCCTCCGCCTCGATGTTTCTACAGCGCGGTAGTACCACTGGGGGTCGTGGTGGTACCACTGCAACCAGCGGTAGTATCGCTCCACCCAGCGGTAGTACCGCTCTGTGCGGGCAGAAATGGGGATAACGGTTCACTTATCCCCCCCACTATATAAAGAGGTCTTCTTCCTCAAGAAGATCTACCTCTTCTCCCCTAAGCTCCATTGTTGCTCCAAAATCTCATTTTCGCCTGATCTCTCTCCCTAGCCAATCAAACTTGTTGATTTTCTAGGGATTGGTTGAGAAGGCCCAGATCTACACTTCCACCACGAGAAATTTGATTCCCCCACTAATCCCTTGCGGATATTGTTACTCTTGGGTGTTTGAGCACCCTAGACGGTTGAGGTCACCTCGAAGCCATATTCCATTGTGGTGAAGCTTCATGGTTTCGTTGGGAGCCTCCAATTAAGTTGTGGAGATAGCCCGAAGCTTGTTTGTAAAGGTTCGGTTGCCGCCTTCAAGGGAACCAATAGTGGAATCACGACATTTCGCATTGTGTGAGGGCGTGAGGAGAATATGGTGGCTCTAGTGGCTTCTTGGGGAGCATTGTGCCTCCACACCGCTCCAACGGAGACGTACTTCCTATCAAAGGGAAGGAACTTCGATAACACATCCTCGTCTCCACCGGTTCCACTCTTGGTTATCTCTTACCTTTACTTGTACAAGCCTTATTGTGATAGTTCCTTTTACTTGCTTGTGTGTTTGTTATTGTTGCATCATATAGGTTGCTAACCTAGTTGCACATCTAGACAACTGATGTCTACCACACAACCTTCTTGTAGACATTGTTGGGCCTCCAAGTGCAGAGGTTTGTAGGACAGTAGCAAATTTCCCTCAAGTGGATGACCTAAGGTTTATCAATCAGTGGGAGGCGTAGGATGAAGATGGTCTCTCTCAAGCAACCCATGCAACCAAATAACAAAGAGTCTCTTGTGTCCCCAACACACCCA